>JANFCV010000090.1:0-1200000 GCA_024500475.1 Phthorimaea operculella | reverse complement strand
TCGCTATGTTTATTGCTAGATGAATTATAATTGCCTTCACCTATACCCGTAAAATATTCAAAAGATTTCAGAAATGGCAATTCATTAAACATAGAGCCATGGTAAAATTGATTATGTATGTCATCATTATTTCTAGGTAATCTGTGGTTATCTTCATTTTTGACCATCCTCTTCTGTGTCTTCCCTCTATGTATTATATCAACGTCGACAGGACGAGTCCTTGCATGTGAACTTAATATTTCAGATCTGATATCCTCTTTTACTATTTTAACGTTTATTTCTGGTTGCCTGACCTCTCTTTTCTTTCTATGCATTCGCCTGACAGGTACTGGCTGGTATTGTCCGTGGAGATGTTTGTCGGCAAACCAACTTTTTTTTTGTATAGATGGAGGACGAAGTACTTTTGTATTAAATCTTGATGGATATGGGTAGTCGTTAGATGTTTTTGTTAATGGTATCGTAGGTGGCACTTTATAGTTTTTATTATTATTAAAATGATAGTAATTTATTCTTTTCAGATAATTTAATACATTACCGGCATATTTAGAACTTGTCCACTGGCCATACACATTTTTGTCATTTCCTGGTGGTGGAGGTAGTTCTTTATCTGGTAAGTCATTGAAGTAAGATTTCTGTTTGTATCCACGTACATGATTTGCATCATTATTGTTTTGAAAAGATTGAGTCACTTTTTCAGGTTGTAAGTTTTGCTCCAAGTAGTTCGACCTAGTTGAATGTAGCGGCGGTGGTGTCTCGAGTTCTGATAACATGGCAAAGTCGTGTGTATCTGCACCAGACAGTTCATTTCCAGGGGTTACTTTGAACTTTTCCAAGGGAACGTGATGATTTACCGACTTCGCCTTACTTGGTCGTTGTTTGTTATCCATTACTAACTCAAACATGTCAGTTTCATGTGACTCTGATGTGCTGATTGTACGTGTTGGCAGCATTGTTACTGAATTGGCCCCGACAGTGTGTTTTACATAACTAAAGGGGGTTTGTACTTTTATAAAACTAATAGATTTGTTAGATTTTGGTGGCAATTTAGTTCCTTTGGCTACATTATGTGACTCATCTGTATCTAGATTATCAAGTACGACGTAATCTATATTTTTAGATGGTCGAATTTTGTTTCGTTGAAATGTTTTCTGTACATACTGTGGATGCCCTTGTATGGTGTGATTCCTTATTATGGTTGATGTTAATATCATGTTTGCTCCAAATATTTCTCCTTCCATGCCTATGGAACTTCCTGTAATGATAAATTTAAAATGTAGAAACTTTTGTGAATGTAGATAGTTGATGAATGGTGAAAAAGACCAAACAAAATGTGGTGGCACTTTATATTTTAGCTAAGTATGATTGCGAAGAGTATCTTATGACATATTTCTGCTTGTTTGTAGTGTAGGTTATTTATAGAGTAGGTTCATTAATTACAAACCTTGTTCTGTGGTTCCATATCCCAAGATTATACTCCCACCGCCAGGAATGACGAAGTATTGGAGCTGTAAAAAGAAAACATTAAATTATGTCCATCTACTTTAATCAGTTCAGTTAAGATACTGAAAGGTAATTTCATATTTTGTTAAAGTAACGCCTAAAAATGCAGTAGCTACCTTTAGCTAATTAAATATCACTGTCCAGTGTCCAACAGGAAATAATTATTCGGGTTTGTTTGGTACAACAGTATTATGGATCGGCAAGGTGTTCTTTTAATGCTGAGTTACTATGAAAATGAAGCACAAAGTATTCTTCATTTTAATTTTTAATTCATTGTTGTATGTTAGGAAACTAATATATAAACTCTTGGTGCATAATGCAATACATATTATAGTGATTATAGTTAACTAATGAAACTTTATCTTGAAACAAAATCTGAAGATAAATTTAGAATTTTGAGATTTAAATTCTTAGATGCGGAATCCCGCGCGAGATTGAATGAGCTGTACTCTGTCAACTCGAAAAAACTCAGGAAAAGACCTCATATCAAGCGTGAGCTTTAGATTTTTGGTACACTATAAAAAAATAACAATTGTATGTACAAATAAATAGAAAAAATATTTAAGAACAAAGTTTACCATGAATATTTTACAATTTCATTCAAAAAATATAATAAAACCACGTTTTTATATCAGAATTTTCGCAAAATAACGCGCTAATATAATGGCTTCTGTATGAATAATAACCATAGTTAAGATTTAATAAAAAGTGTATGTATGCTAATTGTATGTATGCTAGATATATTTATTTTTATTGAAAATATCATTGTTAAAAATTTCCAAATATCCCTATATTTTTCGCAAAACTATACGCTCCGAGCAGTCAAGCCGGAACAATTGTATGGGCTTTGTGAAAATCTCTATAGCTGCCTTAAATAGGTATGGCCATTTGCTGGGGTACTATGTATCAATTTTGGATCGTCAGCCTTGCTTGAGATCTAGTTTCGCAATGTGTCTTTAAAGATTAATTACAATATGATAATCACAGAGTATTTCTGGAGTCGTGAATGCGTTGACCTCTACTTAAACGTATTAAACTTTGTGTAGGTTGTAAATAAATATCGTCTAATTATGCCGGTTTGTTTCCCATGCGGACCACAAAATCCATTAACCAGAATTGTACCTGGATATGGTCTTGGTACACGATCATGTTTATGTAGGCAAGTAAACGATAAAAAAACAAAACAGGGTTTTTATTACCTATGCGTTGAATTCCATGGGTACGCAATAGGCATACCTACCGTCTCTACGGGTTACTTTATTTTTGTCCCAACCTAACTTAGGATAGGGTAGGTAACTTTGGCCCAATAAACTATTGATGCCTAGACTATTTGGCCAAAGTTTCCCCCTGTGACTAAAGTAAACGACAATGATGTTAGGTCCTTACTATTAATTTAGATTTTTCTCTGGATAGGTATCAGGTTAATTTCCCAATAAACCAATTTTACGTACAAAATTATAAAAATTCTGTTTTTACACATGATTTTACTCAAGAATCCAATTTTACATTTGTGTCATATAACTTTGAAAACCACGAAATAAATAAAGCTACTAAACTAGAAACATATCACATTTTCTGTGCCCACTCACCATAAGTGGCATAAAGTAAGTAAACAGTTAGAATAATAATAACTACATCATCATCTTCCTGCCCTTACTTATCCCAATTACTTGGGGTCGGCGCAACACGTTTCGTTGAACACAAAATCGTGTTGCAAAAGGATTTGGCTGAATTTTACGACCAGCCGCCTTTCAGACGTCAATCCTCATTGGGAATGCTTTTGTGGTGTATTAACCGCCACCATACGGTTGGCCTTGGCTGTTTGGGTTGGGTTTATCCCTTGGTCGCCTCCTATGACGCCACGGGAAGAGAGGGGGTGATGCTATTCTACTCTGCCGGCACCACACGACATACTCGTATGTAATAACAGAACTAACTACATATATCTCTGATATCATATGCGAGCTGACTGTCTGGCCTAGGGGTGAACATGAGTATGTACTTGAACAGTTTAAGTAGAATTTGACCTCTGTAACACAAAAGGTCAACCTAATCTAGATCTGTCAATCAGACTAGGGCAGCTAAAACTGCAGGCTCAAGATATTTCTTAAACAAACTAGTATTTAATTATAAAGTACTTTTCTTTCCTACTAAAAATAGTTATCATCATTGTTTTGTAACTAAGTACGAGCAAAAAATTAATGTTTAATATTGATGATTTTAAATTTATATTACAAACGATTTATCTTTTTTATGCTCAAGATATTCACCTCTTTGGTATGCGGAATTGTTGCTCTATTTTTACACAGAATACCTACTATCCGCTAGCCCGCCCTTAGTTTTAAATAGGTCCTACCTATCTATCGTTTACTTGTGAAAAATCATCTCATGTATTACTATCGTCCCGCTAGCGGTTTCATCCGCTGCAACTGATTTTCACGCGAGAAAGAGGCATTTTCCCTGCATATGTGTACATAGTTATAAAACAATCACTCTATGTATTACAAAAACAGGAGGAGTTAGGGAATTTTACGGCAGACAGAGAAACGCAAAAAGCGACTTCATTGAATACTATGTATATTGATTTTTCTTACCGCTTGAGACGCCTCACAGCTGATCAGCCGAGAGTCCAGGTAAAGGGCCCACGCGCCGAAGTCTGCTTGGTAGGACAAGCAGATGTGTCTCCAGGTGTCCACAGACAGGTCCACCGGAACCCTGGACACCTCGTGCTCGTTAAACAGGACCATGAGGTGATATCCGCCGGAGTCGAGCCAAAGCCTCACCACACGCTTGTTTCCGTTCACTGTGGACACAAAATAGAGAAATTACAGGACAGCTTGCCCCTTTTCCGATCATTCATACTTACTTACACTCCATGGTTGCTACTTTTTCTTTCTGAATTAATGAAATGCATTACCTGGGTTAAACATACTTAGGTAAGTTACATTTATACCTATCACTCTTACACTATGGCGAGAAACACACGGTAACGTCTGTTTGTGCGTTGTTTGTTTGACTTTCACATTATTTACATACAAATACGGTTTATGCCCAACGGCTTGGTAGACGCATCCGTCGACGCAGCATTGTGCGCTGCCGTTTGACATAAACCGTATTCGTATGTAGGTTGGGTTAGGTTAGTTAGTTGGGTTGGTTAATCGAATGAATGACGCACAAACGGACGTTGCGAGACGTTATTTTGCCGTCCGCCCGTACCGAACGCTGGTAACACTCAACTACCTACTAGCGGTTTTGAGACGGTTTGGTTTCGCGAGTGAACGACTAGATATCTGTGTGAGAGTGTAGTGACGTTTCCTTGAAGCCGTCTCTCTGTACAAGTCACCGGCCAATACGTAACTTGTACTGTGGACCAGTAATGTGTAAAATAAATCAGATATGGAGAGAAAGGTTGGCAGAAAGCCATGAAGCGTGGAAGGTGTGTGCTTGACTGTAGTGTTTAATTTCAACATATTTTGATTATTTGTTTTGTTTTACGTAAGTTTATCAAGGGTCTTCCTTTGCGTTTAAATTAGCTACCTAAAACTTTCAGCTTACTTTTTTATAATATATAGCTACTAGATGATCCTTTGTGCATCAATATGGACCTATCGGCACAGCAATGTTTGGAGTACCTTCACTGAACCTATTTCGTCTATGCCTCTCTAACACACTAGTAAGGAAAGATAGCTTAGTTAATGGGACAGGTACTGCTTTAAATCAGTAAAGGTCCTAAAAGAATGTTAAGTCTATTTCACATTCTTTAACATTTTTTTTATTATTGTAAGAGAGTGATAATAGATGTAGGTACTCAGAGCTAGCGAGTGTTCACGGGGAACCCTACCAACATCAACAGAATGAAGTTATGAATACTCGAATTGTTGCAATCTGACTTAGCGACTAAGGTATTTGAGTATTGCAATTTTAGCCCCTAGGTACCTGTCACTATGGTGATTCACAGTCTTCTGAATGACTCTCAAACTTTTGTCAGATGTGGTGTAAATGGTAGTTTTTCAAAGCCGTTTACGCTCCGACTACTAGGCATATACAGGCGTGATATGATGTGTAGACTTAACGAGCGATAACACACAGCTAAATGCAGTCAAATATAAATTTGATTTTTGTACGAACTTTACTTAGTCAAGTTATATCATTTATCATTTATCATTTATTTATTTATAAAAACTTACACTAACAGTTAAAACCAAACATGTAAGCCTTAAGGTCTAAATTAAATTACAAACATATTCTGAAAGAACAAGCGGATATAGGAAAAAAAATAACATAATATTCTTAATCTATAGCGATACGACTCCTTGTATATGATTGTTCGATAAAATGTCCTGCTGAAGCTAGAAATTTGTTTTCAGTTGATGCGAATATATCAATATCTACGCTACTGATTATTTTATTTAGGAGTGATAAAGCTTCTACCATAGGGGTAGTTGAATGGGATTTGGTTCGCCCGTAACTCACGTGAAACATTGGCGTTTGACGTGGACGCAGGTCGTGGGTATGGTGAGGAGGAACATAGAAAGGGATTTGTCCCAGTAGATAAGGATTAGTAAGGTTTCCGCGAACTAGTCTATAAAAATACTTTACAAGCGCAAGTTTTCGTCGCACTTCCAATGACTTGTACTCAACCATACCCATGATGAAGGGAGTAGGGTACAGGAACGGATAGTAACCGTATAGCTTTTTGTACATGTATCTTAGAAAACGTCAAGCATGCTTTATAACATTATTAAATTTGTAGAAAAGGTATAGCGTGTCTTTGTGCATTTACCTAGTCGCGTTGTCCGCGCCCATCAGTACGTTTGCGGCGGCTTTTCCACGCCTTCGTTCTGATTGTTCATAGCTCCAAAACGTTTCTTTGGAATGAGTAACCTTTCTGAATTAACGTCCGGTCTAATGATTATTATGTACCTACTATACTACTGAAGCAGAATCACACAGTAGGTATCGGCTCGAATAGCTCAGCCAGCCTACTTAGTCCGAGGACGTTAACTTTCAACCCGTCGAATTTAGTACATTAAACCAAAAAGAATTGGGCAATCGCGGCTGGGACTAGCATTGAACGAGTCCAGATTTAAGAGGGTCACGTTACTTATGATAATGCAATCGTATTTGACTTTGCATTAACTTCATTATGAAGTGTGTGTATGTAAATAGCAGCCGAGTATACTTGTCACTTTAAAATCCCTAATATAGACATCATATAGACTGGGAGGTATTGACAAATTTTGCAAGTTATTTAGGAAAGAAAATTAGGTACTAATATTTTCGCCGCTTAGACCAATATTAGTGAAGTACCTAAAGCATAATAGTCGACGAATAGGTAATTTAAATTTTGTTTTGGGGATATATGAACAAGTAACTGACGGAAATTACACGAAAACTGTCTGATCTATCTTAACCGCTCATCTAATGATGGTACAGCATATGTACCAGTTATTTTGAACCTTAACTACCCTCACATAAAGTTTAAAACCTGTAAAGAAACATAACAAAAGCTAGGTTACATGGGGTTAAATCTTGCTATTCTTATATCCCACTCTGCATGTCCTCGACTTACCAATATAAGTGAAGATGCTCTGCTCCTTGTTGACGGTGTAGAACTTGACCCAGACGCATAAAGTGAACTCCCGGATCGGCGGCGTCTCCACATCATACTGCACAAACTGGAACCGTGTTAAACACATTCACACTCTTAAGAGTGATACAAAAGTGTCACCACAGAATAAGGACGTATCTAATAGAATTGTATGTTAAAACCATGGCAGTTTTCGCTAGGTCCATTCATAAATTGGCTTAGTTCGCAAGGTGTGAATGTGGCAAGAGAATCATATCAAACAATGGAATCAATAGGTCAATGGAACCAATGGGAATTACAGGGATTTTTAAATTTCAGGGCATGAAAATAATAAAAACAGATGTCGAACACATCGTGTATTAAATGTCAACTGCAAAAAGTACGACAATTACGACATGCACAGTAAGACTACTTCTATAGCTATGTCCTTATTCTCGATTGTTTCACAACTCCCAAAAATATTGCAAATGCAATACATAGTATGTATAACATAAAGTAGCTTTTAGTTTTTTCGTCCAAAACTACGAAACGTACCTATTTAGATGCGTTTTTTAATAGTAGATAGAGTGATTCAAGAGGAAGGTCATGTGTATAATGCATGCTTGGAAAACGTCTTATTCCCACGGGAAAATGAGTTTCAGCGGCTGAAACCGTTGACGGGCCGCTAGTTACAAAATATAAAGGTTAACCTGGACGCATGTGCACAGAAATGCAAACAAAAACACCCGCCACATCCGTGAACATACATTGTTTGTTATTTCGAGCTGCGAATCGCTACGTTTTGCTTTGCACTACATTTACATCATTATGCGAACAAAAGAATAAGTTCTCATAACTATAACAAATGAATAATCTTGTTATTTATTAGTAGCAGAGACTTACGAATCTACTAATAGCTATCCATAAGCCTCTGCTAACTACAAGGTTAGGTAGTCGTTTGATAATGTACAGAATGCACTACATAAAATCCAGCACAATGTTAATTATGTAGTGTAAGTAACTCTATGACATCTTATTACAGCTATCTACTATTGACCAACACCCACATTTTACAAACGTCAATCAGACGCGTAATGAACTAAGTGTTTTAAAGTGTTCATTTACAAGATAGGTAAAAAGCACTAAGCACGTTTATTTTTACCTTTACAAGTTTAAGGGATCATGTACAAATGCATCAGATAAGTGTCGGCCTGTAGATTTAAAAGAGAGAAAGGTATTGGCAATTTGAATTCGCGAAGCCGAAATATACCTACTAAAGTGGTAAAAGAATTTCATAAATACCTGCGTGAAGCCTTTTTGCGTAAGAATGACCTTGTAAACTGGTCGGTTGATGGCTGCGGCTGCTGAAAGCAGACTCGCTGTAGCTAGCAGAGCCGTCACAAATATCATGTCTAGCTATTGATTTAAGTATACTTCGCATACGATTTAATATACCTGAAATGGCACGAGTGGTTTTCAATTTTGTAATTCTCAATCAATATCGATTTTGAACCACAGTAGCTTTCTTTTCATAAAATTATTTTCTGTGGTGAAAATACTGTATACAAGAATAAATTTTCTAGCACCAACTCACCTTATCGTACACCACCTTGTCGAAATAAATGGTCAAACTATGCGAAGCGTTCTTTAGAAACACTTTTGGAAATCCCGTATTGGAAAATGCAAATTTTAAAATGAAGTTCTAAAACCAGGATCACTCACTCCAGATTGATATTTCGATGAGTCAGAGGCAGATATTAACTGGTGAAGATCTTAACGACAACTGATGACAGATACTACTAGTTGATTCAATGGGTCTTATTACCTCGCGATTGTTTATAAACCACTAAGTATACAGTGCGTTTCTTCTACGTAATGCTATGAATGCTATAGGTGCGTATTTAGCGGTGAAAGAGGAGATATTTATATACTCTTCCGTAATGTTTGATAAAATGTATGCTACATTGTTTAATTATTCCTATTAATTCATCTTCCTGCCCTTATCCCAAATACCTAGGGTCGGCGCAACACGTTTCGTTGAACACAAAAATCGTGTTGCAAAAGGATTTGGCTGAATTTTACGACCGGCTGCCTACCAGTAGTCAATCCTCCTTGGGAATGCTTTTGGGGTGTATTAACCGCCACCATACGGTTGGCCCTGGCTGTTTGGGTCGGGTTTATCCCTCGGGCGCCTTTTACGACCCCCACGGGAAGAGAGGGGGTGATGCTTTTCTACTCTGCCGGCACCACACGGCTGAATAGTATTCCTATTAATTTGTTGTGAAATAATCTGAGTGATATATTCAGCCGCGTTGCGTTGCGTGCATGTATTGTGTGTGCAATCGATAAATCGATAATAGGTTGGTACTCACTCAACTCACTCACTAATCATAGGTAGACAGACATATTGCATATTAATTTGGAGACATGCTAATCATGCTTTTGTACCTACATTATGGGGGCGGGAGAGCTTCAATGGGTTTACTTGCATTTTGGGCGGGACACAGAGTCAGCAAAAGAGCCATCAAAACGAATTTGTCTCATCTAGCAGATTAAAAGTGTAATAGGATAACGAAATGGATTTTCTGTATAGCTTTTTGAATTTTCCGTAAAAATTGCATTACTTTGAAAGCTACGAAGCCATCAATAGGATGATGCTATTTCATTAATTCGACTTGACAGGGCGCTAACTTTAACGGAAAAATCTGAATAAAACTTTGATTTTGTGTCCACCGTTCTGTAAATTTGGCATTCTAATTATTACACAACTAATATTTTGTAGTTATATGCAACTGCGAACGATTTAGGAAGGTATTGACTGGTAAAACTATGAAATCAGCTGTAGCTTTTTACTGCACTTACCAACCTATGTGACAAGAATAGTTTGGAAATACCCAAATACGAGGAACTTTTAGGACCAACGGTTGAATTCCTAAGATGTTTAGTTTTCAAAATGTAAGAGATGGGTTGTTATGAAACTTATGAATGACTGTTTACTATACAGCAAATATCTATACCTACCAGTCGAGCCAAGCAAGTTTACTTTTAATGTACCACTAGTGTACTTGATGTTTGACTTTGTTAGTGGTCGGATATCGTAACATAAGCATACATTGTGTTAGCCTGCTGACATGAACGTTTCAGAACTTTATAAACTTAACATCAAGGCTTTACATAATGGTAGGAAGGTACTATCGCAAGCAAACCCACCTACTCATTTAAAGAGATCAACTTATACTGGGTTTTCTTAGTATTTGTTTGAAAATCCAGTAAAATATGGGTATGGTCCCTTAAATGGGTGGGTGGATTTGCTGTCGATAGTACTAACCTCACCTTATGTTCTACAAGTTCTAGTTGTTACTAGACAGTAGACAAGATACTAAGATTAAGGCTGGGTTAAGGTTTAAATTTCTGACGTTCACAATATGAAATTATACTTTTAAAGCTATATTTAGTATTCTTTGCTTTTAATGTTCATGTCAGGATTATGTTCTGAAAATATAGAGACATCTGATCCAAGTAGGAATTTCCATAGGCTAGATGATGATAGTAGAGTAGGATTACTGAATAACACTAAATTGTCTACAAAAAAAATATCGTGTTTGTGTGTTTCATAGGATGATAACCATAAGTCTCAGCACACTCATTCCGCTCGCTCGGCTCATGCGTTGTGATAGGTACGAACCTAACCTGGCGTTGACGCCAGTGGTGTCGCACTCCGTGCCTAACCTGCTTAATAGACCTAAGTAATTTCACTATCTATTTTGAATATTTGGTGCACAATCTGTTTAGTTTGGTGAAAGTTTAGATAAAGCTTGGTCGTGCATCACCCAATTTCTTTCCCGTGGTTGTCGTAAAAGGCGACTGAGATGAGGGACCCGAGAGCTTCATGTGTATCACATCTTAGGCGACAGGCTGACAACTAATCACTATAGTGATACACGATTTTCTGAAAAGGTCGAACTTAGTGATGACGATCATATTTTACGGCCGTTAACGCTCTGCCTACCCCGCAAGTAAATAAGGCGTGATGGATGTTTTAATAAATGTGTAAGGTTTAATAAAATAAGTCGTGTAACAATATAAATTCGTTGACATCGCTCAGATACAATAACACGATTGTTTTCAGAAGAGTTTAAAAATAGTCTAGCACCTACGCGACCAATATCTGTTTCCATTGTTAGCAGTTATGGGGGCTTTGTTCTCCCACACACACGCGAGTCCATGTTTGATTAGCCAAAGCCTTTGAGACGAAAACAAACAATTGCCTAAAATTTACTTTGGATGGGAGTATTTTTAGGTTTAGTTCGTTTTTACTGACAAAGGGATAGTAACTTTTAACATTCGATACCTACTAGCATTTGAAAGCATGACCAAAGCCACAAGGGTGAACTCTATACAAAGGCAAATTATTTGCTAGCGCATTAATAATTATCATGGTAGATATAGTTAACTTCTAAACTGATTATGTGCCCGAGAAAGTTACCAACAATAATAAAATACGAAATAGAATTAGACAATAACATCGATCACGTTATCAATTTATTTCGTTCGTTACATCAAAATATCGCAGGCTCATATCATCATAACAATTTATTAGTACCTAGTCACATTTACTTTGTAACGTTTTCGCACGATAATAGGTAAATGAAGTCTTGAATCATCGCTTCTGTTTCTCTTGGTCTATGGTCCGTTGAGTGGTGGCTCTCATCACACGCCTCCATTTTCCCAACCTCAGAGCATCGTATCGTAGCATGTGACAATAGACGTGAAAGGATTTCAAGGTGGATTTCATGTGTAAAGTTGATGTGCTGTTCATTTGTCACTGGCTGGACTGATCCGAGTGATCCTCAAACATTTGTCAGGCGTATCGAAAACCATATTTTTTCGGAACTATTGTATCTCTGCCTAGCCCGCAAATTGTAAAAGTATGATTTGTATTAATCCGTGGTTTGTTGCAGGTGAAGGCCCCGGCGTACTACATGGGCACGTCTGCGCCCAGCACGCTGCCCCGCGGCGGGTCGCTGCTCAGGGCCTTCTCACCAGCCGCGCCGCCCGTGCCCGCGGACCGCGTCAAGACCCTACCCAACTCGGGTAAGTCATCCACAGTGACCTGTCTATCAATATCCTCGACATATCAACCCTGTCTGGAATAAGCTACCTTTACTCAGAACCAAAGTTGAAAGTATCCACCAATACTCGATTACTGTTAGTAAGTACAATTTTAAAAAAAGTATTTGACAAAAGTTTACCTACTCTCGTTGTAGATAGAGTAGCATTCTCAGCAGGCAAGGGCCGCTTGTCCCTTTGCAGATGACTCATATCATATCATTAAAATCATGGTGATTGGTAGGTAATCTGTTAGGTATCTGTTCAAAGATTACTGCATTTGTTGCAATTTAGCCGTGGATCATATTTTTATCATTTCTTTTTATCACATCAAATCATTTTATTTTTATGAAACGTATTCTGTAGTTCAGTGAAATGGAAATAAGTATTGCTTCCCTCCTGAAATGTTGCGTAATTTAATTAAGCTGGAGCATCGAAGTGCTAAACTATGAAATCCGTTTCATTTTATTTCCAGCGATATTGTAATATTTGCAGCTGCACTATCCTAGGTTTTTTCAAAGCATCTAGATTATTAAAACAGTTTTTTTTTGTTCTATGGGATTATTCTGATTTTATCGAATAGATTTGTTTGAATTGAGTTATTTTGTGAAGCTCTTTCAAACTCAATGAAAAATCGATAAGTGCTACAGTACATAAAACATTTTTACCCGTCGCTAAGAAAATGAGTTGAGTACTGCGTTTGATTTTAACTCCGTGCTCTGTGCCTACGCTAAAGTTCAGTCGTGTTTGAATCAATAAATCTCCACTAAAATAATTCTCTTCAAGCATTGTATGACAACATTCTTCATTTGAGAACTTCGTGATTTATCCACTTTGTGTAATATTATTGATATTATACAAAAAGGTACTAGATGAACTAAAGTACTAAACCCATATAAATTTGCGACTAATAAGTATTTGAAATATAACGTAGTTAAGGTATACATGTAAGTAGGTCTACTAGTTTTATTTACCTACATACGTTTATTTATTTATCATAATATGTTGTCCCAATTCTAAGTCACAACACATAGCATGACAGATTGCATTAAAACGGTTATAGAAAGCACGTAAGCACGTGTCTAACGGAAAGAGATCGGCGTCGCCTTCATTTCAGCTGTTAGTACTGATTCAATGAAACTCATGGTATGATAAAAATGACATCTGCAGTAGGTACATCACATGACGCGAGGTGTCGCCAAATTATAGACTTGCAGTCAAATTATCAAATTTAATGGATTGAGTGGGATGCTGCGGTACGGCATAACATTCTGGGGAAACGGCGCTGATCCCTCTCCTCCATACATGTGCTTAAGGCAGTATGCGGGTAGGTGGCGCGCCCGCGAAGCCGGTGCGGTCGTACGTGCCGGGCAGCGGCTCCGAGCGCTGCTTCCCCTTCTCTGGCGACTGTGCGCGCCCGGAACAGCTGTACACCATCCCCGGTAACCCGGCCTGCGCTACGCACACGCACTTTCGGCTTACACCTTATTTGCTCACAGCTTTGCCTTTGTCTATGGTCCCTTATTACGACGAATTTTCGCTTAACTACTCTCAAGGTACTTTTTATGGATTATAATAATGGACTCTATTCCAGGTGCTACACAAAAACCTTAAAAGAGGTGACTAATTTAAATTAAAACAAGTAATACATAATACTTGTATTGGCGGTGGGGTCCTGGCGTCAAAGCGCGCTTCAATTAGACGTATTTGTAATCTTTGTAATTAAAAATGTTTATATTCAATGTATTTTCCAGCCTATGTTAGGTTTAACTACAGAAAGTAGCAAACAGGATTGACCCCACCCACCTATTTGGGTACTATCTAATTACTGATCTTTTGAAATTATCAAACCTTTCAAATTTGACAGAAATCGTTTTCGTATTGTACCTACCGAACAGAAGTTGATACAGTATTGTAATGTTTTAATGTTAGCCAAGTTGAGCATATGGATACCATTCAAAATGGTAGTATAGTAATTTTTACGACTTTTCTAGCCTTATTTGATAATTCTTCGTTTTTCTATTTAAGTATGTCTTTTTCAACCTTGTTGCAATTGTTTTTGCTACTCTAACATATTTGTATCTAGAAAGTTCATAATCTATTCTTACGGTTGTTTTTGTCACTCCAAACTACTCACATAACACCTATTGTTCACCAATTAAGTCATGTTTTCCAAAACAAATGTAGAGAAAGTCGCCTATTGTTCATTTTTAATCAAGGTACCTACTTGGTACCATAACTAAACTTAAGATCGCACGCTTGAATATAAGTAGGTATGATAAAAATTTATTTAACATATTTACTTATTTTAGGACGCGGTCAATTGCTGATTCATACCCATAACCCGCCTTCAAATCATAACCCGCTTGGAACATATTTATACTTCTGTTTCAGTGTTTATTTAAATTATTAATAATGAAAATTAGATCACAGAATCAATAGCTTCGCAGTTACAATGGGTATTTTCTTACACTTATAACAAATTCAATTAAAATTTAATAAGATAGAACAGTTATATTCCATTTATATGGCAGAAATATATTAATTACTTATCTACCCGTCTACCACGATAAAGGAAATTGTACCTGATTTAAGGACAGTTTATGAACAATGCATGTACCGGGATATTTGTTTCTTTCTGTGGCACTTTGTTCCGAGGCTAGTTTACACTAAAAGTTAGTTAGTTAGTACACTGAGAGAGTGATTTCGTTTCTGTACCTAAAACTTTATACGTACTTATATCTTATATTCATACGCCGCCGCAAAGGAAAGTAAAAAGATACATATCTAAAAGGTCATGCAAAATGACATGGGTCCAAAAAGGCCCTTATCAGCAAGTAATGTGAATCGTGTAATGTTCAGGTCACGGCGGAGAAGGCTACATGTCGTCTCCCGAGCGCGGGGCCCCTCGCGTGCCCTACGAGGACCCCTACTACACCCAGTACTTGGGCCCCGCGGCCGGAAGACCTACCATCACGCCGGTCATCGACGAGGAGATCAGGTAAAGATCAAAAGCACCAGAAACTTGTTAAAGCACAGGAACAGATCTGATGAGTAACTCCACTCTAATCAAGAGTAATCAACTTGTGTTATTGGCTCGAATAACTTTACATGACATAAATTTTTACATGTGAATCACTTCTAAATAGGCACTTTTTGCTGTACCACTACTGGGGGTGGTTATTTTATTATCTATCAGAATGGCATCTTCAAATGGTTATATGTTTTTCATTATAGTGGCCAAACCTGCAGTTGAGTAGGTAGACTCCTGTATATGTCAGTGTACAGAGATAGGTGCTCTACCCATTTAATACTTGATAGTTATCTACCTACTAATGATTCTGTCTACTACTATCTATAGGGTTAGTTCGAAATCCATTTGTATCAGTTGCCAAACGCAGTTTCCGATCAATGGAGCTATCTCAGGGCTTTCTTGATATCTACCTATTTGACCTAGGCATAATTACAATCTAGGCTAGGCGGTCACAGTTAGTCTGAAGATGACATTCATAGAAAGAAACTGTAAGTAACAGTTGTCATGTTAGGTATTACCAATAAGTTAGACTACGTGTTTACCTAAATGCTACTTAAGTTATCTTTCGTTTAATGTTGCTGAACGGCTGTATAACTTTTTTATTTCAACTTTTTACTTTTAACTTTTTGTTTATGCAAGTTATTTAAGTACATTTTATAATACGATACCGCTGCTAGGGCTAGGTAATTATGGATGACTTTTGTGGATGTTAGGATTCCTTTTAAGGAGCGAACCATTCCGTGAATAATTAAACAACTTTTTTCAAAGTTCATACAGATAAAAATTTACTTTTTGAATATTCAATCTGATAATTTTATATGGGAACTCCAACACTAGGTATTATTTACATTTCCACCTAAATAAATACCTCAGTTTCATATACCACCTCATGCCTCGAAACGAACGCATTTATAGATATTTTCCCAACCGTGTCACTGAAAAGTAACAACAAATATAGAATATTTAGTTTCTAGATGTTTTCCCAACCGTGTCACTGTAGGTAGAGTAGCAACAAATATAGAATACTTGGTTTCAGCGAGAGTTTAATCGACGACTCGTATCAGATGTATGGAGTGAACGCGATGACGACGGCGCCGCGCCCCATGCCGCGCCCGCCGTACGACGCGAGGTAACCTCAGGGAACATACAATACCGTTCACCACCTCTTGTCCAAATAAATAAAACAGTCATTTTATCAAAATATCAAGAGTGCTTTCTACACCTTGTCGGGCACTTTATTTTATTAAAAAGCTGAGCGTATTGTGGCCACAATAAAGTTAGATTTGATTTTGTTATTACATGAAGTAAATGCTGGCGATATTAAAGCTCAAGCGAATGGTTCGTAACGTTGTCTTTTGATAAGTTTTGGTCAGTCGAAGTAACAATGTGATCTTGTAGGCTGCCTCCCCAAGTCGATGACATGCAGCGTCTCCGCGTGGAGAAGATGGAGCGGCAGTTGGCCAACCTGACTGGGCTCGTGCAGAAAGCGCTGCAGGTGCCGGGCGCTGCTGCCCCGCCGGTGGTAGCCCCACGGCAAGACTTCCCGGCCTACGCCACGGCGAGACCGCCCAACCAAGGTTTGTATATTTTAACTACTACGACGTTATCTGAGCAACCCGTGTCCTTAAAACCGCAGGCATTAACTGTACGTTCAACGTTGTTGACGAGCTTATGGCTTATTTTTGTCAATCGGTGATCGGGTGACTATAAATTGATTCTAAAACGGGTTCCTTCATTGAAGATATGACATTTAATCAAGTGATCTGACCAGCTTGGGAAGCTTCGTTGGTTAATGTGGCTTGCGTTTTCCTGCACTCAGATGGCGCGCGATTCCACTCGACCGAGAGACCCCCTAAACTAGGGCGCGACAAATTTCGTAAGTGTAACCGGATGGGGGCGTACATGTTTGCTGGTGCATTGCTAGTGGCGGCAGGGACACAAAATATATACCTGTAATCTTTTAAAATCATGTATTTTATTCTTAATACAGGAAATCAAAAGATTTCTCCCTCACAAACAAACCGTAAAACTTAATAGGTGTTTTAAAGCATAATGTTCGCGGTGAAGGAGAATAACTTAACCACAAATAATGGTTGGGCCCTCTGCAATATTCTCAGAAGATGTTAATAGCGCTGCACTTCCGTAACCTCGTCCGTGCGAATATTCGCGGCTGGGAAAGCTATACTTTTACTTGGCCTTCTCACCACCTGCTTTAATGGTTGACGCACAGAGACTAAGTTTAGTACCTACAATATGAATGATCAACCTGGCCTGGAACCGTTCAGTATTTTGCTATGAAGTTCTTCGTGCAGAATATGAAATTCTGCGCGTGAAATTCGAATCCGCACTCGCATCTCCGCACAACACTCAAGCCGAGCTCAGCTCATCTTATCGAATAGTCGCCGAAGCTTTGTTTCAAGATATTAGTCCGAGAAAGACTTAATTTCTGACATTTGGGCCATAAACTTAGTTTAAAATATCGCAGAACGATTTCCGTGCGCTTGCAACTTTCTGTAAGCGAGTTGATTTGGACCCGATCCTGGGCAACGTAGCGTTCTCATACTGCAGTGATAGGTACCTCGAGTTAAAGTGATATCAATCCACTTACCTACATTACATTATCTGTGCATCAAATATTAAACTCGTGGAAAACAGCGTCGACATTCGCAATGCACCACGCAGCGTCGAATACTCTCCGTATGCTCACGCCGACGCTTGCTTGCTACCTCGTGTGGTTATGTTCTTATTTTTCAGCTTACTGTGAAAAATTGTATTGGGTTAATACTTTCTTCTTCAATTTTTTAAATCACATCTGTTATGTCTCTGCAACTAAACCTAATACAATTTTCATGTTAATCATTCATAAAAGCTGTGTACTAGATAGATACCTACATTGTATCAGTCCTGTGGCATTGTGTATTGCTGAATGATTCATTATTTACGTGAACGGACATATATAGCGCAACGATGGTTGCCTTCATAACTAGGGGATCCCGAACGAAACAAAATCATAACTCAGTTTATCGAAAATTTATTTGATTAAATTAAATTCCAGGTACCTATCATATTTTAGGGATGCCATATCAATGTATACTAGTAAATAGTCTGCGTAGTTTTGTATCTGCAAAATATGCGTAAATAACAACTGTTAGTGCTTTTGCTATTTGTATATTACTGCAAGCATACTGGATTTTTAAATATTTCTAATGCGAAGAGCAAATTAGTGAGCTTTAGGTGGCTTCTGTGCCTGCCTACTACCTATACCTCATCTTTGATACCTACGTAATAAATTTTCGATAATTTGAGCTTTAATAATTTTTGAGTGATGAAGGCTCCACCATTCGTCGGGGAGCCTCTTAAGTAATCGAGTGTTGCTGACTTGGTTGCTGATGAAATCATGTCGTTAGATGTAGAATCGTCGCCATTTCATCTCTACGCAAAAATTGCAAGATTTTACAACAGATCTAGTAAACAAATCTAGAATCTTACGAAACTTGTTTTGGTTTCGCAAGTCATCCAAATTTTTTAAGTAATCAAAGCAATTCACCTCATAAAATAATTCATTGTACTGGTGTAGTTTTCATAATGAAAATATCCTTCTCTGACAAAGAAAAGCAGCCAGTAAACTATAATCCATAAGCAGCAGCATAGTTTCCGAAAGTATCGCATTGTTACCCTGGGATTTCCTCTGTGAGGGTGCCACTAAATCATCTTACCGTTCTTGTTATTTCTTGCTGCACAGTTTATTTCAATTGCATTTTGTCACAATCGACTATCTTTGATATAAAAATATGAGCTCTCTGTACATCACACTATAACATAATTTCTGCAACCGGTTTGTGCAACTGTTTATCTGTCACGATGTTTATCTCTCACTGATGAAGATCTTGCACTTTTATGACACCATTTATGCAACGCGGGATGTTTTGTTCACTCGTACCTACTTCATATCCTACCTACTATGCTACGTACAGGCCTTGTAACTGACAAGTCATGTTCTTTGTTTTCCTTTTACTTTATTAAATCGACAATAGAAAAGAAACTAAAAATCTACAGCTGGTATATTTCCGTGAAATTATGTTCAATTCCTACCTAACCCAATTATCTTTTACGCATTTTGAGCTTTTCTGAATAATGAAACCTAACTAGTTGTAGGTTAGTTGTATCTTTTCTACTTTTGTTTATTAAAAAATGAAGTGCCAGGAATAGCTAAGAATCAGGTCAGGATATTGTCGCACAGAATCCAGAGTATTAACGTAACGCCTCGTTGTATTTGGCATTTAAAAATATATGCAAAATGTAACAGAAGGGGTATAACAACTAGGAGAGAATGTCGAGGTACGCATGAAACTGAATAACTTTAGTAATTTAAGTAATACATTGAAAAAAAATGGGTCTTATAAGATCAGATCTTAATAAGTTCTGCTCGTGGTGCCCTTTTTGTTCCATATACTTTGTACTTCAAATTGCAATTGCAGAAGTAAGGGTACTCGTCGTAGGTAGGTAATCATGATTTTCAGTACTGTTAGGTAACTAAATGTAACGATATAAAAATTTATGATTTCAGAAAAGTCTGTCTCATTTGAAAAGTCGGTATCATTTAGCGATGACCCGCCAGACATGAACTCTCCCAAGACGCACTCGCCGCAGCACTCAGGTAAGCATGACAGTTTATATTGGCTCGGTGGAAAAGCCTTGTACCTTTGCGAGAGAAAGTTGATGTTGTGTAGTTCTTTGAATAGGATTTGATAATAATGTGATGCATTGAAGATAATAATATCCTTGGTGGCGGAGTTTTAATACAGTATCCGGTTGTGGTGAATGAATAGGTATGTACTATAGTTAGTTATACCAGCAGCGCTCCGCCACCGCTCTTCTGACCTTGCTTCTCATTATGACTAAGTAGGTTCCTAACCTACATTTGCGCCAAATTGAAATAGTTAAACGATCTGGATTCGTGTAACATGTTATTCGATACTTTCCCTCACGCTAGTAATTGTCGGTGTGCGATCGGTTTAACTATTCACACCACTTCTTTCCCGCGGTTGTCGTAATAAGTGACCGACTCGAGATTTGCATGTTTACGTACTCAATTTAATGCGAAGGGTTTTTTATAGCTGTATGAACTGATATACAGATGATTAAATCTTTGATTATGATATGAATATGCGTATAGGCCATACCATATGCAAATCATCATATCACTGACTACTGCTGTAGATAACATAGTTGATGTTATCAACTGATTATTGGTATTAAAGTCATTAGGCAATTGCTTTTACTTATGTACATTTAATCGATTGATCTTGCTTCACGACAGAAATCTTTGACAAAAGTATTGAGTTGGCTAGGTAGGTATCTAATCCAAGAACCACATCCAAGATCACATGGTTTTATCGAAATGATAAAACGTGAGATGGCATCACCAAGCACCGTTCAAGCTTGTGCACTAACTAAACATACACTTACCTACGCACTAGATACCTACACTTCTTAAGACACTACGATTATGTACCTATAGGTGGTTATGAAACATACTAAAAAAACACAAACATGTCTTTAAATTACTAAATTTATGAAGTAGGGTAACTACTTAACAATTAGGTACTACAATCAAATACCTAATTTAGATAGGATAACTAGTAAGCGGATCCGAGGGTACAGTAAATCTCTTATTAAGATTATCCCTTTTTCTCGTAGTAATTTACATCAAGGAATGTTTCGAATAACGTGTTACAGACTGGAATTCGTTATATCTATTAACTCACTACGCGCAAATTTCAATTTTCCTCTTTGCCAAAATTTCTCTATCAGATCGTATTCTTTTGGTTTTGGTAATTTGCTCCTCTTATCTCTTATTGCTTATTATTCATTTAACATTCGATTCATAATTAAATTCGTATCAAACTGTGATTCATTTTAATGAAAAGATGAACGAAAGATACTATCATCTTCATTGTCATATTTCTATCCAAGTTGCAAGTATATTAACGAATCCCTATTAACCAACAGTAGCATAGATTAGGTAGGTAGGTATCACATAGTATAATCAGCGTCTATTAGAACCATAGCTACCAAAAGTTTGGGTATTAACCGTAGAAACCTACTTTTGGAATTATGTTGTGATGTCCATACTTACATTACATGCTGGTATAGTAAGCAAATCCTCGGCTCTTTTATCGGTTTTTGGACGCTCTGGGAATGAATCGATGCCTTCCGCATGCGTAGGTATCTACACTTCCTCGAAGGAAGCAATCTTGCTACTGTGCTCTCCCATTTGCTCTCCTGTCACTTTTTGTAGTTTATATCATAACATAACCATGTTCATAATTCTTATATTTGATTTTTTCCGCTTACTTCTTTGCCAAAAGCCGATACAAAACCAACCAAACCGGCAATAAAATCATCGACGTTGCCGAGGACGTCCTCACAAGGTAAATTTTTGTTTTCATTGGAATTAAATTACAAACGCTTCTTCACATTTCATACTATTATCATTAAACTTTTTTTTATAACAATAATCAGATGAATTAAGTTCTCAATTTCTAATAAATAAACATACACAATCGGATACAAAAATAGATGTCACATTATTTTGATTTGTTCATTATTAAAATTGGCCATAGCTTATATAGGAAACCATTTATTATTTGTTCCAATATAATAAAATAAAATGACTAACCGTAGTTAAAAGCATTCCTCCCAAATAGACGTATGAGAATTGCACACATTGCTGGTAATTGTTTCCGAGAGTCTTGCCACGCTTTTCTAGTTAGCTTATGATTTGATGGTGATATGAGTATGGTAGTATGCGGGTGGGGGGGTTGGGCGTGTTGACTGAGCGGCGGTTGGTTCCAGAGCGCGACCGGCTGAAGCCCGCGCCGCCGCCGAAGCCGGCGGGGCTGGTGGGCCAGCAGCCGCCGCTCGCGCCGCAGAGGACGTACACCATCAGCGTCTCGCCGGACTTCTTCAATCAACTCCGCGTGCTGCAGAAACAGAGCCGCGATCTTCGTTTAGAGGTAGTTATGATGACTTTTTCGATATTTTCTTAAATTTACTCGTAGGCAGGTGCTCTATGTAGAGCTGGTGTGCGCAATTTTCAACCATGTATATCTTCGGAGTATTTGATTATTTTTATTAATATATAAACAAAAACAAAATATACCCACGCTTTTGTGCGAATAATTTTTTATCTTGCGTGTTCTTACGGCATAGCTTTGCGAATAATTAGCCTCATAATACGTATTATTATAACCACCCTTTGCTTGAAAAATATCGGGGTGTCGTAAAAATGGACTCAAGCCCACCCGATGCACACTTCGAAAGTATTGTCATCATATAATATGGTCTTTTACAATTCGCATGCTACTCACTAGCAATAAAATATTTGAAGTTTGTTTGCCACAAAACTAAGATAGTCATATGTGACTGTAGACTCGCAACCTGCGCCGCTCGACCCTGACGCACGCCATCCAGATGCGGCAGCTGATGGCCGACACCATCGTCAAGATAGGCGCCATCGCCGCCAGCTTCTGCGAGCACAACCCTGACTCGGTACGTTATGCTTTAAAACTAAGATACTCATATGTGACTGTAGACTCGCAACCTGCGCCGCTCGACCCTGACGCACGCCATCCAGATGCGGCAGCTGATGGCCGACACCATCGTCAAGATAGGCGCCATCGCCGCCAGCTTCTGCGAGCACAACCCTGACTCGGTAAGTTATGCTACAACACTATGATACTCGTATGTGACTGTAGACTCGCAACCTACGCCGCTCGACCCTGACGCACGCCATCCAGATGCGGCAGCTGATGGCCGACACCATCGTCAAGATAGGCGCCATCGCCGCCAGCTTTTGCGAGCACAACCCTGACTCGGTACGTTGTGCTTTAAAACTAAGATACTCGTATGTGACTGTAGACTCGCAACCTGCGCCGCTCGACCCTGACGCACGCCATCCAGATGCGGCAGCTGATGGCCGACACCATCGTCAAGATAGGCGCCATCGCCGCCAGCTTTTGCGAGCACAACCCTGACTCGGTACGTTGTGCTTTGATTAATCCATTCTTAAAAATTGAAATACTGGTATGTAGGTACTTATTATATCTACATATCTTAATATTATCTAAAGATTTATTCTGCACCGGACTACTGAGACTAGACATACAAGAATGTTACCTACAGTCACTATCATTTGTCATCTAGTTGAGTCCAGGACGATACCAGTGGAATAGCTGTAGAGCGAATTTCTTATACGTAGTTTTGCAATCTCGTCTATTTGCAGAAACATTTAATAATACGCCCTGCTTATGGTAACATTCCAGCAACTGACTCGCGAGGAGGAGATCTACCGGCAGGACATTCTGCTGCTGGAGAATGACCTGTACGAGCTGGAGGCCACAGTCGAGCGTCTGCGCGGACAGGCTGCCAACAGGTACTTTTATCTGCATTAATATTACATGCCGTGTGATTCCGGCTTGGAATAGCATCACTCTAGGTATATCTTTTCCGTGGGTGACGTAAGGAGCGACTAAGATTTGAGAGTTGATGTATTGCAATTTATAGCGACAGGCTGACTACCTGTCACTATGGTGATACACAGTCTTCTGAGTGACTCTCAAACCTTTCTCAGACGTGTCTAATGGCCGTTTTTACAGCCGTTTGCGCACTATGTATCCCGCAAGGTATATAGACGTCATATATGTATCTATGAACCTGCTAATATTATAAAGAGCAAAGATTTGATTATTTGTTTGAATGTTATCGATATACTCCGAAACTACTGGACCGATTTCTAAAATTGTTTCACCGTCATAAAGTTCTCAACATTGAGATCGATCTAGGAAGCGTATTTTGACAAATGTCAGCAGTACAAACGGCATCTGAAAATCGCTCTCAAAATCGATCTAAGAACTGAGAGCAGTTCCTAAATTCGAGTGTACGTGTTTCCGCCGCAGGGAGACTCGCGTGAACATGGCGGACATCGAACGCATCGCGATGGTGCTGTCCAAGAGCAGCAAGACCGTCGCCGACTGGAAGCTCAAGTTCCCCATCCTGCAGGACACCATGAAGGTCAAGCTGGCTTCAGAGATGGAGAAGGTAACGAGGGTTTGCTAGTGTTTGAGCCATGTGCTGTCCAAGAGCAGCAAGACCGTCGCCGACTGGAAGCTCAAGTTCCCCATCCTGCAGGACACCATGAAGGTCAAGCTGGCTTCCGAGATGGAGAAGGTAACGAGGGTTTGCTAGTGTTTGAGCCATGTGCTGTCCAAGAGCAGCAAGACCGTCGCCGACTGGAAGCTCAAGTTCCCCATCCTGCAGGACACCATGAAGGTCAAGCTGGCTTCCGAGATGGAGAAGGTAACGAGGGTTTGCTAGTGTTTGAGCTATGGAGCCATAACGAGTCTTACGGCTCTACCTAATTATTTCAATGAAAAATAAATATCCAAAACAATTTTGTACAGTCGTGATACTCCTCCAGTATTCTTTAATCACTGCCTGTCTGAAACCTGCTGAAAACAGTTACGTCAGTTTGTGAATGCTACGACCCAAGACGGTATCTCAATATTTTGGCACACACTATTTTACAAATCGTTGTAAGGGCTCAAAATGATCAGGTGTGCACTTGCAGGTGGTCCGCAAGGAGAAGATGCTGGAAGAGGAGCCGGAGCGGCTGGAGCTGGCGCTGCGCCGCTGCAAGAAGCTCACCGGCACGCTGGTCACCCTCAAACGGTAACACTAGATCAACCATTGTTGGCGTCGGAAATAAAAAAATTGCATTCAAACAAGAAACCACTTCAACTTCTTCTTTTATAACTTTTAACTACCGCTAGTGTCGTTAAAAGCTACTACAACTGGCAAAGAGGGTTTCATGCGTAGTTGTAGGTAACGCCTTGGTAACGCTATTTTCGGGTGACGATCTACACTTCTAATATGGCCCTTATCTAGACACACGGCAGTGTGTCCGCCAAGTTCGAGCTACCGACACACCGGCCGTGGGTTATATTACACGAACCATTTCGGGCCAAGTTCGACCCACCTATAACTCAAAATCTATTTTATCTACGCATATGAAATTTCTGGTATCTGTCGAGATCTACTTACTTATCTAAAATACAAAATTTCATCAATGTACCTATTGTAGGTCTTGAGATATTGACGTCAGAAAATCGCTATTTTTACTATACACTCACTGACTGACTGACTGACTCACTCATTCACTCACTCATCAAAAACCTAGACCACTTCCAATGGTCGTATTGACTTGAAATTTGGCATGGAGGTAGGTCTTTAGGTCAAGGTAAAGGAAAAAATCTGAAAATGGCCAAGTGTGAGTCGGTTTTAAAAATAATGAAGGTGTAAATTCATACCCCTAAGGAACTAAAACAAAAACTAACGGGATATTATAAATTGCATATCAAATAAATAATCGCCTATCAATACATATTCATCATTTATATTGTTTTTTACATCAAATATCTTACTTCACTACAAATAAACTAAATGTTTAACGAAACATAAACTGCAGATAATTCGAAATTTTACATCAATATGACATAACTTTTTTCCTCATAATGCAATACAGATAAATTTATTTTTGTACAAAAATACTACATACATAGCATGAATACTGACTGCACAGCAAATTTTCCATATTTCATAGCAAAATAACTATCCCAGTCGCATATTAACCAGTAAACATACTTAAGTAAACATAAGTTTATAGGTCCGTTAGGTATAGCCTAACCGTACCTGGCGCGGAAAGCGCCAGGTTAGGTTAGGTTAGGTTAGAACTTTGACCACAACGCACGAGCCGAGCGAGCGGAGCGAGCGTGCCGCGGCAGCGGCCGGCGATGTGCCAGAAACGACACGCTATGCGCGTCATCAATTTAAAATATGATTATCGATGTGTATGATTAACGATGATGGTTTATCTCTAATAAAAACTGCTGTAAATAATATAAAAATAGAAGCTATATTTAAAAGAAAAAGAGTTAACAGGTATAATGTGCATTAAGATTATTAGCTGTGCATTGATGAAAAAGCTTTTGCTTTAGGAAAAATCGCTGTACGCTGCGAAAATAAATTGTAGTGTGTTTAGTGATATTTTGAGTTGAATATTTTGCTGTGCAATCAGTAATTTTGATGGGAATTTGGAATCTTATTGCATAGAAAAGGGATATTTTTTGATTTGCGTTTAAATACTACCCAAAACTAACTAGACGTGTGGTGCCGGCAGAGTAGAACAGCACCTCCCCCTCTCTTCCCGTGGTGGTCGTAAAGGCGACCGAGGGATAAACCCAACCCAAACAGCCAGGGCCAACCGTATGGTGGCGGTTAATCCACCACAAAAGCATTCCCAAGGAGGGTTGACGTCTGGTGGGCGGCCGGTCGTAAAATTCAGCCAAATCCTTTTGCAACACGATTTTGTGTTCAACGAAACGTGTTAGGCCGACACCAAGTAATTGGGATAAGGGCAGGAAGATGATGAAGGAACTAAAACAAAAATTTATCCATATCTTCCAATGGTCGTACCGACCTAAAATTCGTTACGAAGGTTTGTATTTAGTCAAAGTAAAGTAAAAATCTGTAATCGGCCAAGTGTGAGTCACTTTCGAAAATAACGAATGTGTAACTTTGATCCACTATATGACTATAAGTATGTTTTTTTGATTTGATTGATGTCAATGCTGCTTGGCGAAATTTGTCATGTCATCTCATAGAAGCCGCTACCGCTACTTTAGGTGCAAAAGACCGGCGTAGTGAAGATTGGTTCGATGACAATGACGAAGTTCTCAAGGCAGCATTCGACAAACATCGAGAGCTCCTGCGACAGCATCATCGGAGAGGTGGAAGTGTAGCGGCAGTCAAAGAAAGTGACCAAGAATTACGTAGGCCGTCTCGGCAAATAAAAGACAAGTGGTGGCAGGAAAAAGCTTGTCAGATGCAGTGGCTTGCCGATACAAACCAGCTTGGGGAGTTCTACTGCGAGGTGCGTAAACTGACAGGTATGCCCCATAGAGCAAAAGTGCCTTTGAGGTCTCTGGATGGCTCGCAACTCTTGACCAGCAAAGAGGATGTGCTCAAACGGTGGGCTGAACATTTTAACGATCTGCTTAACGTAGATCGATCAGCTAACCTGCATCACATCAGTTTATTACCTCAACTCCCCCTAGCCACTGGGCTGGACGAGCCCCTGTCGTGTGATGAGGTTGTTACTGCCATCAGACAGCAGCATAATAAACGGGCGGTTGGCATTGACCTTATACCAGGCGAAATACTTAAATATGGCGGTGCGGAGCTGCACTCGATGGTATGGAAACTTTTGTTCGAATGTGGGAGGAGGAGCGAGTCCCGGACGATTTTAAAGTGTCTCGCATTAGTGCCCTCTACAAGAACAAAGGTGACCGTTCTGACTGCAACTCGTACCGCGGTATTTCGTTATTATCGGTCCCCGGAAAGGCCTTTGCAAGAGTCCTATTAAACCGCTTGAAGGACTTATCAGAAAAGATTCTGCCCGAAACCCAGTTTGGCTTCCGACCTGACCGAGGCACATGTGAAGCTATTTTCTCGGTACGTCAACTGCAGGAAAAAAGCAGAGAACAAGGTCGTCAGTTGTACCTCTGCTTTGTTGACCTGGAGAAAGCGTTCGACAGTGTGCCTCGTGAGGCTCTCTGGATGGTGCTAGGAAAACTGGGGTGCACGGAGAAGTTTGTGCGCCTCCTGAGACTCCTGCATGACAATATGCAGTGCTGCGTCTCTGTAGACGGTGAACAGTCTGATTTTTCCCCGTCACCTGTGGGGTGAAACAAGGGTGCGTTCTAGCGCCCACACTGTTCGCCTTATACTTTGCGGTAGTAGTCAAGGAGGTCCTAAATACTGTCTCCGAAGGAGTCCGCATCCGCTTCCGCACTGATGGCAGTCTTTTCAATTTGGCTAGACTTAAGGCGCGCACCAAAGTCTCGCATGCACTTATTACTGAAATTATGTATGCCGATGACTTGTGCTTTCTTGCAGAATCCCCAGAAGGCCTACAACAACTGATGACCGTTTTTCACCAAGCATGCTGCAAATTCGGCCTTAAGATTAGTGTCAAAAGACGGAAGTGATGTCCTTGGATACACAAGGTCGTGAGACACTGACAATTAAGCTTGGTGAAGATATGTTGAAACAGGTTGACAAGTTCCGATATCTGGGGAACACTATTACAGCTAAGTGTGACCTTGATGCTGAGATCAATAGCAGAATCAGTGCTGCAGCTGCAGCATTTGGGAAGCTGCGTTCCAAGGTTTTCTGCTCGCACGACCTTAAACTAGCCACAAAAATATCTGTATATATGGCGATTGTGCTGCCAAACCTTCTGTACTCTTCCGAGACCTGGTGTGTGTATCGTCACCACATACGCACTTTGGATCGATTCCACCTCAAATGCCTTCGCACCATCATGAAGATCAGATGGTCCGACCGAGTGCGAAACACCGAAGTTCTAAGACGAGCCAAAGTTGGTGGCATTGAAGCCTACTTAATGCGTCGACAGCTTCGGTGGTGCGGTCACGTATCCCGGATGGCGGATGAGCGAGTGGCGAAGCGAATCTTCTATTCTGAGCTAGAGGAGGGCAAGCGAAAGCATGGCGGTCAACTCCTCCGATTTAAAGATGTTCAGAAGAGACACATGAAAAGATGCAATATCGAACCCTCTCAATTTGAGGTTTTGGCAGCACAACGGCCAGAATGGCGCGGTCTTGTAAAGAGGCGAATCCGCGACTTCGAGGAGCAGCGTAAAGCAGACCTTGACGCTAAACGCGATGAACTGAAGGCCCGTCCTCCCGCTGCCATTAACTACAATTATATCAATGGCAAACTCACGTGCCCACACTGTGCACGGGAGTTTACTGCCAAAATAGGCTACAATAGCCACCTACGAGCGCATCAGCGCCGACTTGATTAGGAGTAGAAGTGGTCGCCATGGCCGAAACCGGCCGGAAAGATCATCATCATAAGTATGTAGCGAAAATGATAAATAATAAGTAAGTTTTTATTTAAGTAGGTACCTATATGTATGTATACCCCCATATAGATAATTGATAAATGCGCCCGACACAAGACGAAACTCTTTGTTTGTCTGTCGCGGGAATCAAACCCGCGACGAAATACAATATTCAGCAAAGGACAGGCCTATGTAGCCCTGTCCCGAGTGAAAACTATTAATGGGTTACATCTTATAAACCTAGATCCTAGCCAAATTAAAGTTCAAGAAAGTTCTAATATAGAATATAACCGGCTACGTACATTATACCGCCCTGACTTGGCAAGCTTATCAGTAAATAGAAAACGTGTAAAAAAAACCAAGATATTGAATGGACAATGCGCTCTAGCGTGTCAGTCGTACAAGACAGCATACAAAATGACAAAACAAAAAAGTTTCCTTTGCCACGCAAACGTAGAAAAATTTAATTTAAAAAAAACTAGTCCATTTCTTTGTAAGAAGCATAGTCCATATTCAAAAATCTGAAAATTAGTATAAATGAGACATTTCTTTAACTAACTTAATCATAAGAAAAAAAGAAAATAAACCTTACAAAAATAAATGAAATCCCACCCAAAACATAAATGTGAAAGGCTGCCAAGTTCGATAATATTGGAATGCTTCGCCTATAAAAGAAGTGAGATCTAAATAAGTACCAAGTTCCATACACAGACCTCAGTTAAAAATAGTTACAGGAATGCACACTTGATTTTCCGTAGTTTGGAAAGTAGATATTCTGAATAAATGTCATATTAAATACCTAAAACTCTAATACTTACAAAAACGCAAACCTGTTTTTTCAGCAGTTTCCTTATAACATTTTTTATTTATTGTTTTCTGTACTTTTTAATGATATAACTTGGCAAGTTTTCACACACTTTGTTATAAACCTACTAAACGCAATGAGCCAAGTATATAATTTTCTATTAAAACTTGCCAAGTTATATCATTAAAGAGTACAGAAAACAATAAATAAAAAATGTTATAAGGAAACTGCTGAAAAAACAGGTTTGCGTTTTTGTAAGTATTAGAGTTTTAGGTATTTAATATGACATTTATTCAGAATATCTACTTTCCAAACTACGGAAAATCAAGTGTGCATTCCTGTAACTATTTTTAACTGAGGTCTGTGTATGGAACTTGGTACTTATTTAGATCTCACTTCTTTTATAGGCGAAGCATTCCAATATTATCGAACTTGGCAGCCTTTCACATTTATGTTTTGGGTGGGATTTATAATACGAACTTGACACTTTTAACTGCTTTTTAGATCAGTTGACATTTGAGAGTATAATAAGTTATTATAAGAACCTGCATTTGAATTTCAGGCTGGCTTGCGTGCAAGAGCAACGGCTTCCTCTGTCGGACGGGCGCATGTCGCCCGGCTCCTCACAGAGCTCTACGTTCGCTGGACCATCCTCGGAGGAGTTCGCATCAGACTCGGCCTGCGCCGCCGCGCCCGCGCACAACAAGGTAGGTAACCCCTAGACTACCCACACAACCCCGCGCGCACCTCCCTCCACACCCCACACCCCACACCCCGCGCCCGCACTGCTACGAGACCACCATCCGCATCTGACACGCTCCCCCCAACGTAATACTATATGTTAATTAGGTGAAATTATTTCAAAGGGTGAACCCATGACACTGAATACCCACATCACAACATTACCCAAGGAACATAGACCGAAATGTGAAAATACATACGTATAACAAACGGTTGGACTAATCCAGATTCTTATGTACCCACAAGACGTATTTTTATAAATATCGACCTATATTCAGTGCGCAAAATGGTTCAGTTTGATGGGCTAGTTTTCACCCCAGGAAATATTTTCCGTTTTCCTTCCATAGCAAACTATTTACATCAGTAAATACCTACTGCTGCAAAATACTGGTGACATTGATGACCGATTTATTTATTTGCAGACTGATTTACCGGTTCATAGGTTTTAACATCAGATAATGTACTCTGAAATATCATAGTTTGCTTAACAATTGAGGTTTGCCAAAAGTTAAAAATTAGCATTTTTTCCTTATGTGTACATTTGTTTGCGAACTGACCTTCTGGTTATTTAGTTCCCTACCTCTTTGCTTCTTCCGTATTCTGTAGAACTCACAATACTCCTCACTGACACGATGCATGCCTATGACTGCCCTTTTAGATTCCTACCCTTTAAGAGGCTCCCTGATGTAAAATGGCACCCACTTTTCTATAAAAAGAATATTACTCAAGGAATACGTAATTTATCGAAACACTATTTCGGTTGGATTGAAATATAAGTAATAAAACCTATATCAATCATGTTATAGGCATTAGTAGTAAAAGTTTTTCCACAATAGTCAACAACAAAAACGCACAAATCAAAAATTCCAGTTGTTCGTATATTTTATATCTATTGAAGAAGGGATAAACGAAATTGAACCATTCATTATTCATGTGGCATTCTTAAAACAACTTCATTATCTATGGATTTTCGATAAATTATATTTTCAACAGTAGTGATAGCTTCGGTGATGACGGCGCTAACCTCATTCGGGAACCCCTTAACGCATGCGCTTTCCATTATATTTTCTAAGACCAAACTATCTAGTGAAGCTTATTATTCATTAATTTAGATATTTTTTATCTTTACCCCTCACAGTTCTTAACCTTGCATTGTGGAATGTTTTGTTGTGTACTTCGATTACTATACCTTTAAGTATACTTAACAGTTTTCTAGGTACGTATTCTGTGTTAGCAACTGATTGGCCTCAAAATTATTTAGTGTATTGAGGAAACTCAGTTTTCTTCATTACACTACTTGGAACAAAATTGGCATACGGAATTGTAAATTATATAACATTTTCAAATTTTATACCACACTCTGCCTATTCGATATTCGATTCGTAAAATATTTGCAAGATTCCCAAAGCAATTTAATCCTTGACTTACGCTTATTCCGAAACAACTTATGAGAGCATTAACTTTATTTCTAGCAATTTTGCAAAAAATGTCTTTATAATCATGCGAGTTTCTCGAAAACCATTATGTAAAAAGTATATTACTTGCAGGTGTAGTCAAGCATATTTTTATCTGAAAAAGCTACCATGAAAATATTTACATTTTAGTTTGTAACCTATTATAAAAAGCGATATCTAAAACGACAAATCCAAAATTCAGGAAAAGACCTCAAATCAAGCGTGAGTTTTAGAGTTTTGGTACACTGTAAAAAAAATATATCAATGGTACAGATAATTTGAAAATATATTTTAGAACAAGTCTACAATGAATATTTTGCAATTTCTTTCAAAAATATAGAAAACCCGGATTTATATCTATAATTTCGCAAAATAACGCGCGATTTTAACGACTTCTGTATGATAGTAAAGATTTAAAAAATATATATGTTACTCGGAAAGATGTACCTGTGTAATCTTATTGCAGAAAAATATATTTATTCTTCTATACTTCTTCTTCTTAATATCATTGTTAAAAATATCCAAATATCCCCATATTTTTCGCAAAACTACGCTACGACGAGTAGTCTGGCCGGGAAATTTGTATGGGCTTCGTGAAAATCTCTATAGCAGCCCTAACAGCTTCTTCTTTTGACGTGAATTTTGCCGATGATCATCTATAGTAGTTTTTAAAAGAAATAGAATATTGGTTATATTTGTTTCCAATACCATGTTTCCATGCCTGTCGTAGGCTTTAATGTAATAAAAAAAGAATTATCCATAGCCCTACATGCATTATTCGGGACGAAAACAAGGGAATACGTTTGTATGAAAAATGCTGCTTGGTAGGTACCGACTGTCAGCAACAACTAGCGGTATCTTCCGTCCGACCCACGAAATACTGTTTCATACAAATACTTCGGAGGATTGGTAGGAAGTACCTAGGTAGTAGGTTTCTATAAGTATGATAATGATTGACGATCTTTTTTTTATTAGGTATAGGGATCGTATATAAATAAATGTTTTTCTTTTCAATGTTAGATCCTATAGATAGATTAGATAGGTATGGCAGAGTGTGAAACGAAATCTAAACAGAATACCGCATTTAATTATTTTTCACGAGTCCCTGCAACCAGTGCACTCTCCGTAAATGTTACGTTTTTTATCCTTGCTTCAGGAAAACAATGCCAATTTTTAATACATACTAGGTTACAAAGTATTGCCATCAGTCGTCTAGTGCTCGTAGAGGAACTGCCTACACCGCAGCGTGATACACCACGACTTGTTTTATAGCGGAGACCATAAGTACTCGCCCTGCCTTGAGGTAGCGGAGCGGCCGTGGACATCGTGACTTCTTGTGCTATTTCCCCATGTACGCGACAATTGTTTAATCTGTCAATTTTCAGGAGTGGTAATGGGCGAAGTTTCTTATCTTCTCCGATTCCCAATTCTGTAAATTGTCTGAACAGATAATTATCGAGTATGTTGGGAAACTGCCCTATATCTACTACGGGCCAGCTAACTATGCACGACTACGCTTGTTGGACATAGTTTTTCTTTGAAGTGTACCATCATTATGTTTTAATATATTTTATATACCTATCTAAATAATAGATATATAAAATATAATAAATTATGTAGACCTAAGTAGTTTTCGGTTTTCTTGCTTGGTCATCTAGTCCCGGTTAGCTAGTCCGTAGGTGTTTCAAGCGATCGATCCGTTTAATTCGGCTCGAGCTCATTTAGTCACTTCATGTAGACATATATTTATTTTATTTTTCATGTTTATTTTAAAGTGAAGTGGCTTAGCTGATTAAAGATTAAAAAAAGAAATTAATGCATTTGAAATTCAAAGTAACTACTTTATGTTTCTTTAAATAAATTGTGGGAAACCAGATAAAACGGGCTGGTATCAAATTCTAAGAATTATTGTATGAATTTGTGACTTTTATTCATATATTGTGTTAAATTGTTACAAAATTTTAATGATTATCTTTTCTCGGATGTTTCCTGAATATAGACAGCGTGGATAAACAGCAGATTCTTCAAAGAAGCTGTGGTTGTTAACGAGTAATTAAAATCTTGAATTCATTATTTATTAAATCATTTATTCAACTTTTTATTCCACGTCTGTATTTTACTTTTTTATAATAATTTCTTGATACCTTCATCTTGTCGTAATGTGAAGTAAAAGATTTTACTTATCAATTAAATGTGGGCATGTTGAATTGGGCACAGTCACTCGCTTGAAGGCTTGGAAAACTTTGAGATCGCCACAAGATATTCATAGTCTTTTATCAATTCTCTTTCAGTTGAAACAGTTTTGCGCGAATAGGTACGCATGCCTATCATATTAGACGTTTAGTCCTTGGTATAATTGTAGAAGTACCTACATGTGAACGGTGCAACACGGCTTTTTTAATTGAATCACTACCTATACTTTATTTGCTGTAATATTCATCCTACCTTCTTTTTGCCCCGTTCACACGTATTTAGGTACTTACCTTAGCTATGCCATTTTTATAAGATGTTTATTAGTACGTATTTCTATTTTCGTCGTGACGTGCACTTATTCACGGCGTCACTGCGCGCGTAGAGATGACGTTGTATCGTATGGGATTGTATGGGACACTGCACACCACGCTACGCGCGTGATTACGCTGTAGTTATGCGCATGCGTATTCGGTGTGCAGCCTCTCATACAATCCCATACGATACAACGTCATCTCTACGCGCGTGATGACGTGCACGTCACGCATACGCGCCCGGTGTGTAGCGCCCTTAATAGTTTGTTTTTAACTGGCTGGCGTGATTGATTTATATTTTAGGCAGAGGCACCGCATGAAATTTTTCCAATCTTCTGTAGATAGACGGAAATGATTCAGAAAATTTGAAATTTAGTTATGATATACTTTTGCGGATAAAATTGAAAATGAAATTAATACTTTTATTTTTTGATGATTTTTAAGCACAGTTAAAGATTTTATTTATCCTAAATACATAATTTTCTGAATAAAGCATAATTTGTGAATGACTCTTAGTTGTTATTACTTACTTAACTAATTTTACGTTAAATACTTAGTTCTGAAATATATTGGGTCTGGCGTTTATTTCCACTTCACCTATTAAAGTGCTATTCATATGAATAGCAAATTCTGTTTATGATCAAATAATTATTTTGATTATCTAGCTAGGGATGCCCTTTGAATCTCTAGTTATACATAAACAATTGATATTTGTCTTAATAGTGTGAAAGAAACGCTAGGCCCGTGTACATCACTTCCTGTAACTCGCATGTCAATAGTTGCTTCATCAGTTTGTGCATCTTGCTGTTTTTGTTTTTGTTGCAGTGCGTACTCGATAGCAGAAGCAGCTCACAACCTAAATCTTCTGGAAATTAATGAAATACCATAAAACCCATTCCCTCTTATCTCATATCCCCTACTCCCTAAGTTTCTATTATGCGGGTAAACTACAAGTTAAAATTAGATACTTCTACCTATTTTAAAATTATGTTTTCAACTTGATTTTTAAAATATTAACAAAATTTATATCTTTTTACAATTATGTTAAGTAACTAAATGTAGAGCTTGTAATCGCATTTTACACTCTCTAACATTGTTGTCAAAAGTATAATTTAATATAAAATATCGCATTCATTTGAGTATCTTTAGATCATAATATGTGCCCCACGAAATATCATTATTATACAGGGAGTAACGGAAAGGATATTACAAGCCGAAAGGAGGTCAAGGTACTCATGAAACTGAACAACTTTCCCCAACATGGGGCGAAATATTAAAAAAAAATTTGGACCTCTCATAGTAAATAAATCAGCTGATCGGCGATTTTGTATAAGAGGTCCATTTTTTTTTAACATTTCATCCCATGTTCCATGGGGAAAGTTGTTCAGATTCATGAGTACCTTGACCTCCTTTCGGCTTGTTATACCCTTTCTGTTACTCCCGGTATGTGCTCAGATATGAACGATTAGTACCCTGTCCACAAAGGTCGAGCATTTTCTGCAGGTACCTACTAGAAAAAAAGTATTTTCCTTACATATACAATTCAATGGATAATTCGATGGGTTGTAAAATGCTAACAATTTCAAATTCGAAGTATAGGTAGTTGTCGAATGTTTAGGAAACTTTCCCAGTAGTTTTCCACGAGTGCACCATTGCACCGCATCTCCACCAGCAGCCAAGTCCCCTCAACATCCTCCGTCCTCTTCGCACCACTTGGCTGTGACTTAGTCTTAAACCAGTTTAACAGTAACAATAAACTAACCCATGCATCCAAGGCACAGGTAATTTCTTTGTTCTTCTATACTTACTTACGCTTAAAACGTTATGAAAACTTCATTATAACAGCACAAAGTAGGTTACTAATACTGAACATTGAATAATTTATTTGTAGTTTTTGCAATTCACAGTAAGCTTTTAATTAGATTAGACTTTCAAAATTTTATGGTAAATAATAAGTAATGCCACTTGTTTGTTATAGCTACCACCTATATCAGTAGAATTAGCGAAATTATTTTTATAAAAATCATTATTCTAAACACATTAAAATTTTTGACTAATGGCAAAATCGTCACAATTGTTAAGAATGAATTACTTCTTGTAAAGATTTAATATTTTAGGCATTTTACAGCAATCACAATTTAAATCACAAAATATGAATTTCACAGCAGGTATATTTTGATATCACGTACTATGTAGTTTCGATTACGAGCCAGTCTATATTAAACAGGATTTTCGTCTTATTTCGTCTATCCCTTTCCCGTGAGGCTGGCTGGCTTACCCGCTACCGGTCGACACGCTTACCGGCTGATCCGCCCGCTTACCAGCCGGTCGGTGTGCTTACCAGCCGGTCGGTGTGCTTACCCGCCGGTCGGTGTGCTTACCCGCCGGTCGGTGTGCTTACCAGCCGGTTGATTCGCCCGCTTATCAGTCGGGTGGCACGCTTACCGGCCGATCCGCCCGCTTACCAGCCGGTCGACGCACTTGCCGGCCGGTCGGCATGTCTACCAGCTGGTCGGCTGACTTACCCGCCGGCCTATCCATCATTGGCTCCCACAAATCATCATCAACACCACATTCATTGATCGCTCAACTACTTCACTTTCTTTTAATTTTTTGTCGTTAAATACATTTTGATAGTCTTTTTGATAGCAAATTAGTACATAAGTTACAAATTTTGTAGCTTACAGTTAACTTCGTTCTATCACTTAGGTACCTACCAAGTACCCCATTATACCGAGTACCCGAAAAATGAATTTATTTTTATTAGATAATATCTGAATTTATTTGACGACAAAAAGATAGGCAATTGCCTTTTCTACTTCGATATTTATTATTTTTGAATGATTGTCGCATTGAGACATTTAGTCGTCACGATATCTTAAATGTCCTAACTGAAAATACTTCCTGAATGAATGATTGTTCCTAAATGTTCTCTCAAAATAATTCCGTAGATAGTAAATGTTGGTAAAAGCGGGGTTGCACTTAGCTCGGCCGAGTATTCAGCTCCGCCAATTTCAAACATATTGAATACTTGTTAAGACGATGCCTGAGTGATGCCTGTTTTCGGTGTTTTCATACAGACGTATTCCCAGTGTTTTCTTATCTCATAATGCATGTAGAGATATAATTTTTTTTTTTGAGAATAATTAAAAAATAAAAAAGGATTTTCATTTTGCTACACATAAGAACTCCTGAAAGGAAATAAGGCGTTATGTGTGTATCTATGTATGTGGAAATAAACCTCCTATTTTTTTCTCGTAAAACTATTTTTTGAAAAAAAAATATCATTATATGCCTAAAAACTAATTATAGCTCTACATGCATTATTCGAGTTAATGGGAAGAAAACAGGGGAATATGTTTTTATGAAAACGCATAGAGCAGGAGGGCTCTTATGATTTGTGTGAGTAACGTATACGTACATGACGGAAGTGGCATGGCAGAATTAGGTAACAGCTGGATTCCAGATTGAGAAGTCATACCTTGATATAAGTACCCACTTGTCTTTCTTCTTTAATGGATAGTAGATATTTTTTTTCAGTGAAGTGATGATATAATTTGGTAAAATTTTGCTTAATAGATATACCTACGATCTTCACATATGAAAAACTGATTTTGTTATTCAAGATTTGATTCGTATGCTTTTATTTTCACCTCCAAATTTCGGTATCATTGACTCTTTAGTTTAGAGTCTTCATAAGGCCCCGGAAGACTTAACACACGAAAAAACCAATCATACACTACTCTCACCAACAAAATTTCTCCTCATGACAGGCATGAACGATTTTTTGAAATCTCCTGTCCAGCTTATTTTATTCTACCATGTCAGTACAACACCGATAATCTTTTTTTAGTCACACGTATACGGTATGTGCAACCTCGCTTTTATAATGTTTGTTGGAGATTGGCGGACACAGCTAGAAGTGCGTGGAATGGTGCACAGGGCACCGGCGGCGGTGGCGACTGCGGCGGACGAGGCGCCCGCGGGGGAGCTGAGCTGCGCCCCGAGAACGCCCTCGATGCGCTACTAGACGAGCTGCAGACCTTCGCCAAGCCGGCGGAGCGGCCGCGCCAGGAGCCGCCGCTGCGCCGCCTGCACTCCTACCCCAGCGGCAGCGACACGGACGCGTCGCCGCCGGTGCGCGCGCGCGGCCAGCACCCGCCCAAGCCGCCCGTCCCCGAGCGACACCCCGAGCTGCTGGCGCTGGCCGCGCGCCGCGCGCCGCCGCCGCCTCCCCCGCGCACCACGTCGCGCTCCCCGCTCGCGTCGCCCACCTCGCCCGCGTCGCCCGCCTCGCCGCCGCGCGCACTGGGCGCCGACGCTGAGCCCGTGCTCGATGGCGACCCCCACACCGACGCCGCCAGGCAGGCGCTGCTCGAACAACGACACCAAGAGCTACTCAAGAAACAGAGAGCCTTGCAGGAACAATACGCGCGCCTGCAAATGATTCAGAGGACTGGCCCAGCACTTCCGCCGTCCGCCCAGCCCGATTTGAAAAAGACAGGCAGCGAATCTAATCTCTTAACAAAACTGAACTTGAATTTAGCGCCTGTCACGACATCGGGCAGCATGACGCACCTGGCTGGTGAGGGCGGCGGCGCGGGCGCGGGCGCAGGCGGCGGGTGCGGAGGCGGTAGTTCCGTGGGGCACAATGGCGCGCCTCCTGACCTTTCTGCGCCCGCGCATACTCTCCTGAAAGTAGTGGACTCGACAACGACGAATAAAGTGTATGAAACAGATATCCTGTGACGCAGTCGTTCTCACACGATATCTGTTTAACAATAAATCATTTGAGATCATGACGTTCATGATTCATTATCACCCACATGTTATAATTTTATGTACAAGGTACATCACATAGCACATAAACTTGGTGTTATTACTGCTATTAAGTACCTACTAATTTTGAGAAGGCTTTTAATAAGAACAGAAGTGTAGATTTGTATGTTGCCTTCATCTAGGTAATAAATCCTGGACATTGTGGGAACATTTCCCATATCATAGTGTACGTAGCTATATAGGTACCTAAATAATTAAAATACAAAAAAAACAAAAACAGAAGCTGTATGTCTCAATCTCTTCGACCTTACCTCTGAGATGATAAATGAGGTAGACTCTACCTCATTGTAATCACAAGAATTATTTATTTCGTTGGGCAGTGAAACGTTGCACTGTAGGTGTACATATTCCAGTAATAACAAATACTTACTACTTATAATTAATTGGTGTATACACAATTTACTAAACTGTACGTAGGTAGAAAGTAAATAGATAATTGTATAATCTAGCACATAATATGACGAGACTGGCATGTCTTACCACTTTGAAAGTAAACTTTATTAAACATAGCTACGGTAAATAATTCGAAATTAGGGCCATATATAACTTGCGCAGATAAAAAAGGGATTCCGATTTGGCAACACTGTTGTTTGCCTCTATCATACTTTGACTGGGGCCGATGTCTGCCAAATGATAAATCGTTTCAGTTGTCGATAGCATGTCAGTTGGTAATAGTTTGGGTAGTTCTAACAGTTTTAAGTATAGAAAATATCAATGGCAATAGTGATGCTGATTCGGGTCCTTTCTTTTTCTGTGTGAGATATATAATATACAACGTGTTACAAAACAACCAATAAATCTCCCATACAAAGTGAGTTCATTTTGTATGGGAAGTCCAAATTTTTATTTCATATTTCGACCCATGTTCCATGGGGAAAGTTGTTCAGTTTCATGAGTACCTTGACCTCCTTTCAGCTTTATTGGTTGTTTTGTAACACCCAGTATATAAAGCGGAAATATATATATGGCGATAAAACATAGTTTGATGGATTAAACACAAAATACAAAAAAATAATAAAGTTCCCAAACGTAAATAACTCTTAAAATGTTATGTATCACATTTAAAACAAAAGCTATTACAAAATAACACTTCTAAACGGATATTTTATGTAAAATAATTAAAATGAATCATAAATAATCAAAAACATATTTTTTTACTTTTCGTAATAAATTATGACTAAGTACATTAATTAAAGTACATAATAGACCTTCATTTAATATTGAATGTATACCTATAATGTAGGTACTTATCGGTATGTTAAAGTTTACCCTCAGTTTACCGAACTGCATTGCATAGCGTACCTTAAGAAAAATGCTCGTGCCAACTTTTAGGAATGCGCATAAAACCTATAACCACAGAATAACGAATAGTATAGTACTAAATACTATAATGAAGCAACAGTACCTACCTATAATTTTGTAGGCCCGTTTATTTAACTTTATTATTATTTATAACATTCAGTTCCCTTAAATTCGCTAGGTAGGTACTTCTTTAATTTTCTTAACATTACTTTAATTTTCGACTTTACAACGAAATGTATATTTTCTATGTAAAAATTAATTGCGTATTGCATAAAAGAAATTTTGAATTAAATTAATAAATGTCTGTGATAAAATAAGTTACCTAGAAAAAACTCGAAAGAATTGAATTCGTTTGGTATAATTTTAATTAAACGGGATATAAAAATAAGGTTTTTTAAACTTTTATTATATCTAAGTACTAAGCTTAAGGTACAAACCAGTACTCGCATGTTAAAACCGTCATTATTGACTTAAGTAAACAATTGGCCGAAGACTTCTGTCTTTAGTAAGGTTTTCGTTTCTAAATACTATTTCGTTACATTTATTTCATACATACATTTATCACGCCTATATCCTTTACGGGGTAGGCAGAGCGTAAACGGCTGTTAAAAACGTTAGAGTGTCATTTTAAAGTTTTAAAGACTGTGTATCACCATAGCGACAGGTTGTCAGCCTGTCGGCTAAAATTGCAATACACATCAACTCTAAGATATAATGCTATTCTAAGCTGGCTCCATACGGCTACATTGATTAGGTTCGTAATATTGGCTACAGCAACGAGATAAACGAGATAAGACTATCAAAATGTACCTTTTATTTTACTGATAATCTTCTGGAAGTCTTTGGCTTAGAAAAAAACACCTCACTAAAATGACTTTTGAAATAGTAATCCCAGATAGTTACCAAATACCTACATAATCTATGTAATTACTAATAAAATAATGTCTAAAGTTTTTGAACATTATTGTCCCTTATAAAATAACTTTGGCTCAATTATATCAGACAGAACAGACTTTGTGAAACATGTATGTAATAAATTAGAGATTATACCTGAACTGTGTATATGTAATTATTTACATAAGTAATATAAAATGTATTTATGGATTAGAACTGTATCTAATGTTTGCGCTTTTTAGTATCACATTGTTTTTCATAGTGCACAAAAGTTATTGACTATACTAGTTGATTAATTATTAATGATATACTTATACATAATTAAATCGGCACATTCTAAAAGTACCTAAGTATATCTACCTACTCATGTACCCATCTTTTTGTTAAAATGATAATTAGAACCGTGATGCACCACTATCATATATTTAATTCTAATATTTCGTAGTTCCAGACACTGCTCGTGTTGGATGTGGGAGTTTTACCTTACCCATTTTACGCAAATGTATATTTTCTTACTTTATTTTTTTTAATGTTCCTACTTTAAATTTGTGAAATTTACCTACATATATGAAATTTGCAGGGCTTCTTTGTCATACGCAACATAATCCGCCACTATCGTCACATTCGTGTCACTTGATGATTACTTAGTAACACTGTTTGCAAAACTTGTTATATAAGTAGGTTCTGACTTAATATTACGTAATTACTTTACATAATATAGAAAATAACTGAAAGCTACTAAGTAGCAATACAGGCTTAAAAATAAAGGTTTAAATTGATCTATAAATGTTGTGTTACCGCGTCATAGATATTGTGTGTATGAATAATATTTTAAAATAACTCCATAAAAGCAAGCTGTCTCTTACGTGTATCTATTGCTATTACGAGTACTCTGTTTGTATTCTGGGTTTTAGGTGTGCTAAACTGCTAAGTCACAAACCCGGCCGATTACCACATTTCTACACCAGTTAGAAAACGAGTTTTTTAATGTATTTTTCAATATGTTCCATTAACAGACATTGGAAATGTAATAAAATAATATCTGAGTTTATAGTATACATAAGCAGGCTATGCTATAGAGTGCTGCATCGCTTCGGACCTTAAGCAAAAGACCTACCTACTTCAATAGTGCTATCAGTGTCGTCGTTTTGCATATGAGGGACAGATGCCCTGTGTTCGTCTGGTACCCGTGCCAAGTTGCCTACTTGTGCCAACCGATCATACCTAGTAAGGCGCAATCTATAGCTTGCTTATGTATACTTAAAGATTCATACCTACTTTTCTTTTTGTTAGCGGTTTTGCACATTATCTAGGTACTCAAGTGTTTAATAGTTAATCATTGATCTAAATAGGTATACATACCTAAGTAGGTACATGTTAAAAGTAATAATTATACTATTAGCAACTATTTTTGAAGTAAATGTCTATTGTAAATGTGAAAACAGGAAATGTAGATACCTACCTAAACTTTATGTTACTATAGTTCACCCCGTTAAGATTACCCTACCTATTCTAACAACCATTTAAATTTAAGTATGGAATTTTACTATGAATTATATGTTTTACGGATTTCTCACTTAACTACTATTGTTACCTAACCGCGATTTCGCAACCATTTCGGACAAGTCGGTGGTCATTCGTCAGGCGGAGTGATTAAAAACAGTAAGTGAGAAATTCCTAAAATATATAATTTACAGCAAATACCTTGTGTTTGTATGCTACAGTGTAATTGGTGTTATAACAAAGTGCCAAAAAGTTATACTTAGTTGTAATATTTATTAGGCACCTATTAGTTATGTTAAGTTAATGATAATTACATAAAAATATTTAAATTCGTTAAAAGGTCTACTTAAATTCAAGCAAATTGAATGTCGTCGTAAGACGTAGGTTTTTATTAGGTTTTAATTAAAACTTTGTTGTACAGGGTGAATCTGTAAATATCTTATGGCCACAACAGTCCACTACTGGACATGGGCCTCCCCCGTATTGGGGAGTATTGCCATACTCACCCAATATCTTATAAACACAGTTAAATGAACTAAATTATTTACTCTATATTCATGACATGTACAAGATACTTTACCTACTGGTCACACAGAGATGCACACACACGCCACGGACGTGTCAGTATCCGGTCGTTTTGTCAACCTGTGCGAGTGTTCGTGTCGCCGTGAAGTATCAACACCATAAGTTGTGAAATGCTAATTATGTTACTTAGCACCGTTTTGAAATTAATTGCATGAAAGTCTGGAATGTTTTTATATATTTGAAGACATATTGAAATTAAGTAGGAATTATAATAATATCTCCCTGTACAATAAAATTTAAGTAATCATGTATCTATTAATTATTGTTAAAAATTAATTTGTTACGAGTATTATTACGTTTATATTTTATTATTGTATGCAATAAGTGTTTAGCTAATAATCAAATAATTGTAAAGATGAAATTTAGCTTGAAAAGTAAAATAATAATGTAATTAAATAAATGTACACGTAAATTATTGTTTTATTTCAGTGAGAAATGTACCTACCTCGTACCTACCCGTGTAGAAATTTATTTTTTGATTAGGTACAATACCTACCACAATGGTATGAGTAAGTAGTAAAAGGCAAAAGTAATAATTAGAATTATGTATTTTGTAAAATATGACATTGCAATGTAATTAGCCATACCTACACTACATACTTAACTAAAAACGAACTTACATTTATAAACAGTGCCTTTTAGCTTTCGTGACACCTAATAAAAGAATCACATACTTCTGGTAAATATGACAAATTCAAACATACTTATCTAGGTACTCCTCGAATTACTGACTGCACACGGTCTTCAAATCAACTCATTAATGGTATCTATACGGTTACATTTAGGTAATTAAGTACAAATCACTTGAGGGTGTAATCTACTCACAAAACTGAACAACTTTTGTTTAAAACCTTTCTTCGGAATATGAAAAAAAAATTGGATCTCCCATACTAAGTGACACACTTTTTCAACATTTTTGTATGGGAGGCCCAATTTTTTTATTTCATATTTCGAAGAAAAGTTTTAAACAAAAGTTGATCAGTTTTGTGAGTAGATTACACCCTCAATAGATTTGTACTTAATTTAATGTAACCTTATATATCAATTGCATTTTAAGGAATATGATTACACCTCAAAAAAAGATAAAGGTAGGGTGAGTAATAGAATACAAAACGTATCATCTTTAGAAATTAAATACTTAATGACAATAACTGCGCCTGCGGTACTGCTGAGACAGTATTGAGCGGGTTGGCGTCAAGTCGACGGCGCAGGGAGACTTTGGTTCGCATTGGACGTTTCGCAATCGAGCTGCCCCATTAGGTAAACACCTGAAAATAACAAGAAGATAAGATTAAGTTCTTCTGATGAACCCTGGTGTCCAAACAAACAGTTGAAAGGTAAAATTCAGTTACAGAAAGCACAGTAGGTAGATACATGAGAGTAACGGTAACGGCCCGCCCAGCGGTATTAATGTTCGCGAAAAATCTTTGATACTTAGAGTATACAGGGTGTTAGGAAATGTACTGCGTTCCTTTTGAGGGATGAACCAGCCCATGAAACTGAACAACTTTCCCCAAGAAACATAGGTCGAAATATGGAAAGAAATTTTGGACCTCCCGTACTAAGTGTGTTGGCCGGCCGGGTCAGGTTGTATGAGAAGACCAAATTTTTTTTCATATTTAGAAAGTTGTTCAATTTCATGGGCTGGTTCATCCCTCGAAAGGAACGCAGTACTTTTCCTAACACCCTTTTATGGGACGAGGGGTAAGCATACCAAGTCAATCGCAATATGCTTCTTCGTTTTAGTTGGATTACGCTATGTAAAAGTCGATCAAAATATTGCCTCGCAGTGTAGCGTCACGCTGTCATGTCATACTCCAGTGTCTTACTGCAAATTCTGCAATTTGTATCAGTGTGCACCTTTCGACAGATTATATTCCTGACGCCCCTCTGTAACTTTCCTAAAGAATGATCTGATCAGATTTCTCCTGGCGGTGAAGGAGTGCGTGCTGATGAAGTGCTGCAGCGCGAGGTATAGGAAGCGGTACTGGGACTTGTTCTGCACCATGCCGGCGCGCTGCGCACGCGCCACGCGCACCGTGCTGCACACGTCATGATGTAATCACCTTTCTCCTGGCGGTGAAGGAGTGCGTGCTGATGAAGTGCTGCAGCGCGAGGTATAGGAAGCGGTACTGGGACTTGTTCTGCACCATGCCGGCGCGCTGCGCACGCGCTACCCGTACCGTGCTGCACACGTCTATGTCGCAGTTGAAACCTGAACAACATTAGTAGGTACCATGAAAAAAGTGGGTGGGATGTAATGCGTACCAACACACAAATATTGGGTGAAATTTTGCTAGTGACCGACAGGCCGGGCTGGTGATAAGGAACAACTTTTCCCACGGAACATAGGCCAAATATAAAAAAGAATTTGGACCTCCCATAGTAACACCAATTAGCTGATTCAGGCAGGTCCAAATTTTTCTTTTCATACCTGTCCTATGTTCCTTGGGGAAAATTGTTCCTTATCACTAGCTCGTCCTACAGTTTCGCTATAGATTACTAGTAAAATTTCCCCTGTATATGTATTAACGTATTGGTACATTATAACTATAACCATCTAGAGTTTATTTAGATTTTGCCCAAAATCTCGTCACTTTATTAAGGCTCAATTTACTTAAAGGCCTAAGGTACTTATGTAAATAAATACAAGTAACGAGGTATATTACTACATTGAGCAGTTCAAAAAAGTAGCACGTGGTTAGTTAGTAGGAAGCATGGACGTATGTGAGAAGTAAGCATAGTAACGAAACCATATAAGATAAACAATTATAAACGCAGAAGAGGAAGCTCGATTCGGAGGCCAAGACCTTTTTCGGGTCGCTGAACCAGAGGAGTTAGTTAGTCTTCGATCATACTATAATGTGACTGATGTGAATACAAACGGCCTCCCTATATAGGTGTGAATACTTAAGTTATTGAGTAGAAGTAGGCCCAGCAGAATAGCGATAGTAAACGGAGATACAGAATGAATAATTAAACAACAAACAAGAGCATATCTTACCGGAACACTTGATTTTGTCGAGCAGCATGTCGAGCGCGATGAACGTGCCCGTCCGGCCGACACCCGCCGCGCAGTGCACGCATAGGATGTTCTGAGGAAAAAAAACCGGCCAAGAGCGTGTCAGACACGCCCACAAATAGGGTTTCGTAGTCAACGTTTAAATATCAGGTTTTTCAGCATTACAAACTTAATTTGTTGCTGGTTTGTTAGCAGCAGTATGATGACCAACCGCAAATAGAAAAACTCAATTTTTTCTGAAACCTTTGAGGGTACAATATCCGTTATAGTTTTCATTGTAACTTCAGATTGTAAGCTATATTCCATATTTATTTCAAATTTTTAGCGTTTATACTTTAGAAGTTACAGCTGGAACAAATTATGACTCAAAAATGCCCTTTTTAAAAGCAAATATCTCGTGACAGAAACATTTTAGTGACTTTGTTTCAAAGAAACCTCACCTTAGTTTTAAAAGTCCTATTCAACGATACCCTACTCAATATTACAGAAGAAAATAAAAAATTTTGCCCCCCTTTCACTTGTATGGGAGGGGGTCCATAAAACATTTAAAATATTTTTTTCTTAACATTTCTATATTTGGGTCAACACGATCTATCTTCTCACCAAATTTCATGTCGATAGCTCTAAAACTGACGAAGATATGAGGGCGCGGCATACAGACAGACAGACAGACAGACAGACAGACAGACAGACAGACAGACAGACAGACAGACAGACAGACAGACATGACGAAACTATAAGGGTTTCTAGTAGACTACGAAACCCTAAAAACAATATTCATTGTAAACAAGTAGGTAAACCAACAATTAGATGCCGGTCTTCTTCTTCTCGAGTGGGACACCAAGTCGTTCAACGACCCGATGAACCCTGGTGTCAGAGTTTTTCAACCGCCTACTGCAAGCAACAGGCTTCTGACATGGTTGTGTAACGACCATTCTGATTTCTGATTTCTGACCGCCATCAAAGGCAGCAACCAGGACCGACGGCACGGAAGCACAGAACCATCTTGCTTTTCGGCTAATCAGGTGGTTCAGCCTGCATTGTCCTAACCAGAATGGGAACAGATTCCCAAATGCCCAAAGTGACACACCCTTTTTTGGCGCGTAAATTAAAAGCAAACGCTGGTGCAAAGCAAAAGTGGTGTGTTTCTAGGACAAACAGTGTGCACTTTTATCGTTTTGTTTATTTTTTTAGTTAAAATTTTCTCGAAATCTAGCGTGTAGATTATTTTTTTAATTTGTCTCGTACATGCTTATATTTTATCTGCCCCTAAAATATTTGCAGTGAATTTAATAGAATATATCGTTTCGGCCCTAAGTTATGCTGAGATAGTACTAGGCCATATGTAGCTAATTCGAACTTAGGTATCACATGTGTGACGGTATAAATAGCTGCAGTACCTACCTAAACTGCATAGTACGTAACACTGTGGTTATAAAATGTTACCATCACGATGTACTTACTTGTTCAGGGGCGTTGTGGCTCTGCGTGATCTGGTACATTTTGCGGTTGATGTCGTCGATGAAGGCCAACACCCCTCCCGGCTCCTCGGGAGTGCCGTGGTCGGACCACATCTGGAAATATCATCCGATATTATACCTAGGTACTAATTCTGAACCTATCGTAAATATTTATAGCCACGAGGATTTTATGTGTAACATTTTCAGGCGATAAGCTGACAACCTGTCACCACATTGATACAGGCACCATACCTATTCTGAAATGAAAATTCTTAATTAGTTATCGTATGAGATGCTTTTTTGAAGGCAACAAACACTACGAACTCGCAATCTCACAATCCCGCAAAAAAGCGTAATCCCTTTGTGTAACGTGATTGAGGCTAAAGTTTTTCTGGTGAAACTCAACAAAACAGCGCAGGCTGGTTAGATAGAATAGCTTCTAAACAAAGCTCGTTGTCTCACCAGAAACTGGTACTGGTAGACGGTGCGGCAGACGGAGTCGTCGCAAACGTCTAGTTCCCGAAGAATGTAGTCTTCGTGGCTGGTTTCGCTTATGTTCTTCACGCTGAGCCCGTCGTGTCTCTCTTCCTGGCCGACGGCGGGCCAGTAGCGTTCGCACAATTTCTGAAACGTGAATAAATTTGATAAAGATAACACATCTTTTGATAAGCATTTAGTTATTTATTCTGGTGTAGGAATCTTCTTCTAGATATGTTGCCGACCTATGGTAACGAAGCCTAACTAGCCGATTACGAATCTAAAACACAGATCTAAACTATCAATCATCATCATCTTCCTGCCCTTATCCCAATTACTTGGGGTCGGCGCAACACGTTTTGTTGAACACAAATTATCAATCAATATATATAGTAAATATAATAATCGATTTCTGTCATGGACACCGCTCACTCATAGCTATGCAACGGATTTTGAGTGTTTCTTAGGAAATGTTTAAGTGTATTGTACGTTTCGGTAAAGGTCTTATTTCCACGGGAAAACGGTTAGCAGCGGGTACAACTGTTGGTTGTATCTAGATAACTTACCTTCCCCTTTTCAACTTCGTTGGTGATCATAGCGATGACTCGAACGTCTTCCTGCCACACCATGTGCCAGAAGTCGTCCACGGTGTTGCTGAGGCAGCCTTGCGTCGCGATGTACATTTTGTCTTTTACTGTAATACAAACATTACAATGTGACAATCTTGTATGATTCTGATAATAATAGCTATGCAACACAAAATTAAAGAATAAAAAACCAAAACAATGACGCAAGATGTGTTTTTCAACTCGGCAAAACATAAATCCTTCCCAGCACACTAATATTTATGAAAAGTACCTAAATAGATAATAGGTATTCAGGAGAAGATCAGGTCCCAAACGTCCTCGGTCTACTTTGGGCAAGAATAGAGATCTGAATAGCACACAGTTTATCCAGACTAAGGTGTATATTATATCCGCCCAAGGCCTGCTGATGCGATTTCTATAGTAGGTAAACATAGATACATCGTTGTCCTAAACACGATTGATAACCGTATTTGGATAAAATGAGCATGTGGATAAACCTTTTTGGTAATAAGAACAAGTAATGTACATGAAGTACCTATTTCCCGGCACAGGTTTCCGTTGAGCGTGTCTAGTTTGAGGCAGGAGCGCACCTCCCGCAGAGCGTCGTCCGATAGAGACTTGCTCACCATCGGGGCGAGCTTCGGGCCCTCGTCCTGCAGCACCAGCGCTAACAAGTATCAGAAGTAGGTACCTATTTCCCGGCACAGGTTTCCGTTGAGCGTGTCTAGTTTGAGGCAGGAGCGCACCTCCCGCAGCGCGTCGTCAGATAGAGACTTGCTCACCATCGGGGCGAGCTTCGGGCCCTCGTCCTGCAGCACCAGCGCTAACAAGTATCAGAAGTAGGTACCTATTTCCCGGCACAGGTTTCCGTTGAGAGTGTCCAGTTTGAGGCAGGAGCGCACCTCCCGCAGCGCGTCGTCAGATAGAGACTTGCTCACCAGCGGGGCGAGCTTCGGGCCCTCGTCCTGCAGCACCAGCGCTAACAAGTATCAGAAGTAGGTACCTATTTCCCGGCACAGGTTTCCGTTGAGAGTGTCCAGTTTGAGGCAGGAGCGCACCTCCCGCAGCGCGTCGTCAGATAGAGACTTGCTCTCCAGCGGGGCGAGCTTCGGGCCCTCGTCCTGCAGTACCAGCGCTAACAAGTAATCTATCAGAAGTAGGTACCTATTTCCCGGCACAGGTTTCCGTTGAGCGTGTCTAGTTTGAGGCAGGAGCGCACCTCCCGCAGCGCGTCGTCCGATAGAGACTTGCTCACCAGCGGGGCGAGCTTCGGGCCCTCGTCCTGCAGCACCAGCGCTAACAAGAATCAGAAGTAGGTACCTATTTCCCGGCACAGGTTTCCGTTGAGCGTGTCTAGTTTGAGGCAGGAGCGCACCTCCCGCAGCGCGTCGTCCGAGAGTGACTTGCTCACCAGCGGAGCGAGCTTCGGGCCCTCGACCTGCAGTACCAGCGCTAACAAGTAATCTATTAGAAGTAGATACCTATTTCCCGGCACAGGTTTCCGTTGAGCGTGTCTAGTTTGAGGCAGGAGCGCACCTCCCGCAGCGCGTCGTCCGACAGAGACTTGCTCACCAGCGGGGCGAGCTTCGGGCCCTCGTCCTGCAGTACCAGCGCTAACAAGTATCAGAAGTAGGTACCTATTTCCCGGCACAGGTTTCCGTTGAGCGTGTCTAGTTTGAGGCAGGAGCGCACCTCCCGCAGCGCGTCGTCAGATAGAGACTTGCTCACCAGCGGGGCGAGCTTCGGGCCCTCGTCCTGCAGCACCAGCGCTAACAAGTATCAGAAGTAGGTACCTATTTCCCGGCACAGGTTTCCGTTGAGCGTGTCTAGTTTGAGGCAGGAGCGCACCTCCCGCAGCGCGTCGTCAGATAGAGACTTGCTCACCAGCGGGCGAGCTTCGGGCCCTCGTCCTGCAGTACCAGCGCTAACAAGTATCAGAAGTAGGTACCTATTTCCCGGCACAGGTTTCCGTTGAGCGTGTCTAGTTTGAGGCAGGAGCGCACCTCCCGCAGCGCGTCGTCAGATAGAGACTTGCTCACCAGCGGAGCGAGCTTCGGGCCCTCGTCCTGCAGTACCAGCGCTAACAAGTATCAGAAGTAGGTACCTATTTCCCGGCACAGGTTTCCGTTGAGCGTGTCTAGTTTGAGGCAGGAGCGCACCTCCCGCAGCGCGTCGTCAGATAGAGACTTGCTCACCAGCGGAGCGAGCTTCGGGCCCTCGTCCTGCAGCACCAGCGCTAACAAGTATCAGAAGTAGGTACCTATTTCCCGGCACAGGTTTCCGTTGAGCGTGTCTAGTTTGAGGCAGGAGCGCACCTCCCGCAGCGCGTCGTCAGATAGAGACTTGCTCACCAGCGGAGCGAGCTTCGGGCCCTCGTCCTGCAGTACCAGCGCTGGAAAACATCAAACATTTCAATATGAAACCATCATACAGTGCAGTTCTTGCAAGCGTAGGTATTACGGTTATATTTAATTAAGTACAGTCTTGAGGGTGTAACATATTTTGAAGTTAAGTTTCTAACAAAAGTGAACAAGTTTTGTGAGTAAATCACACCCTTAAGAGATTTGTACTTAATTAAATGTAACCTTATCGTTGAACCTGTTATATTTAATTTTCGACAGTCAACTGGTAAATGCATTTTTTCTTAACTTTTCTTTTGTCCATTTGTATGGAATCCTGCTGCTAAAAAGCAAATAAATGGTTGGAAAGATTGTATTTATATTTATACCAATCATGTCTTATAAACCGCTGTCATTATTATCACTTAGTTTTTAGCTCGCACACACTTAGATTGCTCATCCCTGGCCTTTTCTATTACCAGTTTACGACAAATTAAGGCGGGTTTTTGTAAATAACCTTTCCATAAAAATACCCGAGCACACCATGAATTACATTAAATCAGGTAGCGTAATGCCTATTCTAGTTGTATGCTCAAATCGTGAGAATCGATATAATCGTTTTATCATTGTTCTCATCGCCGGCGGCAGCGCGTACGCATTCATTAGTATGGGGCCGACGCTAAAGTGACGCATGTAACGCCATTTTCCTCAACAATCACTGCTGCTATAGAAGTTTAAGTGTCGTCCATCGTTAGCGGTTCGCGGATGAGTTGGGGATTAGGCTGCTCGACTTACAAATGCACTGACCGACCAGGGTAACTTGACCCATTGTTACATCTATAGATCGAGATATATACGGTCGATGCGCGAGTTCATGACCATCCTGAAGTATGTGGTTCCCTGCCGCACTAACAATGATCCTGGCATATGTGAGCGGAAGGTGCATATTTCAGAAGGACCAAATCGCGAGCGCACTGTAGATACTTTGAAGCTTTGTTGATTGACCAGTCTAACTTGGGCCCCGTCAGCGCAAAGATCTCGCTCGTCGATGGTATCCAGGCTCAAGAGAATGATCTCGAAGGATGCAGTAGTCCATTTTTACTCGGGTACTCACATTGGACACTGTGCAAGCTCTCGGTGGAGGACTGGACGGAGCTGGCGGAGTTGTGCAGTCGGGAGCCGCGGATGTAGCTCGCGTTGATGTAGTCCGAGTCGGAGCTGTCTCTTCGACGCAGCACCACCCGCGTTTGGTCATCTGGAAATTAATTACATTATAATTTCCTAGGTGACTTTTTCTGGGGATTCAACCACAGCTGACTACAGCATTTTCTATAGAAATGTGGCACCATTTTAGCCCCAAACAATTTGTAGTCTTCGAGTAACTGTGAAACTCTGCAGATTGTTCCCGATACGATACATGTATGTTGGGTACATAGAATCACGCTTCCCTTCTTCTTCTTCGTGTCGATGGCAAGCTCAACGCCTCAACTGAATTCGTGTGTATCTAGGCATCTTTCAGTAATAGGTATAGGTAGGTCATTTATCATTATCGATCATAAAAACACATAAAAATATTGAAGCATCTTTTATTTAAGTTGCCCGATAAATGAATCGATCTACCGTTCAATTTTCTAGAAGCAAACTTACACGGCAGTATATTTCTGTATCTGTTCCTGCATGCATTCTCTGGCTTGACGGCTTCGTGTGTGGTGAAGTCCAGTCTATTGTCCATCATTTTCAGAGACTGGAACTCAGCGTCGAAACCGCCACAGTTGTCCAGCTTGCATTCTAGGTCCTGGGGGTGATTTATTTATTTTATAAATTTTTATTTTTGGTGATGTAACAGATATGAATAAGCAAATTTATTTTAGCTCTACTATCATAAAATAGACAGACACATCGGAAAAAATATATCTACAGAAAGGTTTGATCTATTACAAGAGATTATTAAGCTTTTTCACATTTCGCTTTATTAATTGACGTTAATTAAAAATAATTTACAGATATCAGGTGATATCTGTAATACAAAGAAAAACGTGTGGTAGTTACACGCATCAACTGTTTACAAATAAAAATCGATAAGAGTTTGCTGTTAGTCTATAATACCAGACAAATCAGACCACGAGCTCGCAAACTTGCAAATGACAGTTTAGTGAAAGGACCCTCAGGGATTTACCAACACAACGACAACGCAAAACAGCAAGCAGGTGTGACAGGTGTTTATATGCTAATGGAGCAACGACACGGAAAAGGTGGGGTGATTATAGGGTACCTAGTCTCCTTATCCGTAGAACGTGGTAAGTACCTAGTTTTAAAATGAGCCGTCATGGAGCTGTCTGTTAGAGGAAAATGCAATGTTTTGTTACGCAACGCTAATAAAACATTTTTTAGAATAAGATTTAAGTAGGTAGGTAATAGCTTGGATAATAAGTTCGTGTAGAAGGGGCAAACGGAACTAGATTATTTTATGTTGCTATGCTCGCTCTATATCATACAGACGCCCTTAAGTTGTTTTTAAAGTGACACCAGACCAGTTTGGTCATCGACCCGAAAGGAGATGACCGAAAATAAAACAAAAACGTTTATTTATAGACAAAAATCAATAAGAAATCACAGTTTTCTTCGTGGCCCGTGGCGTTCTCATCATTGCCAGGGAATATTTCCCAAGAGAATCCATATTAGGTACGATTAGGTACGACTAGGTGTCATCGATCATCGATTGCTTTCTAGCAACCACTGAACAAGTCTATGAGACGGTTAACATAAGATAAAACAAAAATACTTTTTTTCATACCAAAGAAACATTTTACAAAGATTCATTAAGGAACTAAGATTTAGTACTAATTAGCGCACAATTAGGCCTTATCGCCAGTCGTCAATCTCTTCCAGGCAACCTAGGTACAGGAAATTGTTTACGATGAAGCAAGAGCAGTGAATCATTGTATTTGACAGACAGACGTACAACTCTTGTATTATGTTATAACGGTGTCATTCCACGTTATGTATGAAATACCTCAAAATTTTACTACATAACTAGACTGAGATTCAATGGCGTTGTTTGACTAAGGGCCAGTTACAATCACATTTTTTACCGGTAGATTACAATGCAACATCATTAATACGTAAATGAAGTCGCTTTTTGCGTTCCTCTGTCGTGGAATTCGCTAACATCTCCTAAACCACGCAACGGATTTTGATGCGGTTTTTGTAATAGATAGAGTAATTCAAGAGAAAGGTATGTATAACACTTCCGGGAAAATGAGTTGCAGCGGGTAAAACCGCTAACGTGCCGCTAGTAGACTATAATGCTTGTAGCAAACGCAAGAGTGTAGGTACCTGCAGCTCCCTGACTCTGCGGTCGATGTGCTGCGCGCGCAGCCTGGTGCCGCTGAGCGGCTGCAGCAGCCGCAGCACGTCGCCGGAAGTCTCCACCATGGGGTACGAGCGGAAGTGCTCGATCAGACCCACCAGGTCGTCGAACTGCTCGCCGCTTCCAACGTCGTATTTGTCGTGCTGATAAAGAAATATAACATTAATATTATAATATTTTCAGGTAATTCAATTATAATTCATTTCATTCAAATACAATTCATTCAATTACAATTCATTCTATTTAGCAATTTAATTATAATATTTTCAGGGTGTGTTGTACTCACAAAACTGAACAACTTTTCCAAATAACATTTTCAAAATTAATAATCAATCTCCGCAATTCTCTTACTACTTACTCATACAAAGTTACACACTTGTTCGACATTTTTAGGCCAAACTTTTTCATATTTTGAAAAAGGTAACGATGTACATAGTTTTGTTCAGTTTTATGAGCAGAACGTACCCTGAAATATTTATTTAGCTCTACATTTGTCAAATATTGTGGCATCAAACGGTTATAGATAAATATAGTAGATGAGTTCGGTAGTTTTTATGATATGTAACCGCTAAGAATATCCCTAGGTAGGTACAATAAAAAGACACCGGTCTTTGAAAGACATGACTGGATCGGACAACGTTGTTGAGGACTAACACGCATTCAAAAATACTTGTTCATCAAAAAAATACCTGTTCAGTCAAATTATTAAGTAAGTATACTTACTTAATAATTTATAATGCATTTAAATAAGTGTTTGTTTATATTCACATTTGGGTACCACGAAGTACCATTGCCAGTAATGGTTTGTCTAAGGTCGTAAACGGAGCGTCAGTAACTACATATTGGCCTTCATACACCGTAGTGGGATTCTAGTGTGGGCGGGCCATTATTATTATGATCTGGGTTCATCTTTTTGTGCTAGATCCAGTAAAAAACGATTATGTTTTGATGTTTCATACAAAAGACATCAACGCGTTGATAAAATGTGATATATTATTTATTCATTCCAGTCAGGAAATGTCATTTCGATCAGCCTAATCTTAACTCTTTTCCCTAGTCTAAGAATCTTAAAAACAAAACGGGCCAAGTGCGAGTCCAATTCACGCACGAAGGGTGCCGTCCGTACCATTGTGTAAAAATCACGTTCCTTTGTTGTATCCCATTCATTTTTTTCTGCTTAGTACTTGTAAGTAAATTGGGATAAGGGCAGTAAGATGATGATGATGAGTAGGTACTTGTTGTAATAAAGCAGCAATAGTAATTAATGTTCTGTGTTCAACTGTCTTACTAAGTATTACCTTTTTTTAATTTAGTATTTGTTGTTAAAGCGGCAACAGAAATAGATACAGCATAGATCTAGGAAAATTTCAACTGTCTAACTATTGCGGTTTATAGCGACAGACAGACAGACGGACGGACACACAGACAACGAAGTTTCAGTTATAGAGTTCCGTTTTCACCCTTTAGTTACGGCACCCTAAAACTTCGTCAAGTATTGGCGCGTACAACATGCATCAAGGGATGAAAATTATGATGGCTATAGAACATAATATTTTGAAGATAAACAAGATAATTTGAAATCAAGTACCTAGGTTAGTACCCATACCGTACCTAACAGTAATGGTAATAGTATACTTTATTATCGTAACACGTAGTTCAAAGTGACCAATTTGATAAAATAACAATGCTTAACTTCATCTGAAACCCAAGTCCAAGGCTAAATCATAACTGTGGTCACGTACGTAGGTATACACAGACATGCTAAGGTACTTATTTAAATGTTTACATATACAGCTGTATACATACTTATAACCTAATACACTCTACTTATTTTTTGGTAAATAACGAAGTCTTTTATCCTCACAAGGTAGACACAAGGCTCAACATCAAAATTCTGATATCGTAAATGAAAATTATCTTGTTTACTCATCAGAGTATTTATTTATGTATTATTGCAATGTTTCTGCTAACGAGAAATAGAATGACGCGACGTAGAATAATAAAAAAAATGATATTTTATTTGTATGATCAGCATAACGGACGTAAATAAAGTGCAGACACTCTGTGGTGCAGACGCAATAAAGGAATTAATATTAAGCACAAATAAATTCGTCGCACAATCACAATAAATGATAAGCATCGGGCGATTGGAGATCCATAAAGAAAGAAACAGCTTAACAACTGTAAGAGGAAAAATCTGAAATGCACATCAATTGCATACGTTAGCCACGCTTCCACTGTTCGTCGTTCGTCACGCGATCCTTGCACAATTGCATCTACTAAAATGCAGATTGGATAAACTTGTTTATGTTTTCCCACAATGATCCTATTATCACGGGCGAAAGCAAACAGTTACGGTTTTAGCTTATGAACTGAAATCTGAATAAGTACCTTTATCATAGGCACCCTGAAACACTGCTTCCTTTGAATTTTCAGTCCGTACTGACACTGACAGTTCATCCGCATAACATTACCCCACCTCCAATAAAAATGGGTGGAGCCTGAAAACTGGACTTCCTGGACGGTTTCAGGAGTACTAGGAGCAAAAACAGTCTCAAGTTTACAAAGCAATTTAGTCATATCATAACTAGCGGTCCCTCAACGGTCACACCCAATGTATCTAAATAGTTTTCCCGTGGGGATAGACAGGATGTTATTGGCATGTACCTACTACTTAAATATTAATCTGCCTTCAAGAGCTTCACTCTGTCTAATAAACATTGCGTCAATTAAATCCCGTTGCGTGGTTTTGGAGGAGTTAGTGATGAGGAAAAGCAATCATTAATTGATTAAATTTTATACTATGTATTGATTTAAGACTTGTTTATCAGTCTTACTTGAAGTTGATTTGAAGATATTATTAATCTATGCATGCTAAGATGTTAGACTACTTTAATTGTCGGGAAAAGTTAGATGGTCAAAACTTATTTAAAGAAAGGAAAACGGTTTAGTATCCTTAGGTCCATATTTTGTGAAACTGAAACCGTCACTGGCTAGTGTTTCAATTGCGCAACTGCAGACTGCATCGCACACATGCACGGCTATACGGTATACTGCCAAACCAACAAAGACATCGCGCCAAACGAGCGGGAAAAGGATGCAGCACAAAACTGCATCAACTTCCTATAAGCGATCCCTTTCTATCAAATTGCACTCTATGGGAAAATATGACGTTACTATAGACGCAGACTATAAATCATTGGGCGGTCCTATATTGACAGGTTCAATTTACACTGGTTCTTGCGAAAATACGTATGTGTGACCGTCTTCCTCCTCCTCTGTCATATGTTCCTAGTGAAAATTTGCAATTATTTCGTGTCTCAGAGCCGTTTAAAGGGGTTTATACACTAGCATTTAAGGCAGCTGTACACTATCCGACATACTTCTTCCTTCCTTTGCTACCCTGGTAGTTGGCTTCAGTGTTGTAGAAGCCAGGCATGCTGGCAGTTGCCAGGCGACGAGGCACGCTTTAAATACCTCTTTCTGGCTATAATGTCCTGGTACAAGCGGTGCACTACGGTGCAATTCAACAGGTTATGAATTAAGGTAGCGTTCATATTGATGAGATTTACGTGAAAAACATAAAGGGAAATAAACCTAATCTTAAATTTTACTGATTTTAAGTCTATGAAATCCCGCCAATCTGTAGAGCACCAGTACCCTACCCGTAAACAGTAAAACAAAATTTTATTAATCTCATAATTAATCTGGAAATTCTCTCCGCGATAATCACACTACCTAAATAACACTTAAGTTGACAAGGGCACTCACAGGGCATTACTGGATCGGCAAGTTTCGTACTGCTGCTTTTAGAAATAAGTTAAGAAGACACACCTTAAACAGACAAATGTGGAGCTGAGTTCGCAGACAGTACTCTTTAGTATATTATTAAAACATTAACAGCCGATGTTTTATTATTATTACGGTAAAACAGCCCCAATGCTTAACGGGGATTTACTCGAGCGTCATGAAGATCTATTGGGTTGCGAAACTTGGATAATAAAAATATTAAAATGTTACACAATGTGTATTTTTTACGGTAAGGGGAGCTGCAATAAATAGGTCTTTAATACCGGCTTTTAATTATATAAAAAATGGTTCACATGGATATATTCGAGCGCATCAGTTTTTCTAACAAAAGGAGTGTTAAGTGAACTTAAAAATAGCTCTCATTCAATAATCTGACGATTTGAATATGATGCAAATTCGTAGGCATCAATAGGGTTAAATAGGTCTGCCGGAAGAGATTACTTTTTTAGAAATTAAGTAAGTTGACCTGTTGCGAATTGTTCTCAATGTACTTACCCTATGTGTTTTTCTTGTGTATGGTTAATAAATAAGTACAAGAACTACCGAGAAAACTAAAAATAATTATCTACCTACTCAAGCGCATTCAGATTAAGACTTTATGGTATTTTGTAAAATTTTTAATGTGCTGCCTCCTTGGGCTGCCTCTTAGTGCGAGCATTATTTGGAGGGATTCGCCTAAATTCACGATATGAAATACTGAATCCTTTATTTTTGACAGGAGGCCACATATAGAAGACAGAGTGAAGGGAGGTGCTTTCCAAAGGTTTCCCAAAATCTCGCTTGGGCTCCTCTTCTCCTAGCTATCTGCTTTATTTGAGCTTCTAACCGCTATTGCTCATGTTCATCATGCACGCAGGTTTGCAGATTATGCGAGTTGTAGTGTAGCACCATTTTCACTTGATCCAGGTGGAGTAAGATGTTAAGATGTTCCGCAGTAAAGAGACTATCAAATCGATTTAGTAAGTAGTTTCAAAGTTTAAAACAGGTATAGAGAAGTCTAGAAAATTTTGGGCTCTCGATTTAGGAATAAAAGGTGACATGTAGATATTCTGTGGTACGATTGGAAATAGATGCAGGTAATGTTAAATGACACCTTTTGATTCCTAAGTTCCTCAAATGTTAGGGACTATTTTGTGTGCATTTATGTATTCTGATTTATCAGTCGAGTGTCTGTAAAGCAGACTCTGAATAAATTGTAGTTGTACTTGTTACAATCATAAATAATACACGAAGGCTTGGGCGGTAAATCAAAGTTGCAAAACGACGGAAACTGATTCATCTTCCGTTTTCTTAATAATTTATTAATCTTCACGTCATATCACAACTTATATGATAGCCAAAGCTCGTTAGTACTTTCGCGATCGCAATCGCTTCCGCTTGTTATCCGCCAGCCAGGTAATCCATCACCTTACATCAAGTCTAGTGTTACCTATAGATGACCTAGACTTCCGCGCATGCCCTGTATGAGGTCTGTACAGGTTGCCTCTTTCAGGTCATGTTTCCCTAGTAGATGTGCACCATGGAATGCACCGGGCCAGATCGATTGAGCTGTCGGTGCAGCCGGCGGCGTGTAGCTGCCCGCTCGTGATTGGCTGGCCGGCCGGTGCAACGCTGCCGTCGCAGACAGGTGTATACATAATCGGTATCGGGTGCATGCCTTGCAAATGTGCCTGGAGTCTGGCTGTATTGATTTTTTAGTGCATCTAGATTGGGATGCAGCGTGGGCTGTTATTGATCTATTGCATTCGTAGTTGAGCTCCACGAGTGGACGCAGTGTTATAGCGCAAGTAACCAAAGAAAGTAATTTGTTAAAAACTGTGTGATAGTGGTGATTAAAAATATTATGTTTTTGTTTGAAGTTACCATTTAGTCTAGGATACCACACGACAGAAGCAATCCTTATGTAGACACTACGTCGCAATTGCATGCTCGCAAATACTGCATATCATCACAACAGCATGTACCTATTCGATTCTACATAATACAACGCTCAACAAGCTAATTACTATGATCATTATGATATTAATTCTAGAATCTGGATTGAATTAATTATGACGTAGAAGGTAGGTACATGTGAGAAAATGTTGTTACATGTGATCAATTCAATCAAGGAACAGATATGCATAAGCGAGCATGGATCGATCGATCATACAAAACGTGTTGATTGTTAATGAGTCTTTGTCATCTGAATGTGCTCATAAAATGATTGATTTATAAAAGTAAAGCACGTTCTTTTGTTGGCAAGGTACATCTATATATGTATTTCTTCTGTCTGTGTAGGGATTTATAAAAGTGAAAACGATACTGCTGAGTGTTAAGAAAGGCGGCTCAAAATCAATTCATAAAAATGAAATGTGACTGAAAATAATACAATACAAAACTGATGTACATAGCCTTAAAAGGACGTCTAAATTTTCAGTGCTTATACAGGGTGTCCCGGTTATCTTGGTCCAAAGAAAAATCTAGACTCTAGACATCCTATGCTACCATAATAGCAAAAAATTTGTTTAATATATGAAGAAAAAAATTTAACCTCCCATGCTAAATGCTCTCTCTATCAGGCAGCAAAATTAGTATGGGAGGTCCATTTTTTTTCTTCAAATATTGAACAATTTTATTGCTAGATATTATGGTAGCTTAGGATGTGCAGAGTCTAGATTTTTTCTTTGGACCACGATAACCGGGACACCCTGTATACAGGTACCCAGAGGGTGGTCCAGTTCACGTTGTTCTACAATTTATATAAGTTACAGTTATTTGAATAACAATGAGTGACAAAGCCAAGAGTTACGAAGAACTGGAAGCTGAAAAAAAACAACTGATGGCTGAAGAAGAATTAATAGTCAAAGCCCTCGGTGAAATTGAAAAGCAAAGATTTCTTTTGGCGCTAGAAAGGAAGGAACTAGAACGTCACGCCGCAAAATTAAGGGCTCAGAAGGCTGCTGAGGCTGCTGCGGCTGCTGCGGCATCAACATCGTCTGCATCTTCATCATCTTCGAGCCAAGAGACCAAACGTTAATTTTTTCTGCCAACAATTTTGTCCTAATCTAATAATATAAGGATTACGACCTAATACTTCTTCGAGCCAAGGGGCCAAACGTTAATTATTTCTGTCAGAAATTTTGACCTAATCTAATAATATAAGGATTACGACCTAATACTAAAACTCCACATTAACCTCGTAACGCCCATTGTACACTGTATTCTAAAGAATAACATTTACTATTATATTACAGCACAGGCATAAAAAAGAAATTAACGTCAAGTGTACAATGTGATGGATAAGGTATTTTATTTTAATTCTCTGTACCTACCTAAATTTTTATTGCATATTATTAATTTAAAATGTTAAAATGCGAATGCGAATAATTCCCTTTTTATGTTACCTCTTGATTCATGTGCCACTGCAGGGCAAAGGCGAATGATTAACTTTCTGAAAAATATGCCTGGTTGAACTTAAGTAGGCGGGGTACTCTGGGCTTATATTACCTTTATTAGTAAGGGACAATTTAAAATTGAAGGGTAGGTAGGTATACAATATTATGCGTATTTATCACCTCTCCAGCTTGAAACAAGCGTTTCCCGCGTAAAATCAGTGTCAAAAAGTCACTTTTGTTCACTCTATGAGGCTAAGTGATTAAGACAAAATGTCTCTTCTACCTAAACGAAATTTTCAACTTACTTTCTTATTTAATTGTGTTTTCTTCAATTATTATAATTCGGACGCATTTTGTTTCCCCACCATTTTACCTGACGTTGACACAAAAATAAAGTAAGTAGGTATTATAAGCACCAGAAGGTTCACTCAGCCCTATTTCGGATTTTCGAGGTTGACACTTGTTACAAAGCCAGGGCTGCTACTGTCAAAATTCTCCAAGTAGGTATAAAAATATCAAAACAGCAAAACCTGCCTGATAAAGAACGTCTTCTAAGCTAATTTTAAATAAAAGATTCTGAGCTAATTTTAAATTCAAGAAATATGACGTTCGTGTCAACCACCTTCTTAGTTACCTTGACTTTCCCTGAGATTCCGGTTATTTTCAATTAAAATCAGTAAGCGTCTAAATCGTTACTAGTACTGAGTGAGCCATCTGTATAGACGCCCCGCGCGCCGTTTCCCGAATTTGTGATATAAGTGCCATAAACACAAGAAAAAGGAGCATTTTGCATTTTTTAACTGATACATGAGAAAAATTTTGTGTTACTAAGCAAGAGCCAATTACTCGTGCTTTTGAATCCCTCACAGTGAGCTCAGGATACTACTTTTGAATCACGAGCCTAGCAAGTTTAAATGAAAAGTATCCTTCGCTGCCTCGGTATTCAAATTAGCACTTGTAGCAAAAATCATCTTGGCTATCGTAATTGCACAAATAACTATTCTATATACTTCAAACCGAAATGAAAGATAACAAGGAATAACTTTTTTTACTCCAGAGTTTGCAAATTGCAATACGAATTTACCACACCAAAACTTATCTTTTTGATACTTGTATTTTCTCATAAAATATTCCGCTAACATTGTACAACTACCTACATAGGTATACCATTATATGTGTTTGTCTCAAGACGATCCCCGAGCGGCGTTTTTTCATAGAAATGTTTTCCCATGTTTTCTTCCCGAACAAAGCATGTAGAACTATATTTCGTTTTTTATTACACTAAAGCCTACCATATAGGCTTGCCCCTATTTATTAGATATGTTTTTTCAACAATTAATTACTGTAAGAAAATATGAGCAATTTTCTATTTCCATAACAAAATTAAAAATATTTAGGTATATTTTCTTCCCGTAATAAAAAAAATATTACACAAAGAAAATAAGCATTTTCGATATTAAAAAAAATAAAAAATACGGCCATGGCAATGGTAGGCCTCAATATACCGAATAAAAAGAATCAAGTCTCTAAATGCATTATCCCGGAAGAAAACAAGGGAATATGTTTGTATGAAAAAGCGAAAAACATGCATCGCTGGGGAATCCTCTTAAATGTTGTATCGGTGTATGTTTAATGTTGTATTGGCAATGTATTGGTGTATGTTTGCTAGGAGATTCAACAGTCGAAAGTGTGTCAGTTGAATGGCATGTGAGGAAATAAATACATTATTCCGGAAGAAACCAGGGGAATATGTTTGTATGACAAGGCAAAAAACATGCATCACTGGGGAATCCTCTTAAATGTTGTATCGGTGTATGTTTGATGTTGTATTGGTGTGTGTTTAGTAGGAGATTCAACAGTCGAAAGTGGGTCAATTTAATGGCATGTGAGGAATTAAATGCATTATTCCGGAAGACAACAGGGGAATAAGTTTGTATGACAAAGCGAAAAACATGCATCGCTGGGGAATTCTCTTAAATGTTGTATCGATGTATGTTTAAGTCCTCATCAACCGTGGTACAGCATTTGTACCAGTGATTTTGAATCTTACTACCTTCAACTTAAAGTTCAAAACCTATGAAAAAACAGAACAATAGCTGGTATTTAAGGAGTGTTGTATTGGCAATGTATTGGTGTATGTTTACTAGGAGATTCAAAAGTCGAAAGTGTGTCAGTTGAATGGCATGTGAGGAAATGAATGCATTATTCCGGAAGATAACAGGGGAATATGTTTGTATAAAAAAGCAAAAAACATGCAATGCATCGCTGGGGAGTCCTCTTAAATGTTGTATCGGTGTATGTTTGATGTTGTATTGGTGTATGTTTACTATAAAAGAGATTCAACAGTCGAAAGTGTGTCAGTTGAATGGCATGTGAGGAAATAAATGCATTATATCGGAAGAAAACAGGGGAATGAATAAATTTGTACGACAAAGCGAAAAACATTGCTGGGGAATCCTCTTAAATGTTGTATCGGTGTATGTTTAATGTTGTATTGGTGTATGTTTACTATAAAGGAGATTCAACAGTCGAAAGTGTGTCAGTTGAATGGCATGTGAGGAAGGGCGCCGGGCGCCGGCGGAGCGCCGACGACCTCTGGTCGGGCCGGTGGCTGGCGGTGGCAGCGGCGACGGCGCCATGTGGCCGTGCGCTCATATCATACGGCCTTCACTCAAACCCAACTACTCACTTAATCTGACTGAGATACTTTCGACTACTTCCGAGTTTCGAACATCATTACTGCACTCACTACGAGTGCTTACCGGATAACGGAGTGTAATGTGTTAGCTGTAACGTGTGTTGTGTATGTATGTGAAAAATCTAGTCAGTATAAAAGTGGTTTCCAAAAACTTGATCTCATCTCATATGTTTTAGGTACCTACACTATTAGTTTAAGTGTGTACGAATAATATAATTTAAGACATAAATTGTGAACTTTTCTAAGTACTTTTATCATTACAATTCCCGGAAGAAAACTACAGGAGTTTAGATATGTACCTAAGGTACATCGGGGGTGTAAGGCCCCCAGTCTTCGAAGGCCCAAACGCAGAAAACCGTTTAAAATACGTTCGGTCGGCGCCAAATTCATAGCAAGCGTAAAATGAACCAAAAGGAACGCAGGGACGCGGGAGCGGGCCGCGTGCGGCCGCTATTTTGCCAGTGACGGCTGGTTGTTCGGTGACCTCGGGCACGGCCAGTGTTTTTGCTATTTTGCGCTCCCACTAAACGGTAGTTTCCAATAGTTAATACTGCAATTTATTAGTAGATTATTGTTGAATGTGTTGATTAATTTATCATTCCATTGATATTCGTGCAGGTGTGTCTGGTTTTAACGCTATTTTATTCATAATTTGTGAATACGGGTTGCAGGGCCCCGGTCGGTTAGGAAGGCCCCACAGTGTAGCTGCTAGGGCCTTACAAGCCCTGTTGGGGGCCTTCCTACACTGTTGCAGGCTTATAAGGCCCAAAAGTTTTAATTTTAATTTAAATTTACTTTACATACACTTACGTTTTTAATAAAAATAAATATTGATCACCACATTTTGGGCCTTGCAACCCGGAATCAGGGCTATCCAAACCAAATACGGGTAATAAGGCCCAATGTATGAAAATTTAAAATCAAGTAATTTTAAAAATAAATACCTTTTTCTAAGCTAAACAAAAATACTTTTGGGATTTATAGCAATTTCTTTGCACTTAACTCCTGAAATTTCAAAAGCCAGGCTGTTTTCTTCCTCACTGAGAAAGTGAAGTCTTTTTGGAAAATATTGATGATTTCACAACTTTTTGCTTTAATTTACGTTCAGTAATATGTAAATATTTTTAAAAGTGTACCTTTTTTTGTAATTAACGTTTACTTTAACTCCAAATGTAATAAAATTGGCAGGGGCCTTATATTACATGCCCAGTTTAGGAAGGCCAAAAATCGATGTTTTGCAAAATGATCAAAATTGCAACTTTTTATTGTCAAAATCATAAAAAAATCATATGGGTCAATTAATAGTAAATTTTTCTATACCTTGCAAACGTTGTTTTACCTGAGGGTGATGAAATAAAGGTTTTATTTCGGTTTGTTGTTAGGTGGGCCTTATTACCCGGGTCTACCTTATTTGTCTACTGAAAATTATAATTTTCTACTTACGAAATAATTAACTACTTATTGATGATGTATGCGGTTTTATAGATGTTTACACTTTACAAATACTTATCTTTTGGACACTTTAATAAATGTTTCTTCGATGTTGTGATCCGATGCTATTATTTTTCCTCTATATTAAACCATTCTCTGCTCCTAACTTACAAAGATATCGCAAACTACGACAAAAATTATGTATATATAGACCTTTTGTCCTAATATTGAATACAATCGACACGTAACGAGTTAAATGAGTCGCAAATGTGCGCGCGTGGGCAGATCCCAGGCTAAAGTTAATGATCCCTTGCTATGCGACAAACCTCAAACCAAGCAATGTTTCAGAGAGAACTCTCAACAATAATAATGAAGCCATGAAAAACTCATCCGAATCAAATTTTTCTAGCGTCAGCACTCGACTAAATATGCGAAAGCTCAATATATTCTGATTTACAAATAAATATTTTTAAAAAATACACTTCTTTTGGTACTGGCTGGTACTGAACACCAGACTTTCCCGAAAATGCTAATCTCGAAAAATCGGTTAAACTTTCACCAAGTTTAAACATAAAAAATACCTCCCGTAAAAAATGTTTGGTCAGCTGATAATATGTTTGTATGTGAGGTCCAATATTGATTTTTTACTTTGACCTTTAGTCCTAAGGGAAAATTGTTCAGTTTGATCTGTTGAGCTTAGCGTTTTCGGGCAAGTATGTCGTTTGATACCACCTTTTATTGTAAGAAAATGCGCCACTCGATAGGTAGCTCTGCGCCAAGTCTGATTTGACGAGATTATCGTGGCTTCTTTTTAGTTGTTCACAGAGTTTGGTCTGAAACATTTCTTTGCTCAGAGGTGCTAAGCGACAAACAAAAACCATCGCACTGCGAAGGCGGTCATTTGATTAAGTATCCCGCTCCAGTGTATTTTTTGTTCAATACTCGTAAATTGTTGAATGTACCAGAAGGCATGATAAATTATAGCACATAGAGTTATCAATCTCGATTTTCACAGAAGACAATCCAAGAACATTTGCAGATTTAATTTAGGTTCTAATATATTTATATACAGAGTCCATTGACCAGTTGATCACAGGACTATACATATACAGCATTACGATTCTCCAATTTCGCCTTAGGGATCTATCGACACATCAGCAAGACGGCTTGGTTGGTACGGATAATTATGTGACATTTGTTAATATCTGTTCTCTCTTATCTTTTTACTTTTTGTACGAAATATTCAAATTAGTCTGAAAGACGGTCTACGCTAAAATTACGGCTTTGAAGCATATTATTTAACTACTGACGATACCCGAGTGATGCCTGTTTTTAGGCTTTTCATACAAACGCACTACATTCCTCCCAAATAATGCAGAGCAATAATTCTTTTTTTATTACATTTAGGTCTGCTATTGGCATGCGCCCACTTTATTATTTTTTAAACAATGTCTCTAACAGACCTAATGAAATAAAAAAGAAATTTCACATGCATTATTCTAAAAGAAAACAGGGGATACATTTGTATGAAAACTTCGAGACCACGCGCCTTCGAGCAACTCGATCTTCCGTCCCGTTCCGGCCCGGAAGCCACGCGCGCTCTTAACAAGTTGACTAAATTATGTTTTACATTATGTTAACTAACTTTGAAATGGCTGTCATAATGTTTTAGCGTGGGTCAATGAAACTTAATGAACAAAGCTAATTTGTAAAACAAAAAGAGTCGAAGGAGCAATGATTTTTGCAATTATCACAATAAAAATAATTTCGATTGGCCTGAGTCATCAGGACCATAATTATGGACGGATCCAAAATAAGGTAGGTACTCAATTTAGTATGGGGATTACAGAGGAGCAGGATATGATCAGGTTTCTGGAAACGATGTGGGATTCCCCAGAACCCATACATACCAACCAGGTCTCATTATTAAAGCATGATTACCTTTAAAAAGAAATTCCAAATAAGTAGGTACCTACCTCACATTTTTTCAATTGTAATTTAATACAACATTAAAATTGTTTTTCATATCTCGACCTACACATATTCCTCGAGGTAAGTTGTTCCGTATCATGAGTTAGTTCATCCTTTGAGAATGTATCATTTTTTTTACACTCTAAAATTGTAGGTTAATTTTAATAGAGATAATTTTTAATGTTCTCCTACTATAAACCCGCAAGCGAGTAGCCAAACAAGTTTGATTTGAAGGCTTTATGCAGGGTCAAATTTTTAACAACTGTACCTACTCAAGTTAAAAGGAGTAACTATATATGACTGTAGTTTTATGCAGTGCAGCTCTATGTTATGTGAGAGAGCTGTTTTGTATAAGTATGTGAAGGGCCAGTGGAAAAATATTATCTATCGCTTTACCTCGACTTTAAAAAGACATTAATTTACTTCTGCGAATGTTTAACTGGTATATCTACATAAGTAAGTACGTTATTAAATTAGGTAACCTATAATGATAAGCTGATTGAAAATAAATATATAAATGGGTAAACGCCCCACCGCTCTGCCACTGAGCTATCGATCACCCATATGCGGCCCGAGTTCGATCCCCGGTCGATGCATGACATTTTTTTTATTACTTATTTTCATGTAAATGAGAATAATATGGCACTGTGAGTGTATTAAAATCCCAATAGATTAAAAAAAATGCTGAATGCTGGCACAACACAAGACGCCGGTGTTATACTTTGAGGCGCTATCTCCACACGTGAGGCGTAGGACGTGAGACTGGAGACAGCGTGAGGCTCTGAACCGTTTCCATTTAAAATGTAGGTACTTAAATGAAACAGAAGAGACGACGTCTACACCCGGAGACGCGCGTCTAATCGCCTCACGCACGTGTGTAGTTAGCGCTTAAAACATGTGGAACTGTGACTGACCTGCCTGCGTATCATGACGTGGCTGACGCGGCCGCGCACGCGCACCGACAGCACCAGCTCGCCGGGCCGCGTGCGCGACTCCCGCACCAGGAACGAGCCGTTCTTCCCCTTCGCCATCATCAGGTGCGCTAACTGTGACTGACCTGCCTGCGTATCATGACGTGGCTGACGCGGCCGCGCACGCGCACCGACAGCACCAGCTCGCCGGGCCGCGTGCGCGATTCCCGCACCAGGAACGAGCCGTTCTTCCCCTTCGCCATCATCAGGTGCTCCGCCTCCTTGGCGGACATCAGACCGTGAAACCACCTGCGAAAGATTAAGTGAAATCAGTAAACATACGTTACCCAGTGTACTGCCTACCTACAGACCTAAGTTTAAAGTATCTAGGTACCGACCGACACTTCTAATCTTTGTGTGTATGGGCACTAAATAGGTACTAAACTCTCTAGGTCCATTTTACCAAAGTTTATTTAAGTAAATAATGAAAAACTGGAGGCTACTTAATACTATTTTATTATTCTTCCTGGGCTGAAATAGGAAGTACTCGAGATGAAATGCCTTCAAAGTCAATAGGTAGTATATAAAAGGTACTCTTTGATAGGTAGTCAAACATGTCACACTTCAGTAGTCCGCCCAAGGTGAATTGCAGGTTGTTATACTAAGCAGCAAGGAAAGCAAAACGTCGCTAAGTAACAGGAAAGTAACAATATCCGAGCTGTAAAACATGCGTTCATCCACACTAATATTATAAATTCGAAAGTAACTCTGTCTGTCTGCTACGCTTTCACGCCTAAACCACTGAACAGATCTTGATGATAATTGGCATAAACATAGATAATAGCCTGAGAAAGGACATAGGCTACTTTTTTTCGCGAAAAAATTCCGTTGGAAAATTGAAAATCCAAAAAACGATTTATTCAGACGTCCAAAACCACCTGCAGAAAAACCACACACAAGTTTCCGTGGTTGATATTGCTCTGCAGGTTTTGTCAGGCGCTTGCCTACTGCGTTTGCAGACGTTCTTTCGTTTTCAATATTCTAAAAAAGATTTAGGACGTATCATCAAGACCTTGCTAACAAAAAAAAATTGCATGCTAATTTGTCCCAATGCATAGTTCATAAAAAATGGGAGGATGAATGCCTACGTAGGTATCAGAATAGCCTTCGCGCGCCTTAAGAAACATACTAAACGCATCAAAAATTTCTTTTAACACAATAAAATGAGTTACATAAGAAACCAAGCGTCATGCACAATCCATATTCATACTATCCATACTTCCATACATTCCTTACTAATAATTCGAAAGTAACTCTGCCTGTCTGTCCGTCTGCTACGCTTTCACGCCTAAACCAATGAACCAATTTTGATAAAATTTGACACAGAGATTACTCATACACCGAGAACTGATATAGACTACTTTGCTTCCACTTAAGAGTCTGGAACACCCGATGTAGACCATCAGAAGCACCACCAGGAGCCCAGCTAAACTAAGTGATACAGATATAACTCCAAAGCAAAAGGTGTTCAGGTTGATGAGATGCTTCTGCTGGCGAATAGACAACGAAGGTTTGCAGTAACTGATGTAGACCATCAGGTGCACCAACAGGAGCCCAGCTAAACTATAGGAAATACAGATATAACTCCAAAGCCAAAGTTGTTCAGGTTGATGGGACGCTTCTGCTGGTGAATAGACAACGAAGGTTTGGAGTACCTGATGTAGACCACGAGGTGCACCAACAGGAGCCCAGCTAAACTATAAGAGATACAGATATAACTCCAAAGCAAAAGTTGTTCAGGTTGATGAGACGCTTCTGCTGGCGAATAGACAATGAAGGCTTGCAGTACCTGATGTAGACCATCAGGTGCACCATAAGGAGCCCATATGAACTATAGGAGATACAGATATAACTCCAGAGCAAAAGTTGTGCAGTTTGATGGCACGCTTCTGCTGGTGAATAGACAACGAAGGTTTGGAGTACCTGATGTAGACCACCAGGTGCACCAACAGGAGCCTAGCTAAACTATAAGAGATACAGATATAACTCCAAAGCAAAAGTTGGTTAGGTTAATGGGACGCTTCTGCTGGCAAAAAGACAACGAAGGTTTAGAGTACCTGATGTAGACCACCAGGTGCACCACGAGGAGCCCAGCTGAAATATAAATACAGATATGAATCCAAAGCAAAAGTTGTTCAGCACGATGGAACGCATCTGCTGGCATATGTTGCAATGCAACTATGGTTTGAAAAATGTATTTCCAACAATATTAGCGTGATGATTATCTAGAGCGTGCGATTTTTAAGATGCTGGTGAGGAAATCAGAATTTTGAAAGGAATGAAACGATACGAAGTTCGCGGGTACCAGCTAGTCTTAAATAATAAACAAGTGCAGCTTTAGTACCTATACCTACTACAATTACCAGCTTTCGGTTAATCTCAAACTTCATTGTTATAAATGTTATGATTATGTTAATAGTTGTAGCTACTCATTTTAAAAACTTTTTATCTTTTGGTCTCAACCGGTTTCGCTTAAATGTTCATTTTCTGGGAGCACATACACTCACGTCTTAATATACAGCACCACCACCAAGTGTATTCTCTGTTTTTATGCTTTTTATTTGTTTATTATTAAAGTATTTGCCCCCCATAGGTAGATGCTTATTTATAAGCGAATCCGGTTGAGACCTAAAAAAACATTTTGAAACTACTTAGGACAAGGATTTACCTACCTAATAAATAAGTACGTAACTGCATATTACCTTCAGAACTAAGGAAACGAAAAAGAATCGCCACAACGTACAAGTCTCAATCATAAAAAAATCAATCTGACCCTTCATAGTAAAACTATGGGATTGCTTTTTGCTTAGATTAATTTGACTCTACCTTTAGTTTAGTAATTTAACCAACACGTTGACTGGTTTAGATGGCAGGTTCTGGTTACGCAACGTGTTACGAAGGGCCTCTCATGGCGAGATCATAATTACGCATCGTCTGCTCTTCGCAGTAACTTTCCCTTAATGGGACTTTTCCATGTTGCTCTCTCACTCTTGTCGCGTGCGTGCATATTATCTACTCGTCCAAGATATACCTCACATTACCTATATATTTATTTGCGGGAAATAATGGATGTACCGTGATTGACCAGCATAATTAACAAATGCATACAATTAGGCATGATCTATGACTCAAATTAATTCGACCGATCAGTATCTTTCTAGTTATTAATGTTTCCACTTACCTATACATTGGACGTACCTACCTAAGCCTGGACTAGAAAGTACCTAAGTCTTAGGTATGGTTGCTAACAACCTTAAAACTTTAATGATCGTTAGCACCAAACATGCGTCAAATAAAACAATGAGCGATTTAACTGCAAATTAGACGCCAGCTCTGAATAATGCATTTTATGGTTGGGGATTTGCGTACGTGTATAGCAAAGAAGCAATTTGATTCTGAATACAATAATGCTGCGGGTTTATTGTCACTAAAATACATGGTGATTGAATACCTTCAAAATTGAAGTCAGGTATACAGTTTTAATAGAATTAATTAGACCGTAGCGCAGGGAAGCTCCGAACCTGCGACTTTCAATGGAGTACCTACTACCGATTACAGACTCCTCCAACCAACTGGGCTACCGTGGCTTACCTACCTGCCCTCGGTGAAATAAATGGTTGTTAAATACATAAATAACCCAAAACAAATGACATTTTTCCTAAAAATATATGTAGTAATAAATTTCCATTACGTATGTGTGCTAATAGAGTCAAGTTTTATGGGATGTCCACTTCTGTTTTTGTCCTATGTTTATTTTATTCTATGAAAGAAAAACCAGTAGGTATTTTTTCTAACAGCCCGATTAAACAATCATTACAAGTTGTTTGTCGATCAAATCTTCAATAACGTTGTCAAATATTGTCAACAAGTGTAGTAGAGATGCAGTGACCGTGGCGGCGGGCGGCGCGGCGGCCTCGGCAGTGAGACCGCTCCGTCACAGATTCTGCCCACCATCACAACTCCTGATAAGGAAATTGGACCAGCTGCTACGCAATCTATGGACACCTCATGTTGTTTGTTTACGTCCGCGCTTTGACTTTGGACCGACGAGTGTGTATGAAACAAGCATCTGACTTTATTATCGAAAAGAATTGAACTTACCGAAATTATATTTTTTGCGTTTATTATTGTTTCATAAACTGAAAACCGCCATCATTATGAGTTTATGAAACAATAGCCAGTGTCACTTGCGCTGCTAAGCAAGACGAATCAAACGACATCTCATTTGTAGAAATACAACTAGTTTGAGCTGTAGCCCGTAAAAAATAATTTTCTTGTCAACATACATAGGTACATACATACAAACCTACAAGCCCACATACATACTTACATAAATACTCTCGAAAAGTATTCTCTGGGACAGTCGGATAAATATTCATAAATGTAGAGCAAGCGATTGAAGTGTTCAACGATCGTAGCAATCGGAATACCCTTCGAGCAACTCGATCTTCCGTCCCGTTCCGGCCCGGGAATACCTATCTCTGCCTACCTAGTCATCCGGGAAAGAGGTGTATTTTAATGCGATAATGCATTAATGTAAAATAATGTAAGGTTAAGTTTAGTTTTGATTCATGAGTAAGTTTTTACAGGCTTTTTCCGCAAAACCTTGCGTGTTGTAAGTATCATTCATTTATAACGAAGCAAACATAATCTTAATGAGTCTTCATAAAGTAATAAAAAAAACATAAAATTGCAGATTAGCTGTTCGATTCCCTACGTAATTTAATTAGGTATGAGTTATGAAGATATGAATCTGATTAACAACGTAATACCTATAAGCGGAAAAGCTTAGGTTCTTACGGAAAGCTAAGTAGGTATTTAATTTATTTACCTACAACACTATTCAACAGATTTCAATGCATTCCATGAAAAAGGTGTAGAAGGTATATCTATGGTGAAAAATGTAGGACGGCAGCTTCCTAATTAGGTATATTGTGAAATTAGCTGATACGTATGCACGTATGTAAAAAACGCTCACAGAAGGTAGGTAATGTAGCAAACAACTGGTAAGTATGTAACTAATTTGTCACTGGTATCTACCTACCTGTATAAAGGTACAAACATGGTACAAACGAGTACCTACCTACACACGCATAAGTCATTTCATTATAGGTATTAGACCCGCCCTTTGTACGTTACTGCAATGTTTTTAGTGTGATGAGATGATGATGATGATGATCATGTGATGCTTGCATAGTGATGCTTGTACTATTTAAAAAAGTGGTAATATAAATACCTACCAATGAATATTTTGGTAAATGTAGTTACATCAACGCGTTTGTAGGAACAGATAATGTATTGAGTAAATGACTCATTTCGGGGTATAAGTTTCAGGAATAAAAATGTTACCTTCTGCCACGCGTGTACTGCAAACTTAGAATGCACTGCATTTTACTTACTACACGCGGGTGTCATAGGTAATCATATAATCGTAATATAACTTAAAAGTGATTATTTGAGGAATTAATTGGGCTATGGCGTTCCTCTTCCGTACAACGTCTAGCACTGATAGCATGTTCAGCTGTGGATTTTTGTCTTTTGTTTTGATGCAGAAGTAAAAATTTAGTTTAATTAGAGTCGCTATAAAATCGAATTTGGATACAGTAGCTACAAATATCATTGAAGTTGGATAAGTTAAATTAATGTTTAACAATGTATTTATTGCCATACGATTAAATTAAAGTACTTGTCGAGGAACTTGAATTTTTTCCCCGCATCCTCGACGTATAAACCATTCTTTACGAGTCATTTGGTAAAAGCGAAAAACATACCCATAAAAATAGGTTCGGTTTTTCGTTCGGGTAATATTAGAAACAAACGTAGAGCTGTGTGTAAATATGACTTTATAAAATGGAAGTTCGAAAGACCAGACCAGTCTGCGTTAGATAGGTACACAAAGTTAGATAGGCAGGTAGGTTCTTTGGTAATTATTCTGAAACAAACGGTTGTTGAAGTTGGTCAGACGTAATCGTAAAAATATCAATCGCCTTTGTTACGAATAGCAATAAAAAGACAAGTGGCAATTGTAAAACTTTACCGCCTTGAGTAGGTCCGGAGCAAAATATGCGGGAAACCAAGTCCCAAAACGGCACCAACCTAGCAGGTTTTGATGGTCAAAACAACTTATTTCATTAAATGAACTATAAAATTAAAGATACATTTTCCTTTTCATACACACATATTCCCATGTTTTCTTCCTGAATAATGCATGTAGAGCTAATATTATTTGATAAATTGAGGCCTAACCCTATTATTTATTGTATTTATATCAAAAAATAATTATTGCAATGAACAAACATTTTTATTTATCATGTAAAAAGAAATTGCTCATATTTTCTAATTTTATTCGGAAAGAAAATAGTGGAATACGTTTGTATTAAAACTCTATCACCACGAAGGCTCTTAAATTCTGCTCTTTATACCTAAGTACATATGCAAGGTAGGTACGTACTTCGTTTTTGTCGTAAGACACTTTTTATTTGAAAACCTACCTATAGGTAGACCTGTGCATAGAATACGGTGAACTGGTTCTGCCCCAGTGTATTAGTAGTTTTGTTAGAAAACATGTAAATCATAAAACACGAAATAAAAAAGTGCACCTCACATACAAGGTGTTCCAATGTAAATACATTAAATTGGAGACGTTGTGTAGGCCATCGTACCGAATATTTTTCATTATGGGGCCAAGTTATGAAAACCCCTTGTTTAGAAGTAATTAGCAACTTAAATTTGTTAAATTTAATTGAGTCCCACATTATGAAAGGAGCTTTATTTATTATGACCTATATTTATGTCATGTTGCCGTCTTGGAAAAACTTTTGATATTACCGCCACAACTGTTGCCAAGGCAACGGTTTTGGTGGTAATTTAGTTGCCAAGGCAACAGTTGTGGCGTAGACTATAGTCAAATGTCATATTCGTCAAAAACTGACACAACTGACACTACAGACTCTACTGAATTCTCTGATTGGCCCATTGTCTTTGCGTCTCTATGGGTTCTCTAAGTCGAAAGAAGTTTTTAGTTTGAGGCGGTAATAAAATAAAGTTGACACCAAGAAAGAGATCTTTTCTCTTAAGTTTTCGTTAAATTTGAAACATAGACAACTATGTTCCAAACTTTTTCGAAGATTCAAATCCAACAAGTTAAAAATGCAAGGTTGCAATCTTGGATAAGGGGTAATACATAATGGTTGTAGTAAATGTAGGCATTTAGTTTGTATGGAAATTTCAACTTCTTAATTGTTAAGAATTCAAACTTGGTGCCATAATGGAAATTGTTCAGTACAATGGTCTACACAACATCGCCAATTTAATGTATTTCCTTTGGAACACCTTGTAGAAAAGTAAGTTTTACCTACTACGAAATGTAACCACATTAGTTTTTGTTGTACTTAGTGTTGAATACATATTCATCTAGGTCTATTTTTGCGCTTTTCTATTATTATTCTATTAATTTCAAGGATACTCAGTGTACAAAGATAGGTCTACTCTACATTATGAAAATATTGCCTACATTCTACATATCTACTCATAATATAAACTTAAACAAATCGCCTTTGCAAAAACATATTATAGTTTATTTTTAGGTTTTCTTGAACCTCTAAAAGCACACCGTGCCGGTGCATAGGTACCGCAGGACAGGAAAAGAAGTAAGTAGGTACCTACTCGAAGTTTTTTCACAGTGTATCATCCTTCTAATATCCAGGTAGATAACTACCCTCTGCACCGCTAGACATAGGTTTCCCCTTATTTTATATTTGCTAAGTGTAACCAGAATGGATGAGCGAACGCAATGCTGGACCGTCGCCTTTTACGACACGCACAACCAAATAGGTTTGATAGTTGTTCTTATCAAACCACTTTTTTACCTAGGATAAACATTTATATCTAGATACGACACAATAACATTACAATATCGCAAAAGGCTAAATGTAGACATCGCAAACGCTGAGACACTCACTTCTTGAGCATGAAAGCTTTGCTGAGCTCCTTCAAGACCGTGGAGACGATGGCGCCGGCAGCCGGCACCGCCAGCACCGACGCGTCCATGCACGCTGACAGCGCGGCGGGCGCCAGCACGCCCAGTCGGCTCAGCCTGGGACCATCCTTCGACATCGCGACAGCTACTCTCCAGGCTATACTCTCGACCGATCAAGTTACTTGCGTCAATCAAATCACGCGCGACCGTCACCGCACAGCGATCCGCTTCGCACGCAGCTCGAGACTCGAATGCGCGACCGGCGGCCGCAAGACTCGTGCGCACCTGCCGCGCCACGCTCGCACGCCGCCGCCGCCCGCCCCTACGCTCGACGGTCATACGCGATCGCATCATACAAAACCTACTCATACGGGGAAGAGATCGCGCCCCAATCAAATTATCTTATTTCATTCGGATTACTCAGCTGTTTTATATTCAACGCACTCATTGGACATGCTTTAATAGCCTAATAAGGTCAGTTTAAGTTCTTTAGCTACACGTGACTAATTTTAGTGATGTAGGCATACACCCAGTGAGGGAGGATAAGTAATGAAATCAATCTCAGCATAACTATAAAAGACTTATGTACTTACCTAAGTAGGTAGTAAAATAGGATAGGTAATTAGATAATAAATTAACCATTAAACCCTGAATGACTGAAGATACGACGTAGGTGCAGGAGCTTTTGGACGAGGCAAGCCCTGGGCTAGGTAGCAGCCAGCACGCCTATCGCCTGCCTGCCCTGCAAACTGGCCTACATAAAACAGGGAAAACCTGTCAACATTATAGAAACGAGTCTATTGGATAAGTGGATTAGGTACTGGAAATTCTATGTTTTTATTATTTTTTATCATTTTTGTTTAGTAAATTCAAGTTAGTAGAGTAAGTAAATAGTAATGTAATACGTTACCTGGTAAATTTTTATTGCTATTTATTTATTTTATTATACCTACATACCTAGGGTTCAACCTACTCAAATAACCTAGTCTAGACAGGTATAAACTACAATAACTATGCAAAGACCGTCTCCGAGGTAAAATTCTACCGCGAAACCAAACTTTGCGTAATTAACTATTCTAACCAAGCCTGTTTTTCCTTCATAGAACTATAATATAAGCAAAATAAGGTAGTAGGCGGTTGAGAATCTCTTGACTCCAGGGTTCTTTGAGTCATTGGACGACTCAATGTCCCACATGACGAAAAAGGACCTTTTCCTACTAATTAGGTAAAGTTACCTATACTTACCTTTTTAGTTACCTTACCTATACTTACTTCTTTAGTTACCTACTGCTAAACAAGCAATACGGGTTTCCGATCCTTCTTATTTTGGACTGCAGTTGATCAGGTAATACAAAAATTGCAAAAAAAATTTTTTGAATGGATAGACATACTTACTGCCCCGCCCACCGGTTGTCTAATTTGCAAATAAACCATCCCACGAAGCCAAACTACTTTCCTAAAATAATATTATGAACAATTAATTCAAAAGAATTCTAAAATTACCTATTTTCACTGACAAAAGATAGTAATTTACCTTAACATATCCAATAACCGTTAGAACTAGGTACGGTTTGTTAACTAATTATACTATTGTTCATTTATTTGCTTGTTAAATATCTCCTCGCTCCGAGAACAGCTCTTACATTTGCCTACCGACGCTTCTTTTCTTCGCGTCCTTTCAGCGGCGTACGTGACGCCTGACGGCATTCTATCTATGTGGAGGGAATAGCTTATCGCCGTATCTCGTGGAACAAAGGCTCAGTCGCCGTATAAGGCGGCAACCATCCTCCTACCAAAGAAGGTCGACAAACAAGCCCATAAGTCACGTAGACGAACCACGTACCGGCCACGAGCACGGGGCTTCCTCAACGAGGTGTTAAACCTTTATGAAGGAAATTCTCTCGGGTCACGAGTCACGACTACAGCCTTAAGTAGGGGCAGTTTAAAGTAAAACAGGATACGTTTAAAACAGCTTGTATAAACAATTTTTATATTACTAGTTAGGCATAGTTACAATAGCAATAGTTATTATTTACTAAATCTTACTCGCTAACTAATTATTTACCACAAATAGACTACCTACATACAATAAATAAAACGTATTTTAGTTACTATGACAAATGGCGAACAAATTTTTTTTTCTACTCTTAGGAACAATGTTCTTTTCTAGAAACTATAGTCTACATAACAACTAACTAGATATTCGTCCTCTTACATTCCATAACATACAAACTAGGAAGCTACATATCTACTTAAGTCATCGAATTATCATTTCTTTCCCCCATCCTACGTATCTCTGAGTATATGTGCAAATCTTTTTCGACGTCGTGAAACTTTGTGTTGTAAAAGTCAAAAGAGACGGAGCGTTTACTTTTGTGTTGGTGGGATTTATTCAGGAACTGTCTCCTGTAAACTGTGTAGAACCAGTCGTCGGAGTTGGTCCGTCGGCCGGCGGCGGGCCGCGGGCTCAGGGCGGCAGGAGTCGCGACGATGACGGTGGCCGGGAGTGGGTCCAGCGCGCCCGACTGCCGGCGGAGGCTGGCCGCGCCCGCACCCGCGCCCGGCGACACCCCGTGCTCCGCTTCCTCCCGCCGCATCACCCAGTAGTAATGCGCGACGGGGTCCCGCGGACCCCAATGCCTCGACGGAGCGAACGATGACTTCAACTTCTGCGGGCGGAAACAAACCACATCCGGGAAAATGCCTCTAAATATCACACATATTTCTTGTCACGTAAACGTTACTGTTGTAATGAGCCCGGCCAAGGCCTCGGCCTTAAAAATTCAAGCATAATCTTGAGGAAAAATAACCTTAGGAAGGTAAAGTAAGTACCCGTAGGTACCGACCGAGTAAGTGATTCGCAACTGCGCAGTGAATTTAAGTCTTAAATAATTGTAAGTAGGTAAGTAGTATACGATAATGATACGGGTAAGTAACTACAAACTACAAAGACAAAACAAATGTTAACTAGAGTTGTTAAACTGACGCCACTCATTATATCACTTACTTCGTACCAAATAATTAATTACCTTATTGCGCAATGCTCGATTACATTATACCATACCATACCACAAACATACTTTGCTAAAATAGTCAAAAATAAATTCCCCATTGGCTGGTACTTACTATCGTAAAGGCATGTTATCGCTTCTTTTTTACGGCAACCATAGGTAAGCATTCGCTTTCAATGCCAAAAATATAATAAAACATAAAAGTATGTGAGGTAGGTAACTACTGATATCACACGCATATCTACCACCCAGCATATACACAGCATCATACACAATATACAGGGAGTAACAGAAAGGGAATAACAAGCCGAAAGAAGGTTAAGGTACTCATGAAACTGAACAACTTTCTCCATGGAACATATTTATTATACCGAAATATGAAAAAAAATGGGCCTCCCATACAAAATAGCCATTCAGCTGATTGACTTACACATTTCCATTTCCTTGTTCCATGGGGAAAGTTGTTCAGTTTCATGAGTACCTTGACTTCCTTTCAGCTTGTTATACCTACCCTTTCTGTTACTCCCGGTATACATAGATCTTTAAAATACCATTACAGAATGAATAACTATATCCACCAACCTACAATACAGTACACTTACCGCACACAGGTCAAACTGCACTTGTCGAGCGATGGCTAGGGCGGCGCACACGAGCAGCACGGCGACCGCCGCGCCGCCCGTGGTCACCAGCGCGGCGGCGACATACGGCGGCGCGGCCCACCCGCCCGCGCCCCGCGCCGCCGCCCACACCCACCACGCGGACACCGGCGCCACCACGCCCGCGGACACGCACCAACCCAGCGCCCAGCACTTGCTGACAGAACGGCCCGTCAAGAAGTTTATGTCCTCCAGAAGTACTTTCCATCCTAAAAATAAACACAATCATTATTTCGAATGTCATGTTAAGTATTTGAAGTATCCTAAAATCTGTCAGCATCATTAGCTGCCTAGCTCTGAGTGAGACATCCACTGCTAAACGTAGCAGTTCCCCAAAAGTTAACATAGACCGCGAAACCGGCCGACTGCATCTAACAGCTACCCACAACCTTTACAAGATTCCCGGGCCTCGGCCTCTTCGATATCCACTAACTCACCATAAATGAAAAGAAATGCAGAGATTTCGAGCACAGTTGTGACACTGATAAGCAACGGGAGAGCCACGTCCTCCAGCAGATGCAGCGCGGTCAGCCTGCCAGCCAGCACGGTCAGACTCGCCACGATACCCGCCACGGTGCACACGGCCATCAGGACTCGCCAGCGTACCCCGCCCACTAAACGGAAGCGCTCGTACAGGGGATACAGTAGAATTATCTGCAAAAGATAGGATTCGCATTCAATGTCACGAAACGAAGAAACACATTGTTCGTTGGCTATCATGTTTACCATAGTGATGATGCCCGAGAGCGCAAGCGTGAGTAGAACGAGCAGCGTCCAGGCGGGAGGCAGGCGGCGCTCGTGTGTCGCGGCGTACAGCTGGTGCACTACGGCCAGCAGGCTCGTGTCCTTCTCGCCGCTTCCTCCCACGGCGAACCAGAACCCCAGAGCCAGCCAGCTACTCGCCACGTTAGCCCCCACAATTATCAGGGTGGACCTATCAAAGGAAAGGAAAATGAGTCACAAAGGCTACCATTTGGCACAATGACGCAGCATTTACTTAAGCTGTTTTAGTAAAATTTCACACAGTCAACCAGCTTCTGGATAGTCTACCCCACACTCGCTTTATCAAATATACCACTGTACATTGGAGTAGATAACGTCACCGGCGGAGGTCAGGAATCCTCCAGCCACTTGGACGGAGCACAATGCCTGTATGATCGCCGCGTGCCAGATGTCGGGGCTCAGGAATATCCCCCAGTCGACTAGCTTCTGGAAAGTCTACTACACACTCCCTTCATCAAACATACCACTGCACATTGGTGTCGGAGTAGATAACGTCACCAGCGGAGGTGAGGAATCCTCCAGCCACTTGTACGGAGCACAATGCCTGTATGATCGCCGCGTGCCAGATGTCGGGGCTCAGGAAGCTCGCCCAGTCACCCTGCTGATTGATAGTTGACAGATCCTCCCAGGACCCCACATTCCCTTCATCAAACATACCACTGTACATTGGTGTCGGAGTAGATAACGTCACCAGCGGAGGTGAGGAATCCTCCAGCCACTTGGACGGAGCACAATGCCTGTATGATCGCCGCGTGCCAGATATCGGGGCTCAGGAAGCTCGCCCAGTCACCCTGCTGATTGATGGTTGACAGATCCTCCCACGACCCCACGCTCGACACGATCGCCACACCCAATATTAACACCGTCGGGCCGAGTACGTAAAATATCCTTTTCATGAATTTTACTGGGTTGTATAACCTGCAAGAAAATTTATATGAGTAGCTAGGTACGTACAAACTTTGCTGTCTAACTCAGAAAAGGCATTTTTAGAAGGAATACTGTTAATGCAGATCTGAGCATTGCAATCTTATTGATTTACTATATCTTGTATTTTTTTAAAAGTTTGTCTATAATAACTACAACAATAGTTCAAAGAAAAGATTTACCGTACAGTCGGAGTTTGAAAGATTTATACTTACATGAAGGGCAGTACGATCCACAAGGAAGCAATGATCAAAGCCACAGCCGTCAAGTATCCGGGTTCGTCTTCCGCTGGCGCTATTGGCGATTCACTGAAACCATACTACCATTTGTGTCAACTGTTAATCTTAAAGTCATTTCACACAGTGCCGCAACGCAACCAACACAACAAAGGAACTAACCAAATTAAATGTAAAAAGACTTATATTTTCGTAAGTTTTAAATACTACTTTGGTTTTTGGTCAACAAGCTCTTTATAAGGGACCATTTCCTTTTTGTTTCATCTATAATATTTGTAACAGGTTAATATTTGTTTCAGGTGTAGATAACGCGCTAGAAAAGGAGACCCGCAGCGTACAAGACAAATGGAATACAGAGTTAAATAGTACTTCATTGCACGCTCTGAAAGCATATTCACATACAACAAGACACTTTTTTGTGCAGTGTTCAATCATTAGTTTCAAAGTGCGCGTGGCATTGCGTCTCGTTGCGAACTGGCCCTGTCATTCAACGGCTTCATAGCAGTAGTTTTCAAGTACCTTACTTACTAGCATAAAACTGAAGAGTTCATTACGATATCCTCGTTAAAATCCTGAAACAATGACAAATTCTCAAATTCCGAATCAATGGTAAAAAAGAAGGTCTACGTTGTCAATAGCCATGACTAGTAGCCAAATGTATTTCTGTAGTTACCTCTGGAATGGCCAAATCCGTGCATTCACTGACGAAGGTCTGCCCGCTGAGGGTGTAGAAGAAATTGGTCGTGATGAGTGCCAGATGCACGCTCGTGTATACAGAGCTTAACGAGGATATCAGCAGACGAAGATAACCAACTCCTGTAAGATGAAATTATTAAATCGTATTACCCACAGTTGAAAGGATCCACCACAGGGCTTCCACACATAGCTGCGAATTCGTATCGTCGTATCGCATCGCAAATATTAGCGGCAAATATAGGTAGCTATCAGTACATTATTTGCCAGTCACAGAGCACAGATGTCACACCGCGTTTCAGACTCATTCAGAAGACTGTGTATTACCAACCCACGGGAAAAATATGGGGTGATGCTGTTTTAAGCCAGCACCAACCTCACCTGTAAAGAATGGCACGGCGCGCCACATGCCGACGGGCCCCTGCTGGCACAGCTGTCCGAGCGCGAGCTGCAGCAGCGCGGCGGGCGTGGCGACCGCGGCCACCGCCAGCGTCAGTGCCAGCGCGTACGCCAGACCCCCGTAGCGGAAGGCGTCGCGCGGCACGCTCCACCACGCGTTCAGCGACATCGACACCGCCAGCGTGCACACGTGCGCCCGCAGCCCCGACAGACGCACCCTTCGCTTCAGATAATCATGTATTTCAATCAAATCAAAGACATGAGTAGTCTATAAAAATTAACTGAATGAACAAGATAGTTTTAACAAGTTGCTTCGCGAAACATGTATCTAATTTGAGCTGTTTCACCTCTTGCAATAATTTTTGCCTACTTTTAGATAGAAATTATTTTGGATAAAATTAAAATTAAAATGTTATTTATGGTCTAGTTTTTTAAGCCTAACAGGTCAAACAAAACAATATTATATAGGTCGAAGGATAGTACCTAAAATGATCTATGGGAGGTACATTTTACATTTATTTCGTCTTCACTTAAGTTCTATAGGGAATATTGTTAGTTTAACCTGCTGTAGGTACTTTCAGGAAAATCGGTCGACCGTTACCAAACTATGCATTGAATCGTGTCTACATATAAAACACATACTTACTCAATCAACTATGAGCTGAGTTTCCAGAATATTTAACTTAGAAAGTAATTAAATTATTGAAAATAGCTTACCTTTAAAATCGATGAGCAAATCATTACTTTCAAATTTTTATCAAAACGAAAAATCTTCAACTTTCTGCGCTTCACTTTTGGCATGATACTGCATCAGCCGTACAGAAATCTTGGACAATATTTTGCAACGTTAGAGATAAGTGGGAGATAAAGATTTCGTATCGATATTCACACAAACTGGTGGGTTGAGTTATCTGATCGCCGGCATTGGTCGAGTGGACAAACAAGCAATCTGTATCAGACATGCCTTTACAAATCTGGTTTAACTGATTGTTAAACGACGACTGTATGAGCGACAATATACTTATTGTATTATAGTTGTTAGTGAAATGTTTACTTTCATCTCATCACATGAGAATGCGCTTGTCAATTACTAAACGTTTATAAACAAATATCGTCAATGAGTAATTTATTTGTTGTTGTATTGACCGTATGATCAATGAAACGGACTTTTTGGTTTCACGAAGCTTTATTAATAAAACTTCTTAACAACTATATAGATAGGGAGTAGTCCATAAATTAGGTGAGACTGGAGTGAAGTCTTAAAAATGTCAAGTGAGAGAAAAAGGAAGGCAATCTCGGAAAATCTCACACCAATATTAGTTTTTAGCAAAACCAGCGTAAATATAAGACATTATGAAATCCCGAACAGTATGTTATATTTTCATCACTGCTAACTTAATAACTTCAAGAATAAAAAAAACTCCTAATTTATCTCTCGTAATAAATAGACATCCCCTAAATACATACAATCTACTTTTGTTTAACAATACATGTAAAGGTGCAATACTGTTTCGAGTGAATATGTCTTTAAAAAGTTCACTAAGAAATGGGGCAGCAAAACTAAGAGAATCTACTTATTCTTACTGTGGAAAATAATAATGAACACCACAAACTTGATAAGTAATTGAGTATAATAACATGTTAACATATAATAATATATATATACAGTGTGTAAGGGACTGCCCTCCGAATACTGAAAGGGTGCATTCAGACCATGAAACTGAACAACTTCCCATAGAAATAAATTACAGGAAAAGTAAAAAAAATTTTGACTTCCCATAGTAAATTGAATCAGTTGAGCGTGATTTTGTATGGGAAGTCGAATTTTTTTTTCGTTTCCTGAAATTTATTTCTATGGCAAGTTGTTCAATTTCATGGTCGAAATGCACCCTTTCAGTGTTCGGAGGACTGTCCCTTACACCCCGTATACCTTTTGGTTGTGTAACGCCTTTGTAACGCGTATCTGCAAAGTGTGCTCGCAGTTAAAAATAATAAACAGAATATACACACAAATATTAAATAGGTATGTTACTATAGCATATCAACCTGCCTATTTACCTATTCTAGAAGAAATGTCACGTCATACAAACGAAAAACTAAAATTCAGTCAACTTAGACTTTTGTTATGTTACGTAAAATGATGAAGGCACACGTTTTGTCGCAGAATTACTTGCTATAGTTTAAAGTAAATGAGTACATCTTCACAATCAAATCAAACTTATTTATTGCAGCAGTGACGTAAAGTGGCAAACCAGTGTTTATAAAGGGAAATCTTTATTATAATATGTGAAAATATTTAAGGGACTTCCCATCGAGATTTTAATCACACTTTTGTCGCCTTTACAGGCGTAAGTCCATTTAGCTTTTGAATGGGAAACGTCCCTCCTTAATAAGGGATGATCCCTTTTAAGTACTATTACTGTATTTTTAAAATTTATGTGAAAAACCATTATAATGGGTAGATTTAGGTAGGTTGATGTGCTTTCGATAGTACGATATGATCTATTAGCACAACGAATGTGCTCCATGCGACTTTTATACGCCTAGTTTAATTTCCATCATTGCATCAAATCACATATTTCTCCGCACTATAATTTAACATAATCAAAATACAGATTATAACGACCACCCTATTGACATTTTCAAAGGCGGTTTCCAAATCTACGGTTATCAAATCTGATACCCTAGGATGACACCCTGGGGGGATAGATTGGAAAAGTATTTCCAACGCTAATCTACGGTGGATACATTGGCCCAGGGTGACTGGTTGAACATCCGTTTCCAAGAATTCACCCTCTCGGGTGGCAGATTGAAATAACCAAAAATCCTACAAAATGAACTATTTGAGTAAAACATAACCAAATGAATGTAATACAGTATTTTCAGAGATAGATAACACAACGATCCTGCGTGTCATATTATTTTTATAGTGAGTGTGATGGATCTTACAAAACGTACCTATTGTATGTGGATTGAAATTATAATGAGTGATCTAATAATAGTGAAATAAATTATATAAGTTAGATAGGTATTTAAATACCACATTTTTTGTAAATCTATCTAACTAATTATAATATTATATACTTAAATTTACTATATACTCATAGATACCTACTCAAATACAAGTTTGAGTGGTAGTTTACATTTACAACCAGGAAAAATATATAAAACAACAAATATAATTTATAACTTTGCTGGCAATAATTAATACATCATACTTATATGTGTATTAAATTCAGTTGTATAGGGTAACTAATAGCCATACTTATTTATATTTAATAAATAGTTTCATTCAACTAGGTAAGTTGCTTAGATCTTTAAATTATTTTCAGGAAGAAAAATACTGAGCGCTAAAATTGAGGTAGATAAGCCAAGTGGAAAAATCTGGGGAAGGTAACATGTAAATTAATAAGTAATAATAAGATTTGACTTCAAAGGAAATGTTAACACGTGTATGGTGACTTAATCTAGCGGGTTGATGGTCGACGTTTGCAAGCGTTCTAGTGCATTTACATCTGAAGCTTTGTAAAAATGGGATAGGATGCACAGATAATTATATATTTGCTGATACTACCTGAAAACATTGTGCTAACAAGCAAAATCATGATCATTAAAGCACATTTTACTTAAATATATCCCGAGGCTACTTATAATTCCTTGGAGTGGTTATTCATATAATGCTACGGGAACGGCATCAATTGATTTGGCCATTCGAAACATAATCCTAAAAGTAGTTTCATTAAATCTATTCTTAAGAGCAGATTCTTAGTTGTTAGAAAGACACTTAGGATAATAGTATAAATGGACCAATAATAATACACGTTTCAAAAAGTTTACTAACATCCGTCAAAGAATAATTTTATCCCAGTTCTGAGTCCCAGTTAGGGCCGGTGCACATTTGGCGACGTTTGATAAGTTGAATCCAAATGAAAATAAAGTCATAAACTCGAGGCACAAGGTAAAACGCACCAGAGAAGACGGTGGAATTATCGAACTAAAATCAAATCATGTGGACTAAAATTTTATTTCAATCAAGCACGAAAGAGTTCACTTTAAATGTCTTGAGATGTGCGCCAGCCCTTATACCAACGACGCGTTGGCTGGGATGGATATGTTTTTACAGCAGCATCATTTTTAAAATAAAATATTCGTTGACCATTAAAGAGTTTCAGAATCGGAAAATATTCACTTCTTTCCGCGAATAAAGTATCCATGGAAAGAAATAAAAATGAGGAAGAAGGATGAAACTTTCGAACGTAGTAGAATATGAAGTTTGAGTCAGAATAGCAGTCTCTCTCTGCAGAGTCAGACAAACCATAGATACAAAATTCGAGGAGCAATTTTACTTTATTTTAAGTTTACCTACATACAGTTCATCAGTCCATTACTCCTACCTAAACTTGCATCTTTAATATTAAAATATTTGCTGCAGCTAGATTGCAGCTCATATGATTTTTTAATTTAGTAAGTAATTTTTTCACGTCTTTCTACCTCGGACTGAAATTACGTCGTTTTCATTTTTGAATACCATCTAATAGCCTTCAGTCAGCCCCCAGATAATTTCATTATAAAATCACCTTTCGCCTCTATATTCCTTTCCGCTTATACAGCCACATCTATGACCACAATATGAAATCAAAAGAAAGAGTTCAGTAATCTCAGCGGTAAATTGTATGAAATTAAAGTACGAATATGACAACTCAAGTGGAAAAAAACGTCGAAATATGGCAATAGAACTTTTCGGAGGTGAATTTGTATATTAATTGACATATAATATTACACTCAACACTGATACTACGTTAATATTTTTTTTACTTTTATTTTGTTTGTATACAGTTAAACATCCAAACAACAAACATTGAGTTACCTATTAATGGGTCACAACATAGATTGGATCTTTTTTTGTCTCAATTCTTGGTGCCCGGACGAGATTCAAAATGTTCAGAAACTCAAATGCTCTCATTGTTCTGGACTAACCCGATCAACAACGTGTGAAGAGTATTGTTACCATAGATGTCTCATTTTCATATCATATTTGTAGTTTCATTCTCGGTACATACGCAAAGTCGGTCAAGTTTGGTTGCTCGTGTCAGATCTTATTTGATCAGGGCTAAGTGTTGATTTAATAGGTGAGAGCATCGCTATCTGGCTCATGAAACTGTATGACGTTTGATTGGTTCGTCAACCAGGCTTCAGATTTGAGGGTTTTGTCGATTGCATATCAGTTAACATTGATTTATTGATAATAAACATACACATATAACATTCAGAGAGTATTAATGTATTCTACGGTATTCTTATGGCTCACAACATATAGAGTGGATCTTAAAAGGTGAAAACATCGATACACAGCTTATGGAAATACATGACGTTTGATTGGTTCTCAAACCCGGACACATTTTTGTATAGTGAATTGTTATAGATGCGCATACAGAGAACTGCGAATCGAAAGTAGATAAAGGGCCTAGGGCTAAAGTTGCTTATACTGGGTGTTACAAAACAACCAATAAAGCTGAAAGGAGGTACTCATAAACTAAACAAAATCCCCATGGAACATGGGTCAACATAAGAAAAAAAAATGGACCTCCCACACAAAATGTACTCAATTTGCATGGGAACTTTTATTGGTTGTTTTGTAACACGTTGTAGACTGGGCAAATGGCATACTTCAAATGATGTTAGGACACAAATGAATGACTAACAGATTTCCAGTGAGATGTCCGCCGAGTGTTGTTGTGTGGCTTGCGTGCGCGTGCGCGAGGTGGTGGTGGTGGTGCGTTTAGAAGGCGTGCGCGTGCCGGCAGACGCCGCAGCCGAGCGCGAACTCCTCGCCGGTGGGCGGGTGCTGCACGTGCAGCGGGCACTCCTCCGCCGAGCCCGGCAGCTGCTCGCCTTTCGGCCCTTCAACAATATACCAAAACATTTATAGAGCAATATTCCTAAAATAGAAACTTTGTTTACACCTCTTGTCAAGGCACTTGACTACTGCAGCCATATGCGAGCACACGATCGCGCGGACTTCATCGGGTCGTTGGACGACTTGGTCTCCCACCCGGAGAAGAAGCTGCTAAGAGCTTATCTAGCAGTCGTTGTAGCCGAAATCGGCTCGGACACAGATAAAGTAAAATAATGTAAGTGTCCATCCAGCGTAGAATTCTCATCTTGTCACGGAAAGAGGCCCACAGAGAGAATAGCTACTAACCAATGGCAAGTGCAATGCGTCATTAGCACTAGTCTACGCCTTGCGTCTGCTAGATATATATTGTCTTACTATTTTGTAATTAACTTTATTCTTTAGACACCTGAAAAAAATTACCAATTTAAAAAATAACCGTCCACAGCACCGACTTAGTGAATCCTCGTACCTCGAAGATCCCTAATAAATTCAGCTAACAAATGTTTGTTGACATTACCTGCGGGGCACTGGGGCAGCATGTGCTTCGGTATGTTGGTGACGCGTTGGAAGTCGTCGTGGCACGCGTTGCAGAAGTGCGACGTGCCGAAACAGAAGAACACCGCGACCTGCCACAGGACACACACATAATCATTAATCAACATCATCTCATCATAATAAAGGGTCCACCGGGTCGTTAGACAACTCGGTGTCCCACACGACAAGACAGAAGGGAAAGATCGCCATAAACGTGGGACGTTTCAGTTTGAGGTTTGAGCATTCAGAAATGTTCGACGTTTCTCATCCTATAGAAATAGAAATTCCAATAATGAAACTATTCCCACGTTTACTCTACATTTCATTAGAAACAGGATCACCACAAGTTAAGTGGGTCCTGATTTCAAAAATCTTATAGGCCTATGCCCAGCAGTGGACTAAGCTTGGTAGCTTGTTATCAAGGATGTTCAATCAGATTTACTTATGATTTCAGCGTAAACACTCCGATACCGCGTTTTAAAAGACTACTAGCGCCATCTGTCGGCATATAGAGGATCTACACCTCATTGTTTTCAGCCACTGATTTTTTAGCGCCATTTTTCAATATTCAACTCGTTTTCCAGCGTTTTCCCCAGGGTCTTCAATGCATACGAAAAGTTTACAGGTTTGGAGATCTCGAATGAAACTAACTTATCATAGATTTATGAGGGCAGTTGCCAAATACAGTTGAATAGGAGTTAGGACAGATGCACTCTACTACTACTATAACAGCCACAATAAAGTCCACTGCTGAACATGGGCCTCCCCATAGTAGGGGGGTATTTGTCATACTCACCACGCTTGGGTGGCGGGTTGGTGAGCGCAATGCAAGATGTTGCAATGCGATTGCGAAATTCATCCAGGGATTGAACCCTTGGTTGAATTTATCTCTTAGTCGCCTCTTACGACACCCACGGAAAAGATATGGAGTGATGACATTCTGATACATGGCAGATGCACTCACCGAGCAGCAGTAGCGGCACTTGTACTCGAGGAAGTCTGCGCCGTGCTTGGGGCAGGAGCGCGCGCCGGCGACGTCGCTGCACGCGCCGCACACCAGCTCCGCCGGCTCCCACCACCCGCTCGTCTCGGCCTCGCACCGCGCCAGGCCGCCGAAGTATGCCTGCAATCAAAACATACGTGTTACGTTTCTTATTTTAAAATTCTTTCGATTTCTGCCAGCGCGTAATTTTAGCCTATTCCTGGCATTTTCTTAAACAGTTCAAGGCTATTTACGAGAATTAAACGTCAGCAAGGGAAATATTAAATATGTATGCAGATTTAGTATCTCTTTTCGACTGGGCTAGTTCCTCATACTCCAGTATCAGCGCTTTGTAGCGGTTCTCAGTATCTGGCATATACAGGGTGTAAGGGACGGTGTAACGAAAACTTTGCAGGCGTGCTTAGACCATGAAACTGATCATTTTTTCCCATGGAACATATGAGGGGTATAAAAGCAAAGGCGAATTAGTCCACTCATTAACTTTTTCGAGTTAGGTATGTAAATGTACTCAGATTAGTCTATAGTACGGTCTGTGACTTTTGGAAATGTATGGAAAGGTGACGATTTTTGTTTAAGTGAAATTTCGATATGGGGCCGTGTAGAGGACCTCAATCTAAGGTTTTTGAGCCCGGTTACCAAACTCCAGCACGTGGTGGGGGGGGGGCGTTCAAACTTTCGCGTTACCGCGCTTCAGTAAAAAAAATATGTGGCGTTGGCTTTACATACAATTTTGATTTTGGTATCAATTTCTTATAAATCGAGGATGTACCTTTCTTTTTTTGTATCAAAATACCTATATTTCTTACGAGAAATATGAAAAAAATTGAAATAAATAAAAAAAATCTGCAAAGATTTGTAATTTTTTTCATTTGACAGACTATATCTTTAAAAATATATATGAATAAGTCATAAATAAAAAATATTATCCGTTAGTCTTATTATTTAAATTTATGAAACCATACACAGTAATGCCAATATTCAAAGAAAAAACTCCCAAAAAAATAAGAACCGTGCCTACTGCAATGTGTACCCGTACGGACCTACTGCTATGTTTACCGCATAACATTTTTCATCTTCCTGAAAAAGCGTTACAGAGTTGTTATTTGTAATGTCATTTATTATAATAAATAAAGTAGACGTATCTACACTAATATAATAAAGAGGAAAGATTTGTTTTTTGTATGTACGTATGTAATCGATAAACTCCGGAACTACTGAACTGAATTCAAAAATACTTTCACCATTAGAAAGCTACAATATTTCAGAGTAACATAGGCTACTTTATAGTACGGGAAAATATCTTATTCCCACGGGAAAACGGTTAGCAGTGGGAAAACCGTTAAATTTAGCTGATATTACCCAAATTATCCAAAGCACTTGACAGATCTTCGCGAAATTCATCACTGATATTGCTAGCATATCAAAAAAGGGCATGAACTACGTTTTGTCAGAACTTGAGGATCTGGAGTACCTGATGGAGGGCACAAGGAGCACTGCTATACTATATGAGATACAAAAATGGCAAGAAAGTATTTTTTTTATCTAGTTATTGTTAATAACTCAAGTTATTTGTTCTTGAAAGGGAGACTTTGAATAAAGTTCATCATTGCATAGATCATCATTTATTAGGCAATACCATAAATATTGTAGGATAATAAAATCATTTTTATAACAAACTAGCGAAAGCGTGGTGAAAGTATTTTAAAGCGGCCCGCCCAGCGGTTTCACCCGCTGCTACTTACCTGTTTTCCCGTGGAAATGTCATGTTTAAAATCTTCTATGAAGCCTTGCACATGTATCTTTCAGTTGTGCTAGGCTTCTGGTGTTCCATACTATATACGCTAACATCATCAATATCAAAGTGCCAAAAAATAGCCATGCTTAACAACTTTTATTTTGAAGTCAATACCGTAACTCAAATAATTCTGATGGAATGCTGGTGGTCTAAATCAGGTACTCCAGACCTTAAATGACAATGTGCCAGCAGAAGCATCCCGTCATACTAAACAACTTTTACTTTGTATCCATTACCAAATTCATCAGATCCTCCAGACCCTCGATGACCATGTGCCAGCAGAAGCAGCCCGACGTGCTGAACAACTTTTACTTTCGAATTTCTTTACCTTTACCGTATTTCTTATTGTTTGGATGAGATGCTGGTCATATACATCAAGAACTCCAGACCCTCGATGACCATGTGCCAGCAGAAGCAGACCATCATGCTTAGCAAGGTCTGACAAAACGTAGTCCATGCCCTTTTTTGATATGCTAGCAATATCAGTGATGAATTTCTCGAAGATCGGTCAAGTGCTGTGGATAATTAAGGTAATATCAGCTAAATTTAACGGTTTTCCCGCTGCTAACCGTTTTCCCGTGGGAATAAGATATTTTCCCGTACTATAAAGTAGCCTATGTTACTCTGAAATATTGTAGCTTTCTAATGGTGAAAGTATTTTTGAATTCAGTTCAGTAGTTCCGGAGTTTATCGATTACATACGTACATACAAAAAACAAATCTTTCCTCTTTATTATATTAGTGTAGATACGTCTACTTTATTTATTATAATAAATGACATTACAAATAACAACTCTGTAACGCTTTTTCAGGAAGATGAAAAATGTTATGCGGTAAACATAGCAGTAGGTCCGTACGGGTACACATTGCAGTAGGCACGGTTCTTATTTTTTTTGGGAGTTTTTTCTTTGAATATTGGCATTACTGTGTATGGTTTCATAAATTTAAATAATAAGACTAACGGATAATATTTTTTATTTATGACTTATTCATATATATTTTTAAAGATATAGTCGGTCAAATGAAAAAAATTACAAATCTTTGCAGATTTTTTTCATTTATTTCAATTTTTTTCATATTTCTCGTAAGAAATATAGGTATTTTGATGCAAAAAATGAAAGGTACATCCTCGATTTATAAGAAATTGATACCAAAATCAAAATTGTATGTAAAGCCAACGCCGCATATTTTTTTTACTGAAGCGCGGTAACGCGGAAGTTTGAACGCCCCCCCCTCCCCCCCACCACGTGCTGGAGTTTGGTAACCGGGCTCAAAAACCTTAGATTGAGGTCCTCTACACGGCCCCATATCGAAATTTCACTTAAACAAAAATCGTCACCTTTCCATACATTTCCAAAAGTCACAGACCGTACTACTAAGGAATCCATTTCCAATGAGTTTCAGTACCTGAAACCTTTACTTTTCCTGAAAATCGTGATTCAAAATTAGGCTTGGCAGCAAAAGCGACACAGGTCCACGACTGTTTAGAAGCAAAACCAAATTTGTCCATATTAGCCAATCACAGCCATGCGTTTTGGTCTTGTTTTGGTGAATCAATATGGCGATTTCATTAAATTGCCGACTTGTTAGTTGCAAAAGTGAACTAAGTCCAGGTAACTTGGTAGCAAAAGCAGTCTTAGTCCATCGGTTAGAAGCAAACTCACCCAAGTCCGGATAATAAAATTAAAAATTAAATTAATTACACATTTAAACATTCTTTTGCTTGATTAGATGTAAATTGGCAATTATAGACAAGCTGACTAGTATTTTTTCTGGAATAAACATAGCTCCGAGAGAATGCTATAAAACTTTTTTCATCCCCTCTATTCAAAAAACTACGCTTTAGTCGCACTTAAGTGGGATTAAAATAGGTCATTTAATCCCAAGGGATTAAAATTCATTTGAATTTGGAATACAAATATTTGCAGCCAATCAATCGAAAATTTACTACAGATAGGTTTTTTCTCTGCAACACCACAGATAATATAATGCAACACTACCTGTTATCTGTTATTTTATTGAGTATTTTACACCTAGTATGTAGCTCTTAAAAAACCTAATTCCTAGCAAAATTTGAAATTAAAAGTAATGTGTCAAATTTTATTTTTCTTTTGGCGCGATAACTGGCCAGCAATGGGCAACAATAATATAACCTCCCAATTATATTGCAATAATATGAAATGAAATGATTGATAATGTTTTTGTAAGTATTGGATGTTTATAACGCAATTTATATGATGTATTGTAAAATAATGGACAATAGCAAGCAATATTCGTAGATTAAGTAAGTATTTATTGTTTTTCTCATAGAGGGGGATGAAAAGTAGTATGTATCACTCGGGTATAAAGTTATTTACTCTCGGGCGACTTACATTGAATCCCTCGCTTCACTCACGATTCTACTCTCGTTCCGCTCATGATTCAAAATAGCGCCCTCGCCCTAAATATATCACTTTATTCCCTTGTTATAAAAACTACTATGCCGTTTCCCAACATTTCAACTTCTTGGACTTATTCGCCTTTGCTTTTATACCCCTCATATGGTGGTAAACGAAATAAAAATCCGACCTCTCGTACTTTCACGATCAGCTTACTGACTTTGTAAGGGAAGTCGATATTCTTTTTTCGTTTACCTCCATATTTTCCATGGGTAAAGTTGTTCAGTTTCTGAGCAAGCCTGCAAAGTTTTTGTTACACCGTCCCATACACCCCGATGGTCAGTTTCGACCATAGTCTGGCCGGTTTTGTTAGTGACCTGGTCAGTCAGTAGGTTTGCCTGCTTGGTAGGTTTAACTGGTTCTTTGCCTTGTTACTTGCTCAGATTGGATGACTACTATGGACAGTGACATGCTCGTTCAACCCACCTTGCCGCACTTATGGCACACGTAGTAGGCGTATCTTTCCATGGCGTATGTGGCGGGGTCGGCGGGCATTCGGCTGCGCGCGCCTCCCGCCGCCGCAGCCCCCGCGCCCGCGCCGCCCGGGGCCAGACCCTCGTACTCCAGCCGCATCAGCGCCTTGCGGCGGACCTCCTCGCGCAGACGACGGATGGGCGCGAGAAGCTCTTCCAGAGTCCAGTGGTTCAAGTCCTCCTGAGGTACGAAATCAAATTATTAGTGACTACGTAGTAACATTTGTGTAAGTAATATTTTTTAAGTAGCCTTTTCTGTGTCACAGCAGGGGTAATAGATAAAGTGAAAATAAAACACAACTTATCATCTATCACAATTTTTTCAGGCACTGGGCAGTCTCATGAAATCCCTTGAAGCAAATTATGACATGTACTTGCCTTGCATATGGGGCATTGTGAAAAGGAGAAAGTGATCCGAGGTCCAATCCACTTATTTGCTAGTACTTTCTTGCAGCAGTGCAGATGGAAAACGTGGCCGCAAGTCAGCTGGAACCAAGAATACAATTTTCATGGGGTGAATGGTCGAAGAACATAGTATTTATTTCCAATTTATTATGGCCTAGTTCATCATTTGGGATAAGGGCAGGCAGATGATTGAGTTTCGCAGTTTCGCAACTAAATATGTATGCGAATTCGGAGCGGGTGGCATCAGAATTAACGAACCCATATAATCTTAGAATGACGTCGGTGCTAAGCTGCGAAAAACAAATAAATAGATGCGCTCGACTCGCCTCATAGATCTTATCATCATATACGTTCCTTGGAATTTTGCGTGGAGGGTACAGACCGCTGCAACCGGTGACTACAATTTGCATTGCGTTATTTGACCCTGACTTTGGCAAAAACATCGTCCGTTGGCGATGGAAGCCAGGAATAAAATAGTAGTTTTTCTCAAACATGCTATGAAATATGTTCATTACTTTCAAAAAAAGAATACGCAAAGTTTCCCATTGTATGTCATGTCTCCGATCGCGCCAGCAAAGTTGTATGGAAATCCTTTGCTGGTGTCCGGCAAAGTAAATTCGTTACACGCTAAACCACATACGTAATAAATTTCAAAATAGTTATCTCTATGAATCTCATAACAACGGAACGTAATTTTGTATGAAAAGTTGATATGACCTAACTCAAGACAAGGCTGTATGATTTTATAATCCTTGCCTATCCCGAATGGACCAATAGGTTAAAAAAAGGTATGAACTAAACATATAGAATGGCTGAATAGCAATGAATACTGTCTTGCTAAAGGCCTGTTTATTAAAAAGTACACAATTGGTGGAAAAACAAACTCTGAAAACGTGAAAATTTTAATGATTGGGTCTGTTGTATTGTAGTCTCTATTGTTTAAAACGGATGTTTTAAGTGTGTGTGTGTGTATATGTTCAGATGTGAGTAGTAGTATCGAAATGGATTGCACGCCGCCAAATATAAGGGCTGAAGCCAAACTGACCGTGGAAAACATATTTATGAAGTACGTAATTAGTTTTTTATTTCCTAGCATTTTTGAGAAAAGCACTATGTAAGCCTCGGGGGAAAATGACTTTGCTTGACTCGTATAATTGAAGTCCTCGCCTACGGCTCGGCCTTCAAACTCTACTCGTCCGGCAAAGCCTTGTTTTTCCGGCCTCGACAACAATGTACTATTATAACAAGGGAATAAAGTGATATATTTAGGGCGAGGGCGCTATTTTGAATCATGAGCGGAACGAGGGAGCGAGGGATTTTAAAGTAGAATCGTGAGTGAAGCGAGGGATTCAATGTAAGTCGCCCGAGAATAAATAACTTTATACCCGAGTGATACATACTACTTTTCATCCCCCTCTATGAGAAAAACAATAAATACTTACTTAATCTACGAATATTGCTTGCTATTGTCCATTATTTTACAATACATCATATAAATTGCGTTATAAACATCCAATATTTACAAAAACATTATCACTCATTTCATTTCATATGCAATATAATTGGGAATGTATATTGTTGTTGCCCATTGCTGACCAGTTATCGCGCCAAAAGAAAAATAAAATTTGACACATTACTTTTTAATTTCAATTTTTGCTAGGAATTAGGTCTTTTATGAGCTACATACTAGGTGTAAAATACTCAATAAAATAACAGATAACAGGTAGTGTTGCAGAGAATAAACCTATCTGTAGTAAATTTTCGATTGATTGGCTGCAAATATTTGTGTTCCAAATTCAAATGAATTTTAATCCCTTGGGATTAAATGACCTATTTTAATCCCACTTAAGTGCGACTAAAGCGTAGTTTTTTGAATAGAGGGGATGAAATAGTTATTTGTTCAACAAGAAAGCAAAATTGATTTTTGCTGCGAGTGCTAATTTTGAAACCCGAGGTAGCGAAGGATACTAAAATTGAATCACGAGCGTAGCGAGTGATTCAAAAGTAGTATCCTGAGCTCAATGAGGGATTCAAAAGCACGAGTTGTAAATTTGTTTGCTTTCGTGTGGTACACACAACTTTTCACCTCTACCAGTAAGAAAATTATGTTTTTAAGGTTTTGTTCTTTATGGCTAGGCGAAGGGTGTGACTATAGGTACTGCCTAGAATTTAGTCTATAAATAATCCCGCCAAACAAATTTTCAAAGATGCGTTCAGAAATTTTACAAAATGTCAATATTTAGAAGTTTTCGTTCTGAAATCGCCGCCTTTATTACGACTAGTTTTTGAAATCTTTAGTGTTAAATTAGATGTTCGAAATTCAAATTACTTTTCTCCACTACTTTTTTCAACAAGTTGAGAAATGTGATTTGAATTTCGAACGATGGTTAAAGACGACCTTTGCCGACTAAATTTTCGCAGCCAAATAGTTCTTTTCAAGCTGGTGAGGTGAAAAATATAAAACTGATCACCTGTATCGCAGGCGCGGCCTGCAGCGGGTCGGTGAAGCAGATCATGCACATGTCGTCGGCGTCCTGCCTGAGCGGTGCGGCCGCGTCCATCCCGCCGCAGCCCAGCAGGCAGGGCAGGCACGCGCGCGATGAGTCATTACAACAGTCACCTGTATCGCGGGCGCGGCTTGCAGCGGGTCGGTGAAGCAGATCATGCACATGTCGTCGGCGTCCTGCCTGAGCGGTGCGGCCGCGTCCATCCCGCCGCAGCCCAGCAGGCAGGGCAGGCACGCGCGCGATGAGTCATTACAACAGTCACCTGTATCGCGGGCGCGGCTTGCAGCGGGTCGGTGAAGCAGATCATGCACATGTCGTCGGCGTCCTGCCTGAGCGGTGCGGCCGCGTCCACCCCGCCGCAGCCCAGCAGGCAGGGCAGGCACGCGCGCGATGAGTCATTACAACAGTCACCTGTATCGCGGGCGCGGCTTGCAGCGGGTCGGTGAAGCAGATCATGCACATGTCGTCGGCGTCCTGCCTGAGCGGTGCGGCCGCGTCCACCCCGCCGCAGCCCAGCAGGCAGGGCAGGCACGAGCGCTCGCCCCGCACACCCCCGCACAGGTGCCCGCACGACAGCACGCGGTTGCACGCCTCGCGACCATGCTCCTGGGTAACAAGCACATACACGCAGTCAAATGGGCGCCAAATAGAACATTCACTAATTAAACTTGTATAAGAATGAAAAGCAAAAATAATAGACCAACATCTTCATTGGAAGAAAATCATAACACTCCTTTTTGTTTCGCCGTAGTCGTGTAAAAAATTTTTCTCAAACATGCTAGGAAATATGACAATTTCTTTCAAGAAAACAATCCAGAAAGTTTGACATTGTCTGTGATTTTGTAATTTCTGAACGATTTCTTTTTTACACACCAGCAATGGATTCCAATACAACTTTTCTGGCGCGATATCGAAATCGTTCAGAAATTACCAAATAAAAAAAGAATAACTCCTAATCCACATCTTGACTTAGTAATCAGTAAAACAACTTTTTATATCAAATTACTATAAAATAAATTAAAATCTTTATAATTTCCTAGCATTTTTTTGAGAAAAGCACTATGTAAGCCTCGGGGAAAATGACTTTGCCAGACTCGTATTTTTACCACACCAAACTCTACTCGTCAGTCAAAGTCTTATTTCCCGTCCTCGTCAGCAACCTACTATGGCTGTTTAACAGCAATTATAAATCATTGTTATCAACAGACATAAATAACCAACTGTCATTTAAAGGCGCGTATTTATTGGGGACTAATCCCTGAAACTTTGTATAAGATATAATGCTCCGGGACAATGATCCCGAAAAGTTCCCAATAAAGACATTCTTTAAAATGCGTCTTCATTGGGAACATTTATTGGGGAACTTTTGCATCTGATGCAATGTTCTGAACTTTGTTCTTAATGAATGCCTTTATCATACTTGATAGATCTTTGCACTGACCTGGCACTGCTGATCAGCGCAGACGTTCCCAATGGCCAGCAGTCCGGAGTTGCCCCTGGCGCCGCAGAAGCGGCAGGTGCCGGCGAGTCCCTGCCCGCCCTCGTCGGCCGCGCCCCCGTCCCCCGCGGGCTCGCCGACGCCGCTGTCGAGGCCGCGGAACTCTGCTAAGGCCTTCAGCGTGCGCCGGTCCACGAGCAGCAGCAGCCAGAACAGCTTCGCGCGCCCGCAACCCTCGTGGATGTCGATGCGTATCGCGCTCTCTTCTTCTTTGCATATCTGTTGAGGAATAAGATGAAATTATAATACTAGCTAAAATAGTTGGTTGCTAGTCGGTGTTGGTGGGGTTTGCGATTGACACTGCGCTTGCTAGCTAGTATATAGATCGTTATATTTTGATGATGTAATGTTACTACCAGTTACTACAGTCAACCTAGCAATAGCGGGTGGGTTGAATAACTGGCTGGTATATGGACTGATTAATTGCGATCTGTTGGGTCGGTTAGGTTGAGTACTGGTTACGTATTAGTTTCATGACAGGCTGGAACTTGGAACGTTGCCGCTAGAGCTAAACTGGTAAGTAGGTAATATGTTTTTCTCCAATTTGCTCGGAAATGGCTTCATTACTTTAAAAAAAGAATACGTCAATGGGCTCATTTATGTTGTCAAGGCGCAGAGGACTGTAATAGAAATTGCCGGACTAGGCCGGTAAAGAAAAGGTTCTTTAACTTCACACTTTCGTGATTAGGTGTTTTATAGATCACAATTTGTTTGAAGTTTGAAGGCTGAATGTGAATTTCCCGCGCATTCTTTATGAAACGGAACGTAAGCAAAACCAGCGCATGCGCTTTGCGAACTTTAGAAGTTGTGAAGTGTCAATTTTGTCACGATTTAAATGTTTAATTTATGTTTCCTTGCAAATTGAAGAAAAGCACTATACAATCCGCGGCCGAAATAACAATTTCTGGTCTCGTTTACTTTAGAAGGCCTCGACTTCGTCTCGGCCTTCCAATGCCACTCGACCAGAAATTGCTATATACTCGGCCTGTGACGTAATGTACTATTTTTCCTTGGTGTGGAAGTTATATGTTAATCTCTGGTGTTGACCTGTCGGTGGTGCGAGCGCGCGGCGCGCTTGAGGTGCAGGAAGCGGTCGCACTCGGCGCACAGCGGGCCGCAGCTGCGACACTCGATCACGCGACGTGGTGGTGGTGGTGGTGGTGGTGGTGGTGGTGGGGACTGTACCTGTCGGTGGTGCGAGCGCGCGGCGCGCTTGAGGTGCAGGAAGCGGTCGCACTCGGCGCACAGCGGGCCGCAGCTGCGACACTCGATCACGCGACGTGGTGGTGGTGGTGGTGGTGGTGGTGGGGACTGTACCTGTCGGTGGTGCGAGCGCGCGGCGCGCTTGAGGTGCAGGAAGCGGTCGCACTCGGCGCACAGCGGGCCGCAGCTGCGACACTCGATCACGCGACGTGGTGGTGGTGGTGGTGGTGGTGGTGGTGGTGGGGACTGTACCTGTCGGTGGTGCGAGCGCGCGGCGCGCTTGAGGTGCAGGAAGCGGTCGCACTCGGCGCACAGCGGGCCGCAGCTGCGACACTCGATCACGCGACGTGGTGGTGGTGGTGGTGGTGGGGACTGTACCTGTCGGTGGTGCGAGCGCGCGGCGCGCTTGAGGTGCAGGAAGCGGTCGCACTCGGCGCACAGCGGGCCGCAGCTGCGACACTCGATCACGCGACGTGGTGGTGGTGGTGGTGGTGGTGGTGGTGGTGGGGACTGTACCTGTCGGTGGTGCGAGCGCGCGGCGCGCTTGAGGTGCAGGAAGCGGTCGCACTCGGCGCACAGCGGGCCGCAGCTGCGACACTCGATCACGCGACGTGGTGGTGGTGGTGGTGGTGGTGGTGGGGACTGTACCTGTCGGTGGTGCGAGCGCGCGGCGCGCTTGAGGTGCAGGAAGCGGTCGCACTCGGCGCACAGCGGGCCGCAGCTGCGACACTCGATCACGCGACGTGGTGGTGGTGGTGGTGGTGGTGGTGGGGACTGTACCTGTCGGTGGTGCGAGCGCGCGGCGCGTTTGAGGTGCAGGAAGCGGTCGCACTCGGCGCACAGCGGGCCGCAGCTGCGACACTCGATCACTGCGACGGTGGCGCCGTCGTCGTGGTTGGTGCAGAACGGCCGCGCGTCGCCGGTCGAGTCGCGCCCGCGGTCGCGCCCCTCGCCCGTTATGTTCATCCTGAAAGTTCATTCAATGTGATATTGAACAAAATGCATATACTTCCTGGATGGAAAACTGATCAGTTTTCCTAAGTAACTATTTTCAAATACGGAATAACATTTTGGTTTGTAAACGGCAAAATTTGTCTGAGACGTCCTGGCCCTGATTAAATAAAGCCTGACAGGTGACATAATTGTCACTTTTCGACAAATAAGTCAGATTGTCGCGACAATTGCCGTTAAATAAACACGACAAATATGTCCAAATGCGACAGGTAAAATCTGACAATAATCGCCTTTATTAAACGTGTTTGATAGGTGACAATTATGTCAGCTTTTACCTGTCGCGTCCTAAGTAAAAATCCTCGACTTATTTGTCATGGTCATTGACAATGTTGTCGCGTTTTGTGACATATTTGTCAAGGCACAATTCCAAAAAAAAAAGAAATGGGGGTAATATTATTATTGTTTACATTTTTAACGCTCGGTTAAGATTCCTACTATCTTTAAATCAGTTAAAATTTGTTGAAGTAGTGTAAGCGGCATATTTCTCTTGTCGGTTGCAGTTGTTGTCCAATTTTGCTTAACAAATATTCGACGGCTGTTTTAGACACTCGAAACCGCTCTTGAAACGTTTTATCAGTCACATCAAAAGAAAAGTTTATTCTTGCTGTAAAACTGCGACGTCTTCTTGTTTGCACCTCAAATTCATCTTCGTTGCTACTGCTATCCGTTGACGAAGTTAACATAATTTTTTATTTAAGTTGTATTTGTAGCTTTTGAAAATAATGAGTGAGTTAAGCTTAATATCTTAACCGCCGATCTTCTTTGACATTGGGTAAGGGTTCCTGCACAAAATAGAGAATTTACAGAAGGCCAGCTCGCCCCTTCTTTCGATCACTTATGCCTACTCTCTAGGGTTGCTACTTTTACTTTCTGATTTTTTAAATAAAGTTCCCTATCGTTTGTAAGTATGAATTAGGTATATAGGCAATGGGTTTGGGTCACGAGACTAGGTGGTGAGCGAAGCGACACATAGGTAGGCAGGTAGGTAATTAGGTAGTAGGTAGGTAGAGGACCGGCCGGCGGCGATGACCGACACGACAAAGGGTTCCTCACGTCGTCGTTCGTCGGTGTTTCCCACAGAAAACAAGTGTAGGTATCTATCTAAAAGAATGGCCAAAAAAAATACCTATCTTGCCGTCACTTGGTTGAAGGGTAGGTATTTTTGAACAGGGAGTCGAGCCATCATGAAAGTTAAATGCACAATTTTCTGTGGTGTTATTACACCCAAACACATCACAAAAATATTTTTCTTTACTCGCCATGTTTCCGTCCGCCCGCACCGAATGCGCCGTTCACACTCAACCAGTACCGGTTCGAAACGGTTCCACAGAGCGCGTAAACGACGCGTGTGGATGTCTGAGTGAGTATTGGCGCGCTTGCTCGAAGCCGACTCTCTGGATTGCGCTAGCCAATACTTACTTTGTGGTTCCTGTCGAAAATGTCCGACAATTCTACAAATATGTCGAATTGTCATTACAATTTTGTGTTAAATAAAACGAAATTGACAAGTTTTTCCGGACAAATTGTCACCTGTCGCCTGTCAAGAGAAATTGTTTATTAAACAGAAATATGTGAAATTGTCACGACAATTCGACATATTTGTCAATTTTCCACCGTGACAAATTTGTCGACCAAATTCTTTATTAAACAAGAAATTGTCAAATTGTCGGATTGTCACCTGTCGCCTGTCACCTATCACCTATCATGTTTATTTAACTGGGGCCTGAAAGCAAAGGCGGTAGAGATGAACTTTTCACTCTTTTGTATGAACCGCGAAGTGACGAGTATATCAAGTGGTATCAAGTATCCTACTCACAGCTCCATGTGCGCCTGCTCGCACACACACAGCGCGGCCAGTGCCATCCACATGGTCGGCGAGGCCACGCAGCGCGCGGGCCGGCGGTCGCTCTCCGCTGTAACTATAGCAAGTACACTCACAGCTCCATGTGCGCCTGCTCGCAGACACACAGCGCGGCCAGTGCCATCCACATGGTCGGCGAGGCCACGCAGCGCGCGGGCCGGCGGTCGCTCTCCGCTGTAACTATAGCAAGTACACTCACAGCTCCATGTGCGCCTGCTCGCAGACACACAGCGCGGCCAGTGCCATCCACATGGTCGGCGAGGCCACGCAGCGCGCGGGCCGGCGGTCGCTCTCCGCTGTAACTATAGCAAGTACACTCACAGCTCCATGTGCGCCTGCTCGCAGACACACAGCGCGGCCAGTGCCATCCACATGGTCGGCGAGGCCACGCAGCGCGCGGGCCGGCGGTCGCTCTCCGCTGTAACTATAGCAAGTACACTCACAGCTCCATGTGCGCCTGCTCGCAGACACACAGCGCGGCCAGTGCCATCCACATGGTCGGCGAGGCCACGCAGCGCGCGGGCCGGCGGTCGCTCTCCGCTGTAACTATAGCAAGTACACTCACAGCTCCATGTGCGCCTGCTCGCAGACACACAGCGCGGCCAGTGCCATCCACATGGTCGGCGAGGCCACGCAGCGCGCGGGCCGGCGGTCGCTCTCCGCTGTAACTATAGCAAGTACACTCACAGCTCCATGTGCGCCTGCTCGCAGACACACAGCGCGGCCAGTGCCGTCCACATGGTCGGCGAGGCCACGCAGCGCGCGGGCCGGCGGTCGCTCTCCGCTGTAACTATAGCAAGTACACTCACAGCTCCATGTGCGCCTGCTCGCACACACACAGCGCGGCCAGTGCCATCCACATGGTCGGCGAGGCCACGCAGCGCGCGGGCCGGCGGTCGCTCTCCGCTGTAACTATAGCAAGTACACTCACAGCTCCATGTGCGCCTGCTCGCAGACACACAGCGCGGCCAGTGCCATCCACATGGTCGGCGAGGCCACGCAGCGCGCGGGCCGGCGGTCGCTCTCCGCGATCTGCGCCGTCGCCGCCACGTAGTTGGCGAGCGCGGACCGCGTCTCGGGGCCCCACGCCGCTGACACTCGGTCCTGGGAAATCGTGTACAATGAGGTGAGGGGGGAGAAAAAGAGGAAAAATAAGAACTATTGTTGAGACGGCTTCTCACTACATTTGACGCCGTATGACAGTTGCATAGCACTCTCATTCGCACTTTGAGTTTACTACCAAGTGGGCGTCGAATGCAACGAGTGGCCGTCTCAACTGTCAATTTAAGTGCCGTATCGTGATGATTTTCATAAATGAAGTTCCAGTGATTGGTCAAAATGTTAATCCATCTTATTGGTATGCTCAGGCACAGTCGCGTTTGACACCACCTGCTACAAGCTATGCACGTGTTCATAGATAAATTGTATACTCGTGAAAAAGTAAGGGAAACTTGCACCTGAAAATGTTATAAAAGAACTTGCATAAAAAATTAGTTTCCCAGAGACTTTCTGACGACATCACGGACTCAATATTCAAAGTTAGTAAACATGTACAGCATTTCTTATTATTAAGTAAAAACACCTCAGCCATGTTGGACAGCAGCCTGGCCACTAGATGCGCGTGTTTCTTGGTGGTCTCCCCGCGCATGAACCAGCGGGGGGGACGTGCCCCACCCCCCTTCCCCCTCACTCACCTCAGCCATGTCGGACAGCAGCTTGGCCACTAGATGCGCGTGTTTCTTGGTGGTCTCCCCGCGCATGAACCACCTCAGCCATGTCGGACAGCAGCTTGGCCACTAGATGCGCGTGTTTCTTGGTGGTCTCCCCGCGCATGAACCAGCGGGGGGGACGTGCCCCACCCCCCTTCCCCCTCACTCACCTCAGCCATGTCGGACAGCAGCTTGGCCACTAGATGCGCGTGTTTCTTGGTGGTCTCCCCGCGCATGAACCAGCGGGGGGGACGTGCCCCACCCTCCTCACCCTCACCCACCTCAGCCATGTCGGACAGCAGCTTGGCCACTAGATGCGCGTGTTTCTTGGTGGTCTCCCCGCGCATGAACCACACCCCCCCACCCCCCTTCACCCTCACCCACCTCAGCCATGTCGGACAGCAGCTTGGCCACTAGATGCGCGTGTTTCTTGGTGGTCTCCCCGCGCATGAACCAGGTGGCGGGCGGCGCAGGGGTGACGCTGCTGCCCATCGCCACCGAGCGGGGGGACGTGCCCCCGCCCCCCTTCACCTTCAGCTGCACCGTTATCGCCTTGCCCAGGTAACACACTAGGTGGTCTAGCAGAGTCACCCTGAAATTAATGAATAACATGTTAGGGCTGAAATACATGAAAACGAAACCGAAATATGACCTTGGGTTTCGCAGCTACTAAACGAAACGTACTTTAGATTAGGCCGAATTTGCTACACCTGCGCATGAGGATTTTTGGTTCGCGAGGCGGTGAGCACCTGAGGCAGCACGCTTGATCTTGGTTATTTTTTTCCAAGAAATTATCTTCACGATGCAAGATCAGCGACTTTCTTTTGAAAACTAACACAAACGAATAACAAAATTATAAAAATACCTGTTGCTCATATCGTTTCCATAGTTGACAATCGCGAGCATTTTTTGAGGTGATATCTCCATAATCATGCGCCGCAATAGCGATATTACCTGAAATACATAAATCATTATAATAGCTACATTAAATAAAATAAAATAAAAAATTAAATTAAAAATCAATCCGAACGATTTGAATACAGTATTTGTGTAAGTATTTGATAGCTTAAAATCTCAATGCTATACATATTTATTCAATCCATTTTGTAATCAATTCTAATCATGTTTGTTTAATAAATAATTATCAAAACAATATCTTAGCCTAATATAAGAGGACCCGCTAAGTTAATGTTGAAACCCTATGTCTGAATACAAGTTAAACGACCTCTCACTTCAACTGATAACCCTTTCATTTGCTTTAAGTTTATTAGAAGGGTAACCCTTTGCTAAAACCCTTTAAAAAGCGCTTCTTCGCTCGCATGCACTACAATGAAATCATTCGGAAGTCGAGCAAGTTGCGGCTTCGCGGCAACTTCAGGGTTTTGACGAACCGGCTCGCCACAACACAATTTTTCATCAACTCGTATTTTGTTATCCTCTACATGTATGCAGTTTATACTGTAATCCCAGTAACTAGCAATAAAATTGCAATTATTAATATTAATAATTTCGAGAAAATGTAGTTTTTGGTTGTGTGCAACCAGCCATTCTGATGTCACAATGTCAGAATGGCTGGTCAAAACATAGATTATATATATACAAGGTGTTCCAAAGGAAATACATTAAATTGGAGACGTTGTGTAGACCATTGCATTGAACAATTTTCATTATGGCACCAAGTTTGAATTCTTAACAATTAGTTGAAATTTTCATACAAACTAAATGCCTACATTTACTACAACCATTATGTATTACCCCTTATCCAAGATTGCAACCTTGCATTTTTAACTTGTTGGATTTGAATCTTCGAAAAAGTTTGGAACATAGTAGTCTATGGTTAAAATTTAAACGAAAACTTAAGATAAAAGATCTCTTTCTTGGTGTCAACTTTATTTTATTACCGTCTTAAACTAAAAACTTCTTTTGACTTAGAGCACCCATAGAGACGCAAAGACAAAGGGCCAATCAGAGAATCCAGTAGAGTCTGTAATGTCAGTTGTGTCAGTTTTAGACGAACATGACATTTGACCTTAGTCTACGCCACAACTGTTGCCTTGGCAACTAAATTACCGCCAAAACCGTTGCCTTGGCAACATTTGTGGAGGTAATTTCAAAAGTTTTTCCAAGACGGCAACATGACATAAATAAAAGTCCTAATAAATAAAGCTCCTTATTAGGACTTTTGATAATAATAGTGCAGGACTCAATTAAATTTAACTTTTTTAAGTTGCTAATTACTTCTAAACGAGGGGTTTTCATAACTTGGCCCCATAATGAAAATTGTTCGGTACGATGGCCTACACAACGTCTCCAATTTAATGTATTTACATTGGAACACCTTGTATATAATCTAGGGTCAAAATAATTGTGGAATAACTCTGCATTTATCGGAGCTAGCAATTAATTAGGAAAGCTAGCAAATACTAGCAATATGATAGCAATTATTAAACAAATTCTCCACACAAGAAGCCACAGGCGACCAGCGATTCTGACGGTGACAAATTTTCCATTTAAAAATGTGTTGATAAATGCTACATACAGAGGCCTATTTGTCACTTACTTGTCTCTGCACTCGCTCGCTGCCGGTGTGCAGGAGCGCGAGCAGGTCCACGAGCAGCTCCGAGCGCTGCGCGAGGTGCGCGCGCCCCACTGCGCTGCCACTCAGAGCAAGCAGCTGGAAAATACCGGCGCATATTAGAACACATAACGTCCTGGTGACTCGTCTTCCTGGTGCAAAGAAGCCTACACTCTTTTTTTAGATACTACTTCATAACATTAATTTATTGAGAAATACCATGTTTAAGCGTTTATTGTACACAATAAAACACAAAGGACTTAACAAATTGAACAATACACAACAGGTCAGTTATTTCTAAAAAGAAATCTCTTACATCAGACCTAGGGTAGTATGTAGTAATGGCGTAAGGTGAGGCAGTTGAAGTGTACAACTTACTATGATATCTATAATAATCCATATTATTATAATTTAAGATATACTTACATACAAATACTTACGTATATACATATACCTACAAACCTACATACATATGTACCTACACTAATTAAGTGCCAACTATATAAGCCACAACAATCCACTGATGCTTACTACATGGGCTTCCCTTATAGGGGTCCATTGCCAGATTGGCGAGCGTAATGCAAGGTGTTGCATTTACAGGGAACGCCACTGCCCATTCCCTAGATGATTACCCCTTAGTCGTTTTTTACGACTCACGGGTAGAATTTGAGTGATGCTATTCTAATCCAGCATCACACGGCAAGTGATGTTTAAATATTGCAAAGCAGTATTTAGATGCAGTGACTCAAATTATGGTCTGAAGGAAGGCGTTTCCATAGGCCACGAATTCTGAGTAGGAAAATGCCTCATGCATAAGTGACATACCAGTGAGAGCATCTCGAAGCAGTAGTTGTCCTGCTGGTGTATGGGTCGGTGCGGCTCGTCCCGCTCGCCCCGCTCGGCCTCCGCGCACAGCAGCGCCGTCTCCCACTCGCCCCGCTCGTGAGTGACATACCAGTGAGAGCATCTCGAAGCAGTAGTTGTCCTGCTGGTGTATGGGTCGGTGCGGCTCGTCCCGCTCGCCCCGCTCGGCCTCCGCGCACAGCAGCGCCGTCTCCCACTCGCCCCGCTCGTGAGTGACATACCAGTGAGAGCATCTCGAAGCAGTAGTTGTCCTGCTGGTGTATGGGTCGGTGCGGCTCGTCCCGCTCGCCCGCTCGGCCTCCGCGCACAGCAGCGCCGTCTCCCACTCGTCCCGCTCGTGAGTGACATACCAGTGAGAGCATCTCGAAGCAGTAGTTGTCCTGCTGGTGTATGGGTCGGTGCGGCTCGTCCCGCTCGCCCCGCTCGGCCTCCGCGCACAGCAGCGCCGTCTCCCACTCGCCCCGCTCGTGAGTGACATACCAGTGAGAGCATCTCGAAGCAGTAGTTGTCCTGCTGGTGTATGGGTCGGTGCGGCTCGTCCCGCTCGCCCCGCTCGGCCTCCGCGCACAGCAGCGCCGTCTCCCACTCGCCCCGCTCGTGAGTGACATACCAGTGAGAGCATCTCGAAGCAGTAGTTGTCCTGCTGGTGTATGGGTCGGTGCGGCTCGTCCCGCTCGCCCCGCTCGGCCTCCGCGCACAGCAGCGCCGTCTCCCACTCGTCCCGCTCGTGAGTGACATACCAGTGAGAGCATCTCGAAGCAGTAGTTGTCCTGCTGGTGTATGGGTCGGTGCGGCTCGTCCCGCTCGCCCCGCTCGGCCTCCGCGCACAGCAGCGCCGTCTCCCACTCGTCCCGCTCGTGAGTGACATACCAGTGAGAGCATCTCGAAGCAGTAGTTGTCCTGCTGGTGTATGGGTCGGTGCGGCTCGTCCCGCTCGCCCCGCTCGGCCTCCGCGCACAGCAGCGCCGTCTCCCACTCGTCCCGCTCGTGAGTGACATACCAGTGAGAGCATCTCGAAGCAGTAGTTGTCCTGCTGGTGTATGGGTCGGTGCGGCTCGTCCCGCTCGCCCCGCTCGGCCTCCGCGCACAGCAGCGCCGTCTCCCACTCGTCCCGCTCGTGAGTGACATACCAGTGAGAGCATCTCGAAGCAGTAGTTGTCCTGCTGGTGTATGGGTCGGTGCGGCTCGTCCCGCTCGCCCCGCTCGGCCTCCGCGCACAGCAGCGCCGTTTCCCACTCGTCCCGCACGCGCGCCGCCTCGCACCCGATCGCGCACACGATGTGCGACATCACCTGGGAAACAATACAATACATCAGGATAGATCACGCATGGGTATCATAAAGCTATCCGCTGCGTGACGCGTATTGCCCGCGCGTACCCGCAATGGGTAGACTCTTGCAGTTCACTCGCTTCATCTGCATCGCTTGGAGTAAAGTGAACTTCGCACGCGGACATAGCGTGACACAGCGGATGCCCTCAAACAATTAAAATATGTTTGGATAGGAGGTGCGAACTTGTGACATCAGATATGGAAAACCAGTTAGTGCGAATAACTCTTCAACGTTGGGCATTTTTAAAAACGTCATACTCAGATGTGATTATGGATGTGATATTCAAGTTGTCCGATGTATTGCTTTGCATTTGTTGACACGCAGACCGCGGATGCTGCGTCCGCACTACAGATTTTGTAGACTTTCCTCCACACCGGCGCTCCTCGCTGTTACCTGTCGCTGCAGCGACGTGAGCTGGTGTCCGGCGAACAGAATCCCGACCACGTGCTCTCTAAGATCACTATCGTCTGCAGCTGCCGCGTCTGCACCGGAGCCTCCCTCGCCGTTCGCATCGCTTCCACTGCGCTCCCATTCCAGCAGCTTTCCGAACACCTGCATCAAAGAACAAAGTTGTAAGGGTAAAAATGGAAGTAATTAGATTTGGCTGGTATACCCTGCGACAATTTATGAGACGTAATAGAAAACAACAATTTGATGGAGCAACGAAGATGGCGTTGGATGCAGAAATGAAAAACTAAATCAGTAACATATTTGTCTGTATCCAATTTTCAGTATGAATATTTTAATTTAAGTAACCAATTTTTAGTACCCATGACATAGATTGATCCAGGCTCATGATGATAATGATGAGTATGAATATTGAATTTATATGACAGGATCTTCTAAGGTTTTCTGACGCCACCAAATTTTTTAACTACGCTTCATACTCCTGTAATGATGTTGTTAACTTGTTAGTACCTGCGTGGTGAGCAGGCGGAAAACCCTGAGCGTGTCGCGCTCGGTGAGCGCGTGCAGCACTTGCGCGGGGCTGGCGGCCGCGCCCTCGTGCGGCGCGCACGCGGACAGCACGCGCACCTGCCGCACGCGCACCGCCGGCTCCGGACCGCGCAGCTCGCAACGCACGCGTACCGACGACGACACGCCTGTTAGACATACAACATACCACTTTGTTACACTCACTGCTAACAATTATTAGCCCGCTAGATCTAAGGGACGAAGGCACTGAAAAACAGGGCTGACAAAGTTTAGGTTTTGACAGCTTATGCGTTATGCTTTTCGAGAGTATGCGCGCCCAAATTTCAAAAATTCAAGATGGCGATTTTTATAGCAAAATTCAATTTTTTGCTACAACTATAAGACACTTTTACGGGTTTTTACTCATGGTAGGGTTATATCGGTCGAATCTAGGGTGCTCGATAAACCCTACCGTGAGTAAAAGCCCTTAAAATGTCTTATAGTTTTTGTGATAATACCACGGAACCCTATTTTATTTATGCAGGCGGGTTTTTGTTTTTAATACATCTGCTTGTTATAAGAATGTATGTTACAATATATGTCAAAAGGCATAATTTTTTTTTAATTTATATTAATTAATTTATTGCTGGCTCGTTGTCTATCTGGCGGTATAACCAGACTATACTTTGTGTAGACCTAAATACCTACACCATCGAATTAACATCTAAGATTCGGGGGTTTTCCTGTCTCCATGAAGCAGGTTTTAGTACGTCAGATGACAATCGGTACTGGTCTAGTAAACCCCACAATGTCAATTTCAAAGACAGATGAAAAGGTTGCATAAAGGAAATCGTGTAATAGATAGGGCGTCGCCGCAAAACGACGCGCAGACACATCGCCCTACATCTGCGACAAATGGGCTAGGGCTATCGGATCATGGACGAATCCGACTAAAGAAGCTAGCCCCAGAATGCAACCAGAAAGTCCGCTTCGCAACATTGAATGTTGGAACACTTACAGGGAGGACGAAAGAACTTGCAGACCTATTCAAACGCCGCAGGATAGATTTTATCTGTCTCCAAGAAACTAAATGGCAGGGCTCTAAGTCTCGTAACATAGGTGAAGGATACAAGCTGATATACACAGGATCACAAGGGAGTCGTAACGGAGTGGCAATAGCAATCAGACAAGATCATCTTGACAACATAATAGAGGTGAAGCGCTTTAGCGACAGAGCCATGATTGTAAAAGTACTTGTTCACGGCGAAGTAGTAAACATTGTCGCTGCTTATGCCCCTCAAGCTGGCTGTACAAAAGCGGAAAAAGACCGATTTTGGACCCTTATAGATGATGTCTTGCAAGAAATACCCAAAAATGAAATCACTATTATGGGTAGCGACCTAAATGGCCATGTTGGCTGTGAATACAAACCATGTCAGCGAATACATGGAGGACACGGCTATGGGTCTACAAACGAAGAAGGTAAGGCAATTATGCAATCTGCTATCTCCCACGACCTTGCCATTGTCAACACTTATTTTATCAAAAAATCAGAACATCTCATCACCTATAGGAGTGGTAACAAAAGCTCACAGATAGACTACATCATGCTCAACAGAGCGCTTATTGGGCGTGTCACAAACTGTAAAGTTATACCCGGAGAGTGTGTCGTGCCACAGCATCGAATCGTTTTGATGGATATGAGTTTTCAGGCCAAATCGAAACCACGAAAAGAAAAAGAACCGGAGCTCACAAGATGGTGGCTTCTGAAAGGCAGTAGGGGGGATGATTTTCGTGAGGAGCTAAAAGACCTACATATTCCTGAAAGTATTGAAAACGATGTCAACGCAAGCTGGGTGCACCTACAGGCACAGATCCTAAAAGCAGCAAACAAAGTACTGGGGCGAACAAGAGGTGGTAAGCGTATACCTAAAGAAACTTGGTGGTGGACAGAGCCGGTACAAGTTGCGATCAAGAGAAAGAAAGAGGCGTTTAAAACTTGGCAAACCACTAAAACCGACGCAGATAGGGATAGGTACAAAGAACGTAAGAAAGAAGCCCGAAAAGTTGTTGCTATAGCCAGATCTGAAGCCACAAAAGAACTATATAACTCCTTGGAGACGAAGGACGGTCAGAAACTCATATATAAGTTGGCTAAGGCTCGAAACCAGGCTACCAAAGATGTCGCTAAGACTAAAATAGTGAAGGGTCAAGATGGTACTCTCCTATATCAGGACAGCGACATCTTGGAAACATGGTATCAGTATTATGACCAGTTACTTAATCCAACTAACGTCACAAACACTAGCTTACCAGAAGCGGATAAAAATCTGGGTCTTGTAGCCCCTATTACACCACAGGAGGTTCAACGATCGCTTAAGAAAATGGCGAACAAAAAGGCGATGGGTCCAGATGGAATTCCGGTCGAAGCCTGGAAATGCTTGGGTGACTCAGGAATCGTATTACTGGCAAATTATTTTAGTAAGATGCTACTGGAGGCAATGACAATGCCTGAAGCTTGGAGAATGAGTACGATAGTCCCTCTTTATAAAGGCAAAGGAAGCAGATACGAATGCAACAGCTACCGAGGTATTAAACTGATGTGCCATACGATGAAGCTGTACGAGAGAGTTATAGATAGCCGATTACGCATGGAAAGCTCGCTCTCGGAAAACCAGTACGGCTTTGTACCAGGCCTTTCTACAACTGACCCCACTTTTGCAATGACCATGATAGCAGAAGAATACAGAGCTAAAGATGAACCTTTCTATGTAGCTTTCCTTGACATGGAAAAGGCTTTTGATCGTGTGCCTCGAAGTACCATATGGTGGAGTTTAAGAACAAAAAAATGTTCCCGAGGCCTACGTCTCGATTATAGTCGACATGTACAAGGAAGCACGTTCCTTCATCAGAACAACAGCAGGAGTGACAAAATCCATACCTGTCACAGAGGGAGTTCATCAAGGATCAGTTTTGAGTCCATACTTGTTCAGTTTAGTGCTGGATACACTCACTGAAGCCGCTCAAAAGACTGCATTATGGACATTTATATACGCTGATGATGTGGCGATCTGCACTTCAAACCGTCAGGACTTGGTGAAGGCTCTTGCTGCCTGGAAACAGCAACTAGAAGCAGGCGGGCTCGTGTTGAGTGTTGCAAAAACCCAGTAAATGGAATGTAACGTTTCGACACCCAGCAGTCAACCCATAGTGGTGGACGGACAGGCTGTCCAACAGTGCGATGAGTACAAGTACCTGGGCACCATGATACACAGATCCGGTCAGCTGGAAAACAACCTACAACACCGTATTTCAGCAGCCTGGCTTAAGTGGCGAGAACTTACTGGTGTCACTTGTGACAGCAAGATGCCTATAAAACTCAAAGGCCTTATCTACAAGTCCATTATAAGACCAGTCCTTGCCTATGGAAGTGAGACATGGGCTGTAACAAAAAGACATGTCAATTCCATCCATGTCGCAGAGATGAAGATGTTGAGGTGGATGTGCGGAGTAACGAGGCTCGACAAGATCCGCAACGAGTACGTGCGCGGCAGCCTCGGCGTACGCGACATCGCCGATAAACTACAGGAGAACTGACTGAGATGGTTTGGGCATGTCAAGAGGAGACCACCTGAGTACATCGGCAATAAGACACTCAGTCTCAGTATACCAGGGAGAAGAAAAAGAGGAAGACCTAAGCTCCGATGGCTGAGTGTTGTCAAGAACGATATGGCGAGCTGCGAATTAATAGAGGAGGACGTCCAGGACAGAGCGAAGTGGAAACGGAAAAGCAGGAAAGCGGACCCCGTCGCAAGGCGGGACCAACGCTAGGAAGAAGAAGAAGAAGATTGCTGGCTCGTTGTCGTGTAGGAGTCCAATGGCGTACATAGATACATAGGTACACACATGTGATATGGCAAAAACAGTTTTAGGTACATACATTTCATAAAACTATTATATTCCGAAATATTTACTTACGCGGTAAAGTATAACACAGCCAAGTAGCTGCCTTTGGATCTACTTCAATGTCTTGCATGTGGAATATTTCACTAGATCCTCCACAGTAAAGGAAGGACGCCAACAGAGTTTTATTCTGAAATAATAAAAGTTTAACTATTCGATTATAAAATAATTTGCTATAATCTCTAATAGAATTTATCCTAGGTATTTCGTTCATAAGTGCGATGGAGGGGGCTTGCTGTTTCGTTGAGGTAAGGTTTAGCAATATAGTCAGAAATGTATTCATTTTTATTCGACAGATATATTTCAATGGGACTTTATCCAATAATAATTATGATTCTTGATAATGGAGATTGAGGGAGGCCTTTGCCCAGCAGTGGGATGACATAGGCTAGACTAAATAAGAAGATTTTTGGAGATTTACGTATAGACGTCGTTGTAGTAATGTGAGAAAACATACCACCTTGTTGCGGTCCTCGTCGCCAGACTCCCAGAAGGTCTCGGTGCTAAGATATGATCATAGTGATGTGAGGAACCATACCACGGTGTCCCTGGTGTTGTCGACGTGCACACATATGATCTGCGGGCGGTTGCCTGTGGCGCCGCCGGGGTAGGACACCTGGATCCACTTGGCCTTGTTGCGGTCCTCGCCGCCGGACTCCCAGAAGGTCTCGGTGCTGCCTATTATGTCATAGTCGTATAGTGATGTGAGGAACCATACCACGGTGTCCCTGGTGTTGTCGACGTGCACGCATATGATCCGCGGGCGGTTGTCTGTGGCGCCGCCGGGGTAGGACACCTGGATCCACTTGGCCTTGTTGCGGTCCTCGTCGCCGGACTCCCAGAAGGTCTCGGTGCTGCCTATCATGTCATAGTGATGTGAGGAACCATACCACGGTGTCTCTGGTGTTGTCGACGTGCACGCATATGATCTGCGGACGGTTGTCTGTGGCGCCGCCGGGGTAGGACACCTGGATCCACTTGGCCTTGTTGCGGTCCTCGTCGCCGGACTCCCAGAAGGTCTCGGTGCTGCCTATCATGTCATAGTGATGTGAGGAACCATACCACGGTGTCCCTGGTGTTGTCGACGTGCACGCATATGATCTGCGGGCGGTTGTCCGTGGCGCCGCCGGGGTAGGACACCTGGATCCACTTGGCCTTGTTGCGGTCCTCGTCGCCGGACTCCCAGAAGGTCTCGGTGCTAAGATATGATCATAGTGATGTGAGGAACCATACCACGGTGTCCCTGGTGTTGTCGACGTGCACGCATATGATCTGCGGGCGGTTGTCCGTGGCGCCGCCGGGGTAGGACACCTGGATCCACTTGGCCTTGTTGCGGTCCTCGTCGCCGGACTCCCAGAAGGTCTCGGTGCTGCCTATCATGTCATAGTGATGTGAGGAACCATACCACGGTGTCCCTGGTGTTGTCGACGTGCACGCATATGATCTGCGGGCGGTTGTCCGTGGCGCCGCCGGGGGGGACACCTGGATCCACTTGGCCTTGTTGCGGTCCTCGTCGCCGGACTCCCAGATGGTCTCGGTGCTGCCTATCATGTCATAGTGATGTGAGGAACCATACCACGGTGTCCCTGGTGTTGTCGACGTGCACGCATATGATCTGCGGGCGGTTTTCTGTGGCGCCGCCGGGGTAGGACACCTGGATCCACTTGGCCTTGTTGCGGTCCTCGTCGCCGGACTCCCAGAAGGTCTCGGTGCTGCCTATCATGTCATAGTGATGTGAGGAACCATACCACGGTGTCCCTGGTGTTGTCGACGTGCACGCATATGATCTGCGGGCGGTTGTCCGTGGCGCCGCCGGGGTAGGACACCTGGATCCACTTGGCCTTGTTGCGGTCCTCGTCGCCGGACTCCCAGAAGGTCTCGGTGCTGCCTATCATGTCATAGTGATGTGAGGAACCATACCACGGTGTCCCTGGTGTTGTCGACGTGCACGCATATGATCTGCGGGCGGTTTTCTGTGGCGCCGCCGGGGTAGGACACCTGGATCCACTTGGCCTTGTTGCGGTCCTCGTCGCCGGACTCCCAGAAGGTCTCGGTGCTGCCTATCATGTCATAGTGATGTGAGGAACCATACCACGGTGTCCCTGGTGTTGTCGACGTGCACGCATATGATCTGCGGGCGGTTTTCTGTGGCGCCGCCGGGGTAGGACACCTGGATCCACTTGGCCTTGTTGCGGTCCTCGTCGCCGGACTCCCAGAAGGTCTCGGTGCTGCCGTCGGTGAGCGCGCCGGCCATGCCTTGCCGCGACGACACGGTTATGTCGCACCAGCCGGTCACGTCAGGGCAACTCCAAACAAAGTTCTCCTGGAAAGTAGTGGGTTTCTTATTGATTTTGATAACGGAGCATTCTTTAAATCCCAAATCAGTTGGGGTCGGCGCAACATGTTGTGTCAGAACACACCATCATATAGCAAAAGGTTTTGGCTATGTTTATGACAGGGCGCCTGCCTGACGTCAACCCTCTTTGGGAATGCTATTGTAGGTGGTATCATCGCCACCTTGCGGTTTACCGTAGTCGTCAGATATTCAGTCGAGGTCAAAACTCTTCGACGCATTTTACGAAACACCCTGAGTAGACTTGGGGTGGCAGTATTTTTAGCCGCTACCACACGGCTATCAATATCAATTATATGGAGATATGTATGGCGATAGGTGTATCACGTACCTTATTGACGTAGCTATGGAAACTTTCGTGCAAAGCTCCAAGCATTCCTTCGTCGTACGCGGCCTCCTCTGAATGCGACAGTATTTTGCTGATCACGCTAAATACTTGCGATCTAATCCGAGCAGCATGAAGGATATACACACCATGTTTAGGTAAATAATATTATGACCGTTTGATAGGTTAAAGAACAAGTTACTCCATTTCAGTATTTCTATAAAGTTTCAATCTTTATTTTCTACGCCATTTTCTATCTCTTTAGATCACGGCACGGCAAACATAGCTAAGTAGGAAGATTGCGGCGGCCCGTATACAGCTGAGAACTGTGATTGTTGATGATAATGAAAGCTATTAAATATTATCTCTGTAAGTTTTTCCTTGTCTAATGGAAACGTCATCTTGCACGTAAAAAGCGATACAACCGCTGTTCAGCTGTCGGAGTATCTATCAAAACTATAGTCTGACAAGTTTGCGCGCGACTTTCCCTAGGGGTGACAGACAAAGGGGGAGGGAAGGTATCCAAGACGTCAGCGGGTAGCGGGAGGTATAGCGTGGAAGGGACTTGCGTCCATCCGTGCGGCACTTCATATTAGAATGACGTGCTTCCTCGCCCCCCACCGTCTGTACCCCGAAGGAAGGTCACCCACGAAGTTGTCGAACTATAATTTAAGTACCGAAAGATTGACACGCAACCAAAATGAAGCGAAGAAAAGACTGTCACCTGTGCAGGAAGGCGCGGTCGTGTGGCGAGTAGTGCAGCGCCCAGCAGCGCACGGCCTGCAGCGCGGCGGCGCTGGCGGGCGGCAGCGAGGGCGCCAGCGCGCTCACCGACCCCAGGAACGAGTGGAAGGCCGTGCGAGCGCCCCGCGCCGCGCGCCCGCCTGGGCAGATCGCCGACGCGGACGCCGTCGGCACTGAATACCGGTGCGGCTCGTTTGCCGCAGCTTGCTGCAAGGGTTTATTTATTACATTTTGTTTTGTTTTTGCGCGCACACACACATACAAAAAAAATACTACAAAGACTACTGGCATTACCACTTATTGAAAAGTACAATTCTCCGGCACATTAATAAAGTGAGAATAATATGACCAACAATGTAACGTATAAAACGGTTTAGTTGTCGAATAACCTGGATGACTTCTATCACATTTCTTTTACAAGTTTCATTATTTTTAATTGTCTGACATGTTATAGCCACAGATGTAGAAATCAGTCAGTACATCGGCTGGCCACGCTGGCCAGCATAACCTACCTCTTTGTTATCGTCCAAAGCAAGCGGCGGCGGTACAATCCTCGCGTACTTATCGAGCGCGGCTGAAAACCACCACATCACGTCGTGTACAGAAGTGGGCTGCGTCGTTGACCGCAGCAGCCAATTCATCGCCTGTGAATATCATAACGACACACATGAATAATTATTGACTTTACTTTCAATACACCCGCTTTTATGACTCTGATTTCTCGAATGTTAAATCATTCATATACGTATATCACGCCTGGAAGGCAGAGCGTAAACGGCTGTAAAAAACGACCGTTTACATCATGTGTGGCAAAAGTTTGAGAGGTCAGAAGACTGCCTTTCACCACAGCGACAGGCCGTCAGCTTGTCCCCTAAAATTGCAATACACATCGACTCACAAATTCCTTAGTCGCTTCTTACGGCACGGCGAAAATTCATAAAATAAGTATTATTCTTTCAGTTTATAAAGGGATACATTCTAGGTATCAGTAGCAGCATTCCCTCTCACCTCGAAGGCGTACTGGCGCACGGTGTTGATGCGCACGGCGGCGTCCATCTTCTGGCGGTGCGCGTGCAGGTCACGGCGCGCGAGCACGAACGCAAGCACGGGGCTCCGCAGCAGCGTGTCCGCGTCCACGTGCGGCGGCTCGAACGCGGACACGGAGCACCCGCCCAAGGCAGCATCCCCTGTCTGTACTGTCTCACCTCGAAGGCGTACTGTCGCACGGTGTTGATGCGCACGGCGGCGTCCATCTTCTGTCGGTGCGCGTGCAGGTCGCGGCGCGCAAGCACGAACGCGAGCACGGGGCTCCGCAGCAGCGTGTCCGCGTCCACGTGCGGCGGCTCGAACGCGGACACGGAGCACCCGCCCAAGGCAGCATCCCTGTCTGTACTGTCTCACCTCGAAGGCGTACTGTCGCACGGTGTTGATGCGCACGGCGGCGTCCATCTTCTGTCGGTGCGCGTGCAGGTCGCGGCGCGCAAGCACGAACGCGAGCACGGGGCTCCGCAGCAGCGTGTCCGCGTCCACGTGCGGCGGCTCGAACGCGGACACGGAGCACCCGCCCAAGGCAGCATCCCCGTCTGTACTGTCTCACCTCGAAGGCGTACTGTCGCACGGTGTTGATGCGCACGGCGGCGTCCATCTTCTGTCGGTGCGCGTGCAGGTCGCGGCGCGCAAGCACGAACGCGAGCACGGGGCTCCGCAGCAGCGTGTCCGCGTCCACGTGCGGCGGCTCGAACGCGGACACGGAGCACCCGCCCAAGGCAGCATCCCCTGTCTGTACTGTCTCACCTCGAAGGCGTACTGTCGCACGGTGTTGATGCGCACGGCGGCGTCCATCTTCTGTCGGTGCGCGTGCAGGTCGCGGCGCGCAAGCACGAACGCGAGCACGGGGCTCCGCAGCAGCGTGTCCGCGTCCACGTGCGGCGGCTCGAACGCGGACACGGAGCACCCGTCCAGGGCCCACTCGCCGCACCCCACCAGCCGCTGCAGCGCCGCGCTCGGCTGCGCGAGCAGCGACGAACCCGCTCCTGGTGATGGATGATAACAATGTAATCGTAATATTTGGCCGTGTGTTTCGATAAGCGTACATGCCTGTCTGTAAACGCAAGGGCGAATGTAGTAACTTAGTCAAAGGATCATCCCATGGCGTGGACAACCCTTGACACCGAGCGGGGTACATTGAGCATGAAAGGAAAAGTATTCATTTTGGAAAATATACATATTGGCAAAGTGGACTTCACGTGCCTAAAGGAAATTGAATACTTGTTACTTCCTTATCTGAGAGTGTTTCATCGATGGCGTCGTCCCGCGCCGTGCTGGCGGCGGGCAGTTGCGCGGCGTTGGCTAAGTCCCGCCCGCTCGCCTGCCCCATGGACACCCAGTGAGGTCACCTCCGTACCTGAGAGTGTTTCATCGATGGCGTCGTCCCGCGCCGTGCTGGCGGCGGGCTGTTGGCCAGGTCCCGCCCGCTCGCCTGCCCCATGGACACCCAGTGAGGCTACCTCCGTACCTGAGAGTGTTTCATCGATGGCGTCGTCCCGCGCCGTGCTGGCGGCGGGCTGTTGGCCAGGTCCCGCCCGCTCGCCTGCCCCATGGACACCCAGTGAGGTCACCTCCGTACCTGAGAGTGTTTCATCGATGGCGTCGTCCCGCGCCGTGCTGGCGGCGGGCTGTTGGCCGGGTCCCGCCCGCTCGCCTGCCCCATGGACACCCAGTGAGGTTACCTCCGTACCTGAGAGTGTTTCATCGATGGTATCGTCCCGCGCCGTGCTGGCGGCGGGCTGTTGGCCAGGTCCCGCCCGCTCGCGTGCCCCATGGACACCCAGTGAGGTCACCTCCGTACCTGAGAGTGTTTCATCGATGGCGTCGTCCCGCGCCGTGCTGGCGGCGGGCTGTTGAGCCGCGTTGGCCAGGTCCCGCCCGCTCGCCTGCCCCATGGACACCCAGTGAGGTCACCTCCGTACCTGAGAGTGTTTCATCGATGGCGTCGTCCCGCGCCGTGCTGGCGGCGGGCTGTTGAGCCGCGTTGGCCAGGTCCCGCCCGCTCGCCTGCCCCATGGACACCCAGTGAGGTCACCTCCGTACCTGAGAGTGTTTCATCGATGGCGTCGTCCCGCGCCGTGCTGGCGGCGGGCTGTTGAGCCGCGTTGGCCGGGTCCCGCCCGCTCGCCTGCCCCATGGACACCCAGTGAGGTCACCTCCGTACCTGAGAGTGTTTCATCGATGGCGTCGTCCCGCGCCGTGCTGGCGGCGGGCTGTTGAGCCGCGTTGGCCAGGTCCCGCCCGCTCGCCTGCCCCATGGACCCAGTGAGGTCACCTCCGTACCTGAGAGTGTTTCATCGATGGCGTCGTCCCGCGCCGTGCTGGCGGCGGGCTGTTGGCCAGGTCCCGCCCGCTCGCCTGCCCCATGGACACCCAGTGAGGTCACCTCCGTACCTGAGAGTGTTTCATCGATGGCGTCGTCCCGCGCCGTGCTGGCGGCGGGCTGTTGAGCCGCGTTGGCCAGGTCCCGCCCGCTCGCCTGCCCCATGGACACCCAGTGAGGTCACCTCCGTACCTGAGAGTGTTTCATCGATGGCGTCGTCCCGCGCCGTGCTGGCGGCGGGCTGTTGAGCCGCGTTGGCCAGGTCCCGCCCGCTCGCCTGCCCCATGGACACCCAGTGAGGTCACCTCCGTACCTGAGAGTGTTTCATCGATGGCGTCGTCCCGCGCCGTGCTGGCGGCGGGCTGTTGAGCCGCGTTGGCCGGGTCCCGCCCGCTCGCCTGCCCCATGGACACCCAGTGAGGTCACCTCCGTACCTGAGAGTGTTTCATCGATGGCGTCGTCCCGCGCCGTGCTGGCGGCGGGCTGTTGAGCCGCGTTGGCCAGGTCCCGCCCGCTCGCCTGCCCCATGGACACCCAGTGAGGTCACCTCCGTACCTGAGAGTGTTTCATCGATGGCGTCGTCCCGCGCCGTGCTGGCGGCGGGCTGTTGAGCCGCGTTGGCCGGGTCCCGCCCGCTCGCCTGCCCCATGGACACCCAGTGAGGTCACCTCCGTACCTGAGAGTGTTTCATCGATGGCGTCGTCCCGCGCCGTGCTGGCGGCGGGCTGTTGAGCCGCGTTGGCCAGGTCCCGCCCGCTCGCCTGCCCCATGGACACCGAGCGGGGCACGCGCGGCCACTGCACCGACACTGCCATCTCGGGGTACGGCGTGTTCTGAAAATATACGGGATGCAAATGAAACCAAACGGGCAATACAAAAATGCGTATATAGTATAGTAAGCTAGAAACAAAGAAATCGTAAACTAATCATTAATATATCTATTGTAAAGAATATTAGCATTTTACAATAGGAACCACGTGTAAACCAATTGTGATTAGGGCTGCCACAGGCTGCCCGGCGGAGTAGAGTGATAGCCTGAGTAAGAATGTGTCTTACGACGGGCGCGGCGGCAGGCAGCGGCGGTCTGCCCAGCGAGTGGTACTTGGCCGCGGTGTCGGTGGCGCAGGTCTTGGGTTGCCTCAGGCTACAAGGCAGAGTGATGTGAGTGAGTAAGTAATGTGTCTTACGACGGGCGCGGCGGCAGGCGGCGGCGGCCTGCCCAGCGAGTGGTACTTGGCGGCGGTGTCGGTGGCGCAGGTCTTGGGCTGCCTCAGGCTGCCAAACAGAGTGAAGTGAGTGAGTAAGTAATGTGTCTTACGACGGGCGCGGCGACAGGCGGCGGCGGCCTGCCCAGCGAGTGGTACTTGGCGGCGGTGTCCGTGGCGCAGGTCTTGGGCGCGGCTCCCAGCGCGCTCAGGCACTGGACTACCTCAGGCTGCCCGGCGGAGTGAAGTGAGTGAGTATGTAATGTGTCTTACGACGGGCGCGGCGGCCGGCGGCGGCGGCCTGCCCAGCGAGTGGTACTTGGCGGCGGTGTCCGTGGCGCAGGTCTTGGGCGCGGCTCCCAGCGCGCTCAGGCACTGGAACGGCGGAGTGAAGTGAGTGAGTGAGTAAGTAATGTGTCTGACGACGGGCGCGGCGGCAGGCGGCGGCGGCCTGCCCAGCGAGTGGTACTTGGCGGCGGTGTCGGTGGCGCAGGTCTTGGGCGCGGCTCCTAGTGCGCTCAGGCACTGGAACGGCGGAGTGAAGTGAGTTAGTAAGTAATGTGTCTTACGACGGGCGCGGCAGCAGGCGGCGGCGGTCTGCCCAGCGAGTGGCACTTGGCGGCGGTGTCGGTGGCGCAGGTCTTGGGCGCGGCTCCCAGCGCGCTCAGGCACTGGAACGGCGGAGTGAAGTGAGTTAGTAAGTAATGTGTCTTACGACGGGCGCGGCAGCAGGCGGCGGCGGTCTGCCCAGCGAGTGGCACTTGGCGGCGGTGTCGGTGGCGCAGGTCTTGGGCTACCTCAAGCTGCCTGGCGTAGTGAAGTGATAGCCTGAGTAAGTAATGTGTCTTACGACGGGCGCGGCGGCAAGCGGCGGCGGTCTGCCCAGCGAGTGGTACTTGGCGGCGGTGTCGGTTGCGCAGGTCTTGGGCTGCCTCAGGCTGCCAGGCGGAGTGAAGTGAGTGAGTAAGTAATGTATCTTACGACGGGCGCGGCGGCAGGCGGCGGCGGCCTGCCCAGCGAGTGGTACTTGGCGGCGGTGTCGGTGGCGCAGGTCTTGGGCTGCCTCAGTCTGCGCGGCGGAGTGAAGTGACTGAGTAAGTAATGTGTCTTACGACGGGCGCGGCGGCAGGCGGCGGCGGCCTGCCCAGCGAGTGGTACTTGGCGGCGGTGTCGGTGGCGCAGGTCTTGGGCGCGGCTCCGAGCGCGCTCAGGCACTGGAACGGCGGAGTGAAGTGAGTGAGCAAGTAATGTATCTTACGACGGGCGCGGCGGCCGGCGGCGGCGGTCTGCCCAGCGAGTGGTACTTGGCGGCGGTGTCGGTGGCGCAGGTCTTGGGCTGCCTCAGTCTGCGCGGCGGAGTGAAGTGACTGAGTAAGTAATGTGTCTTACGACGGGCGCGGCGGCCGGCGGCGGCGGCCTGCCCAGCGAGTGGTACTTGGCCGCGGTGTCGGTGGCGCAGGTCTTGGGCGCGGCTCCCAGCGCGCTCAGGCACTGGAATGGAGGCGCCGGCTGCCACAGGCTGCCCGGCGGAGTCGGCGGGTTCCAGCCTATGCCTTCGTTCCATGGGCTGCTGATCGATTCTGTGAAATTATACAAATATCGGAAATTGGTACAAAAAGAAACAGTATTCAAAAAGCCACGTTTCAAAGGTACCTACTAATTTGCACGTGGAACGGCTCAGCTAAGGGTTGGTGAACAGCAGTAGGTACCTGAGTTGGTGAGCGGCGCCAGGTCCAGCAGGAACATGGCGTTCTCCTTCATGAGGTGGTGGTCCACCTCGGTGAGCGGCTCTGATATTGCAGCAGCAGTACCTGAGTTGGTGAGCGGCGCCAGGTCCAGCAGGAACATGGCGTTCTCCTTCATGAGGTGGTGGTCCACCTCGGTGAGCGGCTCTGATATTGCAGCAGCAGTACCTGAGTTGGTGAGCGGCGCCAGGTCCAGCAGGAACATGGCGTTCTCCTTCATGAGGTGGTGGTCCACCTCGGTGAGCGGCTCTGATGTTGCAGCAGCAGTACCTGAGTTGGTGAGCGGCGCCAGGTCCAGCAGGAACATGGCGTTCTCCTTCATGAGGTGGTGGTCCACCTCGGTGAGCGGCTCTGATATTGCAGCAGCAGTACCTGAGTTGGTGAGCGGCGCCAGGTCCAGCAGGAACATGGCGTTCTCCTTCATGAGGTGGTGGTCCACCTCGGTGAGCGGCTCTGATATTGCAGCAGCAGTACCTGAGTTGGTGAGCGGCGCCAGGTCCAGCAGGAACATGGCGTTCTCCTTCATGAGGTGGTGGTCCACCTCGGTGAGCGGCTCTGATATTGCAGCAGCAGTACCTGAGTTGGTGAGCGGCGCCAGGTCCAGCAGGAACATGGCGTTCTCCTTCATGAGGTGGTGGTCCACCTCGGTGAGCGGCTCTGATATTGCAGCAGCAGTACCTGAGTTGGTGAGCGGCGCCAGGTCCAGCAGGAACATGGCGTTCTCCTTCATGAGGTGGTGGTCCACCTCGGTGAGCGGCTCTGATATTGCAGCAGCAGTACCTGAGTTGGTGAGCGGCGCCAGGTCGAGCAGGAACATGGCGTTCTCCTTCATGAGGTGGTGGTCCACCTCGGTGAGCGGCTCTGATGTTGCAGCAGCAGTACCTGAGTTGGTGAGCGGCGCCAGGTCCAGCAGGAACATGGCGTTCTCCTTCATGAGGTGGTGGTCCACCTCGGTGAGCGGCTCTGGTCGCTCGTGCCCCGCCTCTGAGATCGCGGCGGTCTTCGGCTGCTTCACGGCGGACGCCGCCTTCAGCGCCTTGTCGCGACACTTCTCGCAGAATATGTACCACAGCTCGTAAGCTGGGAAAGAAACACATAAATTAGATGACATTTAGGTGTAATAGTGTAAGGCCTAACACTTTTAACCCAAAAAAAAAGTTATATTTGATGAGCTCCATCACATATGTTCCTAGATTAATTCTAAGCATTTCTAGTCCGGGAGCCAGAAAAAAAAGTGAAGAATGGCGGAGAGGGAGGGGATCAAAGATGGCCGCCGCCAATCATCTTTAAAAAAAATCCTTTCTCCTTCTGGTGGCTGGTAGGGCATGTTTAGTATCATTTCCATACAAATCGATGCCGTAGAATTTGTTTCTGGTACTATTTCTTGTCTATTTCATAATAATTTCAGAAGAAAAATGTAAAAATGTGAAAATTTAGGTTGAAGATTTTTGTTTGTAAGCTAATAACTTTAAAAAAAAAGACAAAGTATGACATATAAAAAATACTATTATAAAGTGTGATTTATGTGGATTCTAAAAATAAACACACCGAATAATGATTCAGTGCAAAAAAACTGTGAAAAAAATTAAAAAGACTTCAGTCTGGGCAGTGGCTGAACACGCGCTATGTTTGATTCCGAAGCTGATCTTAGCGCAGTGGAAGCAAATTAAAGTTATCTTAAAATCTAAAACTAAATGGTCGATCAGCCTCGGAACAACATTTGACTACGATTCGTAGTGCTCTTTACTATAGCTAAATAAAATAAATTTAATGAGAGAATTTTGTTCCGGAAAGTTTCCGGCCGAGAAATTCTTGTGTCCAAAATCTACTTAAACAGGGCCCAGCAACAATTGCTTACCGAGCGAACGATGACGCCGTCGTTTCCTTGTAAGTCTAGTTTTTGACAGGAAAAATAGGTATCAGGTTTGAGGAAGACTTTTGGATTGGAACTTAGGTACTAGACTTACTGTACCCGGGCACCAGCTCGCGTGGTACTCCGTCCAACAAGTTTCACAAGCACTTGAGTACTATTGTTCATAGTTCGACATCAAATAATGTTTAACACACAGTAACAAAGATTTCTCCGCACACCACTGCTCGCGACAGCAACACGTTTTACTGTACAATACGCGAACCAAAGGACACTGGACGCGCGGGTGACTAAAAGTAAGGTTATTTTTTCCGACGGCCGCGTGGTTATCGAACCGACTGACAATCAAAGCGCCGGAACCAAATACACTTGGTTCTCTTCCCACCGAACAGGAAAACCACACGAGAACACCGAAAGCACACTAAATTACACCATTTATAATTACAATTCGCATCAACCAAGCGAGCGACGGCAGAGAACGTGAATGACAGGGCAGTGTTGCCAGCACCGCGCGCCCATTTTATACGAAAACTAAACATTCACCCGCCCCGGACCGACCCATCGGTCCGCTCTATGCATGGCAGGCGTGATAATGTAGCTACTGCTCGCTTAAGGACTGAATCCCCCACCTGAACTTCTGCAACTCGAGGAGTGCCATCACTACCCGGAAACAGGTTGAGAATGCGCCCCCGGCGCCAACGCAGTGGCGGTAGGTTGACATCCTTAACCAGAACGAGATCCCCAATGCAGGGGGGTTCAGTCCTGTCCGTCCACTTAAGGCGTTGCTGCAGAATGTGCAAGTACTCAAGCGACCAACGCTTCCAAAAGTTTTGAGTCATTTGCTGCAACAACTGATAACGCGACAAACGATTGCTATTCACCTCCGTATAGGGATATTCCGGCAAGGCGTTAAGTGGGCGGCCAATTAAGAAATGCCCTGGCGTCAGGGCCTCTAAATCATTTGGGTCTGAGCTGAGCGGACACAAAGGACGCGAATTGAGTACAGCCTCAATTTTACAAAACACGGTCGCCAGCTCCTCGAAAGTCAAAATTGTTAACCCTACAACGCGCAACAAATGCGTCTTAGCGGACTTTACAACCGCTTCAAAAATACCACCCCAGTGAGGGCACGCTGGTGGATCGAACACCCAAGTAATGCCCTGACGGGAGAGGCCCGTGCTGATGGCTTCTTCGTTCTCCCTTAAGAACGTTACAATTTCCTTCATACACCGATCAGCACCCTTAAAGTTGGTACCACAATCCGACCTGATCAGCGCTGGTCGCCCTCGTCGCGACGTAAATCTCTCCAGCGCTGCCAAAAGGCCTCCGTAGATAGGTCGGCCACGAGCTCCAAGTGGACGGCCTTGGTGGCTAGGCACACGAACACGCACAAGTACGCCTTGATAGACTTTGCGTTCCGTAGGCGTGATGCCTTTACCATGAAAGGGCCTGCAAAATCCGTTCCCACACCTGCAAACGTCCAGGCCTCCGTCACCCGGTCCGGTGGAAGATCTCCCATCTGTGGCTGCATTGTGGCTGCCTTCAAGCGGTAACAAGGCAAGCACCTAAACACAACGCTACGTACCGTTCGTCGTCCCGATAAGATCCAAAACTCGCGCTGTAGAATGGCCAATAGCGCATTACAGCCCGCGTGCGAGTTTTTCTCATGACGATCCCTGACTAAGAGCTCAACTAAGGGTCCCCTTTTGGAAGTAACAGTGGATGCCGAGCCGAAAAGGGCAGGCTAGCGTTCGAAGTCTGCCTCCAACCCTGAGCATACCTTGCTCATCCAGGAATGGGTTGAGGCGCACAATTCCTCCCTTCAGCTTTCCACGTCCATCCCTGAGCAGCCTGACCTCCTCTTCAAAATGTTCCGCCTGGACGACTCTAACCAATGAGCATAGAGCCGCATTCCGCTCCGCAGGCGAGAGGACAGGTGTAAAGTTCCGTTCTGCTTGAGGCTTCCTGCAGTTGTTCACGAACCGCTTGATCCAACCTGTCACCCCAAGAAGTTTGTCGAGGAGCTATACCGTTCCAGCAAGAAAGCTGGGTTAGGCTTCGGTACGAGTTGCCCCACGTTCACTCGCAAACCTCGATCAGGTGGCCCAAGCGGCGCCCTGCACTCGTTGAATGGCCATTCCTGCGGCGACTCAGTCAGCCATTGAGGTCCCCACCACAGTGGGTGACTCACCAAATCAGGTGCCCTGCACCCGCGCGAAGCGCAGTCCGCTGGGTTCCATTCTCCCGGTACGTGCCTCCACACTAACGGAGTTTCCGACCCCGTAATCTGTGACACCCGATTTGCCACGAAAACCTCAAGTGTATGTACCGACGTCTGCAACCAGCACAGAACTATCCGACTGTCAGTCCACGCGTACACCGTTTCATCCAAGTTGATGGTACCACGCAGATTGCAGGTTACATGATTTAGCAAGCGCGCTAGAAGAGCTGCCCTGCCAATTCCAATTTGGGGATGGTCCATCTAGTTCTGACTGGTGCCACCTTACTTTTGGCCATAACCAGACGCACGTGCACAGTTCCCGTTGAACTTGCTGTCCGAAGGTATACAGCTGCCGCGTACCCTCGCTCCGAGGCGTCACAAAACCCATGTAGGGTAGCCTTACATCCCACCGATGGGACTAACTTGCGGGGTATCGCGATGTGCACAATCCCTGGTAAGGTGGTCACAAACTTGAGCCAATCCTTCAACAACTCTCCGGAGAGTTGGTCGTCCCATCCTAAGTTGGCTAGCCACAACCTTTGTAAAAGCACTTCGCCATGAACGTAACCGGGGCGATCCATCCGTTAGGATCGAACGTTCTAGCGATTGTCGACAGTACCGACCGCTTAGTCCAAGTTTTCTCCAAAAGGTCGGGCTCGATCTTGTACGTGAATACGTCATGCGTTGGCCTATATTGCACCCCGAGGATGCCCAACGTATTTGGATTGTCCGGGTTCTCAAAGAGGTGCGGGTCCTGATGGAACTCGCCTGGCAAACCAGCCAGGAGCTCTGGGCAACTGGACAACCATTTCCGCAACTCGTAACCTCCTGAACCCATGATCGCGATCAACTCGTCTCGTAGAATTAGCGCCTGCTCCACGCTATCAGCACCCGTGCAGATATCGTCCACGTAGACGTCGCGATCCAGTACTGCTGCGGCTCGAGGATATCTTACCCTTTCCTGTGCGGCCAACTCTCGCAGCGTACGTACTGCCAAATACGGACTTGGCTTAAGTCCATACGTCACCGTGTTAAGTTCGTATGTGACCATCGGCTCATCTGGGCTCTCACGCCACAAAATCAGCTGATACCGACGGTCATCCGGATGTATCATGGTTTGGCGAAACATCATTTTGACGTCTGCGACGAACGCTACCTGGTGTAACCGAAAGTCTGTGAGAATGTCCACAATGTCCCGGTTCAATTTAGGACCCGCGTGCAAACATTGGTTCACAGACACACCATTCGAGGTAGGAGCAGAACCGTCAAACACCACCCGTATTTTCGCCTCAGGTGACTTCAAGACAGCCAGGTGTGGAATGTAATAATGCTCGACACACCTCCAATTCAGGCTGGACACCGACATGTGGCCCAATTGAATATATTCCCGCATGAATTCTATATACTTCTGCCGAAGTGCTGGGTCTCGCCTCATCTTCCGCTCCATTCCGAGTAGTCTCCGTTCCGCGAGCTGTCGCGAACTACCTAAAGCGGGGCGGTTTGGGAGAAAAGGTAGCCTGGTCACGAATCTGCCTGACGAGCATCTCGCAGTGTTGTATTGATAGAACAACTCGCACTCGTCATCCTCTGGCTTCCGTCTGTCCGCCGTGGGCGCTCTTCAGACTCCCAAAACCTCTGCAGCACCTCTGACAGCACACTACCATAGAGGACCGGATCCCCTTCTGGTAGGTCCTGAGGTCTCCAAACTGGGCCGAAAACAACATACCCCTGTGGTATCTACGGCCACCAAACCAGTTTCCTGGAGTACCTTCTTCCTACCGCACCATAATCTCCGAGGACGTCTGACCCGAGAAGTACGTCCACCGTACCAGGAGTATCAAAATCAGGATCAGCTAACTCCAACCCTGTGGTTAACCCTCGTACCGTTGGTGGTAACCTAACCTGAGGAGTTTCCCAACCACTTCATCCAGCACCACGGCTGAGACTTGATAGCTGACCCTGTACATGTGCTACCTAATGCGAACTCAAAGTTCGTCTGACCCCGAATGTCAGGCACATTTAGGCCCCCGATGCCTACAGCTTCATCCTCACTTGGCCGTACATTTAGGCCTAGCCTACTCACCAGCTTACTCGATACAATACATCCCTGAGCCCCTGTATCCAGTAGGGCTCTTACTTGAATGGTCCGGCCACCGTATCCCCATACCCAAATCTTAGCCGTTGGCAAAAGTACCGTGATTGGACGGGAGCCGAAGCTGATGAGTAGGCGGCGATTACCTAGCGGGAATCTAAACGCGGTGAGGCCGCGTCCCGCGGGGTATCCCCTCACTACCCAAACCTGTGTATGGGTCCCACTCCTGCTGGTAGGAGGTCTGCCCATAAAGGCCATGGCTGGAGTTCTATAGTACCCCGACGGCAAACGTCCGTACCGAGGTTGCGCCTGTAGCCGCGGGTACTCAGGCATAGGCGGGGGCATGCGTGGGTCTTGAGACCCAACCAGGTGGCTCAAGCCCGCAGAATACTGCATGTACCCTGGTGGCTGCCTAGTGCTCCCTGACACCCGCCCGTTGGATCCCGTACCTGGGATGGGTGTCCTTGGCCACGTTCCTGTGCCGCCCTCCCAATCCGGCACCTGCTGCCGTGGTGGGGATCGTCCCCACGTCCTTGGGTAAGTGGGCTCCGTCTGTTGACGTCCCCTGCCTGTCCCTGTGACCGATGCGGAGGTGGGCTCCTCCTTGGAGGGTGGGGAGCGTTGCTCCCTCCCTTGGTGGGCAGGCTCCTTCGCTGATCCGATCCAGCGCTGCCCCGGCGCCTCCGGAGCGATTCATGCAAAGCAGCGGATGGTGTGCACCCTGGCAGTACCTACAGTTGGTGCTTGAAGGGCACTCGCACCTGATGCGGCCCCAGGCACCGAAAACACCAACGCCTCTGCTGTGCCACACCCCGTCTCCTCTGAACCCGCTGCGCAGCAAACTCCTGACACGCTGCCACCCCGTGGCCTGTCTCCCTGCAGTAGGCACACCCTGATTCCAATGCGGTGTTGTACCGCCTGGGTTGCCACTGTTGCCTCCTCGCGCCGATGCACCCGGCCGTTCCGGGTGGCGAGGGCAGAGGTCTCCTTGCGAGGGCTTCACCAGCCTGGACGTCCACTCGCCTGCTTTCGGCCTCGAGGAACGACTTCAGATCCTCGTAGGTCGGGAGGTGGTCCGAGGACTTGCCCCATGGAGCTGCTCGAATCGAGCGACCATTTCGCTCGGCAGGCGGCGAAGCACTGTGTGGACCAAGATATAACCGTAGCCCGCCACTGGCAAACCCTGTCGCTCTAGTGCGCTGACCGCGACACTGACTGGGTGGAAGATTTTCTCGCGGAGGTCCGTACCTCGCGTTATGGTTGGTATTGACAGCCACTGGTCTAACAGCCTGTCTACAATCAGGCGCTTGTTCCGATACCGGTCGGTAAGGATCTTCCACGCCACCTCATAATTGCTATCCGAGACAGCCAAATGCGTCAGCAATTCATGAGGCTCTCCATGTAGCCTGGACATCAGCTGAGCCATCTTGTACGCCGGCGTTATGTCCGTCCGTGTGTGGACCACACTGCTATACAGGTCCTCAAACGCCGGCCAGTCGGCGTAATCGCCTGCAAAGACTGGAACCGTAACAGGCGGAAGAGGCACCTGTAATCCTTGTCCCACTTTACCACGGAATGGCTCTCCCTTTCCGTCACGTCGCCTAGTTATGTTCGCAGCTGCCTGCTCAATGCCCTGTGCCAGCTCCAAGCACTGGCTTACATCGGCCTCGACCCGCTCCTGATCTTCAGGGTTAGGAGTCTCCTCAAGGAGAATGAGGCACTCTGTGAGTTGATCCGACACAAACCGAACCCGTTCATCTACCTGTTGTGCACTTTTCAAGAGCGCGTCCTCCCGGTCCTCGCGGCCGATCATTGCCGCTGTGGTAGTAAACCACCTTAATCCTGACCCTATAGCAGCCTTATACCTGGCGATCGAGGAGCCATGGTACCAACTTTTACACACTCGACTTAATAAAACGAAAAACAATAAACAAATACCACAAAACAAATGTTAGTTGACTGGCCTAGACCTTACCGATAAGGTACCGTTCACTAGGCAAACAATACAGTCACAAAAAAACCGAAACAATATTTTCCAAAATAATAAAATATGTGGGTAATATAAAAACACGCTTAATACTAAATTACGGCTAACTATGTTGCAATAAAGCAACCACGCTCTGCTACCAAAAAATGTTTGATTCCGAAGCTGATCTTAGCGCAGTGGAAGCAAATTAAAGTTATCTTAAAATCTAAAACTAAATGGTCGATCAGCCTCGGAACAACATTTGACTACGATTCGTAGTGCTCTTTACTATAGCTAAATAAAATAAATTTAATGAGAGAATTTTGTTCCGGAAAGTTTCCGGCCGAGAAATTCTTGTGTCCAAAATCTACTTAAACAGGGCCCAGCAACAATTGCTTACCGAGCGAACGATGACGCCGTCGTTTCCTTGTAAGTCTAGTTTTTGACAGGAAAAATAGGTATCAGGTTTGAGGAAGACTTTTGGATTGGAACTTAGGTACTAGACTTACTGTACCCGGGCACCAGCTCGCGTGGTACTCCGTCCAACAAGTTTCACAAGCACTTGAGTACTATTGTTCATAGTTCGACATCAAATAATGTTTAACACACAGTAACAAAGATTTCTCCCGCACACCACTGCTCGCGACAGCAACACGTTTTACTGTACAATACGCGAACCAAAGGACACTGGACGCGCGGGTGACTAAAAGTAAGGTTATTTTTTTCCGACGGCCGCGTGGTTATCGAACCGACTGACAATCAAAGCGCCGGAACCAAATACACTTGGTTCTCTTCCCCACCGAACAGGGAAAACCACACGAGAACACCGAAAGCACACTAAATTACACCATTTATAATTACAATTCGCATCAACCAAGCGAGCGACGGCAGAGAACGTGAATGACAGGGCAGTGTTGCCAGCACCGCGCGCCCATTTTATACGAAAACTAAACACGCTATGTGGCGTTAATCTTACAAAAAAGTCGATCAGCCTATTTTAGTCCATTACTGGATATTGGCTTTCCCCCTGGGAACAAGACGATCTTCTGTTGCTGCCTTCTTTCTACTTCTACTCAATACCAGCCGCTTTCTTTCTTTTAAATCACCGGTCCCTCATGGCGGCGTCCGCTACGCTTGCCCAGACATAATCTCCATTCATATCTGAACTCCACCGTCCATCACATCGGTTAGGTATACTACTGATCAACAGATGTGCCCAGCCAACTGCCATTTCAATTAGCTTCACTTCTAGACGAAAACTAGATATCAAACTTTTAAGCAACAGTTCAGACTTTTTACAATTTGTCGATAAGAACCCGTTTAAATAAATTATAACTATGTATACCATGTTGGTTACTATAATCTCATTCTGGATTTTAGTAAATTACTGGGATCTTAAGCATATAGATAGGTAACTCTCTATGAGTCTGTGAGGGATATGTAGCCGGTCAGTTACTTTTGCTGTCAGTTTTAACTTTATGTAGTTCAGTCAATGGATATTGTGGTGGGTACTTGAATAATAAATCAGTTGTTGTCAAGATCTCGGGCGTTTCACTGTTACTACATGGTGACAGCGGTGAAAATTACTATTTACGTGTTCAAAAGTGATAAATAATATCGTGCAGTGTGTGGTTTACTACCAAAAATAGTGAAGTTGTTGTTTTTGGTCGATAAATTTTGCCGTAACACGAAAATGGAGCACGCTCGACCACCGCCCGAATTAAACATGGACGGCGGTCCCGTCAGCCGGGCTGACGCGTGGAAACGCTGGAAACAACAATTCGAGATATTCCTAAAAGCGTCTGGAGTGAGTGAGGAGAAACCTGGCGTGCAGGCCAGTCTGCTGATCAACCTGATAGGTGCCGATGGCTACGATGTATTTCAAACATTTGCCCTGAGTGACACGGATCGTGATGACGTAAAGGCCATTACAAAGAAATTTGACGAGTATTTTGGAACAAAAGAAAACCTTACGTTATCGAGATACAAGTTCTTTACGCGTAATCAAGCCGAGGGTGAATCAATTTGTCAATATGTAACGGCACTTCGTCTACTAAGCAAGAATTGTGAGTTTTCTACTCTCAGGACGGGCTTATCAAAGATCGCATCGTATGTGGAGTGCGAAATATAACGGTCAGGGACCGTTTACTTCGTTGTGACGATTTAGATCTCGCCAAGGCGATAAAAATGTGCCAAGCAGAGGAAGTTTCGCAAGAAAGTAGTCGTCAATTCGATGCAAATAATGCGTTGTCATCGTCTACTGTGCACGTTGATGCCGTGGGACATCGTGGAGTCGCGGGCGGCTCGGGGCGAGGCGGCGGCGGCGGCAATCGGCGCGGAGGCCCCGCGCGCGCGCCCGGCCGGTGCCGGCGACGGCGGCGCAGGTGGCGGCTACGGCGCGCGCGGGCCCGGGGGGTCCCAGCAGCAGCGCCAAGTTCCTTGTGGGGGCTGCGGTAGCCTTCGCTGTGTCGCGGGCCAGTGTCCAGCGTTGCACATCGCTTGTTTCGTCTGTGGTAATGTTGGACATTTTGCACGGGTATGTAGATCCAATTCTTTTAACAATAGAAACGTCAAAAAAGTTTACGAAATCGGTCGTGAAAACAGTGGTGATTCGTCGGATGAGTGCGAGTCGTTCTATATCAGTGATAAAAGATAACAAAGCAAGCTCGGAAGTGTGGTACGAAACATTGCAGTGTGAGAACGGATCGGAGAAGTTTAAATTAGACACTGGGGCGGACATTGACGTTATTTCATACGAGACATTTTTAAAGTTAGGTTTTGATGCTAATATAATAAGAAAGAATAAGATAAGACTAGAGTCTTATAGCGGTGATCAGATACCAGTTGTAGGAGTGTGTAACTTACTGTGGTCTTATAAAAACATAACTTATAATTTAAAGTTTGCTATAGCTGGTATACAATGTCAAAGTGTGCTGGGACGGAAATCGTGCGATGCATTAGGATTAGTAAAGCGAGTACATACTGTTAATGTTTCTGAATACAGTGACCTATTTACCGGGCTAGGTTGTCTTCCGGGTAAATACCACATAGTAGTAGATAGGTCGGTACAGCCCGTGGTATGTGCGTCTAGGAAAATACCGCTAGGTCTGCGCGATCGGTTAGCAGAGGAGCTAAGAAAGATGGAAAATTTAGGGGTCATTAGGAAGGTTACCTACCCTACTAAGTGGGTCCATCCATTAGTACTCGCGGCTAAAAAGAATAATGGCATTCGGATATGTCTCGATCCGCGGGAACTAAACCGCGCGGTGCAACGCGCGCACTTCCAGCTGCCCACGGTGAGCGAGCTGGCGGCGCGGCTGCAGGGCGCGCGCTACTTCTCCGTGCTGGACGCCAACTCCGGCTTCTGGGCGGTGCAGCTGGACGAGGACAGTGCGGATCTGTGTACTTTTGCGACGCCATTTGGCCGCTATCAATTTTTACGCTTACCGTTCGGTATAAACTGCGCCTCGGAGGTTTTTTCATGGGAAAATGAGGCAACTGCTGGAAGACTTAGAGGGTACCGATAGCTTCGTCGATGATATTATAGTCTGGGGTCGAACAAAGCAGGAGCACGATGACAGGCTAAATGCATTGTTAAAAGAGCGCGGAAATAAACTTAAAATTTAATAAAGATAAGTGTAGACTAGGGTCACTCAAGTTACTTATTTAGGTCATATTTTTGATGCTAATGGAATGCGACCGGACAACAATAAAGTAAAGGCAATATTAGAAATGCCAGCGCCCCACGACAAGAAAAGTTTAGAGCGATTTTTGGGTGCAGTAAATTATTTATCGAAATTTATACCAAATTTCTCTGAGCATGCAATTCCATTGACAAGTTTACTTAAAAAAGAAAATGAGTGGCGCTGGGAGAGTAGTGAGTTAGGGGCTTTTAACAAGTTAAAAGAATGCGTAGCGAGCGCGCTGCTGTCGGTGGACGCGTCCAGCGAGGCCCTGGGAGCCGTGCTCATGCAGGACGGCCGCCCCGTCGAGTACGCATCGCGCACGCTCACTCCCGCGCAGCGCCGCTACGCGCAGGTCGAAAAGGAACTACTTGCTATTGTCTTTGCATGTGAGCGTTTTCATCAGTATATTTTCGGAAAGCAGAAAGTTTTGGTAGAATCAGACCACAAGCCTTTAGAAAGTATATTCAAAAAGCCGCTGATGTCCGTCCCCGCACGCTTACAGCGAATGATGTTAAGAATACAAGGTTACGATTTGGTTGTTACCTATAAACCGGGTAAATATATGTATATTCCAGACACTTTGTCTCGCGCGCCGTTACCCGATTTATACAGCGAGGAGGTGCACAATAACGTATTATACCAAGTACAATTAGTAGTAAACAGTTTGCCGATATCGAATAAAAAATTAACTTTAATTAAGAAGGAGACTCAGTGCGATAAGGATTTTAAAAAGCTAATAGAATATATTAAACAGGGGTGGCCACATCACAAGTATAATGTTGAGGATAATTTAAAAATATTTTGGTCAATGAAAGATGATTTATACGTAGTTGACGGTGTGATATTTAAAAACGATACAGTACTGATTCCACCTGCTTTAAGAGATCAAATGTTGAACATTATCCATGAAGGCCATCAGGGTATAGACCGGTGCAAGCGGCGTGCGAGACAAGCAATTTTTTGGCCTAATATAGCTAGAGATATTGAGATGTATGTGAAGCGATGTAAAATATGTAAAGAATGTGCAAATGCACCCGCAAAGGAACCAATGATACCGATTGAAATTCCGTCCCTGCCATGGACGAAGGTAGGATCGGATCTATTTGAATACCGAAAAAAGTATTATTTACTTATTGTAGACTATTACTCAAATTATGTGGAAGTTGTCGAACTAGCTAATATAACATCCAGTCTAGTCATTAAATGTATGAAGGATATATTCGCTCGTCATGGTATCCCTGAGACGCTTATCAGCGATAACGGCACTCAGTATAGCAGCCGAGAGTTCAAGCAGTTTGCCGATGAGTGGGGTTTCCATCACGTGACGTCATCGCCTAATTATCCGCAGGCGAACGGGAAAAGCGAGCGCGCGGTTCAAACTGTCAAATTGTTGCTAAAGAAGGCAATTAAAAGTGGAAGTGATTTTCAGTTAGCTTTGCTTAATTATAGAAACACACCCAGAGACGGCTTGAGCTCTCCTGCACAGATGTTAATGAGTCGCCGCTTGCGCTGCAAGCTACCGTCTAGTGACCAAATATTGTGTCCACAACTGGTTAGTCCAGATGAGCATGGTAGAATGATAAAGAAACAAGAACAGTCCAAACAAAATTATGATAAAACTACAAGGCCGCTACAGGCACTAAAACCAGGAGATAACATTGTATGTATTGATGGTAGGGCTAGGACTTTTGGCCATGTAGTGTGCCAGGACGAGTCACCTCGTTCTTATATCATACAAAATACACTAGGTGCAAGATTGAGACGTAATAGGCGCCATTTAATTAAGTGCGAAGATACTGAGCATAACAACACAAACAATGATAATGTACATCAGAAAACAGAGCCTGTTGATCTGCCTCCTTCTTTTGACACAGAATCTACATCTGAATCAGATGATGCTCCTCCTTCTGCAGAAGCGCAATCTACCTCTAAGAACGAAGAGAAGGATGCAGGTGCAGGTACATCCTGGCCTAATATATATTCCCGTATTACTCGGAGTTACGCTAAAAAACACAACTTAGAAATAGATTAAGTTTTTTTTTTCTCTCCCATAAGGGAAGGATATGGCATAGCAATGTAGTCATACCAACAATATCATTAATATGTAAGATTTCATATTATGAAAATTAATGGGGGAGATGTGGTGGTGGGTACTTGAATAATAAATCAGTTGTTGTCAAGATCTCGGGCGTTTCACTGTTACTACAGATATCATATGTAGGTTCTAGGTTGTAGATACGCCACCTGAGCAAAAATTTGTTACTTCAAATTGGTTCACAAGACGACCAATGAATCAGTCAAGCTATGAGCTGTTACGTGACACATGCCAATTTTTCTGTTCAAGCTTTATGGGGGTACCGTATCTATAATAAAATGTCTTTGTAGTTCAGTTCATTTTTTACGCTGAACTGATGAAGCATACCCAAGTACGAAAGACGCAAACTATATTTGCATAATTTGGAAAATACCGTTAAGGAGGTTCTACGTATTGGCTAGATTATTAGTACCTACTCGTAAGTATCATTCATTACTAGTAAACGACCGATCGAATACCTTTGTTTTGAGGCATTGCGGCAAAGATGACTCTAGGATATGACGCAACTTTCCCTGCCCAGGCAAACTGCGTTCTACTGGTGATTTTAGCCTCAAATTGTGACCAATGTCGGCGGGACGTCATTTAATTTAAAGAGATACATCCCATCGACCGCCTCAGAGATAATGTGCTAAAGGAACTTTTTTATTTCACGTTAACGTACGAACATTGACGTATAATAATTACCAAAATATTTTTATTTTAAGCCCGAGCCATAGTATTTCCTAGATCCATGGCTCGAGCACTTTCCAACCGTGACTAACTCGACGACGAGTGAATAACTTATAATAGCTATTTAGTAGCATTGACTGACTGTATTGTCTAACATTGTTAGCTGAGTACCATTGACTTGCACAGATATATCACAAAAATATACTACAAGAGGATCATTATTGTAAATTATCCTAGTTTAATGATTCCACTGATTGAAGATGCAAAAATCATTATACCCCAATTCAAACTAGGGTTCTCTGCATCACAGTGCTATCCATGGATAATAATGGACATACACAACTCAGATCCGGTAAACAGTAGATTCAAGAACAGATATTTAAATTTAACATTTCAAAAAAATATGGTTCCGTGCGTGGAGGGCACGTTGAGCTGTCGGTTTCGGTTGCTGTCTATGATTACTTAAACGGTGGTCGTTACACAACCATTCAGAAACTCTGCTACTTGTAGTAGGCGGCTGTAAAATTCTGACACCAGGGTCCATCGGGTCGTTGGATGACTCGGCGTCTCACACGAAGATAGAGAGATACCTCTTTGCGCATCAAACAGACCACTACACCACATCAACACATCATTTACTAGCTAGCTAGCTGTCCTGAGAACATCCCACTAATGAAAACTATTATTTGCGAGCACATACTTCGGGCCATAATATTGCCAAGAAGAAATTAAATTGGTATATACCAAGAAGTTCATGTCTGGGTATAACCCTCAGTGCTTCTCTAAACGTTTCCGTGTTTTTCTTCTTGGGGTCGCAAAATGAAGACTCTTCAGATTTACCAGATATCAAAGTTAGTACCTGGAACGCACCTGTTGCATACGAGTAAGATTGTCTTTGCTGCATTCATATTTTCTTTAAAAGAAAGTTAAAGTTATTAGATCTATATCTGTGTGATGGAAACTGTGGTCATATTTTTTTTGCATGTGACCTACCTAAATAACTTATTTTATGTGGTATAATCTCTCTTTGTAAGATTAACGCCATATAGCGCGTGTTCAGCCACTGCCCAGACTGCAGTCTTTTTAAATTTTTTCACAGTTTTTTTGCACTAAATCATTATTAAGTGTGTTTATTTATAGAATCCACACAAATCACACTTTATAACAGTATTTTTTATATGTCATATTTTGTCACTTTTAAAAAGTTATTAGCTTACAAAGCAAAAATCTTCAACCTAAATTTTCACATTTTTACGTTTTTCTTCTGAAATTATTATGAAATAGACAAGAAATAGTACCAGAAACAAATTCTACGGCATCGATTTGTATGGAAATGATACTAAACTTGCCCTACCAGCCACCAGGAGGAGATAGGATTTTTTTTTAAATGATTGGCGGCGGCCATCTTTGATCTCCCCCCTATCCGCCATTCTTCACTTTTTTTTCTGGCTCCCGGACTAGAAATGCTTAGAATTGATCTAGGAACATATGTGATGAAGCGCATCTTCTGACGCAAAAAAAAAGGGTTATGTATGGGAGACAATGGTTATTCCTCTAACTATAACGGTCAGATGTTTGTACGAATTGAAGAATAATTCTTAACCATAGGCCAGTTTAGCTGAAACGAGTACACATTATAAATACGCCTTTCGTAAGAGAGTAACATGATGACTCGGCTATTAGATAACCCAGGACATAGATAACCCAGATACACTGTCCCGCTGTAACTTGTGTACTCCTGAGCGGGCTTGCCGGTTCCGATCACTCAGGCTTCTCGCGCAGAACGCGCCAACCGCTCAGGCCGTGTACCATATAAACGCCATGATTGCTCAACAGCCGGATGTGGATATTTTTAATGACAATTGTTCAAAATTTTTTAAAAGTTGTATCACTTATTTAAGTTAGTTTAAGTTTAATTTATTTATACTTAGCTTTGTGCACGCTTTGGAAATTCTGTAAGTGTATAAACCAAATTGTAACAAATAAAATAAATAAATTAGGAGTCCTAATTTAATTCAATCGAATTACCATGTGAACACCAGTGGAAATACCAGTCACTATAGTCTAAATTAAGAAACCAACTGGGAGGTTCCTGACATAGTAGAAATTTTGTCGCGAGTAGAACGCGTGACCTACTGTACCTTAGGGAAAGTTGTACAGTTTAACTGTTAACGGTTCGAGCTTAGCTTTTTCGGGAAAGTTGGTGGTGCACGTACCGTAGCCGATGAGCGTGCCGGGCTCGGGCGCGCCCTGCGCGAGCTGTCCGCAGGTGGCGGCGGCGAGCGCGGCGGGCGCGGGGGGGTGGTCGGCGCGCTTGTAGTTGCCGGCGCGGTCGTACCCGCGGCACGTGTGCGCGCGGACTTGTCGGACTATAGTTGGTGGTGCACGTACCGTAGCCGATGAGCGTGCCGGGCTCGGGCGCGCCCTGCGCGAGCTGTCCGCAGGTGGCGGCGGCGAGCGCGGCGGGCGCGGGGGGGTGGTCGGCGCGCTTGTAGTTGCCGGCGCGGTCGTACCCGCGGCACGTGTGCGCGCGGACTTGTCGGACTATAGTTGGTGGTGCACGTACCGTAGCCGATGAGCGTGCCGGGCTCGGGCGCGCCCTGCGCGAGCTGTCCGCAGGTGGCGGCGGCGAGCGCGGCGGGCGCGGGCGGGTGGTCTGCGCGCTTGTAGTTGCCGGCGCGGTCGTAGCCGCGGCACGTGTGCGCGCGGCACCCGGGGTGCGCGTGCCGCATGTGCGCGGCCAGCGGCGGCGGCACGCTCGACCCGCCGCACAGCTCGCAACGAACTGCCGGGTACAATGCATATCACAATCTGCCTGCCCTTATCCCAATTTATTTTGAGTCGGCGCAACATGTCTTTTTTATAAGAGCGCGTATTCATCTGGGAACTTTCGTTGCAAAACACAAATTGCGTTTCAAATACATGTTGCGAATACAATAATCGCCGCTATTTTGTCAAGTGACTTCTTCCTCGTTGTCGCAAAGCACTCAGGAATATGGTAGCGAAACAAATGTTTCCTAATACATATATCGTGATGAATACGCACCTCAAAGTTTGATTTATGTCTCACTGTCTGTTGTTTATTACCTATTTACCAGGATGTCAGGAATGTATAGCGAATCGGGCCCTGTTGACAGGGTAGTGTAACACCATCTTTATTAATTTCTTCGATAACTAACGATAACGTGTATTACGAATCTCCTTCTTTCAGTTAAAAAGGCAATCTCTTTTCGTACCATGAACGATAATTAATTCAATCAAAGTAACATGATGACTCAGCTATAGGAGCCCTAACTTTAATTAAATCCATGAACGATAACGAGCTCGCTAATCTCGCTACATGCTCGCTAATATATTTGCCGAGATATAAGTTGAATAAATGTCCATTTTGATTGTATCATTTTTAAATCTACATGTATATTGTCTATTCTATTGTAAATTGATCGAATAGGATTAGTAGCTATGAAATTCACCTGAATATGGAGTTTTGTTGGACGCAATTTTCCAGTCCCTTTTCTTTCGCATTGCGCTGTACGGCCGTTCATCATTCTCGTTCTTTTCAGCTGAATTTTTCTTGTACCTGACAAAACAAAAATTTTATCACAGTACAGTATGAAACTTACAATATTTGACTGAACTCTATTTTTGTTTAAATAACTTGCACACACACAAACAGTAAAATTATGTATATTTTTTTTGTTTAACGTGATCATTATTATTTCATTTTAGAGGCAATAAAATTTTATAATGAAGTGATCAATTTCTGCGTATGAAAAACGATGACTATACAAATCAGCAAGATAGTAAAAGTTAGCGATTACTTGTCTGTAGCGGGCGAGAGTTGGTCGGCGTCGTACAGCGAGTCCCACAGAGCGACGAGCGCTCGTAACGCTGGAGGCAACACGTTCACCACCGACGATGATGATGATGATCCTGCAAATCAGATTCACAGTATTATGACAGCGGAGCGGCAAAAGTTGCTCCAAGGGCCGTTGCAGTTACGCTGCAATTCCTCCACAAGCCAGCAACAATTCAGTTACAACTGCAGTGCAGTTGCAATGTAGTCACAGTGTAGTTTTATCTTAAATGCACAAAAACACTGGTACGAGAACCAGATTGTATTAATCCTGTGTTTGTATATTCCTTTAGTTATGATCCCAAAATAAAGTGATGATGATGCTATTATTTGTTGTATCCTGGCAACTGTTAACACCTAAGCGAATAACTGATAACCACTTGCGTGGGCGTCCCTTCTATCCTCTAATAAATAATGCAAACTAAAATTGGAATAGTTATTTAGGTGGTTTCTCAGTCTGTAAAAGGATAATATTCCGACTGGTTTTAGTTCCGTATTTACTTGTGTAGCCATAGCTTGCTTATGGTAAGCATAAAGACCTATTCAAACCCACGGCGCAGCGGTAGCGGCTGCTGATTCTTTTTGAATTTCCCTTTACATTTATACCCACGGGTAATGTTTGTGAAATAGGTAAGTCTGTTGGTACCTGCATCGGTGTGTTGCGTGTCCTCCTCGTTGATGGTCAGTGCTATGTTCGCGCCTTAACGCTCAACGTCTCCAGCGTACTGGGGTTTATGCTGAAGTATTGTATGACAAAGCAGTATAATGTGCGTGTTCGTACCTGCATCGGTGTGGTGCGTGTCCTCCTCGTTGATGGTCAGTGCTATGTTCGCGCCTTAACGCTCAACGTCTCCAGCGTACTGGGGTTTATGCTGAAGTATTGTATGACAAAGACAAAGCAGTATAATGTGCGTGTCGCTACCTCCATCGTTGTGGTGCGTGTCCTCCTCGTTGATGGTCAGTGCTATGTCCGCGCCTGACCGCGTCAACGTCTCCAGCGAACTGGGGTTTATGCTGAGGTATTGTATGACAAAGCAGTATAATGTGCGTGTTGCTACCTGCATCGGTGTGGTGCGCGTCCTCCTCGTTGATGGGCAGTGCGATGTCCGCTTTGCGCGCGCGACTCGCCGACGCCTCCGCGCCTGACCTGTACTGTACTGGGGTTTATGCTGCGGTATTGTATGACAAAGCAGTATAATGCGCGTGTTGGTACCTGCATCGGTGTGGTGCGCGTCCTCCTCGTTGATGGGCAGTGCGATGTCCGCTTTGCGCGCGCGACTGGCCGACGCCTCCGCGCCTGACCTGTACTGTACTGGGGTTTATGCTGCGGTATTGTATGACAAAGCAGTATAATGCGCGTGTTGGTACCTGCATCGGTGTGGTGCGCGTCCTCCTCGTTGATGGGCAGTGCGATGTCCGCTTTGCGCGCGCGACTCGCCGACGCCTCCGCGCCTGACCTGTACTGTACTGGGGTTTTTGCTGAGGTATGTATGACAAAGACAAAGCAGTATAACGTGCGTGTTGGTACCTGCATCGGTGTGGTGCGTATCCTCCTCGTTGATGGGCAGTGCGATGTCCGCTTTGCGCGCGCGACTCGCCGACGCCTCCGCGCCTGACCGCGTCATCGTCTCCGGCGTACTGGGGTTTATGCTGAGGTATTGTATGACAAAGCAGTATAATGTGCGTGTTGGTACCTGCATCGGTGTGGTGCGCGTCCTCCTCGTTGATGGGCAGTGCGATGTCCGCTTTGCGCGCGCGACTCGCCGTCGCCTCCGCGCCTGACCTGTACTGTACTGGGGTTTATGCTGAGGTATTGTATGACAAAGACAAAGCAGTATAATGTGCGTGTTGGTACCTGCATCGGTGTGGTGCGCGTCCTCCTCGTTGATGGGCAGTGCGATGTCCGCTTTGCGCGCGCGACTCGCCGTCGCCTCCGCGCCTGACCTGTACTGTACTGGGGTTTATGCTGAGGTATTGTATGACAAAGACAAAGCAGTATAATGTGCGTGTTGGTACCTGCATCGGTGTGGTGCGCGTCCTCCTCGTTGATGGGCAGTGCGATGTCCGCTTTGCGCGCGCGACTCGCCGTCGCCTCCGCGCCTGACCTGTACTGTACTGGGGTTTATGCTGAGGTATTGTATGACAAAGACAAAGCAGTATAATGTGCGTGTTGGTACCTGCATCGGTGTGGTGCGCGTCCTCCTCGTTGATGGGCAGTGCGATGTCCGCTTTGCGCGCGCGACTCGCCGTCGCCTCCGCGCCTGACCTGTACTGTACTGGGGTTTATGCTGAGGTATTGTATGACAAAGACAAAGCAGTATAATGTGCGTGTTGGTACCTGCATCGGTGTGGTGCGCGTCCTCCTCGTTGATGGGCAGTGCGATGTCCGCTTTGCGCGCGCGACTCGCCGTCGCCTCCGCGCCTGACCGCGTCAGCGTCTCCAGCGTACTGGGGTTTATGCTGAGGTATTGACCTGGAAATACACAGCCAAGATTCATGAAAATTGTTTGGGGTTCCGTAAAAACAGCTTCTATTATTCAAACTCGGCTGTATGTATGTTACCTGGTAGTATCTCATAAGCCGTGGCAAATATACTGTTAAAATGTATTGCCATCGCTACTACAACAACAAAGTCTGAATATTAAAATACATAAACACATAATAAACATATTTGATTTGATTTGAAATTGGAAAATGGTATGACTTTGGCGCTAGTTACTTTTTTCATCATATCTTTCAGCTAATCTCACCCGCGTTGGACACCTCGACCGAGTGTCGCTGCGTGTGCGGCACCACCTCGTGCGGCGCGCGGGTGATCACGCGGGCTCCTTGCTTCAGAGCTGCGGGTGTGGGTGTCACTCACCCGCGTTGGACACCTCGACCGAGTGTCGCTGCGTGTGCGGCACCACCTCGTGCGGCGCGCGGGTGATCACGCGGGCTCCTTGCTTCAGAGCTGCGGGTGTGGGTGTCACTCACCCGCGTTGGACACCTCGACCGAGTGTCGCTGCGTGTGCGGCACCACCTCGTGCGGCGCGCGGGTGATCACGCGGGCTCCTTGCTTCAGAGCTGCGGGTGTGGGTGTCACTCACCCGCGTTGGACACCTCGACCGAGTGTCGCTGCGTGTGCGGCACCACCTCGTGCGGCGCGCGGGTGATCACGCGGGCTCCTTGCTTCAGAGCTGCGGGTGTGGGTGTCACTCACCCGCGTTGGACACCTCGACCGAGTGTCGCTGCGTGTGCGGCACCACCTCGTGCGGCGCGCGGGTGATCACGCGGGCTCCTTGCTTCAGAGCTGCGGGTGTGGGTGTCACTCACCCGCGTTGGACACCTCGACCGAGTGTCGCTGCGTGTGCGGCACCACCTCGTGCGGCGCGCGGGTGATCACGCGGGCTGCTTGCTTCAGAGCTGCGGGTGTGGGTGTCACTCACCCGCGTTGGACACCTCGACCGAGTGTCGCTGCGTGTGCGGCACCACCTCGTGCGGCGCGCGGGTGATCACGCGGGCTCCTTGCTTCAGAGCTGCGGGTGTGGGTGTCACTCACCCGCGTTGGACACCTCGACCGAGTGTCGCTGCGTGTGCGGCACCACCTCGTGCGGCGCGCGGGTGATCACGCGGGCTGCTTGCTTCAGAGCTGCGGGTGTGGGTGTCACTCACCCGCGTTGGACACCTCGACCGAGTGTCGCTGCGTGTGCGGCACCACCTCGTGCGGCGCGCGGGTGATCACGCGGGCTCCTTGCTTCAGAGCTGCGGGTGTGGGTGTCACTCACCCGCGTTGGACACCTCGACCGAGTGTCGCTGCGTGTGCGGCACCACCTCGTGCGGCGCGCGGGTGATCACGCGGGCTCCTTGCTTCAGAGCTGCGGGTGTGGGTGTCACTCACCCGCGTTGGACACCTCGACCGAGTGTCGCTGCGTGTGCGGCACCACCTCGTGCGGCGCGCGGGTGATCACGCGGGCTCCTTGCTTCGGAAGTTGAGGGTGGAACTTCAGGAACGCCGCGCACGCGATCGCGTCGTGCACTATGCCTGTCACAAAAATAATAAGATATTCAACTAAACATTGTAGCCAACTTTCAAGATGGGGACACCAGCAATTTCGTAAAAATAAAATGAGTAGTTCCATATAATATTGGCAAGTATTTAGGTATTATAATTGTGTATAGAGCTATTTTCAGATACAGAAAATTATGTGTAGGTATTTGGCACAGTATAACTTGCCTTCATGCCAGAGCAGCGCTGCGAAGATGGCCCGCAAGCACTCTGCCTGCGCGGGACTGAGCGCGTGCTTGCGCAGCGGCGGCAGCGGCGGCGGCGCGGGGCCCGCGCGGGCTGGCAGCGGTGGCGGCGACGACGGCCGACGGTATGCGCGCGACCTAACACAACATACTGGGTCATTGAAGGGAAGTAATTAAACTAAAAAACACGATACCGGTGTTAGTATCCACAAACTACGGCGTACTAAGGCACGTATTAATACACAAAAATATAACCCGATCTATAGAACAAAGGGACTCGAAATAGCAACATTGCCATTTCGGATGCCCCCTTCTATGAATCAGGTAGTACTTGAACTACTCGAGCTTAGTGACTTCAGGTTTAAGTGTTTCTCGTCATATTTGCAAGAATGTAGCAGCTCAAATACTTTGTAGAAAAAACCGATGCTGCATGCGATCGCGAGCACACTTCTAGTTAAACCCTAAACTCGACACACGGGCTACGTTTTACCTGTTTGCAATCCGTTCCCTTGCCAAGCTCTTGGGGCTGAGCCTGCCATCTTTGTGTACGGACGCAGTGGTGTTGAAGTAGGCGGAGTGCGCAGGGGGCGCCACTTCCTCCCCCGCCGCCGTCTCCGGGGAGGTCTGCGTGCCGGTTTGCGCCAGGTTACTGCTCCTCTGCTCCTTGCGTTCCTTTTGCTCTTTGGGCTCCTTGTGGCCCGGTTCTGGCTCTATGTCCGTCTTTAGAAATAACAATAAAGAGTTACTTGCAAATGGTCGAGTGACTACAAACGCTACTACGTGTAGTAAGTACTATGAGATTATGGCAACTTCCGCGGTTAAATGTGCCTTATGTTAGTCAGAAATGAAGAAAACTATTTGTTTCATAGTTTCAAGCCAAAACGAAGCGACGGTTTGACGTAATGTTTTGTATAGATACGGTTGGAATACTAATACTAACAACAGGTGGTACGTGGATAAACACTGACACCAGGGTTCATTGGGTCTGTCAAAGACACAGAAAAGTTTCAGGACGGGGCAGCGACAGAACGGTTACCTCCAAGATGGCGTTGACGTCGCGCATGTTGTCGCCAGGTCGCGCGTGGGCGGGCGACCACCACTCGTCGGTGTTGCCATTACTACGCCGTTGAGTGCGCCTGCAAAACAATACGTATTACTTTAATATTACCACACCTCGGACACTCCCATACAACGGGCTCGTTATAGACAACTGTCATTTTTACTTGTGTATGTGTGCGTGACGACAGGCGTGTGAGTGCAGGGTTGACATTCGTTTTGTTTTGATACACCTAATGACTACGTACAGTATCTACCAAAGAGGATGTAATAAATAAATAATGTACGTACCTACTACCTAGTTGCTGCTAATTAAAAATTTTCCAATAATTTTATTATGAAAGATATCCATCCGAGACTGTAAGGCGAACTCAGTTTAATGTTCGCGCCTTTTTTTATAGACATGAATATGGCACCTCCTTCGTTTCAGTCTAATACAAGAAACTACGATGAAACCTTCTTGGATGAAACGAACATGCAACAAGTCCAGCGCCATACCTAGCACTTTGGTTTACTTAAGTCTTTACTAATTTTTTGACATTTCGCGGGCGGGGGTGGGTAAGCGGCGTGGGTGCGGGGGGGGTGAGTGTCCGTTCTGTATGTAGTACTATACTACATACTATTGTCTATTCTGCGATATTACTTCATAATTAATTCCCAACAGGTACTTATAATAAATAACAGGCAAACGATAGGTGGCAAAACAAGTGTTTGTATAGTATAATAAACATGCATGAGCTATTTTTCTTTCTTCTTATTTATATTTTAATTTCAATAGACAGCTGTGTATACTTACTTTGGGGAGGATACGGATGAATTTTCGTTGCGCATGTGCCTTGCTCGTTTACTCGGCTCTGATCCGAACACGAACGGGCTAGAACTGCTGTCACTCTGTAACAAGTTTCATGCACATATTACATCGAAATCTACTTATTCTGAGGTGATCAGTTGTATTATAAAACTGACACCCACAGCTGGCCCTGGCTGCATACACTCAACGATAGATTCTTAGATCAAGATTAGAAAAGTTGAAAATTTGACGGGACTTGAACCCATCCGTGGGGTACCGTCCCACCCCACTGCTCTGCCTACTGTGCTACCGGCGCCTGGCTGACCCTGACGAATCCTTCATCCTTTTGATGCTCGTGACGAATCCAAGATTCAGCGACACCTAGCAGTAGCAACTGAATACACTTATTTTCATTCTCTTTATTATGATTTTCTTATTTTCATTTATGAGAATAGTATAGCACTGTGAGTGCCTTAAAATCCCAATAGATTCTTAGATATTGAACCCCACTTAGAGTCACCACTTTCGCCACGAATAATCAACTTAATAAAGTAAATGTAAATAGATGATACACACCTCACTTGCAGCGTCATTTTGCGGACCAAATGAAGTCTTTTTGTCATCTAATGTAGCAATTTCTGAAACAGCCAAAACATTATTATAGTATACTAAAAAATACATTTAACAACATATATATTTTTGCATACATCGAACTATAAGCAGTCTATGATTTATAATTTTTTGCTTACCGTTTGTTCCTACGTCTATTTCGTCATCATGTGCCCAAGAGTAGATGTCATGCCCTTGGCCGTCTACAAAGCCACTGAGTGTTCCAGTATAGTGCATCTGAAATAAAACACAATAATGAGCTTTTTTCGAAATGGAATACGAACAGACTAAAATAACAATAATTTTGATACGATAACACGTGGCGCTTTTCACATACATACATAAATCACGACTTTATCCCTTGTAGTCAGAGCGTCAACTGCCGTAAAAATAGGGTCGTTATCGCCACATCGGACAAATATTTGGGGGCCGTTTTAGCTATTGTCGTCTATCGCCAATGTGACAGGTTGTCAGCCTGTCACCTAAAAATACAAATGAAACTCTCGAGTCCCTTAGCCGCTTCCTACGACACCCACAAGAGAGAAATGGGGTGATGCTAAGCCGGCATCACACGGCTTTTCACTTTGCTTTTGAAAAACATGATAATTTGTAAACTTTTTCAGTTGTAAAAATTATCAATATATTGTCTTCACTCGTAGCTTGGATTACCAAACAAGACAATATTAGATTGTCGCACGGACTTGTCCCAGATGTTGCAGTGTGTGGTGTTGGTGCACTTGCCTGCGTGGGGCTGGTCTGCTCGACGGGCACGAGCAGCACGCGCTCCAGGTGCCGGTGGTGCTGCAGACACCACGCCACCTCGCGCTGTGCTGCACTGTACTGTACACTTGCCTGCGTGGGGCTGGTCTGCTCGACGGGCACGAGCAGCACGCGCTCCAGGTGCCGGTGGTGCTGCAGACACCACGCCACCTCGCGCTGTGCTGCACTGTACTGTACACTTGCCTGCGTGGGGCTGGTCTGCTCGACGGGCACGAGCAGCACGCGCTCCAGGTGCCGGTGGTGCTGCAGACACCACGCCACCTCGCGCTGTGCTGCACTGTACTGTACACTTGCCTGCGTGGGGCTGGTCTGCTCGACGGGCACGAGCAGCACGCGCTCCAGGTGCCGGTGGTGCTGCAGACACCACGCCACCTCGCGCTGTGCTGCACTGTACTGTACACTTGCCTGCGTGGGGCTGGTCTGCTCGACGGGCACGAGCAGCACGCGCTCCAGGTGCCGGTGGTGCTGCAGACACCACGCCACCTCGCGCTGTGCTGCACTGTACTGTACACTTGCCTGCGTGGGGCTGGTCTGCTCGACGGGCACGAGCAGCACGCGCTCCAGGTGCCGGTGGTGCTGCAGACACCACGCCACCTCGCGCTGTGCTGCACTGTACTGTACACTTGCCTGCGTGGGGCTGGTCTGCTCGACGGGCACGAGCAGCACGCGCTCCAGGTGCCGGTGGTGCTGCAGACACCACGCCACCTCGCGCTGTGCTGCACTGTACTGTACACTTGCCTGCGTGGGGCTGGTCTGCTCGACGGGCACGAGCAGCACGCGCTCCAGGTGCCGGTGGTGCTGCAGACACCACGCCACCTCGCGCTGTGCTGCACTGTACTGTACACTTGCCTGCGTGGGGCTGGTCTGCTCGACGGGCACGAGCAGCACGCGCTCCAGGTGCCGGTGGTGCTGCAGACACCACGCCACCTCGCGCTGTGCTGCACTGTACTGTACACTTGCCTGCGTGGGGCTGGTCTGCTCGACGGGCACGAGCAGCACGCGCTCCAGGTGCCGGTGGTGCTGCAGACACCACGCCACCTCGCGCTGTGCTGCACTGTACTGTACACTTGCCTGCGTGGGGCTGGTCTGCTCGACGGGCACGAGCAGCACGCGCTCCAGGTGCCGGTGGTGCTGCAGACACCACGCCACCTCGCGCTGTGCTGCACTGTACTGTACACTTGCCTGCGTGGGGCTGGTCTGCTCGACGGGCACGAGCAGCACGCGCTCCAGGTGCCGGTGGTGCTGCAGACACCACGCCACCTCGCGCTGTGCTGCACTGTACTGTACACTTGCCTGCGTGGGGCTGGTCTGCTCGACGGGCACGAGCAGCACGCGCTCCAGGTGCCGGTGGTGCTGCAGACACCACGCCACCTCGCGCTGTGCTGCACTGTACTGTACACTTGCCTGCGTGGGGCTGGTCTGCTCGACGGGCACGAGCAGCACGCGCTCCAGGTGCCGGTGGTGCTGCAGACACCGCGCCACCTCGCGCTGTGCTGCACTGTACTGTACACTTGCCTGCGTGGGGCTGGTCTGCTCGACGGGCACGAGCAGCACGCGCTCCAGGTGCCGGTGGTGCTGCAGACACCACGCCACCTCGGCGTGGCCGTCGCCGTACACGCGCGTCGACTCCGCGCCCAGCCGCACCCACGTGCCGTCCTTGTTCACCACCTGACACAAATTAACAGAATTATTTACGCGAAAGTATTGGCCTTACCAAAAAAGTTAGACGCGCATTGAGCGCATTTAAAAGGAAACTTCGTACAAAAAATTAACGCAAGACAAACGTTCAATGCGCGTGTAACTTTTTTGTTGTAAGGCCCTATGTGTTTAGAAGATTAGGAAAGGTAATATGCGTACGTCTTGCCTAACAGTGGGCAAAACAATGTTGATGAAAACGAAGAGATGTAGGTATCTAGATAAATCTTTAGAAATAAACAGATTTCCTAGAGTGTTAAGGCTTGTACGACATTCGACTTCGTAAAGTTCCTATTGCACTCGCGGAAACATCACCATATATTGATGCGAGTCATTAAATCATACTAACAACTAGCAGAGTAACCACACGACATAGCATATGAATTTTGAAATCTCAAAACTGGTGGATTCCAATGTAAATATAACAACTATGCACATTTAGATTAATTTATTAATTATGCACTTGTGCAAGTTTATCTATAGACTCATCAATATCATTATCATCATCTACCTGCCCTTATCCCAAATCAGTTAAGGTCGGCGCGAGAACAAAATCATGTAGCAAAAGGATTTGGCATCTTTTTCCTATCATCTGCCTGACGTTAACCCTCTTTGGGGATGCTATTGTAGGTGGTATCACCGCCACCATGCGGTTGAGCTAAACAGTAAGCAAAGAGAACATCAACAAATAGTTGTGACATACCTCCTCGACGAAGCAGACGGTGGCGCCGCGCGGCACCTGTCCCAGCTGCTCGGCCTGCAGGCTGGGGCTGGCGCGCACGCGCAGCCCGGCCGAGTGCTTGCCCGAGAACTTGCGCAGCTTGCACGGCGGCGACGCCGGCGCCACGCCCGACGTGCCCTTCTCCGCCGTGCCTTCAGCAGGGTTGTCCAACACTTCTATCACCAGCTCCTGAATGGTGGACACGAGATCAAAGGATTTAAACTAGGGAGCTAAACAAGCTGGAACTTTAACTGTGGAAAACAATACAAATAGTGGATCTGACTCAAAACATGGTTCGAATGCTTTTTTTTTCTTTTACAATTATTACTTTTAGTATTTTCCAATATACCGGGAGTAACGGAAAGGGTATAACAAGCCGAAAGGAGGTCAAGGTACTCATGAAACTGAACAACTTTCCCCATGGAACATGGGTCAAATATGAAAAAAGCAAATTTGGACCTCCCATACAATATCACCGATCAGCTAATTGATTAACTATGGAAGGCCCAATTTTTTTTTATATTATGACCCATGTTCCATGGGGAAAGTTGTTCAGTTTCATGAGTACCTTGATCTCCTTTCGGCTTGTTATACCCTTTCTGTTACTCCCTGTATATTTGAAGTAGTATTTGCATTTGTAGCTGAAATATCTTTTTCATCCCATCTATTCGAAAAGAACGAGTTTGTTCGCCTTTAAGTGCACCCAAAGGTGCAAGTTTGTTCGCCTTTAAGTGCACCCAAAGGTGCAGTTTTCTATTAAGAAACCATAAGTGCGCCGCAAAGTTCTTTTATTCGCACTTATTGAATTCTTTATTTAAAAAGTGCGAATAAAAGAACTTTGCGGCGCACATAAGGTTTCTTTGAATTTAGAACATCTTGATGTTCAGTCAGCGCCAAAGAAATGGAACGCAAATATTGTTCGAATAAAGGCTGTATGGGACGACGGTCCATAGTCGCGCCGCCCCCAAAGAATTTAAAAGAAGAAGATATGTGTGAATTAATTAGTCCGCAATTTCGTAAATTTTACCAAAAATTACACGATTGTTAGAATTTTATTTATTTTTTTGAAAAATGAGTTCAAGTGGCAGTGAAAGTATAACATTAACTCCTGAAAGTATTAGAAATGAAGCAAAAAATGTGATGGATAATCTATTACCTGCAGAATCCCGGAAAAAATATATGAGAGCCTATGGAAAATTTATTGTATTTGTACTGTACTGTACCTATTAAATTTCTCTATTTAGTTGTTACTACTTGTTTTATTATTTTATCTAAATAACATTGCAATTTAATATGAGGCGCCTTTTATTTTCTCATAGAGGGTGATGAAAAGTAGAGTGAATCACTCGGGCGCAAAATATATTTTGGCTCGGGCGAAGTACTTTGAATCCCTCGCTGCGTTCAGGATTCTACTAAAGAATCCCTCGCTACGCTCGGGATTCTACTCTAGAATCCCTCACTTCGCTGTGGATTCAAAAAAGCGCCCTCGCCGTAAAAGTATTATTTTGCGTCCTTGTGATACAATCTACTATTACAGTAAGTATGTGCGTAAATAAACAACAAAATGTTTTACTAACCACAATCAGACAAGTTTCGTATTACCTGAGGAGCTGGCAGGTCATCGAGTGTGCAGTGGAAGACAAACGAGCCTGCGGCCCTCGGGGTCCAAGTGGCGACGTAGGTGCCGTCGGGCTGCACGCGCACCGCCAGCCGCTCGGCCGGCACGCGGCCGGCGGGCACGCGGCTGCCCGCGCCCGGGCACACCTCGCCCCAAGCGCCGTTCAGCAGGCGCAGCTCCTCGAATGAGTAGTTCTGATATGCCTGCAACGAAAGAGACCAATCAAATGTAATCAAGAACAAATGATACCCAATCAAAGCCAGCTCTGCATTTTTGATATGTCGCAATCACATATTTTTATTGCTTCCCTTTCCTTTAGCAGGAACCGAAAAAACAACGCGAACGCTAGATGAAAAAATAATTACTCTGTGACGTTATTAAAATTTTAAGCCACGACTAACTCTAAAATACAGAACTAGCTTGAATGCCAGCGGAGTTACTTAGATCATACTGCGAGGTACCGAACAACCGTCATTACCGGAAAAACTTAGCTACATCAACAGGTCAAACTGAACAATTTCCCCCAAGGACCAAAGGTATAAAAAGTTTCTTTTTTAAGGTTCTTTTTTAATCTACAATACTAAAAATCTGCCCAACATTAATTATGATGGATGAGAGATATGTTTTATGTTCTTTGGGCAAAATTATTCAGTTTGTCCTGTGGAGCTTAACTTTTTCGAGAAAATCGGTCGTTTAGTACCACCTTTTATGATCTAACTCCGCTGGCTCAGCGACCCAAGGTGCCAAAGCGTGTAAAACCCCGAAACCATCGTCTATTACAGAAAATGCAGACTTTTATCCTCTCTTGTCATGTCTTAGGATTAAACGCAGTTTGGGATTTTACCGTAACACATAAGGATCGGTGCTCGCAGTTAAGGCAGTAGGCACATGAGGCGTATGCCTACAAAAATCTATTTAGATACAAATATTGTAATTGCAAAAATAGCTATTTATTATGTGCCGACTGTATTATGACGCACTTAAAATTAACATCGATCACACGATAAGACAGAAGCAAAGCGAATGGTAAACTAAAAAGATAAGAAGCGGTCATGCGGTCACTGTTGTCCTTAGTGCCTCAGTGATTCGCGCAGCGTTTGAACTAAAGAGCCCACCTTCATCATAGTTATTGCGTGGAACTTCATCGTGTCCCTTACAGTAGGATTGTAGGGTACGTCGGGCAGGTTGCTGCGCAGGCCGGCGGACGAGCGACGCGAGCGCGACGCCACGTCCTCCAGCCGCTGCACCACCACCTAACAACAAACAACAGCTAAATATGCATGCAAACACTGTAAGTACACCGGGGGTATCAAAAAGGGTATTACAGGCCGAAAGAAGGTCAAGGTACTCATGAAACTGAACAATTTTCCCAAAAATATGAGGAGGAAATGTGGACCTCCCACAGTAAATAGAAAATTAATCAGCTGATCGGCGGTTTTGTATGGGAACTCCAGTTTCTTTTCACATTTAATCCCTTGTTCCATGGAGGAAAGTTGTTCAGTTTCATGAGTACCATGAGCTCCTTTCGGCTTGTTATGCCTTTTCTATTACTCGCTGTTTGTCTTATGGATTCATTCGTATCGCGTGTAACACCGAGTCTACGAACGGACCGACGACGGCCTCTGATGTCGAAGTTTTGACCAACCAATCCGCAAAAATGTACTAATTGAGAAATATCTGTAATGTATGTATGTACCACAAAAATCGAACCAAGAGCATCCATATGCCGAGCCCAAAATCCGACAGCTACACCACGGAAGCAATAAGAAAACCTAACACTGTAATGGAAATTTGCACGCAGTATCGACAAAAGCAATTACAAGACCTTTTAGTTTGAGCCAGTAGGAAGCGTCGACTAAACACATGTTCGTGATAGTTTCATTTGTGTGATGTGATGATCATTGCAGGCACTAACTTCGTTCACATGCGGCCAAGGCCGTGATCTTGGGAATGTTATATCGTTATCATATTTACAATGCGGCCACTAATCATATCTAGTTAGAAAGGAGAGTTGGTATGTTCTACCTTTCGATCAATGGGTCTGATTGGAGGTATTGCCTGAAAGATTTCCGCTGGTTACCTTTTTAGCGCTCTTACCACCGAATGACGGTATAAAAGTCGGATTAGAGGATTACCTCCCAAAAAATACATTTACTCATTTTACAGTTTCATTGCACGTTGCGCTTTACGAGATTTTGTCATTATTTTCAGATAAACCCTGTATCCTAGGGACCTGTTCTGAGCAAAGTTCGATCACTCTATTCGAAAGTCAATTGCTGCTGAAAAAAGTAACAGGTACATTGTTTAATGGCGTTCTCATAATTAAAACACCTAATACTAATAATAAAGGTTTAAATGCAAAATTCTCACCTAGCTAGAACCACAAATTAAGGAAAAGGTGCGCGGGGCGCCTTTACAGATGGATCACAATCAGTGCTCACAGTACTAGCGAATATTTTGACGCTTACTCAACTCAAGGTATATCGTTGCCACGAACGTCATATTTCTTGGATTCAAATTAACAAATAATCAGATAAGGAGATATTATACTTTGAGATTTTTGACAGTAGTTACCCCAACCCTGGCTATGTAACAAGTGACAATCGCTAAAATCCTATTCGGTGATCCTTCTTCGGGTCGAGTGATCCTTCTGTAAACTCTCTATTTTGTGCTGGAACCTTTGTTAATCGTACTTAAAAAAATGTTTACTCATGGCAATAACGATCGGATGTTAATTTTACCCCGTAAGGTATGAGAACGTGATTTGTGTGAGAGTGTAATTTATTTAATGTTAAATAGGAACCTAAAATAAAGATCGTAACATTTTACTAGTAAACCTGTCTATCAGACTTATTGAAAATTAAGTAAACCATTAACATATCGCGTCTCAATCAGGACCTGCGAGCGGCCTCAATATCAGATTCATGTTATTTTCAATAGCAAGTTAAATTTAATCATGGTAGCTGGTAGGTAGGTACACATTATAATAAATTATATTATAATCCTGGATTATAATAAACATGATTACTTGTATTTTATTTCCGATAAGTTCGATATTACCGTTTGGCGGGCAAATTATTTATCGGGCGTATAAACATACAACAAACAAAATCGAGCACTGCACTCAAAATTACATCAGTCCCTCCCTAGTCCTTACAAAATATTTGCTATGTATTGAACTGCAAATAAAAACCTTACCGCAGTATTGCCACAACTTTCATATAATAATAATAAATTGGTAAGTATGTTTCATACGTAAATATTTGATGAACGGACGAAATGCCTGTTATACATTTTATTAACTTCTTTTAGATAACATTCAATTAATGAAAACTGAAAATGGTACCTACTTAGATACGCTTGGTAAAAGTTGCCACTATTTTACTCATGTACCTACTTTATTTATATACCCGTACAGCCTGAATTTAATATTTGGTGTTATTTTTACGGTATCATTCGCAGTTCTATGAACCATTTTGATATGCTGTGATGTGACGGGACTACCTACGGTATCACGAGTTCCTTTCCTTACTATTCTGAAGGGATAAACATTTTCTGAAGTTACTGAGCTGATCACAATTCTGTTCAATGGTTCATGTTAAAGGTGAATTTCAGTTTCTAAACATTTTATTATTTGTATCGGGTGAACAAGCAAGCAATAAAAAATAGAGACTGTATTTGCGAACCCTACGGTATTTCTACGAGAATTTAATCAAAATGTTAACAGAGCGTAGAGCGGAGAATTTTCAGGGTTCATCAATAATAATTTGAGACCACTATTTCGGAGGTAAACCTTTAGGTAAATTAAAACTTAAGTAGGTAAATACCTATTCATATAGTTTAACGTGCAACATTAATTAAACAAGCACCGAAACTTCTAAGTTCCTTTTACTGAAAGGATAGCTATTACAGAAAATACAGCACAGACTTAGAATTCGCTTATTTATTATTTTATATCCCTTTGTTGAATTCGAAAATAGATTGTTGTTATGAACTAGATAGCGCTATCAGTCTAAGGACCACTTAATCCATTTTCGCTGTCTCTTATCCGCAGTAATCTGATTTCATCGTGATATTACCCATGTAAGACCTAGCCCATAAGTATATCAGAGTTTAAAACAAGCTATTAAGTTGACTTCCTTCTAACTTGTACACGCTCAACGTTAGTCGTATTACGAAGGAAATTAGATCTAGTCTGTTGCGGTAATTGATAAACGATTTCTCCATCTTATGTTTTTGTTTATACTTTGTGAATTTCAAACGATTTTCACAGAGCATGTGTCGCAGTTGACTACGGTGTATTGACTGCAGATCGCAGCAGTCAGGCTCTTGTCGCTGCGTGGTGGTGGTGTTGGTGGGCTTACCTCGACTTTGAGCGCGGGCGAGGCGACGGCGTCCCCGTACTGGTCGCGGATGATGACGGGCATGGAGACGCGCGCGGCCGGCCGCGGCACCGTCGCCGGCGGCTTCAGCTCGCACAGGACCGGCTCGACGCGCGGCGACGGCGACAGCCAGCGCGCCAGCCGCCCGCCGGCCGTGCTCTCCGCGCCCGACACGAAGTCCGACAGGAATTGACGCTCGGTTGATATGGATCTGTAAATAAATAAATCTTTAACACCATTTTCAGCTAACTCTATTGGTATATTTATTTATTCCGCATTTTTAAGCAACAGTCAGCTCAGTTCGATACATGATGCATACATAGCATCACCTTATTTGTGGGTATCCTATAACAGTCACACGTAACAAGTCGACGAAATGCTTTGTAGTTAATTGAGATAGATAGATAGATTAAACATTTCTCTTCAACGTCCATGTCTAACACTTGAGTTGAATCTTATCTGAAGAAAAGAATGATCTAAAAAGGTTTATGAAGTTCTGTTTGTAGGTACGAAAATTACTAAATTTTGATTTTAAAATATACTAAGTAGCAAAGTCACCGTTTCATAACCCAGTTCGACGTTATTAACTTACGCCAGCCCAACCGTATTATGTAGGTACACTACACCTCGAAAGCATACGCTGTCATATATTTTTAAATTGGCAAAATTGATGCAGTAATCACGTTAAATATTTACAAAAAAGTAAGTGCAAAATATGGGACGAGAAACTGTCGATGCGATGCGAGAGAGAAACTTCGTATTTTTTAAAATCAGTTAAAAAAGGAAACAAAATGTTAGCTGCATGCAACTACTACTAATAACTCTGTGACCTGGCTGGATTCCTAGAATAGAATTGATCTTTTTTCAAACCGTAACTTTTTAACAAGGTTATGGATAACTGGGTTGTAGCTACGTAAATGGGAACGAATATCCATGGGAAAGTAAACTGTAAAAATACGCCGAAACTCAAGTTGGGAGACTTTTATCTAACCAGCATAATCAGCTTTTTAAATATTTTTAGGTTGATCCATCACCTTATGTCCATCTTAAGTAGGTACACTATAATTTTAACTGTTCAGCATATTTAGTATGCAAATCAACTATTTCAAATCACCGAAGGGATCCCAATTAATAGAGCAGGTATCTAGATACTTTGCTTATATCTTTGGGAGGTAAATAAATAGGTCGTCATTTTTTCAGGTTAAGTACCTCTAGCTCTAATGGTGAGTTATTTTTATCATTATCTATCACCCACCATTAGGTTGTCTTTGCCAGACTTGCGAGATGAAACTTTCTAGAACAACATGTCACATAATACCTTCTAGCCGTAAACAAAGGGTAAACAAGTCTCATATAATTTACAGGATGTTACAGCAAAAGTAACTTTGTACTTATTTATCTATGTTTTATTTGATTATTTTCGTAAGTTACTTTACGAGAGAAGTCATGTTTTTAAAACTTCACCCATGATCGAGAAAAAACTATCTGCTGCTTGTCTGTGTCATTTTTCGTGATAATCCGCATATCCTTAAGAAAGTATAAACCTCAGTAATTTGTTAGGTATTGGCATCACAAGTATATGGGTACGATCTTTCAAAGAAAGTAGAGCTTAGGTACAGGATTATACTCATATAGTCTCCTCCATGTCAAGGTATTCCAAGTATAAAGGATACACACTGTATATTAAAAGCTAGCTGAATAGTGCACAGTTTGTAAAGACTTTTGTTATACTTAACATAATGGGTTGTCAATGTCGTCATCTGTTAATAAGCCCGCCCGTGTGTGGTTTGGAACTTTGGACGAGTGTGTAGAATGGGACAAGATGAGGCGGTAAGTGAGATGGTGCAGTAGGGTCGCCGGTTCGACGCCTGCCTGGTAGACAGGCGCGACCTCTCTATCGCGGTGCATCATGTACGTAGAGGGTGTGTATCGATAACTTGCTGATAATAATACAACATCGATGTTACATAGTCCTGCCGTGCTGAATAAGACAAGGCGTATCGGTGTATGTGAAAAAGTGCATAACTGGGATCGATACTAGGAAACTTAAGTTCCAAAATTAACCCTCATATAACAAACAGAATATGATTATCCAACACCCGCTTTCAGTGAATGGTGGCTGGACGGATTAACCGTAGCAGGATAGCTTGTTAGACTCCTGGTAACCATATCCTTTTCTCATATACATAATATGATTAGGTACCAAAGAGTGTTTACGAGCGTATGTTTGTTACATGTAATCGCAATGACCACCACAGTAGCCCTAGTTCAAGATGTTATTTATTACCTAAAAAGGTAAGAAAGCATATTAAGATCATTTCATTTAAGTTTCTTCTCGGAGAGAGTTGTTCAGTTTCATGCGCAGGTTTATCCCTTGAAAAGTTACTTTCTAAACACCTGTAGGTATAGTAAGAGGAATGTATTGCTAATTTGTAATCAGTAAATTACACGAATTTAGCAGTGCAAAATTCAACACTTCTATGAAGACAAGAAACAATTAAGTAGGATATGGAAATTGTGCTAATTAATTTTCATTACGTGTCGATATCGATAATGAGCGTGTGGGTGAATATATGGCATCCCTAGCTCGCAACGAGAGCCACCGGCAGCGCTGCGATCTCGGGAGCCGGCCGGCAGTGGCGCTCCGCTAGTCTGCTCCGCCAGTCAGTCGGTTGATGCCGGTCGCCGCGCGCGGTTGCACGCGCTCGAGCGCGGCACGCGACAATGTCGCTCCTGTACGCGCTGATCGTGTTGGCGGTGTTCTCGCCCGGGCCCTCGCGAGCCCACGAGCCCGCGGGAGTGTGTGCCCTCGACTACTGCACGTGCACGCCCGCCGCTCACCCCTCGTGGACCACAGTCAACTGCACTGTACCCCCCGATCAGGTACGTAGTATCTCACATTCGAACCAACAAAAGTGAACGTGCGAGCCCAGATGTGGGCTCTTAGATACCGCAATCAACGACTCTACATTCAAAATATTAACTTGTTTTGTTCACAAATACTTAGGTAACTTTAACATAACAAGTTTTTATTATTTCTTTACTTGTTAAATACTGGAAAAACTTTAAAGTAGGTACCTCATCAACTCAACTATAACTTTTGTAGAAGAGATAACGTATAGGTGCCTAGGCAATTATAAAAAACTACTCCAATATAGAGTCGTTTCATATTATTACTTAAAAGTCACGCTAAGAAACTGTGGTTAAAATTTTTAACACGTAGAGACTTGTTTTAGTCCATGGAATTTTTAAGACGGAAGTGTTTATTTAAAATCTTTTCAAAAGTTTAAACTTATACATGTTAAACACACATATGTATAGTAAAAGTATAATAAGAGTTTTAAGTAGATCCTTTTCTGATACAATTTCAGTCAGGGGTTTAAGTTCACAAAAACATACCTACCTAGCTATACTTACTAATCACGCTTATTCGAGTTAGTCTCCAACATTGTTTTGATTGCGTTTATAATTCATCTCATCGCGAAATAAACCTACCTACCTACTCGAAAAAGTGGTTATAAAAACTGTAAACAAAGACGAACTACCTGGCTCCGATCCGACATCATACCGCCACCACCGGTCGCGTTCAAAGCAAACGTGAACGATCTCGCTGCTGTGTTGTGTGTGAGCTATTTTACTGAACATGCAACACAGAGAAACAAGTGGTAGACAATCCGGAACAAGTTAGTGAAGTATCCTGCAATACCATTAATGACGAAGCGTATAAAGCGATAAAAATGTGTTCTATTGTGTGTCATACAAGCCTATCATAATGACCTCGTTTTTTACAAAGAGTGCACCGCTGTCAATGCGGGTGATATAATTAGGTCCTTTTGTTTAGTTAAAAAGCGGCATGCAATATTGGGGAAGCATCACCTTCCTAGTGTAGTGGCTTAGGAAGGGTTTGCACGACCAAGTTGCGAGCTATATCGGCCACCACCCGCATACCCAAGCTATTTGCGGTGCTGCCACGCATTTGCCAATTTAAGTCCACCTAGACATGTCTAGAGTACATACAGATTAAATATTAGCTATAACTTGGCAAATATGATAGTTATAAATAAATCATGATCGTCCCACATAGTTTTAATCGTATTCTTCGAATGTTAAAAGAGCAGTTGCAAATCTCGACCAATTCCACCGAGTAAACAAACATTGCATTGGCCTAATCAGCTGTGTGTGTCTAACTCTTTTGTAGAGTTCGCCAAACTTTGCTATTTGGACAGCATTCAAATTTTTGAATCAGATTTAGTTAGTATGTCATCGACCGTTCCGTCTGGTCTCGGTTAGCCGAACTCGCCACTCTAACCTATAATCATGGTAACACAGTTGTTCCCCATTCATTCAGGGGGACAATGTCATTGCTTTTTTAATGGATTGCTAGTACAGTTTACGGTTACGTTTACAACTATGCCAACATAGTGACTACAAGGAAAGGAACACGAGCACAGAAATATCTCAAGTTTGAAGTCATTTAAAACAATGGATAAACATGAAACAAAAGATAGTGATTCATTTTAGTCATTAGTTCAATGGTTAGCATTAACAAATGACTAAGTGTAGCTTAATTTTAGCGTTCAAAGAAAAATGTTCAGACCACAGCTTTGTTTACTTAAACATTTGACCACATTTTTTAGTGTACACAATTAATATTGCAAGACGAAATCAAACGTAATTGTAATTGTGTCTACTGAGCTGTGCGACCCCACAAGCAAGTATGACCGGAAGTTAATGTTATTGCTGGCGTTTTGGAATGCCCGTGGTGTTGTGTTGGGTATCATGGTCACTGGATACTGGTCACTCCACTAACTACGTTCACATCTCTTGATTTATATCTCATTCATACATTTGATTTCGCTTACCAAAAAAGTTACTTAGAATGTTGACAGAGAACAATAATCAAAGCGCATGTTACTATTAAATAAGTTACCTAGTGAATCATAGGTACAGGTCATATTCATTACCAACGTAGCTCCAATTCCTTGTTTCTATTGAACTAATATTAAGAGTTTCAATAGAGAGAACAATCGAACGAAATACACCTGTTGCCAGAGAGGCAAGACACGACTCGATATACAAGGAGCCTGTTGTTGCTCTATCAACATATCCAGTCATACCATTTTAATTAGGGAGGTAGACATGGGACGAAAGTTACATAGGGACACAATCAGTGCAGACAGAATGTGATAAAAACACCGACGTCAAAAGTTGCGATCGCAGTCCTTTTATGAAAGTATCGCTTATACTTGTATAGTGTAGGAAAACGTAACGGTACTGCCCAAAACGATGTTTGTAAATAAAAAAACATGCAGCGAGCCGATTCGGAACAGATCTCGAGTTGAGTCGACACACATCGAAGCCATCGAGAAGCGTCGGGAGCAACGAACAAACCATAAAAAAACGTAATGAGAGATCGCTTCCTGCGGCAGCGCGCCTTCTACTTCGATACACGCTATAAGATTCACAATCCAAAATTTTAAGCGCCCGCTGAATACAGGGTCTTAAGAATATAACGGATACGTTTAGTGACCCAAAGTGAATTTCTGTTGCAAATTATGCAATTTCTTTAAATAGCTTATTTTGCGTTTCACCAAAAGTTGTATGGCCTGAGTAGATCCACGGTTATAATTTAACTACTGACTGACTCTCGGAACTTGAAAGATACCTACCTAGCTCAGTGAATGTACAACATACATACAACATATTGCTTTTAAATTAATAAACTAAGTTTTCAGGTTTTAGTAGGTATGCATAGCAAATGTAAATTTCATGCTAGTTACGAGTTATGTTTCTGAAGTTAAATAGTTGAAACGTGAAACCTACGTTCAAACTATGTTTAGTGCCTGCAAGCAACTAGTTGAATTAAAAATCAATAGCAATGCTTCTGAATAGGTAGAGATGTCTAAATCATGCGTTAAAATGTCCTAAAGTATTTAGGTAGGGTAAAGTACGGATAGATGCGCACCTTTTGGAAAATGCTGTATAACTCAAAAATTAAGAACTTATTTACAAAATTATCTTTACAGATTCGAGGATTGATCTTTAATCTTTCATTAAAGCCCTAATTCATGAATTTAATTTTTATTGTTTCGTTGTAAATCCAGTTTTGTTTGACCTCTTGAAAAAGGGATAGTCGCGCACCCGCACGGATACTTGCGCAGCTCTAAAAAATCATGGGGGGATACTTGCGCTTTGAAGATTGCCTAGGTGACTTACTATGAAATTTGAACTTTTTTTAAATCAAACCAATTTAAAATTAATTTGATTAAATACTTATTTTAAAAATCGAATAGGCCTCCGGCCTCATTACCTTAATATTATTACTATTTCTAAAGTTATTGAGTGCTAAGTCATTATTTCAGTAAAAAAATTGTATCAACGCGTAGGTAGCATAAAAATGTATGTTGAACAACGTCTATATCTAGACTGTAATTTAGAAGCATTTTATCCATCTGCAACATACTAAAATAAACAGAAATATCAATCTGCGCAACTATCCCCCAAAGCGCAACTATCCGTCCAAAAAACCAGCGCAAATATCCTTTTTGGTACGGATAGTTGCGCATTTAATTAAAAAAATAATGATTTGATATTTTGGAATAATTAATAAATGGGCATATACTTTATATAGTAGTGCATATGAGAAAATAAAAATGTGAGCGATTCTACAAACGTGAGAAAAGATATCCTAAAAACAAAATGTGCTAAAATAATTTCGACGCCCGGTTTGACCACGCTACCGAAGATTTTTGCTTAAACTGGCGTACATTGTGCAATTACTCCAATAATTAACATGGTACTTGGGCTTTCAGGAGGAAGACTACTATGTTTTAATAAGCAATAGTGCTGAAATTCACTAGAACATAGTGTTTTCGAAACCTGCGCAACTATCCCAACGGCGCATCTATCCGTACTTTACCCTATAGGTAAGGTAAAAATGATCATACGTTATTTCATAAGATTTATTGGTAAAGCATTCATTATTCATGAGACTTTTGTTTTTACAATATTTGATAATGATGATAGCTTATGTTATGCTCATATCCACCATCACACTGGGTGTCGTACTGTCGTACCATCAACCGCGTATTCTATTGCGTCATTGGACTTTCACCACGGTAATCGAAAGTCATTACATTGGGTACCTACTTGCGTATGGTTTCATTCAAGTTGGCAACATCATTTAAATATACGTATAATCGTGTGCCGGATTCAAATGTAAAGCTTTGTTTTTCACCTCAAATATCAACCTCATAATAGTTGATTTCGATAAGCCTCTGAGAGGTTCTGGGAACCGCTACGCTACGTGTGGTTGATTTCGCGTTTTTCCAAAAATAAAACTATCGACCTATGTTCGTCGAATGCAATGTTTTAGGGTTTCGTAGTCTACTGGAAACCTTCGTCAAGTCTGTCTGTCTGTATGCCGCACCCTTAGTTCAACTTCATTAGTTTTGGAGCTATCGACATCTTTGGGGAAATAGATCGTGTTGACTCAAATATTATATATAGAGAAAAAAATATATATTTTTTTTGGAACTCCCATACATGTGAAAGGGGGGCAAAAATATTTATTTTGTCCTGTAATATTGAATACTAGGGTAGCGATAAATAGGTCTTTTAAAACTAAGGGGAGGTATTTTTGAAACAATGCCGCTAAAAATTTCGTCTTGACATATTTGCTTTTAAAAGGGACGTTTTTGAGTAATAATTTGTTCCAGCTATAACTCCTAAAGGATCAACGTAAAACAATTGAAAAAGAAGTAATTTGATAAGGGATACTTTACCACTAAAGTTTTAAGATAAATATGTATTATTGCAATTTGCGGATTGTAGCCATACAGCTGCAAACAAACCAACTACAATAGTAACTTTGTAAGGTTGAAAAACCTAATATTTAAAGTTGACTATGAAACCCTATTTGTGGGCGTGACTGACACGCTTTTGGTCAGTTTTTATAATTTATATAGTGAAAATTAGGAGTAACAAATAGCAGAAGACAGAGAAGCCTTTGGATTAGGGACTAGCATAAACGAAATATTTAGCATTCTGTGAATGTCAAAAACGTGTCGAATTGATAATCTGCTTTTTAAAAATCGCTATCAACAACAGGCTGCACCCAACACTAAGTTAAAGGATTACCGCATCAATTTTATCATAACAACTCTCGGCCTTCCTTATAATCCTCTAACGCCTCCTGTTTATCAGCAAAACGTTAAACCAGATATCTAAGCCGATGGGACACACATATCTATTTAAAACTGGTGATAATTGCTTACTTAGCTACGCTTTAAATAAGTTTGGTCATTCAAAACGTAGCCGTGTACGTAATTTAATATACGTTTGCTTAACATGTCCAGGAACAGAGTAAATAGTTTAAATTTGTGAATAGAGCAGCTCATTCACAGCATCGTGTCTGCTGACGCTACATTCATATTCCGGGAATACAGTCTAATATTATAAGCAAATGGGCGCCGTCGGTTTCAACGCCCTCGTCGGGTTTTGTCTTAGTTTCTGATACGTCAGGAATCTTGTTTACGTGGACACAAATCAACTGCTTTGATGTGCAAAAAAACTCGACTAGTTTGGTCTAGTCCATGAAACTATACTTTACTGAAAGAGCAACTTTTACATATGTTAAGGAAGTATTTTACCTGTAGGTATTTCTAGAACCATCTAAAATCGGCTTATAACACGGGTTATTATATTGTTGAGATTAGAGATTAGAAATAAAATAACTACAAAGAGGTACGTAATGCGATTCAAGGATTCCCGTTTTAATGTGAAATAAAAGGTCCTACCTACTACGGATTGATTTCGATCACAAACAAGGATCTTAAAATACTATTTTAAATTGATAAAGATATAGAGATGAATGGTAGAGAAAGACATGTTGCGCCGACCCCAAATAAATTGGGAAGGGCAGGCAGATAATGATGATAGCAACTTTTTATTCATATGAAAGGAAAAAGAAAAATATTATGTAAAACTAAAACCAGAATTGACACCACAGTTTTCGTGAAATCGCTATGCTATGAAACATGTTGCAATAAAGTGCTTAATAAATTATATTTTTAAAGTCTGACTAACTGTTTAAAAAATAGTTCCCGACACCCATTAGCGGTGACTATTAGGTGTTTACGAGGTTCGTCTGGCCTGGCTGAAGGCAAGCAAGCGATTTGAAATCAGACAGAGTCATTCGCGTGGCGAGTAGTGGCGACCCAAATAACCCCGACCGGGCTGTTTGTTACACTTGAACTCCGAGACTCGGGCGGCTTGAGACGACACTGATTCCACACCAACATGACGCGTTCGCTCATTAGATTAGCAACAGTAGAAACACTCCAATAAAGGATACTTAAACTTGACCTAACCTAACAAAGCATTACTTTGTTAGGTTTGGGCCTACATGAAGTTTATTCTACCTTTAAATGTGATCAAAAAGGAAACTTTGCACGACCGTGCAAAAACGAACCGATTTACATTAATGTCAGTATCTAGTTGAGACCAATTTCGATCGCACCCATCTATTGTTCCAATTGACTTATGTTCAATCGTGATCTAACTAAAATCTCCGGGCATTGTGTTTGGCTGGTCTTCCGTCGAATCCACCTACTTTTCGGCCGAGTTCACTTTGATGTGAAACACAGTTTACAGTTTTAAACCTGCAAAGTTATTGAATGTGACGCATACATAGTTAAAACCGTAAAAACACTGGCCCTGTCATACTCAACGGCTGAGTATGGCCGAGCCGGTGGCTAGACTGGTTTCGCACGCACTGGAGCTAGATAATTTGCAACAATCATCAGTACTGGCCAAGCCTAGTCCAAGTACTCAACTATGCTAGTTATGTGTACTTGCCTACTCTTTATGCAGATGTAATAACCACTTTTAAGATAAGGCTAACGAAGGTTAGACATAGGTAAATCATAAAATGAATAAACGCGTTGCGTTACAATAACAGAGTCTTGTGGTGGAATGAATGAACGGTTGCGTCATTTGATCTGATACAAAGACCATTGAAGCAACTAACATTTACCTTTATACGTGTGATGTAAATTAATTTTAACCATCGAAAGTTGAGTTGATCGGAGACGCAGAGCGGTCATCGGGTGCGAGACCGTAAAAGGCCAATACAACTTACTGCACTGGGCTTCAGCAAGTATGGGATTGCAAAACAACCGTTAAGACTCGACTCTGACTCAGCACTGTACGCAATACACATGAAATTGGCACTACTCCGCGAATGAAAGAACCATACATAATAGTAGCATTACACGAAGAGCCCACCTACCTGTTGCTTAGGTCAATGCCATTATTTTGCCTCCGTTTTGTATATTTTTAGTTTATCTCAAAATACTAGTAGTTTATTGCTACAAAAATACTATTACACTTTACAATAATCTTAAGGAATCAACACAGAAGTTGAAAGTCAATAGGCGGATGGTATAAGATGGTTTATTTTTATTTAACATTGGGTATGTGAGAGCGGACGTGTCATCTCCACGCTTTCCTTTTGTAGTCTTATAACTGCGTCTGCTTGTTTAATTTCGCATCAGACCGAACAAAATTTTGAACTACAGGATATTTATGTTTATATTGGCGCATTTTTGTGAAGAATCAGCGAATATGACAACGATCCGTTTGATAAAAAGATATGACGAAACATCATTGTATCTAAAATGATTTCGTTCATAAGAATTAGAGGAATCATTGTATAAACACTTGCTTGCAACGTAACAATTACTAACGCATGTACCTAATCAAGGAATAATATTAGTTAAGTAGCTATGTGATGTTAGTTGAATGTTTAAAAGACAATGTGAGTCACCAGAGCTGCTCGTTATCTGTAGCGGGCGGCGGCATAAACGCGAACAGTAAGATAAAGACTATGCTATTATCGTATACGACGCACAAGAAGCTGATGTTTCCAATTCCTTTCTGAACTATTCACTACGAATACAAACCGAACCTATTTGTTGTATGCTGATTTAAACTTCTGCCGCAAACTTGTGAAAAGTTCCGAATTATTTTATAGGATAGGTACTCACTACTCAATAAGATTATATCGACCGATTTTTCTATAGGAAAAAAAGAAATAGAAAATAAGAGGCACCGAATAGCTAAGGATTAGGTGCCAAAATTGAGAGCATTGTTAATACAACAGTTTAGGTGTTTTTCCCCACTCCAAAGAGTCACGAGTAATTCAATCAGTGCCCGTATCCGCTCTGACCCCTTCTTTACAACGATAGTCCGAATATCGCCCAATTCGAAAAACGAACATGTGAACCGGCGAACATATCTAATCAAACAGTGCATCGAGAATCGAGACTGAGGGAATTGAGCGGTGGATTTTCAATATCAGCTCACTGTTGACTATGTTGCACAAGATTCAAACGAAAAAAGCCTCAGGCATTTTTCCGTTTTATTAGCTAGACTGGCGAGGCAGCCGTCCTTAACTTTTCAGGGTTGCAATTTAGAGCATAGTAAGTTATATACTAAATCGCAACTTTTCGTTTTAGTTCGTTCCCTCCACAATATAAATCGTACCTAATGTTATAGTTAGCAATGCGTAAAGCTCTTATTGTTATGGGTTACGAAATATTAAACATACAAGCCAATGTTTCAACATGAACGGAAAGGAATGCAGTCGTACCTAGGTATAGGTACGATTACATATAGTTATGTAGGTCTGTATAATAATATAATGTGCACTTGCCCTAAAAATCTCAGTAGCTTGTGATTGAAAGAAGTTACAAAGTCCGTTCATTAGATTGTGAGATTATCCATTTAGTGGGAGAGCCGACTGCAGAAATGCCTATCTCATCAGGTATCACAATAGGCTAACTTTAGAACGTTAATTGACACGTACAGTCTGTCAGAACAAATCCTGCCGAAAGATGAAAATAATCCTTTTAGGTGCATAATGTCAATTTTGCAAAATTTCCGAAGTACCCGAATCAAAGTGCTGGCATCAGTTTACAGTTTTATAAATTATGTAAAAAAATCTTGGTCTGCCAGTGCGCACTCTGCGCTGGAAGTGCTTGGCAGACCGCTCCAAACGTACCCTTCCGGCAGCCTTACTAAATCTTATCATCGCAGTGGCAGACCAAGTTTTTTTATATAATTTATCAATGGTAAACTGATGCCAGCACTTTGATTCGGTTACTTTTAGACATAAATTTTACAGATGAAAAATTATCAAAAAGTATTGATTATTTTCATCTTTTGGCAGGATTGGTTTGGCAGACCTACGTCTTTCGACTAGTTTACGTGTCAGTTAACAGTGGTACCTGATGAGATAGGCATTTCTGCAGTCGGCTCTTCCATTAAATTCATATAAAAAGAAAATTTACCCCTTTATTATTATGATGTGAAAATACTTACTTTCTAACATGGTATTCTGTGTTAATAAAGGCCCCGCCTAATAATAATTAATGTACTAAGCTAACTCCATCATGTCCTCTGGACCCCAGACCATTGTCTAGACTAGATGTCCATTCTGCGGGTGTCAAGAAGACAGGTGTAGGATTTCACACTATTTATTAATTAGTATTAGTCCACATTCACGCTATTATTCGGGTGTCCTCTAGGTGTCCCCACGCGAAATTTTAGTCTTATCTGGATTATTTGGTATTTGTAAGTAGGTAAGAATGTCTTTCAAAGGAAGCTAAATCATTTCCAAGCAACAAGGCTAGTTTATCACGAGAAACTTTGTAATCAGCATCAGAAAAGTCAACCAGCTTATAATTGCATTATGATTAAAAGTGATACGAGAAGAAGTCGAACAATCGCAAATAAGAAGGATTCCGAGAAATAAAAGGCAAAGCTGCATTTTCCTTTAATTAAAAGACTGATTAATCTTTGATTTCTACCTCAAGGGCTTTGTTAGTGCGCTTGAAGTGAAGCGACTCAGAGAGAATCGTAGTATTCAACGTTCAGTTCTGGACAACGAATTATAGATGTTCAGGAAGTGTAACTATGCTCCAAAACTGGCCCCACGGAATGAGAGCCAAAGTGGGCGGGGAAAAAAGAGGGCCAATCGCGCAAAGTTAGTACCTCCTTGACTGGTCACTCGGCGAGACGCTTGGTATGACATTTGTCAAGTCATAAAATTTATGAAAGAAATTTCTACAAATTAATTTTCCTTATTAATAAAATGCACAAATATGCCTAAATGTGAAGTAAAATGGTGTAGAAGCCACACGACTTTCAAAAATCTTGGCTTTACATTTCATGTGTAGGTAAAACAATTTATTTCAATATTATTTTGTAGTAAATAAAGCTTCGCACGGCGAAATTGACATGCGCGGTACATTGATGCTTTTAATCTCTTGACTGATAAGAACATCGAATGTAAACTCCTATGTATAGCAATAGCAACTGTCGTCTTGCGTTTTCGCGACCCAGGGACGGTGTTATGCAACACTTTCGTCACAATGAATAACAATTTACATTTTAACGAAAAGTTATGGTAAAATATAATAACAGCTACCTTCTTAGAAAAAGTATGTTAAGTACTCACGAAAATTAGGTTCTTTGTTTTTTTTTATTCGACAAACCACTCTTGCGATGCCAGTGCGGAAATAAAGGTGTACTTACATTAAGAACCCATTCCAGAACCTCAAAAACTGTATCAAGACCATTTAAATAATTTTATCATAACCATAACATCACTACAGTCCACTGCTGGACATGGGCCTCCCCTTTTCTCCCCTCTCCAACGCTTGGCAGGCGGATTGGTGAGCGCAGTGCATGATGTTGCATTGACAGGGAACACTGCTGCCCATTTCCTCGATGAGTGTCCCTTAGTCGCTTTTTACGGCACCCACGGGTAGAATTGGGGTAGTGCTATTCCTAGCCGGCACCACACGGCTATTCTTAGCCGGCATCACACGGAATTAATTTTACGGTAGGATTCATTATTAGCCTCCCTGTAAACGAACTTGTTAAAAGCAAATGGATAGCAGCAGTTCGTCTAGAAAGACAAGAAAATGATTGGATACTGAGCTAATACAGTAAAATTTGTTCAATTTATTTTAATCATGAAGACATTTACGTGCCCACTGACAAAGGGAGACATCGGTTGAATAAACATGCAGTTCCTGATTGAAAAACGGGATATTTAAAACTTTTTGTCACAAAATCACTCTCATGAAAACTCTCATGATATTCTAATCATCGAAGCAGTAATTGAAGAGAACTTGAAAATTCGCTTGCACTACATGGCAAAACAGAATCACTTTTAAATTCAAGTCGCCAAAAACTGAATAAATTGGTGCTTTTTAAGGGAACATAAAAAGTAGGTTTATTCATCTAACCTTTTAAAATTTGGCATGTAATATTATGATGTGGTGCAGTGGCAGTGCGACTACCTGCAACTGCGACTGTATGAGTAGATACATGATAATGACCTCAATTCCATGTGGCTGACAAAAATAGCAATTTTAGAACAGGGCTGTCACTTTTTGTAATATAGGTTTAGAAAAGGGTATTGGACATCACAGAGCATCTTTAGTTAAGTCTCGTTTAAAATATCTACAAATACTTCGAAATTTCTTCTATGCTTAGCTGTCATCTTTTAATTTTGTAGACAATTTAGTTGAAATCATCTCCTATCATGTTTAATGTCAATTAAAATACAAGTAACAACTATATTCTAAAATTGCTATTTTGACATTCACATGGAATATAGGTAGGCTAATATCATATTATGAATTGACATTTATTTCTTCGTGAATTTATTCGCACTCTGTTGAGAAAATTGCAGGCTGAACGATCTAATTGTGCGAAAAGGTAGATGGCTCCGTGCTTCGGAGAGCACGTGAATCCTTAGGTCCCGGTTGCTATCTATGATTTATTACTTAGTTTTGAAAAAATGTAAAAAAAAGTTTTACTAAAATGTACCCACTAGGAAACGTACAAAGTACTTACTTTGTTTTTTAGAATTTTACACAGTTTAAGTAAGGCTAAAAAAATCCTCCCAAAATTTTTGAAAAACATTTCTTGAAAATCTTTATAGAGACGTGTTTTTGAATTCATGTCTACCTTCCGCATAACACCGTCCTCGTGTTAGAGATACGCGTGGTCACCTCTTTCGTTTACTCTCGTTGGTTCTTTAATACTTTATTATACTACCAAGTTTTAGAGTAGGCTAACTGCAAACATATGAAAATGAGTTGAGAAATATTTATTTTTTCTGAATATTTGTATCGGTGTGTGTATTGCGCTACGTTGTCATTTGCGTTGTTATGTGTGAGTGCTGGTGCCATATTTTAGCGAGCTTTGTAAGGGAGTTACTCTTCCTGAACATCTATAATTCGTTGGTTCTGGAGACTTTTATTCATCAATCTCTCTTCTCGTGTGACACCTTTTTCATACTAAACGCGCGCGACTGATTATATGAACCTATTAGTATGCTATTAGTATTATCCTACAAATAACTGATGATAAGAAAATTGAATCCTAATACTTTGTTGTTCACAGAGCATGGATATATTCGAGGGCGATCTCCCAGAATCAACAACAGACATAACAATAACCGGTGCACAAGCACTAATGTTCGGGCCTAATTCCCTGACGCACCTGAAGGATGTGAGGCACCTGCGCGTGGCTGACGTGAGGATCCTCCTCATGAGGAAGGCCGCAGCCGTCCAACTCAACGTGGTCAGCATCTACCTCGAGATAGAAAAATGTGACGTCGTCAGATTCGAGGAGAGGACCTTCAGCTTTATAAAAGGTATACAATTTCAGTCACAAAATATAGCTAAGCGATTATTACTTCAACATACCTATTACGTTTAGACATTGCACAAAATAGGAGTGTAGATAATATTTTGTGTCAATGTATTTATTCAGACCTCATAAACGTGTGATTCAATTTAGTGAAACATGGTATCATTGGAATCCTTATTGGTCAAGTAACAAACATAAGATAAAGCTCTTAAAATTGGAGAACCTAAGTAGCGAAGACGGTAAATATTTTGCTATGCGATTTAGGTTGAGTATTTCTTAAAAAGCAATCGTGTTTTTTTTAACTACATTTACATACTTGCATAAAGCTCTACCTACAACTTAATATGCTTTGGCGCGAGTGTGTGATCTGTTTGTGTTAACAATGTAAATGTATACGGATGTACGGAAAGCACCAGCGGCGGCGGTTGCCGGTTGCCGGCGGCGCAGTGAGTGTTTCCGACATCGCGCTGACGAACGCGTGTGGACTGCATGAGCGTTATTCGGCAGCCATTCATGTTGTTCACTAACATAGCCGACTGCGAATTATCCTGCATAAACTGTTAATCTAATTGAATGTCATTCATTGCATCTAACTGAAGGTTTCTTTAAAACACATCCATTGGTCGTCGTCGTCGACTATCATTAAAGTAAATTTTCCCTTGCTCATGTATTTTTAAATAAATCACAAGAAATATGTTGACATCGATATAATCACATTGAGAACCCATACCCAAGAGTATTCTTGGCAAAGAGATAAGTCGCAATCGATTCTCTCTGTGGCGAACAGACTTTGCGAGGTAATCAATGACATAATGTAGAAAGAGCACCAGGAGGGCTAATCTTACTGAAGCTATCGTCCTAGATTAAAACTTACAGCGTTACACAATCTCCTAATAAAACCAGCCATTTGATTCAATTTGAACATATTATCCGTGGCAAATACAGCAGGAGACGAGAAGACTACGTCCTGTGCAGAAAAGCAATAAAGTGTAACTAGCCAGTCCGTATATTTACTTGTAGCTACCGTGTGTCCAGTTGCATGTAACCGGTTAGGTTAGAGCTGGGCATGAGGCTCGGTAAATATCGAATGGCTTGTCTGGAACGTCAAAGGCTTATTTTTCGTGTGACGGACACGTTAACTTTTAACGATGTTTCGATGTCGTCAAATATGGATTGAAAGCCGATATTAGGAGGAGGTGTGCAATTGTGATTGCTACGCATATCATACCGATTAATGTCTTATCGGGCTTGCTTTATCCATTCCCGAAAATTCTATTCTACTCTTTCTATTCTATATTTAAAGTGAAACTTCCCATAAGATTATTCAATATTGCTAAGAAAAGAAGCCAGCTCCGCATATAATTTGCTAACCTGCTGATTTGGTTATTAGGCGAATCTACCAGATGAATACGAACCAATAAGCTTGGTATATTCCGGGTGGGTTTACCCGCAGGCCATCACTATAAGGACAGCAGCGTCGCAACTAGCGCCACAACCGGACGCTGTCGATTATCGGCTCGACCTCTTCCTGATATTTACCACTCAGAGACAGACTCTCCAACTTACATAAAAGTACATTTAACTTTTCGACGTGCTCTTAAAATTATTTTGCAATAATTTTAAAACGCGTTAAGAATAAGTAGGTGAAAGAAGTTGCATAAGTTAAATAAATTACGTTACGACATTACTAATCAATCGAAAATTTAATTTGTAAGTAGGTAGGTAGTTGTTGTCAGAAGATTGTAAGTTTTTGTAGTACAGCGAGTAACTAAGCAAAAAGGGTTTATCAAGCCGAAAGAAGGTCTAGGTACTCATGAAACTGAAGAACATGTATCGATAAATGAAAAAAAAACGCATATTTCCCTTACAAAATCGCGGATCAGCTGATGGGTTTAGTAGGTATGGGAGGTACACTTTATTTTTATATTTCGGCCCATGTTCCACAGGGAAAGTTGTTCAGTTTCATGAGTACCTTGACCTCATTTCGGCTTGTTATAGTGTTTTTGTTACTCCCGGTATAAACATACACACCAATAACTTTTAATTCATCGCTTTGTGAACTTATCTCGAAAATAAGAGGAAGGCAGACGTAGTGGGCCTGCTCGATTATTCGTAAGAAAGATGGCTTCGTGTTAGAGAGCATGTTAATCTTTCGGTTCTAGTTTCTGTCTATGATTGATTTGATTACAAAAGCACTACGTCAGATCAGATGCTTGTTAAATCCTGGCGTCAGTTTGTGAATTGACTAATCGTACCGCCAGGATTCATCGGATAGTTCGCCTACTCTAACTAATGAATCATGTATTTTGAATGAATTGAGAACTGTTAAATATTTAGAGCAAGACGCTGCAATAGCAACGACCGCCAATATAATAATGTCATCCCATCTCAACATGTGGACAGAAGCTGTGCACCGACCGAGTGACGCACACTACTCACACATACGACATGCCTACATTACTTATCAATCATGAACTATGTAGCCGGAGCGAGCGAATATCTAGTACGGGGTTGATAGAACATCAAGGCCTATGAATGTTTCCACTTTTGACCATAAAGCAAAGAGCATGATGTACCTATAAAAATTCGCGTGATACAAATCACCCAATGATCTAAAATTTTACGAAATACTTTTAATATGTATTTTTTTGTGCTGCCAATTAAGAAGCGGGACATCATCATCCTCGTAAAGGTAAATGATATTCGTTCATTATATATAAAATTACTCGCGCTTGGTCACCTGTATGTAACGTAATTAAAACCAAGGAAATTCTAACTAGTCGGGATCACATGCCGATTCCTAAGATCACTTCGAATAATTTACTATTATTAATTCATTATCTGTGTATTAGTTTTGTGTTGTGTTACGTTACAAAATTAAATGACACTCATGGCTGTTTTGGGATGATCACGATATCACGAAGTATTAATACGAAAGTTAATAAATGTCGGTTTCCAATAAACTGTTATGTAATTAGCCTACCACTGCTGGGCAAGGGCCTACTCGGTCCACTCCTTAAGATAGGCATCAAGATGTTTAAAACTACCTACGTATAATTGTAAAAAATATGTTGTTCTATATTTACCTAGTAAAAACATAAATATATTGATAAAGTATTGCATTAAATTGAGTGTTTACATGTGAAATGATTGCACTCGCAAGCATCTCTAATTTCCAAATAGAGGGAAGGACATCCCGCGAGCCAATAGGTAGCCGTAGCCGTGGTCGGTCGCGTCCGCGGATTGCCAGGGCTAAAAATACACGTTTCCCCAACTCGGCATCCGAGTTACAGGATAATGACTCACGGGAGAGGACAGCGTACTACAAAGCGTGAATACATCTAATACAATAGAAATGTGTTCTCTATTCGATCCTCATTTCACTTCCTTGTCTCTACATGTGTTAAGTTTACTACGTAATTTTACTATACACTTTCAGTTGAATAAAAATATACAATGAGAAAAGATAATCTTGCTAATACTAATAAGAATTACGATTTTTATTATTTTTAGTATGATACATAATTGTCGATGCCCTAAATTACGAGTATTGTAACAGGAAATTAAAACATTCAAAATAAGTAATGAGAGCCGTGACACTCTTCACCGATTTTTTTAACACTCAAGCCTGCTGAAAACAATTACATTAGTACGTGACGGCATTGACGATACACATAGGAAGTGATATATATAGGAATTGTGCGAGATAGCGACATAATAAACCACAAATCTCCTGTCCATTTCAATTTCTCGTTGCTGGAAGTTTCAGCGCTATTTTTAGCCCTCAGTGTCAATGGTAAATAATTTACCAGCAGAGCCCATTATAGTTTGAACTGTGTGCACAATCAGATGTCAAAGTTACAACTAACTAAACACTGCATGCTCTATCCTAATAAGGGTAGAGAATATTCGTGGAATTGAATCTAAAATGGAATATACTGTGATATTAAAGATTTGGTGTTTGCGGTTACAGGTCCGCTGTCGGTGAATATAACGGACTGCGACACAGTGTCGATGGAGGGCGCGACTTTTTCTTGGCTCCTGAGTTTGAGCATCTGCAACGTGGCGCACATGGAGTTCAGCCGGGAGGCGTTCCTGCTGGACCAGACGGCGGCCAACGTCGGCGAGCACGGACCCGGCCTCATGGTTAGTGTACTCAACATGCGGAAACTTTTATATTTTACACACAATAAAACAAAACAGAAGTCATATCAAGGAGTGGACTTAATTATTCATGTTTTGGTCTCTGTTAGATATGGAAAGTTATACAGATTTTAGAACTGATTAACATTTATTGTCACAAATTTAAGAGACGGCGGCGTGCGATGCGTCGATCTTATGAAGAACTTTCAGTCAACATTTACCTACCTCTTAAATATGCGAAATTTGGCTACTTGCGAATGTGCTGTGCGCCTCACGTCAATATCTATCTTAAGTACCGGGCGATTTACATTACCTAAGCAAATTCTCAGCAAATGTTGTACGGCGCCAATCGATCAGCGCCAATTCTGTTGGAACAGAAATACTCAGCTTTCTTTTTCTTTTCAGATTTATTTGAAAAACTTGACAACTGCTGAGTTCCCTCAACATGCTTTTGGATCGTCAGCAGCTAGCATCATATTGATCGACGTGGAGGTGGGAGTGATCAGATCCAAGGCGTTTACTGCGAACACCTACAACGTCGTGGAGGCTGTCAACTGTTCCATCGCTCTGATTGAAGAAGGGGCTTTTGCTCACACTACACTCGTCAACAACCTGGAGTTCACCGAGTGTAAAATTAACCAAATAATGACTGATGCTATACAATCGGCTGTCTCCAATCTGAACATTTCACACTGCATGTAAGTTATAGAAGGTTGTGTTTTTAACGAGATTATGGTATGTAAGATACGACTTCCATCAATTTGTCTATATGTACATCGTTGTATAAGAGCATTTCAATGTAGCAAATTTTTCGAACAATTCTGATCACCGAATATTTGACTAATTTGGTTGAAATATTCATTTAAATGGGTAAACCTAAACATTGCTATTTTAAATAATACCTGCTAATTTATTTTGTTTTCAATTACAGCATCAAACATGTCGAGACTGGAGGTATCAACACCACAGTGGCAGCCGTAGCAATACAAGACAACGAGTTTCACAATTTCATGCAAAAAGGCTTCGAGTTGTCACATTGGAGCAAGTTCATAATGGAACGAAATTTATTCAACGATTTGCCCTCAAATGCAATAATTGCGCCCGGAACATCAATCCACGAATTGATATTTGCTGAAAATGAAATTGAAACCGCTAATCCGGAAAGCCTCGCATTTATTGGTCAAGCTTTTGCCAGTTCGCCGTATCAAGTAAAATACACGCGCAATTATTTCGGACAACCGTGTCATTGTAATGTTACCACATGGTTAACAAATGTATTGGGTGCTGATAACTCCGAAGAGTTTCAGAAGGAAAGCTACTGTACTGTCGATGAGTTCTTTGCACGTTGCTTTAACAGTCCCGATCAGAGCATGGTACTGGACAAGTTTCTCAATGGTGTATGTGGGGAACAATCCACTATCCAATGTGAAGCCTTCAAGAATAAAACGGGCATTGTTCCTAGATTTCCCCATCATAAGGACGAGGATGAGGGCGGCCTTACCTCTCGGAATGCTAAAGTAATTGGCATCATGATAGTAACATGTGTCGGATGTGTGATAGTAGCATTGCTTATTAGTTTAATAAAATGGATGAGGCGAAGAGGCTACTGTATAAACTTGAAAAACTTAATTTTGTCATCAAGTTCTTGCTGTGACAGAGCATGTGGGTATGGAAGAAACGACGGCGTCGATAATGCAAGATCTATTTCTCAGCTTTCAGTACACGAGTATTCAGAGCGTCATCGCCTTAACGAACCTCGTCTGCAAGATGCAATACAAGAAACGACTTTGCCAGATATGTATACAGAACAAGTTGTACCCGTGGATGACAAAACCACGCAAACGTTACCGGAAGAATTAACTAAGGAGCTTTTAGATAATTTAAAGGAAAAGCTAGATGATCCGGAAAACTACGTAGAGGCACGGGAAATGATAGAGCATCTATACGAGCTTATTAAAGTCGAAGAGATGTGTAATAGTAATTCGCCAATCTCGAGACCTGCTGAAGAGAATATTTATGAGTTACCGTTCCAAAACACTGCTCCTCGATTGGGAAAAAACAAAAAGCAGATGATAAGCGTAGGCACGAGGACCCCGTCTATAGATAAACTGACACCTTTATCACCTTACCACAGACAAACGGCCCTGGCACACGAATACTTCGAACCTAAAGATTTCGCGATGCATCTGTACGCTGAAATAGCTAATAGTGACAAAGAGAGAAAAAATCTAATGAACGCTATGCCTGATGTTGTAGCTGAACAGGCTATTCCACGTGGGCCATACCTTCGGGCCGTTCGTGATAAAATCGGCTCAAATATCAGCAGCCCAGCATCAAAATCGATGCTAAATTCCCCGGCTAGTCCTTCATCGGTGTCAACTATAAAATCAAATAAGTCAACCCTGTCCAATTCGTCAGGAAAAATGATGAACCGACCACTGCCCGAGAAGCCTCCTGCTTTGCTGGACCCCGGCGAGGGTACGTCATACAAGCATGGATGAGGGAGAAGTTTTGACGTCGGACAAACAGCGTTCATGTCCGTAAACGAGGGCGGGCCCGCAGTGCGCCGCCGCGGGCGTCGTCGTTTACAAATGCATACGCAACCTCAAGTCACTCGGGCGATCGTCCACGCTGCGCCACTTCCTCCAGGAGAGGTTGACGAGCCCAGACCTAGGCCTCTCATTACATTGCTTAAGCGTTTATTTGCTGTGATATTTTTATTAATTTTTTATTATTATTATATTATGGAGCTTGAGTGAGTTATTATTATTGTAATTTTTAATGACGTTCCAAGTGAGGTTGTACGCACCTATATTTGTTGTATATACTTTCTAATTTGATTGTAAGATACACTAGCCTGCAATTTGAAGTTTTATAGTATATTAATTGTAATTCGTCCTAAAAAGTTTATGGTTCAGTTCAGATAGTAGAATTCTAAAATTAAAACCAGTAAGGCACAAAACTTAGCACCAAATGCTGTTTAAGTTCATTGTCAGAATTTAAAACTGAAAACACAACTTTGTGTTTTTGTCTTTTGAATATCGTGTGGATTAACTTTTACACCAACCAAGAATGGACGAAGAATGGTTGTATAAATTTTACTTTGCAGGTTAGTGTAATAAATAACGATGTTTTATGTGCCACATGATAGATTAAACTACATTTTGATTGTATATTTATGTGATTAATAGGTACTCTAAAATCTGTAATTAATTATGTTAAATGTATTCTGAAAGTGAGAAACTTGTCAATGTTGTAGAATTTGCCATATATGTTACATGAAAAACATTTAAATTAATGTCTACCTATATTAATAAATGTATAGTTAACCAAGTAAAATATACGAAAATCTGCATCAATTATGTACAGGGGAAAGTAGATACGAGTGTAACGAATTTTTACCCCTTTTTAAAGAAAAAGATAGTACTTTTTATATGCTCTAGTTTTGTTTCACCTACTACAGTAGGTATTTAAGTAAAATTTACTATATTTGTACAAAAATATTTGAGAGAAATATATTTTTTATCATGAAATTCGCGACCTGCTAACGTCCCAAAGGTTAGTGAGTCTAACTGCATAGAGCTTAATTTCTTTATCAAGAAATAAATTAACAGAGTATATTTCTATAAAGCATTTATTAACATGAGAAAAATATTAGACAAAGTTTTGAAGGTTAGATAATCTACTATTTTTATAATTAAATGAGTATACAATGTGTACTTTCTCACGCTCGACATTAAATAAATTTTAAATAAACAAGAACATAATTTATGTCATTTAAAAGTAATTAAGTAGATATAAAAACTTTATCTGTTCTAAATGTGCATTTGACTTCACTCAATGTAGTAGTAGGTTACAAACATGAAAACATGTACCTATGTGTTGTTTGATTAGTGAATACCAAGTAATACCTAATTGTTTATCATAAATTGAATGTTAATGCAATAACCGAAAAATCATAAAAAAAACCGTAGTGTTTCAATCATCTTCGTGTTTTATGTGAAGTTATACGAAATGTTGTATTTCAACTTAAAGTTATGCAAAATGAAAGAGAAATAGAAATTGAAAATTGTGTGTTTAGAAAATGGATCATGACCTTGAATAACTGTTTAAAGAATAAAATAAATGTTGAATGTGAAGTTTTTTTTACTTTAGCTATCTTTCACGCCTCGGTCTGTTTAGGGAACTCATAAACATATCATATTCTCATTTCTAATGTCTACACAACAGTCGTTTATAATTTGTAAAAATAATCGTAAAAAAAAAATTGTTTTGCCGTTTATGCGGCAAAATACGCATATCTTAACAGGGAATCATGAAATTTCAAAAAAAGTTCTCGTTCATTCATCAACCATAGCTTCAGAGAAAGAATTGATCAGTTTTATGGTTTGATCCTGCCTACAAAGTTTTCGGTACACCTTCATGCCCTTATCTTAATAACTTGGGGTCGGCGCAAAATGTTTTGTTAGAACATTTAAAAAAATCTAATAATTACTTATACAGAAGCACACTCATGCTCGACAAGAATTCTGTCTTTCAGCTGCGCAATTTTACCTTCATATACAATTATTACCTCTCTTTCGAATACTAAGCGGTTGTGTATGTGTGTACGTACATAATACAATAGAGGATTGTTTAAACTGAATCTAGATCATGGTTCTACATTGAGATGGTAGGGTCATTGCGCCCGTTGGCGACCGATTAGTCGACTTCCCAACTTTGCACCATGATATTAATATGAAGGTTTCATATTTGAAGGTTGATTTTTTTTGTGAGCATAGCAGATATAATCAAGATATTCTTTTCGAGAAGTATTAGCGAAATACTGTAACAGTTTATTTTAAAAATAATTTTTATCCGAAAAGTACCCAAAGAGTCAGATAGCGACCGCTTTTTTCAGATAGCGACCACATGTGCGTCAGATAGCGACCGCCCGTTTTACTATCGTTATTATGGGCATATTAACCATTATTTAATAAAAAGAAATTACTTTTGCACATTTCTCATACATATTGAACAATCCTTTTTAAATCTACACCTAAAGTTGTGACCTAGTACCTATCTAGACATGATTAAAAAATTAACAATATTTCATAGTGCCAAACAGGTGTCACAGCAATGACTACTGCTGACTTTGCTGCCTCACAACCCTTGCCGACGCTGTTTATTACGTTTTGTTGTCTCCGAAGCCTCAGCGTGAACCGAAGAGGCATCAAGACCTCGCTGGTCTTCAGCGCGCATTTGTACTGTATCGATCCGAGCTAGGTTAATGCGTTTTTTCTGATACTGAGGAGGATCAACTATTTCTACTTCATTGATGCAACCGCCAAGGACCCAGCCCGGTTCTAGCTCTCAAGGTCACACCGCACCAGAACTGTCCATACCTCATATCTTGGTGCTCATAAACACTACCTTTGCCTGTACCAATCACGCCAGCGCGCAATGTTAGGGGAGTTCAGCTCCATCCGCAAACTCGATCAGCAGGATCTGTCTTACGCAGCAACTGGGCATGAAATTCCACCCTCGGTTGAGGTGGGCTTTAGTGGACAAACATCAAAGGGAGCTCAGGAGACAGGCCTTTAGATATGCGCGGACGCTAGAGCACATAGACCGACGGTCTTCGAGTCCCTAGCAAAAGCTAGAAGGAATTCCGGGTGTCGCTACTTCACGGTGCTACAAAGTATTGGTCTTGGAACTTCCTGATTCACTTACACAGTACGACCCACGATGTACCAAGAGCGACCCATAAATATTGCACAAAGACTCTTGTCGGCCAACAACACACAACAGAAGTACATAAGAACGTAGCTGTCTATCCTTGGCAATTATTTTCTTCATCTTATGGTGAGTCCTTTCTGGTCTCGTGTATTCAGTCGAAATCGAAAGTGATGCTTGTCGACTGAACTGGTCAACTCTCAAGGACTGGAGAACTCTCGGACGTAGAATTTGTCAGTGAATTTGTATATCTCGGAGCGTTGATATCCGATCAAGGAGGAAGTGAGCGAGAAATCAAGACAAGAACGCAGATAGCCAAAAAGCCATGAGCAAGTTGACTCGCATCTGGCAAAATCGGAAGATCTCCAATAGCACTAAGATGAGACTTGTCCGGACACTGGTTTTCTCTATATTTCTGAATGCTTCGGAGTCCTGGACGATCAGGGCCATAGACAGGAAGAAAATAGACGCATTTGAGATGTGGTGTTGGAGAAGGATGCTTCGCATACCGTGGAATGCCAAGAGAAGGAATAAATCTATACTGGATCAGCTTCGCATAAAGACTAGACTCTCAACAATATGCTACCAAAGAATCATGGGGTATTCCGGACACATTGCTCGTCGTCAACCAGATAGCCTCGACAAGTTGATTGTGGTGGGCAAAGTAGAAGGAAGAAGACCCCGCGGCCGATCACCTAGCCGTTGGTGTGACCAGGTGAAAGCACTCACTGGTCAGAGACCAGTTGTTACAGAGAGCTGTAACAACTGCCCTAAGGAAAGCCGAACAACGAGATGTATGGAAACAAGTCATCAAAGACGCGAAGGACTTTCATAAAGGACACGACCTTCAGACATGAAGAATACGACAAAGAAGAAGTATTCACTTCGCTCTGTTGGAGGTATCTTCGTCAGTCACGTCGCAGGAGCTCATCAAGCCTCTAGCCTTCTTCTATTTTTCTAGAACCCTTGGGTTTTTATATTGGCCACTGTATTGCTTTCATAGTCTGCAGGTCTAGCTGACTATGACTACCCAGGCTACTTGCGCCAGGTAAACTGGTGTGGGTGCACCAAAAGCAGATCTTTTTCACCTACCTTTTTTAAATGGGTATCTATGACGTCATGCAACTGCTCAACCCAACATGAAATTTGAAGGATGTGAGAGCAGCACAGCCTGATTCAACCACTGCTAGCAATTATGTATGACACAGCTCGAGAATCTGCCAACGCAAGCTACCCTGAAGAATTATAGGCCCAGTTTTACGCTAGCGTGGAGGCATTGGTTTATGGCGCAGAAGTGATGGTGCTGGGCTTTAAGTAAGGCATGGAAGTTCTGGTGCAATGTAAATGTGATCGTTGTAATCAGGTGGGTTCGCGGCGGTAGCCAGAGTGAAATAAAATACCCCTGTATCCAAAAACATTGCTTTTACATGGCAGCACCCTTCTCCCTTAAGGCAAGGACTGTGTGGAAAGGAGGTCAGTAAAAAGTGAGAACTTCCTGCTTCTTCGTTGTCTCCAAAGCCTCAAAGTGAGTAAAAAAGCAGCGAGAACTTGCTGCGCTATTGTGGCGAACTGCTTTACAAGACCCAACTCCTGAGAGAGTCCAACGAATTATAATTATGCGCTATAAGGAGTCTCTCTGCCAACACTTTGCTGCACAACAAAAACTGGGCTGAATTCTCTGGACAATGAGGAATTTGAATGCTCAGCTCAAAGTGCACAGAAGTGACCCAGGAACCGAGCCTAGGACTTGCATCTTCTCCACGCAGCTGACCCGCACGTACTGGAACCTCACCCCAGGCATTTATGACGTTACGAAATAGCTCTGATTGAAGAGTGAAGATTTAGGGGTGGCGTGTATAGACCAGGACAGCCCAAAGAAACTCTGCCTGTACTTCTGGCACAGCTCGAGTAAGGCAAGTGGGTACGGCTGGTGCCCTTTACATATGTCCATTGTGCACGATCCAACAGAAACGAATACGAAGTTGAAACAGGTCCTCTACTTCAGAACGCGGAAACCATATTAAAAGCCAACAGGGTCCATGAGATGCTGTTGGCGGGGCGCGCGGCGTCCAACACTGTTTTATTTGTTAGATAGAGATTCCAGAGTTATAGCGCGTTCCAATCCAAGACAAAGAGCCTAAGAGTAGCGGTATAATAGGCTAGTTAAAGACATTTGTTACAAAAACATATCAAAGGGCCAACAAAACAGTGCAAGAGAAAAAGTGGTGGTCGCTAAGTAACGTAAAAAAATTTAGAGTCTGATTGCGACCGTCTATTTTTCATACATTTTTGAGGCGGTCGCTAACTAAACATGGTTTTTTAGCATGTACTAGATAGCGACCACTCAACTAAATAACTGTTCCAAAATCGGTCAAATAATCATAATTTGACGGTCGCAAACTATCTACGCTATAAAAAACGTCTTTATGAATTGATTAATGTTGTAAGAATCAAAACTTTGTTAAAAGATAACCTGGAAAAAAAATAACTTTTTTTCAAGCATCGTGTTAGATAGCGACCGGCCGGTCGCTATCCAGCATTATTCTAAAAATTGCGTGCCCATTCGCGACCATCTAATAAATCATAAATTTACTTAAAAATAACACGAAATTATCGTTAAATTAGATACTTTACTAAAGTATCAACACCATAAAACCGTTATAGTTGTAAAAACTAGACGAATCTCTGAAAATTTCACTTTTGAAGTGGCACGTGGTCGCTATTTTTTGGATAGGTTTTCGATGTGTTTTCGAGGGCAGAGCGACTGGCAAAATGGATGATTTATTTGCGGTACATTGGTGAGGTTTAATGAACAGATTTGAATAGGCGTAGATTCTACAGTTATCCTTGTCTTGTTTAAGCCACACTATTTTACAAGGAGTGAAATGTAACTCTTATTATTGCAATATTACTGAGATCAGACCTGAAAATGGTCGCGAACTGACGCATGGTCGCGAACGGGCACAATGACCCTACCTCGGTACACGCAAGATACCTGCAAATATGGTATGCTGCAAAATGAATAATAATATTAATGGATAATAAATAATTAAACTGTGATACAATTAATTAGAGGCTTCATCTGGGAAATAGACCTGATGTCAGAGTTTTTAATACCGTCTGAACTGAAGGTCTTTGAAAAGTATAGTCACCGCACCGTTTCCAGTGTGGCAAATTGAAAATTAGCAATTAAGAAAAACAAAACTTCTGCACCTTCCTAAACATCCTGATGAACCTTGGTGTAAGAGTTTTCAAACCTCCTATTAGATTGTGTAACGACCTTGTAACGACTTTTGCCAACAACAACTAAGACCGACGCGGACGGCTTAGCGTGCCCTCCGAAACACGGAACTGTGTTTCATCAGGTGGGTGCGCCGTCGTATAAATTTATTGAGACCCGAACAAAATGGTAACTAAAACCAAACGCAACAAAATGACTGGCTGATTTTCGAGCGAAACTATGCAGATATGTGATGTATCGTATCCTATAAATATAGGATTTTACGAGGAAAGGTTAACTAGCTTTTATTTTATTTTTTGTTTTATTTCATTTATAGTAGGTATGTGGAATTACGTTGGTTAGTATCAACATAATTACGTACATAACTCTACCATAGACATCTCCAACGTTGTGCCTTAGACGGCCACATATCGATGGTACTTATTTACCTATCTACGTACGTTCATATTGAATTAACCATGATATAGAATGACATAGGCTCATGTGAAGTGAAGACTATTTTCGGTATAAAGACATCCAGCCCAGACCCAGACTGATGACGACGATCCAAAACTGTCAACATGGGTTGGTGTTACGTACGATCGTACGCCTGGTTGAACTTGACTCTGAATTATAACTCTGATTAAATCTTGCCCTGCCTACGCTACTGTATGTTTAGATTAGATAATCTGAATGATTTAAAATATTCAATACACCGAAATTGTTAGAAATAGAATATGAAATTCCGTAAAATTTCTAGCCATCTTTATAAAAGGGGGCAAGTAAGCACTTAATCAACCAGGTTTTTGTTAAATAGTTGAGCACCTTATTGTGCACCAAATGGGTAGATACTACTAGTATTGACGGATAAGAAAAATATTAAAATTTAGAAAAATATAGAAATATTAATCATCACGTCAGGGACTAATGATGGAATCCCGGATAAATACTCATCCATCATATTGTAAACCAGAAATGAAGTTCGGTCAATTTTCAAGAAGCGGATATCTACGTAGGTGCGTTTGATTTTAAGTTCAAAGAACTTTTGCTATTTGTTTATTTAAACTGCAACAAAACAAAGATACTTAGGTTCGTAGGTTTATTTATATCTACGGGCTACTACCAATTAGTTTAGTCAGTGGCCTGATGGTTAGTATAACTACTATTTATGTTAGATGTGAACATTAGTTATTCGAGTAGGTACCTATCACCATATACCAAGATGTGGATAGTATTTGGTGAAGTTCGATTGTATAAAAACAGAGGCCTACCGTAGATAGTAATAGGTTTACGAACTCTGACATCAAACATCACACCAACCTACATAATTTAAGATGGACCTAGGTATTCTAAATTGTATGAAATCCAGTTTAACGATGTGTTGTTGATAGTACCTAAGCAAATAAAGTGTAGTAAAGTGTAGCTTCTATAGTTTTCAGGGAAACGAGCTTTAAAGATAACCTGTCAGGTTGACCTGCGACATGTTGAACTAAATCACATTAGTCTAAGCGGCAAGGACTTTGAGATCGTCGTAGCTCTTATCTGAGCGTCGTCCTTAAAATGTGACTTTACGGAGGTTATCTCGCACACTATATTTATTAAAAATGTGATCTTTAAGTTTTTGAAATGCTTGTTTATTTTGAGATACTTGTAACGATTGTTGCAATCCAAATGTAGATCGTAGGAAAGTAAATACCATAAGTAGAACGGATTCGTAGCATTGAAAACAATTCTATAACTTGAAAAGTTACCTTTTTTACGAATTACTTATTCCTGAAAACTAACGACAGTAAAGTTTGAAGTACTTGCATTACTTTGTGTAATGCATATAAATTTTCGCACTACTTACCTGACTAAGAATAAACCTAGGTTTACCTACTAGTGACTTTGATTAGTCACTATAGTTAACCTAAGAAAATAATTTTGATTATACTTACATTTAATTAATAACGAACATTGCAATCACTTAGCCAAGTGGTTTCGAAGATTTAGCACGGTTTCGACAAAAATATACCTATTTAACATTTCATTCTAAAAGTTAAATCGTGTTTGAAAAATGTGCGCAGCAGAAAGGTACAATAAACTGTACCGAATACAGTTCTTACATTCTCCCTAGGTTTCGCATTTGAAATTTCAAAGGGAAAAGCTCTATTTACTATCAACAAGTTGTTAGAAACGAGGACAATAACAGGTCAAGTTCAGTGGAAACTTACGACGCAATATCGCAATGCTTTTCTCCGTCGTCAAACAATCAAACAATGGAAAAACGAACTACAATTTTACTGGTACTATTCTTGAGGTTTGTCATCACGAAACGGTGAAAAATAATATAATATAGGGACTTACAGGATGCTAAACTCTAGCGGGTTTACTCAGCCGATGAAAATGAAAAGCTGTTGTTTTGATCCTTCAGCTAAATCATAAAATATCTTTCATACATATTGACCCGAGTCAATAATTCCTTTGCGTAAAAAAATCAATCACCATGCGATTTTGCCAAAGTAAGTAGTGAGACAGTTCAGTTTCAGACGTCACGAGAGTTTTTATACGACGTTTTTGTACGGTAGGTATGTACGAACAAGCTGATAAAAGAACCCAGTCTATAAAATGTTCAGTTCTTTTTTTAAGAAAAATCATAATCATAGGTGCCTAGCAAGAGTGCTACACAGAAAGAAAAGACACGTAATGTGACCTGGAATATTATGTGCCGCGATAACAGAAATGTCCTCCAACATTTTATACTTAGTCAATAAACAATTTCCTTGTTCAGTGTGACGATGGTAACTAACAATTAATAAGTAACTAGCTAAATACAAAACTTTGCATGAAAAATATCTGATCCCCTTTTAAAGTAGAGCATATCAGAAACTGGATCTACAAGTAAAGTCATTAACATTAATTCGTCATGCTTTTCAGATGTGAGATTACTTTCAGAAATTTTATTAGTCCGATTATTATTGAATGTGAGCGAAGTAGAGAAAGGCAAACAAAACAAGGGATTTATCACGTTACACGGCGCTGTTTTTAGACTAGTTGTAATTATATGAGATTTATATGAACGTCAGTCGGGTAGTAGCGTAGGGTACCTAGATTTGAAGGTCGTGCTAGCGAGGAGAGTAGCGCGCAGCAGCATGCAGCACACCTAGCGCGCAAGCTCGCAATGCTCGCATCAGTCAGGTCAGTCCAGTCAGTCAGGCTGCGCGCGCGCACGGCCTCTCGCCCGCGCGGGTACAACGCACGCGCAACGACCGGTACACGTGCGACATTTACCTCATACAATCACAAACTTGCCTAACTCACTCTACAAAGTCGAAACCATATTTAAGTGTAGTTTAGATTCCAAAATAGCTGCTGCTTTGGATATGATTCCGGACTTCAGTGGTAAAATCAACCCTACATTCAAAAGGTAAGTCTAAATGCAGACTCAGCATTTATAAGAATAGGTGTAACAAAAACACTTATATTTTTAATGATACAAACAGTTTAGTTTGGGAATTTACGAGCAAATTTTATGTACTTAGGTAATCTACAAGCTACTTGCAATTTATATTTGGCATATGATCAAAGTTGGTTGGAGTAAACACACCTCTTGAAATGTTGTAATGACGATAATAGTGGCACGCAGCGTGACTATGATAGGTAGGTTTTGAAATGTAATGTTAGCATTTAAATACACACTAAAATGTTAACAATCTGTCAAGGTACGAATAGATTGCCTATTTGTTGTTGGATCGTGAGAAATAGAATAGAACTAACTCTATCTAATCTAAAATGTCTCCACTCTACCACACTACTCTCTGTCACAATCAAACTTTTATGACCTCATTCCATGTTTATTTGCTCATATTTATGTTCAAGGCTAGGTTTATTTGTTTTTAAGCTACTGTTCCGCTTTGATACTTTTGCATGAAACATTTTCAACCCTTTATATTTTAGCAAGATTTAAATAAAAGGTGTATATCTCTCTTTTTGAGGAATTTGGTTCAAAATATTTGTCAGTAACTTAGTTCAAATATGAAAAGTAACTTCGTGGTCGAGCTGCGATGCTGAGGCCGGAGCCCTATAAGTGCAGTTATAATGGTTACACAAAGCGCGCACGGGAGCACCGGGACCCCGCACTGTTTCCAGAACTCAATCAGTGTAAACAGAAACCCGAATGAGAAAGACTAAACAATCGAGTACCTACAAGAGTGTTTGCTCTATATAACAATGCTACTATTACAAATCTTATTCGTTTGTTTAGAATTTACCTTCCGCTTATGCACAGGAAATATTTAATTACGTACATACAGTGGCTTTTGTAGGGATATTGTAATTTCGCAATATTTTTTCCTAGTTATAAAAAGAACGAAACGCCTTTCTTTTTCCTTTTGGACAATTTATCAGTGGCAATAGTTTATGGCCATCCAACGGACCGACCTAATCATCGCACTACTGCAACTGAATGATTTGATCGTCGGCTTACCTCGTGTCAAGCTTAACCCTAGCATAATAAATCGGACATTAACAAATTGGAAGCGCCGGGAAGCTGCCACTTCAGTGTTAATCTAATAATCACGGGCCGTCCACTCAGTGCTCCCTGTGCCCGCTGCCCACACGATTAAGATACACAATCGTACAACGACATTGGCTGCATGGTTGCATGTCACATTGCATTTCTAGGGAGTGCCCATCTGATATAAATGCACTAAGTAAGCAATAAATGCACAATGACTAGTGCTGCATTTCAGCGCAGTTCACACCTGAGAAAGTTGTGTAGTGAGCGATATAAAATATTTGGGCCACACGATATTGGAACCCATATGTTTACGACTTTACCTTTATGTAGGTAAATGTAGCGGTGAACGCGTACCTTTACTCACTCAACAACAATCTGGCGCTCCAGCGATCTCTCCGATATTTATGCACAATAAAATTCGCGTGTCGGTTTTGCAATGAAGCGCTAACATTATGCTCACCTTGCAAACTTGCAATGTGAACAATCTTGAATATATCTGCTAAATATCTTATTATATTATTCAAGATTTACATTGCATTGAGTCTGAATCTTTCGCACATAATTAGGAATGAATTAGCCTGTAATTGTTATTAATCCAATTAGGTCAGATTGTTGTACTAATTAACCTCTTGGGCAGAAGGGGGTACGTGACTTCGAGGATCGTAGTATCTAACACTGAGATGTTTTTCTCGCTTTCTTACGCAACGCAATATTCGATTATCTGTAATTGCTTACAAACAAAGTTTTATAATAAACTTAACAATCTTTTGTAAGCGAGCCTTACATTCCAGACTTGGTAATATTTCTGTAACAAAATGAAGTAAAGTCAACCTGCCGGCGGGTGCGCGAGCGCAGCGTGCGTGCGCGAAGTCGTTCCGCATTACATTTAATCTTAATATCCCATGCATGGGCCATTTTAAGCGCAGGTTATAATAACATTTACCTCAGAAATTATTTACTTCCGTTATTTAAATGCATGCTCGATAGATTTCGTTCCAAACAAAAATGCCATACGTTTGTTCAACACATTTCAAAGTATGACATCCTTAGATCAAGCCTCAGGATTAAACATACCTGCCTCCCAAAATAGTCTAATATCAAATCATACACGATCACAAGGCGACTAATACGCGTGTAATAAGGTTCTATAAATAAACTAGTGGTACCATAAAAAAATATTACGTAACATACCTAGATATCGTTGACAATAAATCTCACGGGGTATTCAAAGTTGTAAAACTACTTCTATAACTCCATAAAGATAAATGAAATCATCCTTTACTTCATAATTTATTTATACCTACATACACACACAAACACAAATCACGCCTTTATCTTTTGCGTAAAGACAGAGCTCTAGGACCATTTTAAAAATAAGAGGATGTGGCCACGAATGTCAAAATCAGAGTCGTCAAGTATCTAGTTAGATTAAAAAAAAAATAACCAGGCCACAAATTAGGGAAACGGCGCGCGGGGCACCTAACCAGGCCTTCGTCACTAGGGTTTTACATCAGTAACGAATTACAGACACAAAATAGAGAATTTACAGAAGGCCAGCTCGCCCCTTCTTTCGATCACTTATGCCTACTCTTTAGGGTTGCTACTTTTACTTTCTGATTTTTTTAATGAAGTTACCTATTGTTTGTAAGTATGAATTAGGTACATGCAATTGATAAACTCCTAAATTACCCGGCCGATATGAAATATTTTTTACCATATGGAAGTAGGTACCTACCTGAGCAGAAAGTCATATTTCTAATAGGAAATAAGTAGGTCCCCACCTAAATCGGTAGATAGGCAATGGGTTTGGGTCACGAGACTAGGTGGTGAGCGAAGCGACCCATAGGTAGGCAGGTAGGTAAGTAGGTACTACTAGGTAGGTAGAGGACCGGCCGGCGGCGAAGACCGACATGACAAAGGGTTCCTCACGTCGTTTGTCGGTGTTTCCCACGAAAAACAAATGTATCTATCTAAAAGAAAGGCCTAAACAAATACTTATCTTGCCGTTGGAAGGTAGGTATTTTTTAACAGGGAATCAAGCTATCATGAAAGTCAAACGTGCCGTCACTAGTCAGTTGCACACAAATTACCTACCTACCAATAATGTATTGGCGGGCGGGCGATACGCGCTGGGAACGGTAGGTAGGTAGGTAGGTTGGTAAGTACCTATCATGACATTAACATGAAGACATGACAAGCGCGGGGACGCGCCCGAAAAAAATGCGGGCATAGAAGCTGTGTATCTGTGGCTGTAAATTGGTAGGTAGGTACCTACCTTTTACTCGAATGTCACCGGCTGCCGTGACGAAAAAATGAAAAAATATCCAGGATCGTAATAGTCCATTTGGACTACCATTAGGTAGATACCTACCTGATGATCTGAAATGAAGATGACATAACCTGGACCTTTTGCTATCGGTGGTATTTCGGTACTCATCGCTTCACCTCAAATGCTGACTAGGTAGGTATCTATCTACCAACCTACCGAAACCCATTTAACCTACCAAATCAAACTAAAGCGCAACCTACCTACTTCTACGTACGTACCTAAAACGCTAAAGCACATATTACGAACGAAAAATGAGATTTTTAAAAAGAAATCACTGCATTTCTAGTGTTTTGAAGAAGGTAGGTATCTATTCATTTATCAAATAAAAGAGTTCTACTTACTATTCATTATTGCGTGGGAAACTGAAAAATGGCAATGAACAATTTTCTGTGGTGTTCTTTACTCGCCATTCTGTCCGCCCGAACCGAACGCGCCGTTCACACTCAACCATTACCGGTTCGACACGGTTCCACAGAGCGCGTAAACGACGCGTGTGGATGTCTGAGTGAGTTTAGCCGCGTTTGCTCGAAGCCGACTCTCTGGATTGCGCTAGCCAATACTTACTTTGTGTTACAGATACACTTCATGATATTAATGAATGAGTCTCGGTCTCTCACTTTCGGCATAGTACAGTCACTAGTTTAACACCACTAGCCGCCCTCATCAAGTTATTGGACCTGGCTGGATCAACGTTACGCTTGTCGAAGAGGGCGCGACCTTCGAGGACCCACTATATGTAGGTACTATATCATTAATTACTTGATAAATTATGAAAAACGTATTAAGGGTGCCGAAAGGGCACTTTTGGAGCGATCTGCCAAGCACATCCAGCGGAGTGCGCACTGGCAGACCAAGTTTTTTTTTTACATAATTTATCAATGGTAAACTGATGCCAGCACTTTGATTCGGGTACTTTTAGACATAAATTTTACAGATGAAAAATGATCAAAAAATATAGATTATTTTAACTTTTCGGCAGGTTTGGCTTTGGCAGACCTACGTCTTCCGACTTGTTTACGTGTCAGTTAACGTTCTAAAGTTAGCCTTTTGTGGTACCTGATGAGATAGCATTTCTGCAGTCGGCTCTCCCACTATAAGAAATATCCCACTACACGTACGAACGTAGTGGAACAAAAGAAGACCTAATAAAGACATGCGTGCATAGATTGTTTGGTCACGTTGATGGGAGGGTGAATGAAAGAAGATTAACGTAACAAGTGTATATGGCGAGTGTGGATTACACGAAATCGGTTACGAGCTAAAGAAAGATCACGTCAAGAGCATCCTAAACCGAAGAGTGTGCATAAAAGGTTGATGAATGTTGAGAAAACGAAAGAGATGTGCCAGGATCGTAGCAAGTTAAAGGATGTTGTCTCTGCTTACCCCTTCGTTAAAGAGGCGTGATATAAGTATGTAAGTAATTCTAAAAACGAATTCGCCTAGTTATGACGATTTAATGATGTAGGAAACTATCGAACAGTTTAGTACCTAACAGACGGCGTATTGTTGCGTTCATTCACGGCCAGACGAAAATAAATCGTGATGCAAATTCCGCGACCGACCGATCGGTAAGCATATTTCTGAGCAAACTGCGGCCGTGGTCGAATAATTAGCATTTGCATTAGCATTTGCACTATATTTCTATGGTTATATTACTATGAGATCTAGGAACAAATATTATGTATCACAAATACAAGAGTTATAGCACCTACTGCTTGTAGTATTATCGTAGCAAACCTACTAAGTATTTCTAGTCTATGAAGTATTTCGTATCATAGTTAGACTTTACTCATCATCGATATTTTTGAGGATTGATAACACCTAAAACATAATTATTTAAATTCATCGTTATAGTACAGTTAATATTTCCATCTGAAATCATCGTCGAAATTTTTTAACAAGATGCAAAACAAACAGATAGGTATACAAAAGTTATATTTTTTACGATTTATAAACAAACTACGTATAATCAGGTCATCGCTGCTAGCTGGCGCTATCAGGACGCAGTTATCTACAAAGATATCGGCGCTGAAATAACATCGCAAACGCCGTTGTCACTTTATAACCTAACAAACTGTTCTAGTTCGAGACAACACTGTTTCCACCATAAATATTCGTCCTCGTATTACATATAAAAAAAACTGCATATACTTATACATATTTTAAGAGGAATTTTGAATGGGAAGTCCAATTCTTTTTTGCATATTTCTATCTAGGGAAAGTTTTTTAGTTACATGTACTGGTTCACTCCTTAAAATATATGCAGGTATTTTTTCTACATCCTACAGTTTCGGATAGCACTGAATTACCCTATTTCTACAAGGCTTGTAAAATATCACAGAATTACCCTATATCAACACGTTTTTGTAGAAATAGGTAATTCTGTGCTGATCGACTAAGCGATAAATCTAAAGGATAGACAGCATGGCGTTCACTGAGACTAAGAAATCTTGTGTGATGTATGTGCATGATGTAAGTATTCGTGTACATTAAACACCTGTCCATAAGGGGATTCTTTACATATTTCTGATTTCATTACTCGTTTCCCATTTCTGATTGTGAAAATTAATCAGACGATAGTTTGTCACACACTACCTATACGATAACAGGGGGCAACTACTTAAAGCTTAAAGTATTTGCTTTAAAACGGATCTTGTAATTTTGATTTTGTCAACAGCTAGGTACTTTAATAGTACACCTGGTTCTTATAGCGTAGCTAGGTTTATAATGGTTGCTTTAACCAACTCCCTACGTATGTTGGTCTTATAACTACTCATACCTATCTGATAAGGGGTGCGATAACGCCCGATACCTATAGCTGAGTCAGAATAGCCTCATCAGGCCTCGAGTACGTATCGCAATAGCTGTATCAAAAAAAAAACTTTCTAATAATAGTGATTTTGCTTCATAATTCTACCAGTGAAGTGTGAATTCGCAATTTGCAACTGAGTTACCAACTACAAATTTTTTGTACTTACCTCTGATCGAGTGCGTGTGTGAATTTGACGTTCCTTGTTGAATAGTTTTGTTCGTAAGTTCCTCAGTTTCATATAGAATAAGTAGCTCAATCGTAGGTGCTGTTTTATGCATTAAGCTCAGAGTGATATACGGGGTGTAAGGGACAGCCCTCCGAATACTGAAAGGGTGCATTCAGACCATGAAACTGAACAACTTGCCATAGAAATAAATTTCAGGAAACGAAAAAATATTTTTTACTTCCCATACAAAATCACGATCAACTGATTAAATTTACTATGGGAAGTGAAAAAATTTTTTACTTTTCCTGAAATTTATTTCTATGGGAAGTGGTTCAGTTTCATGGTCTGAATGCACCCTTTCAGTATTCGGAGGGCTGTCCCTTACACCCTGTATAACATAACGAATATTATCTAAACTAAACCAAAGTCTTCTTCTTCTTCTTCTTCGTGTCGATGGCAAGCTCAACGCCTCAAATTACAAGTCTTTACTTATCGAAATTTCCCTATCGGTTTCCAGGGCTACAGTATCCTGGTGAGATGGTGACGTGAAGCATGCAGCGGTGGACATGGTGGCAGTTGGCGCTGGCGCTGGCGCTGCTCGTGCGCTCGCACGCGTCCGCGCAGACGACGCTCACCGCGTGCGACGAACTCGCGTGTCGCTGCGACGCGTTCACTTCAGTCATATGCAACTGCACCGCCCAGTACGATGTGAGTAATCTACTACAGCACGCTAAGAAGATGGTGATGTTAATCACGCGATAAACTTGCGAATCATTTCAAGATCGAGTGTGTGACTCAGACCTCAGTCCACATAATCCCATGCGTAAGTTTGTCATAAAGGCAACAAATGAAGTAACGTATAAAGCTGTAGATGAGCTTCTTTAAACGTTCTAATGGGATGCTATCATATCAACACTAATACCTTCGTACTTATTTTCATTCCAGTCGGTGACCTTGCGGCCAGACGGGATGTACCGCGTCCCACCGATGACTACCAGCATCGTCATCGATGGCTGCGAGCAAGTGCAGTTCCTCTCAGGCACAGTGAGGAACCTGCCACACCTGCGCTCAGTGCAGATCAGAAACGTAGACAACTTGGTAATACAAGAACGAGCGCTTGCTTGGACTCCACCCAACACCAACTTAGAAAATAACCCAGGAATCCGAATCTTGATACAAAACAGCACTGTTAACGAGATTGCACCATATGCCATCCAAGGCAGAGTGAACTCTATTGTCATTACGGAGAGCCGAATCAATGTAATGAAACCCTTCGCCTTTTCTAGTCTAAGTGGAGTGACAAATGTGGAGCTTTCAAACAACGAATATGATAATATTGAAGTACAAACTTTCAAGAATTTCGCAACAACCAATTTTGTGTTTCGCGGAGGACATATAAACACGCTACCGAGCAGATTTCTGTCCGATGTAGAGGTTACTAGTCAGTTCCTAATGGAGGGAGTCACGGTTCGAAATATGTTTAGTTTAACATTTCGAGTTAGTTCACCGGAGAGAGTCACTATACAAAACAACAATATTGGAGTTTTGGAAGGAGATGCATTTCACATAGTGACGAGAGGGCCTATAACATTTAGGAACAATACAGTGATTAGTGTAAGAAAAGGAGCATTCTTTGGCTTCAGTGTTCATCCAGAGGTGACAAATGTGAAGGGGCCGCAGCAGCTCCTTATAGACAACAACACAATACTGGATATGATGCCGTCGTCACTTATATTCAACTCTTCGTTAACACAGCGCGTCGACGGACTCAACCTTAACGTCAGCTGCTCCTGCGTGCTAGCTGAAGAATGGCGAGAAATATTGTCTCAGCAAGGAGGCACCATCAACTGCTGGTACTCCCTGGAAGGCTACTTTATTTCAATACCAACTTACAGGGATAGTCGGTGTGGCAAATTCAAACAGACTTTTTGGATTTTCGTCGTGGTAGGAATTCTTATAATTTTAATTATAGCCGCCGTAGGCGTATATTATATAGTGAGACGTGAAAACGAAAAAAAGAAGAAGGTGCAAATAGTGATGCCTGACGGGAAGACGTACAGGGAGACAGAGTTCCACATCGTGGTGGAGAGAGCGGAGCTGCTCACGACGGACTTATAGTTACTAGTGGACGGTTTGTAGGTCAATTGATCTCTGTCACTGGGTGCTCCAATAACGATTGATAAAGCATTTCTAGTTCGACGAGCCATTTGCATGGAACATTCCTCAAACGATTTATTAATTAACATTTGTAGGTTGGTACTCTACCTCAATGTTAAAGTCATACAGTGCCAAGATAGTTTGTAATATATTTTATCAGTATTATGCAATATGCAACTGACAACGAAAAACATTGTTGCATTAATTTATTTTTGTAAAATGTAATAAAAACTATAAGTACACCTATTATGGAGGAAATATATCCTCCATAATACAACTTAATTGTTTTATTGCATTCCAAAACCTCTTTTAAACTTACATTTAATTAATTATATTAATACTTATTCATTAAAATTGATCTCATGCCTTGCGAAGTTAAGTAAACATCAATTAAGCTGACCATCTATGACCATTATCAATCATTTAAATTAATTATCATTTTCTTTGTTTTGATAAATAGTAAAACCACTATCTTAACTCATGTAATAAATAGAAAACCTATGTCTGTTTGTACGTTCACTGACTTATAAACTCGGAAAGTACTGAACTGATTTTATTAATTTTTGGTAGTGTTCATCGTCCTCCTTTGCCGTGGTATACTAAAATAATTAATTCTGAATTTAATTTTGATTATAATTTGATATAATTTGCGAGAGTTTGCGAGTGGAACCACTGTCAGTAAGTTATTTCATTTCATATGCCGCTATCTAGTATTTGTCACAGTGGGTCGCGTGTCAGATCGTCGGGTCATATCATATTATACGTCGGAGCATGTTGCGAATGTCACATAATGCGCATTGTTTGATAATATAATAGTGCATTTTATTGCTATTGTGCCAGAGGAAAAAACAGCTACACCAAGATTACTCAGGCCTTACTGTCATTTACACATAGTTTTTAGAATACTCATAATTCAGTTTAATAATCAATGTTTTTGCCGCTGTTTTAAGCTATGCTAACTTAATTTGACTTTATTTTTATAGACACGCTGGGGCCTTGGTACTTACTCCATACCTATCTGTCAATATTAAACACAACTTACCTCGGTGACAGGAGCACTTCTATTCGAAGACGTAGCGATCAATGCAACATCACTATATGAAGCTAGAAAACATTTTCATTCCAACACCTTCACCAGAATAGCATAAAATAATATACACGCATTAAGATATGATGCACATAAAGGACTATTGCAGACGCAGTATTTTTCTTGTTGTTAGTTGTAGCTCCACGTAGCATAGAACCTTCTTAACGCAAACTAAAAATTTGAATACTAACTCAATTTGTGTAACTACAGTGCTCAGTGTTTAAAAACCCGATAAACCCACGAAGATACAAGAAATTTTAATGTAAAAACAAAAAGTTTTCATGTTGGTTCTCACTCAACGAAGAACAGTTCTTCAAACATACATTGATTGAAACAAAAGAAGCTGACAATTTCACCAATACTTATTGGTAAAAGTATTTAAGTACGGCTATTCGATAAGGTCATATTTGACAGTCCATAATAATTGACATGTTAACGAAGAAAGACAGATCTTATGTCATACATAGCAATAACATGATTTTCACGGCTGCCAAATATGGCCTATTCATAAATTCGCACTGTAACACAGTTTACCGTAAGTCGTAAATCCTGTTCAAGTGCAATATTGTTTAGTTTCAGCCATATTTCTTAGTTTTGGCTATATTTCCTTTGCGTTTAAATAACCCTAGCCCTGTAACAGGAAAAATCTACTAATGAGGCAGTACACTCACCGCAGCAATGGTTGGCCATCGAGCACGTGATGCACTTGTGGAGGCGACGACAGCTCCAGCCCTCGCGCTAGCAGCAGCGCCTCGCTGCTCTGTGACGGCTCGCTCTCCCCGCAGGGGCTGCCTCCCGTCATGGCCGCCACTTGCACCTCCACAATGGTCGCTGCAACAAAAAACCTGCGTTCAAAACCACAACACATACAGGATGTAAAAAAATCAACTGCAATTATTTTAAGGGGTGAACCAGCCCATTGACAACTAGACAACTTTCCCCAAGGAACACAGGTCGACATATGAAAAAAAAATTGAACCTCCCAATCAAAATGTACCAGCTAACCAGCCGACCGAGTCAAATTGTAGTCCTAATTTTATGCTTCATATTTATTTCTATGTTCCTTGAGGAAAGTTGTTCAGTTTCATGGGCTGGTTCACCCCTTAAAATATTTGCAGCTGATCATTTTTTTTTTAACACGCTTTTATTAGGTCGACTTGTATGTAAGTATGTAACTATGTAAACAAATCTAAGAAAACGAATTTAACCATCTTCCAAAGGTCGTAGCGTTATGAAATTTAGCAGTCGTATGTGATTTTGATGACAATACAATAATATGGTACTTTCGAGCTGATCTGATGATGGAGCCGGAAGATATGAACTGGAACTTCATGATGGATGATCGTATCATAGCCGTGTTTGGAATTGTTAGAAAGGTCTTGTAGTGAACGTTGACCATGATTAGGTTTCAAGGTCTGATGATGGAGCCGGAAGATAGGCACTAGCATTCCATGATGAAATATCGTATCATAGCCGTGTTTGGACTTGTTAGAAGGGTCTTGTAATAAAAGTGGACCACAATTAGGTGTAAAGGTCCGAATACAATAATATGGTACTGTCGAGCTGATCTGATGATGGAGCCGGAAGATATGAACTGGAACTTCAAGATGGATGATCGTATCACAGCCGTGTTTGGACTTCTTAGAAAGGTCTTGTAGTGAACGTTGACCATGGTTAGGTTTCAAGGTCTGATGATGGAGCCGGAAGATAGGCACTAGCATTCCATGATGAAATATCGTATCATAACCGTGTTTGGACTTGTTAGAATGGTCTTGTAATGAAATTGGACCAAAATTAGGTGTAAAGGTCCGAATACAATAATATGGTACTGTCGAGCTGATCTGATGATGGAGCCGGAAGATATGTACTGGAACTTCAATATGGATGATCGTATCACAGCCGTGTTTGGGCTTGTTAGAAAAGTCTTGTAATGAACATTGATCATGATTAGGTTTCAAGGTCTGATGATGGAGCCGGAAGACATGAATTGGAACTTCATGACGGATTCTCGTATCATAGCCGTGTTTGGACTTGTTAGAAAGGTCTTGTAATGAAAGTTGACCATGATTAGGTATGAAGGTCTGAATACAATAATTTTGTACTGTCGAGCTGATCTGATGATGGAGCCGGAAGATATGAACTGGAACATCAAGATAGATGATCGTATCATAGCCGTTTGGACTTGTTAGAAAGGTCTTGTAATGAACATTGACCATGATTAGGTTTCAAGGTCTGATGATGGAGCCGGAAGATACGCACTAGCATTCCATGATGAAATATCGTATCATAGCCGTGTTTGGACTTGTTAGAATGGTCTTGTAATAAAAGTGGACCACAATTAGATGTAAAGGTCCGAATACAATAAAATGGTACTGTCGAGCTGATCTGATGATGGAGCCGGAAGATATGAACTAGAACTTCAAGATGGATGATCGTATCACAGCCGTGTTTGGACTTCTAAGAAAGGTCTTGTAGTGAACGTTGACCATGATTAGGTTTCAAGGTCTGATGATGGAGCCGGAAGATAGGCACTAGCATTCCACGATGAAATATCGTATCATAGCCGTGTTTGGACTTGTTAGAATGGTCTTGTAATGAAAGTGGACCACAATTAGGTGTAAAGGTCCGAATACAATAATATGGTACTGTCGAGCTGATCTGATGATGGAGCCGGAAGATATGTACTGGAACTTCAATATGGATGATCGAATCACAGCCGTGTTTGGGCTTGTTAGAAAAGTCTTGTAATGAACATTGATCATGATTAGGTTTCAAGGTCTGATGATAGAGCCGGAAGACATGAATTGGAACTTCATGACGGATTCTCGTATCATAGCCGTGTTTGGACTTGTTAGAAAGGTCTTGTAATGAACGTTGACCATGATTAGGTATGAAGGTCTGAATACAATAATTTTGTACTGTCGAGCTGATCTGATGATGGAGCCGGAAGATATGAACTGGAACATCAAGATAGATGATCGTATCATAGCCGTTTGGACTTGTTAGAAAGGTCTTGTAATGAACATTGACCATGATTAGGTTTCAATGTCTGATGATGGAGCCGGAAGATAGGCACTAGCATTCCATGATGAAAAATCGTACCATAGCCGTGTTTGGACTTGTTACATAGGTCTTGTTATGAAATTTGGCCACAATTAGGTTTCAAGGTCTGATGATGAAGCCGGAAGATAGGCACTAGCATTCCGTGATGAAATATCGTATCATAGCCGTGTTTGGACTTGTTACATAGGTCTTGTTATGAAATTTGACCACGATTAGGTTTCAAGGTCTGATGATGAAGCCGGAAGATAGGCACTAGCATTCCATGGTGAATCGTATAATAGCTGTGTTTGGACTTATTACATAAGTCTTGTAATGAACCTTGACCACGATTAGGTTTCAAGGTCTGATGATTTGGTCAAGGTCATATGTTACGGGAAGCAGGTTACAAAGATTGACGCTCTGACTGGATATGCAGCACGACAAGTAGTTGTAGTAGTAATACTATCGAGTAAGTTAAAAAATTTCAAAGGAGCTAAAGTCATGTTGCGTTCCAATAAAAACGTAGAGAAATGGGTTCGTGTATGGAAGTAAGTATCAGTTTTATCACGGTCATCGTCCGGCCACACTTTAGACGCAACAAAATGTACGAAAAGGACATCCCGTCCCTCAAAATTAATTTCGGTAAAGACGGCGAGCACCTAATTCAACCTATAGGCATCCAATTCTCGGCCAAGTACAGCTACGGTACGGCGGTGATTTTAAGTCGTGCATCTACGTGCTCAAGATACAAGGCTGTACTTCTTGGGCTGATCCAGTACTTTTGCGGATGGACAGGCATATGTGGTGCTAAATCGAGTACCTAAACTAAAACCACTTAGTGGTTTACAGATTGAAAAGCTAGACTGTTCTAAGCTGACAGGTAAGACATCATGCAATACAGACGCACGTGCGGAGATGGTGAGGATGCGGGCTCTTTCATTTATTTAAATTATACCATTAGCAAAGACTAAAACGTATAAAATAAATTAATAGTTTAAAAAACACTAAAAAACACGCTTTTAAAGGTGCACGTAAAAGTCAAAAATAAATTACGGATCCTTCAAGTTGTCTCTATTATTTCTGGGCTGAAGTGTAAACTATGTCCTTTTAATTATAATATTTGATTGTAAAAGCGTGGGGCGCTGGAAAAACTTATCTTGATTTCTCAACAAGGTATATAAAAAAAATCCTGTTCCAGCGCCCCACGCTTTTACAATCAAATATTATAATTAAAAGGACATAGTTTACACTTCAGCCCAGAAATAATAGAGACAACTTGAAGGATCCGTAATTTATTTTTGACTTATACGTGCTCCTTTAAAAGCGTGTTTTTTAGTGTTTTTTAAACTATTAATTTATTACACCTTAATATGACCCTGGCTTTTACCGAAACATGCCGCACAAAAGCCACAGAGCATCACTGCAGTTATTAAGATGCTTGATGTGTCTCGTCTCGGATTATCGGTACAGCGTGTAGGTGCTAGATATTATATTACAGCGTTATGCAGTAGTAAAATAACATCTGATCTTGTGTGAATAGGCCAGATTCTCTCAGAAAGCAAGTCAACAATTTTATTGGCACTTTAATGGGTTTGTTAATTATTACTAAATCAAATACACCACCTTTTTTCTCATTAATAGTTGTTATGTTTACAAACAATAGTGATTGTGATTCCATACGCGATCGTTACACTTAAAAGACAATAGATCTGTAAACACCTGCGTCTGAACATTCCAGTCACGGATTACCCAGCTGCTATCTGACTCAATCTAATTGAAGTTCAATCACTTCAATAAAAAAAAACATACTAGACTCAATTCCAGAGAACAGACTCAAATCGTGTAGCCATTTTTAGCTTCATATCTCATTTTTATTGACAGTGATTTGTCTCTTTGACTCTTAATTATTTGCCTGATTCGTGTAGCGCGTATGACTCGATTATCCTGTATTTTTATCAATAATTTTAAATATTATGATATTGACACACCTGCTAAATCTTCATCATAATTCCAGCATAGGCATAGGCCTGCTACTTTTGGTTTACGCTTAGCCTTCACAGAGAACTTGACACACAACTTGGCGGTGTCAAGTAACAATATCATCCCAAGTGATGAGATGGCATGGCATTCATATATCACGCCTTCACCCGGGGGAGTAGGTAGAAAATACTTCCGTCACACACAAACACACACATGAATGACCGATAAAATTATTGCATTCATACATACATTTATCACGTCTTTATCCCTTGCGGGGTAGGCAGAGCGTCAACGGCCGTAAAAATGACCATTTACACCACGTCTGACAATAATTTGAAAGTCATTCATTTTTATCATCATAGTGACAGGTTGTCAGCCTGTCGGCTAAAATGCAATATACATCAACTCTCAAATTCCTTAGTCGCGTCTTATGACACCGACCGGGTGATGCTATTCTAAGTCAGCACCACACGTTAAAAAGATCTAATGAATAAGATGTACTTACAAAATGTAAGTGGCGGTATATCCAGGTCGGGCGCCAACAGTCTGGACGCGCAGGCGGCCCCGACGAACACCAGCTCCATCTCGAGAGCCACCAAGCCCTGACGCTGTGTCGTGAACGCGGCGTCTTCGTAGCCAACACACAGACAGCGGAAACCGTACTTGCTTTCCTCGCTGGAAACAAACAGTTCGTTTTGGCAACGAATTTCGTGCGATTCCGCTGATTGTTAGTTAAAAATACATATACTTCTCATCGAAAACAATCGAGACTCTCGTTTTCGTAATCAAACAAAATATAAAATCTATGACATTAAAAGTTCAATATTGAAACCTCGTAATACTCACTATCGAACAAAATAAGTTCTCACTCAATTAGTCTCAGAAAATATGACCCGTACAAAACGTAAACTTGCTAAGTGTCTCGATGTTTCTGATGAGAAGTGTATTGGGACTTATCTTAAATTACTTCAAATAATTTCGGAACCAATAATTTATCCTGTTCTACTTACTTATTTGTTTTCTTAAACTCGTTCAGGTAGTCAGAGGCGGTTTCCAAGGAAAATATCACTTCATTGCCAGGCACTAACAATGCTTTTTGGGGCCATTCCGCAGGACTGAAACAAAATTGATACTGTTATAATTTTTCTTAATATAAATCAGCCTGTACACTTCTAAAGACAGTAGAAGTGAGGTCAATGTCGGTAGTTCACAGAATGCTATAATATCTATAAAAAAAACTGGTTCATTTGTGGTTGTCGTAGATAACGTAAAAGGTCGGAATCCATGAAATGTACAATATTGCATAATTCCATCCATCCACCCGTGAAGGTGAGTATGGCAAATACCTATCAAGTGGAGATGACCAAACTTTAAAGCGAATCGATTCTGTTGGATCAGTACTGCGGCAGCGCCACAGGCACAGCGTTGTCCGTTACTTTGTAAAGTCGTCGCGGGTGCAGGTAGTTTGACACGTAGGGACAGAACGGTCGATGTGCCGTAGATTGAGGAAAATACTGATATACTGCACTGGCACTTTCCGAGTCTGATTCCAATGACGAAAGTATTGGTAAGAAATGCTTACACGTTGGCGAGTTTGGGCGTGACGCTGACGTAGGTGCAGTTGTAGTGCATGCATGGAGAGGCGGTGTCGCTATCGTCACCAAGCTCTTCTACCTCGCCGGTCTCTGATGTCAGTTGGACGATACGCTGCAATTGATAACACCAATCAAAACACATTCGTTATCGACTGTATTCACGCATGATGTCATAAAAGCTCTGAAAATATTTTCAAACTTGCAAAGTGCCAATTTAGATAGTCAATGAATGATTCTAGCTGGAAAATCCGGACCACCAATTTTACGACGGAACTTAGGGAGACAAACATACTAAAATGGTCCACCTCTACGAGGCTGGGCGCCTTGGGGGAAGTACTAAGAATTGGTTATCAAGCAAAGTTCTGCCGTAAAGTGTGGTCCGCATTTTTCAGCAAGAATCATTCATTGACAGCTTTAGTTAGTTTCGCTATGCATGGCATTCATTTTAAGAGTAACAAAATATTTTATTTTGAGAGGAATCTTTCTAATACTTTAGCTACGGGTCTAAACAACATCCAACAGGGTTACATACCTTGTATACCCTCCGGAAGGGCGGGTCAATGACCCTCACGTCGCTTGAGCAGTGGCACCGATGTTTCGGCGCCCCAGCCACCGCGTAGATGGTCAGGCTGTCTTCCGGCTGAGCCGTTATACTGCGCGGGTCCATCTCCAACACGACCCAAGACACGCTGGGAGGAAACAGCACCCTGCATAGAAGTTTTAGTACTGTAAGGCGTTTTATAATAGTTACATAACTACGGACGTGATTCATGTAATTTCTAAAAAGCTTTAGCCTTATTATCTATACAGACAGAATCAGTTACGTAACGACCAGCAGCAACATAATTTTACTTTCGACTGAGCGGGGGTCACATCTGCCGAGAGAGTCGCTCACAGCGGATTCTATGTGGATTGAGCCTATTGTATATTTGTTAATTCTAGGCTACTCCTAAGAAAGCCTAAGAAGATTGTGTCAGCTTAGAGAATAACGTCAATAGCCAGTTATAACTATTCGGATTGACTCAGGAAGCTGAAAATGGACATGTAGGTACTTCTTGACCTCCTGATCAAAATTAGACATGGAGCCCAGCACGCACTACCTCCCTTAACCTTTTACCGTCCCCCTCCTAAGGTCAAGTAGTACCGACATATTCAGCTTCCTGGATCAATCCGAATAGCTGTGACGTTAATCTCTACAATATGTTTTGCTTACCTCATATTGCTGACAGTGGCCTGTTTGTAGGGATGGTCGCTCTCGACCCACGCGTAGTAGTGCGATGTGGTCGTGTTGAGCTCCTCCATGGCTGGGACGAGAAGGTTCATAGCCGCCACGTGCGGTAACAGCTTGTGGATCATTTCTATTATCTTGATCACGCTCTGCAAGTTTACAAAGAATGTTGAAGATTTTGTGCCTACGGTTTGGTTAGAGCGCCAGCAGCGTAAGTAGGAAAACTAATTCGTGTTTTTGTCTTTTTAACACTGTTTGTGTTATTTACATCTACATAATTGTATCTAATCTAAGCTTAGTTATATAAATACAAGACCTTGAGTGCCAACAATATTAAGTAAAAGTCTGACACGGACACAAAAAGCGCAAAGAGTAGGTGATACTAGGTGTGCAGGTATGATTGTAGTAAAGATACTCTCATTACGGGTCTCAAAACAAACTTTGCAAAAAAGATATATAAAATTATCGGTAATACTCAATTTCCTGTCGTTAGAAACCAAATGCACGAGATACGACAAGGATTCTATTCTTTAAGGTACTGCAATTGTAAAATGACTTTCTTGATTGATCCATTTCCCTTTAAATCGCCATCCAACGTACCTTGGAGTCGTCCAACCCGTCAAGATGCGCCAGTGTGTACGGGATGAGCGTGTTGATGGCGGGCGACTGCTGCAGCACGGCCGCGTTCCTCCTCAAGTCCTCGGCCGTCAGCTCGTTGCGAAGCGTACAGAACAGGTCAGCGCCGCGGTCGAGGATTATAGACGCCACGCGTAACGTCATAAATTACATGACTTCATTATTTGATCCATTTCCCTTGAAATCGGCATCCAACGTACCTTGGAGTCGTCCAACCCGTCAAGATGCGCCAGCGTGTACGGAATAAGCGTGTTGATAGCCGGTGACTGCTGCAGCACGGCCGCGTTCCTCCTCAAGTCCTCGGCCGTCAGCTCGTTGCGTAGCGTGCAGAACAGATCAGCGCCGCGGTCGAGGATTTTAGACGCCACTCGTAACGTCCTAAATTACATGACTTCATTATTTGATCCATATCCCTTTATATCGGCATCCAACATACCTTGGAGTCGTCCAATCCGTCGAGATGCGCCAGCGTGTACGGAATGAGCGTGTTGATGGCGGGCGACTGCTGCAGCACGGCCGCGTTCCTCCTCAAGTCCTCGGCCGTCAGCTCGTTGCGTAGCGTGCAGAACAGATCAGCGCCGCGGTCGAGGATTATGGACGCCACTCGTGACGTCATAAATTACATGACTTCATTATTTGATCCATTTCCCTTTAAATCGGCATCCAACGTACCTTGGAGTCGTCCAACCCGTCTAGATGCGCCAGTGTGTACGGAATGAGCGTGTTGATGGCGGGCGACTGCTGCAGCACCGCCGCGTTCCTCCTCAAGTCCTCGGCCGTCAGCTCGTTGCGTAGCGTACAGAACAGATCAGCGTCTCGGTCGAGGATTATAGACGCCACTCGTAACGTCATAAATTACATGACTTCATTATTTGATCCATTTCCCTTTAAACTTTTCCAACGTACCTTGGAGTCGTCCAACCCGTCAAGATGCGCCAGCGTGTACGGAATGAGCGTGTTGATGGCCGGCGACTGCTGCAGCACCGCCGCGTTCCTCCTCAAGTCCTCGGCGGTGAGCTCGTTGCGTAGCGTGCAGAACAGATCAGCGCCGCGGTCGAGGATTATAGACGCCACCCGTAACGTCATCCCGCGCAGGGCTGTGAGCAACGCGTCTGCCGTTTCGGAGCTGCTCACGGATTTTGTCGTGCTGAAAATAATGGGATTCACCGTAAATATTGCCTGATATTTTTAAAATTCTGTATTTATAAGGGGTATGATTTGGACAACTTCCCGATTATAGACAATGATTCTTCATCAGCTTGACCATATGTCACGCAATAGACATCGGAATTCATTACTATAAGCCACGCGCACCAATCCCAATAAATTGCTCCACTTGTTAATAGAAACATTATGGTACCGATTCGGGAAGGTTTCCCTCATATTATGTATATCACTTCACTGCGAGAAAAAATGTAATGTCTGAAAGAAATTTCTACCTAGAAATAAGCTGTACCTGTTGTGTCGTATATCTTTATGTTTTTGTCTTTTGTATAATGTTCTTGTGTGCAATAAATTGTAAAATAAATAAATAAGGAAAGTTACCTGTAATAGATGAGGCACGGTATTTGTCCTCTAGCCAGGGAGGTGCCGTTGAAGCTAAGTGAGCAGGAGGCGAATTTGAAGACGGTTTCGTCCGGGCACTTGACGTACGGCATGCCGCAATCGCCGTTGGAAGTGCGCCCGCCGTGGTTACACAGCCTTATGGCGTAACGGAGGTCCTCCTATAAATGTAACAGTAATTGTTAGATATTTCTGACGCACTTAGAAGATGTAGATAAGCATTTATTGCAGGTTTGACTCTCGAGGATATACACAGCCTTATAGCATAACGGAGGTCCTCCTAAAATGTAACAATATTTGTATGATATTTCTGACGTACTTAGAAGATGTAGATAAGCATTTATTTCAGGTTTGACTCTCGAGGATATACACAGCCTTATGGCATAACGGAGGTCCTCCTGTAAATGTAACAGTAATTGTTAGATATTTCTGACGTACTTAGAAGATGTAGATAAGCATTTATTGCAGGTTTGATTCTCGAGTACAGCTCCAACTTTTACAAATAGACAAGGCACTTCGCAATTTATCACTGTTAGATCATTGCCAAGTTGATTATTGGACAACAGTTATCAAGGGCCCCAACCCGAGGCATCGAACCAAAAACATTCGTATACTAACTATACTTTTTCTTCGAGTGGGACACCAAGTCATCCAACGACTCAATGAAACCTGGTGCCTGGCGTTGCAAGGCGATTCTTCATCTGAGAGATCACCGATGCAGTTTAGTTTAGACAATCCGGACGTAACATAACATTTAATACTTGCCTTCAATGGAATGGGCTTGTCAAACTTGAGCGTGACCATGTCGTGTTGGCAGTCAGCTGCGGAGAAGGTCCCGTGGGTCACCTCCACGCTCACCCAACAGTGGGCTGGATACATGTCTTCGCTGGCGGACCTCAACTGCGCAGAATATAATTAACAATCGGTGAGAATTTGATCATTCATCATGATAAAATCAAAGCCTTCGTTCTAAAGTTTATACATTTATAAAACCATCCAGACTTAACTATCAGCAAGAGAGCTAAATCCTAAGTCTAAAACAACGGACTACAGAAGCCCAGGCCCAACCATTAAATGGTCTGGGTTGATGCAAAGTGGGGCGGATTTTATCTGCGGGGGTGCAAAAAGGGGCAAGATTTTTCTGCGGGGGCGTAGACACACACTCCGACCAGCATGATGCCCGGCCGGTCCACCGTGAAGCAAGTGTTGTTGACAGTTGTTGACAACAGGCAACACACAATAACTTACTCGTACGTCGTGCAGCAGCTCTAGCGAGTACTCGTAGGAGCCGAGCCCGCCGTAGACGCACACTCCGACCAGCATGATGCCCGGCCGGTCCACCGTGAAGCAAGTGTTGTTGACAACAGACGACACACAATAACTTACTCGTACGTCGTGCAGCAGCTCTAGCGAGTACTCGTAGGAGCCGAGCCCGCCGTAGACGCACACTCCGACCAGCATGATGCCCGGCCGGTCCACCGTGAAGCAAGTGTTGTTGACAACAGACGACACACAATAACTTACTCGTACGTCGTGCAGCAGCTCTAGCGAGTACTCGTAGGAGCCGAGCCCGCCGTAGACGCACACTCCGACCAGCATGATGCCCGGCCGGTCCACCGTGAAGCAAGTGTTGTTGACAACAGACGACACACAATAACTCACACGGTATTAGTGAAGCAGCTCTAGCGAGTACTCGTAGGAGCCGAGCCCGCCGTAGACGCACACTCCGACCAGCATGATGCCCGGCCGGTCCACCGTGAAGCGTTGACAACAGACGACACACAATAAGTACGTCGTGCAGCAGCTCTAGCGAGTACTCGTAGGAGCCGAGCCCGCCGTAGACGCACACTCCGACCAGCATGATGCCCGGCCGGTCCACCGTGAAGCAAGTGTTGTTGACAACAGACGACACACAATAACTTACTCGCACGTCGTGCAGCAGCTCTAGCGAGTACTCGTAGGAGCCGAGCCCGCCGTAGACGCACACTCCGACCAGCATGATGCCCGGCCGGTCCACCGTGAAGCAAGTGTTGTTGACAACAGACGACACACAATAACTTACTCGCACGTCGTGCAGCAGCTCTAGCGAGTACTCGTAGGAGCCGAGCCCGCCGTAGACGCACACTCCGACCAGCATGATGCCCGGCCGGTCCACCGTGAAGCAAGTGTTGTTGACAACAGACGACACACAATAACTTACTCGTACGTCGTGCAGCAGCTCTAGCGAGTACTCGTAGGAGCCGAGCCCGCCGTAGACGCACACTCCGACCAGCATGATGCCCGGCCGGTCCACCGTGAAGCAAGTGTTGTTGACAACAGACGACACACAATAACTTACTCGCACGTCGTGCAGCAGCTCTAGCGAGTACTCGTAGGAGCCGAGCCCGCCGTAGACGCACCTCCGAGCAGCATGATGCCCGGCCGGTCCACCGTGAAGCAAGTGTTGTTGACAACAGACGACACACAATAACTTACTCGCACGTCGTGCAGCAGCTCTAGCGAGTACTCGTAGGAGCCGAGCCCGCCGTAGACGCACTCCGACCAGCATGATGCCCGGCCGGTCCACCGTGAAGCAAGTGTTGTTGACAACAGACGACACACAATAACTTACTCGCACGTCGTGCAGCAGCTCTAGCGAGTACTCGTAGGAGCCGAGCCCGCCGTAGACGCACACTCCGACCAGCATGATGCCCGGCCGGTCCACCGTGAAGCAAGTGTTGTTGACAACAGACGACACACAATAACTTACTCGCACGTCGTGCAGCAGCTCTAGCGAGTACTCGTAGGAGCCGAGCCCGCCGTAGACGCACACTCCGACCAGCATGATGCCCGGCCGGTCCACCGTGAAGCAAGTGTTGTTGACAACAGACGACACACAATAACTTACTCGCACGTCGTGCAGCAGCTCTAGCGAGTACTCGTAGGAGCCGAGCCCGCCGTAGACGCACACTCCGACCAGCATGATGCCCGGCCGGTCCACCGTGAAGCAAGTGTTGTTGACAACAGACGACACACAATAACTTACTCGTACGTCGTGCAGCAGCTCTAGCGAGTACTCGTAGGAGCCGAGCCCGCCGTAGACGCACACTCCGACCAGCATGATGCCCGGCCGGTCCACCGTGAAGCAAGTGTTGTTGACAACAGACGACACACAATAACTTACTCGCACGTCGTGCAGCAGCTCTAGCGAGTACTCGTAGGAGCCGAGCCCGCCGTAGACGCACACTCCGACCAGCATGATGCCCGGCCGGTCCACCGTGAAGCAGATAGCGTCTGGACTCCCGTTGCCAGTGTTCCACGCGCGCGAATTGTTGATGCGCATGAAACGGGACGGCGTGATGAGATGCTTTACGGAGCTCGAGTCCGAATCCTGAAATAATGATTTTGAATGAATTAGACTCGTCTAGCTTGGAAGACGCTTGGACATCTTTTTGGACTCTCTTTTGTGTAGGATGGATTGATCTTATAAGATGAAAGCAAGTCAACAGTTTTGATTACTTAAAAGAGTATCTGACTTGCTTCTAGACTATACACGAAAAGATAAAACAAATTCTTATTTTGAGTTTCGTCTATTTTTCTATTATCTGTGACTTCATAGTCAGTCACTTGGTTGGTTTGAAACAATACATGGAACGGTGGATTAGGGTCGCTGGGGTAAAAGCATGAAAGACATTTATATTTACCCGAACAGTAGTGGCACTGAACGCCAGCTCAGCAACAATCCGCGAGACCAGCTTGCAGCAGAAGTCGGCCAGTCGCTCGTGCTGCTTGATCTCGCCGTGGTCGTGGCGCGTCATGACATTTATAGTTACCCGAACAGTAGTGGCACTGAACGCCAGCTCAGCAACAATCCGCGAGACCAGCTTGCAGCAGAAGTCGGCCAGTCGCTCGTGCTGCTTGATCTCGCCGTGGTCGTGCGGCTGGCCGTACTGGCGCGTCATGACATTTATAGTTACCCGAACAGTAGTGGCACTAAACGCCAGCTCAGCAACAATCCGCGAGACCAGCTTGCAGCAGAAGTCGGCCAGTCGCTCGTGCTGCTTGATCTCGCCGTGGTCGTGCGGCTGGTCGTACTGGCGCGTCATGACATTTATAGTTACCCGAACAGTAGTGGCACTAAACGCCAGCTCGGCAACAATCCGCGAGACCAGCTTGCAGCAGAAGTCGGCCAGTCTTTCATGCTGCTTGATCTCGCCGTGGTCGTGCGGCTGGCCGTACTGGCGCGTCATGACATTTATAGTTACCCGAACAGTAGTGGCACTAAACGCCAGCTCAGCAACAATCCGCGAGACCAGCTTGCAGCAGAAGTCGGCCAGTCGCTCGTGCTGCTTGATCTCGCCGTGGTCGTGCGGCTGGCCGGAACGATGAAGTAGGGGCGCGCTAGGTTAAAAGCATGAAAGACATTTATAGTTACCCGAACAGTAGTGGCACTAAACGCCAGCTCGGCAACAATCCGCGAGACCAGCTTGCAGCAGAAGACGGCCAGTCTTTCATGCTGCTTGATCTCGCCGTGGTCGTGCGGCTGGCCGTACTGGCGCGTCATGACATTTATAGTTACCCGAACAGTAGTGGCACTAAACGCCAGCTCAGCAACAATCCGCGAGACCAGCTTGCAGCAGAAGTCGGCCAGTCTTTCATGCTGCTTGATCTCGCCGTGGTCGTGCGGCTGGCCGTACTGGCGCGTCATGACATTTATAATTACCCGAACAGTAGTGGCACTAAACGCCAGCTCAGCTACAATCCGCGAGACCAGCTTGCAGCAGAAGTCGGCCAGTCGCTCGTGCTGCTTGATCTCGCCGTGGTCGTGCGGCTGGTCGTACTGGCGCGTCATGACATTTATAGTTACCCGAACAGTAGTGGCACTAAACGCCAGCTCGGCAACAATCCGCGAGACCAGCTTGCAGCAGAAGTCGGCCAGTCTTTCATGCTGCTTGATCTCGCCGTGGTCGTGCGGCTGGCCGGAACGATGAAGTAGGGGCGCGCTAGGTTAAAAGCATGAAAGACATTTATAGTTACCCGAACAGTAGTGGCACTAAACGCCAGCTCGGCAACAATCCGCGAGACCAGCTTGCAGCAGAAGACGGCCAGTCGCTCGTGCTGCTTGATCTCGCCGTGGTCGTGCGGCTGGCCGGAACGATGAAGTAGGGGCGCGCTAGGTTAAAAGCATGAAAGACATTTATAGTTACCCGAACAGTAGTGGCACTAAACGCCAGCTCGGCAACAATCCGCGAGACCAGCTTGCAGCAGAAGTCGGCCAGTCTTTCATGCTGCTTGATCTCGCCGTGGTCGTGCGGCTGGCCGTACTGGCGCGTCATGACATTTATAATTACCCGAACAGTAGTGGCACTTAACGCCAGCTCAGCTACAATCCGCGAGACCAGCTTGCAGCAGAAGTCGGCCAGTCGCTCGTGCTGCTTGATCTCGCCGTGGTCGTGCGGCTGGTCGTACTGGCGCGTCATCACATTTATAGTTACCCGAACAGTAGTGGCACTAAACGCCAGCTCAGCAACAATCCGCGAGACCAGCTTGCAGCAGAAGTCGGCTAATCTCTCGTGCTGCTTGATCTCGCCGTGGTCGTGCGGCTGGTCGTACTGGCGCGTCATGACATTTATAGTTACCCGAACAGTAGTGGCACTAAACGCCAGCTCAGCAACAATCCGCGAGACCAGCTTGCAGCAGAAGTCGGCCAGTCGCTCGTGCTGCTTGATCTCGCCGTGGTCGTGCGGCTGGCCTTATGACATTTATAGTTACCCGAACAGTAGTGGCACTAAACGCCAGCTCAGCTACAATCCGCGAGACCAGCTTGCAGCAGAAGTCGGCCAGTCGCTCGTGCTGCTTGATCTCGCCGTGGTCGTGGCGCGTCATGACATTTATAGTTACCCGAACAGTAGTGGCACTAAACGCCAGCTCAGCTACAATCCTCGAGACCAGCTTGCAGCAGAAGTCGGCTAATCTCTCGTGCTGCTTGATCTCGCCGTGGTCGTGGCGCGTCATGACATTTATAGTTACCCGAACAGTAGTGGCACTAAACGCCAGCTCAGCAACAATCCGCGAGACCAGCTTGCAGCAGAAGTCGGCCAGTCGCTCGTGCTGCTTGATCTCGCCGTGGTCGTGCGGCTGGCCGGAACGATGAAGTAGGGGCGCGCTAGGTTAAAAGCATGAAAGACATTTATAGTTACCCGAACAGTAGTGGCACTAAACGCCAGCTCGGCAACAATCCGCGAGACCAGCTTGCAGCAGAAGTCGGCCAGTCGCTCGTGCTGCTTGATCTCGCCGTGGTCGTGCGGCTGGCCGGAACGATGAAGTAGGGGCGCGCTAGGTTAAAAGCATGAAAGACATTTATAGTTACCCGAACAGTAGTGGCACTAAACGCCAGCTCGGCAACAATCCGCGAGACCAGCTTGCAGCAGAAGTCGGCCAGTCTTTCATGCTGCTTGATCTCGCCGTGGTCGTGCGGCTGGCCGTACTGGCGCGTCATGACATTTATAGTTACCCGAACAGTAGTGGCACTAAACGCCAGCTCAGCAACAATCCGCGAGACCAGCTTGCAGCAGAAGTCGGCCAGTCGCTCGTGCTGCTTGATCTCGCCGTGGTCGTGCGGCTGGCCGGAACGATGAAGTAGGGGCGCGCTAGGTTAAAAGCATGAAAGACATTTATAGTTACCCGAACAGTAGTGGCACTAAACGCCAGCTCGGCAACAATCCGCGAGACCAGCTTGCAGCAGAAGTCGGCCAGTCTTTCATGCTGCTTGATCTCGCCGTGGTCGTGCGGCTGGCCGTACTGGCGCGTCATGACATTTATAGTTACCCGAACAGTAGTGGCACTAAACGCCAGCTCAGCAACAATCCGCGAGACCAGCTTGCAGCAGAAGTCGGCCAGTCGCTCGTGCTGCTTGATCTCGCCGTGGTCGTGCGGCTGGCCGTACTGGCGCGTCATGACATTTATAGTTACCCGAACAGTAGTGGCACTAAACGCCAGCTCAGCAACAATCCGCGAGACCAGCTTGCAGCAGAAGTCGGCCAGTCGCTCGTGCTGCTTGATCTCGCCGTGGTCGTGCGGCTGACCGTACTGGCGCGTCATGACATTTATAGTTACCCGAACAGTAGTGGCACTAAACGCCAGCTCAGCAACAATCCGCGAGACCAGCTTGCAGCAGAAGTCGGCCAGTCGCTCGTGCTGCTTGATCTCGCCGTGGTCGTGCGGCTGACCGCACTGGCGCGTCATCATCTGCTGCTTGATGGGGATCAACACGATGTCCAGCAGCTTCGGGATCAAGTCCAGCAGGTGCCATTCTGTGTGGCTCGTTTTGAACGATACTGGTGTACCGAACATCTGAAAGGCATAATATTGCTGTCAATGCTCTAGCGTCTATACTATTGATTAACTTCTTAGCTTCATGAAAGTTACAGCTGCATTTTTATATAGTAAGAAAATATTGCTGTTATGGTAATGCGAACGCGAACTTACAGAATCCCTTGAACTGTCTCTGTTGTTACGAGGCGGTATCGGCGGAGGTTTTGTTGATGATCGCGGCACCGTAGCAGATTTTGACGGCACATCCTTCAGCACCTAAAATAAAGACACCATTTTTATCCGCCTACCAAAAGTAGGACTTGCTAACAAATTAATCAAGTAAGCTCTGTTTTGTACCTTGCTGTCCGGCCTTCGACCCTCCATTAATATAAGACAGCTCTGAGTGATGGGGACGATGTAATTCATGACGTCACGCAGACTCTTGGACGCGCACATCGCTGCGCATGTGGACGTCAGTTCCCTCACTTGAGAGGCCGGCACCACTCCGTCCTTAGTGTGGAACAGCAGAGAGCACAAATGATGCCACTTCAACGACGGAGTAGGAAAGAACGCGTGGAAGCAAGCAATAGTCGTCTCGTGCGCCTCTTTCAGAATAGAATTTGTCATTTCCAATGCAAACTGGACGTAGCACACTCTATGCGCTTTGTTCTTCCCAGGTTTTCGAGGTAACATCGCGCACGTAGGTGTGTTTTCTGACATTATGCGTTGGATCAGATTTCGCACCTCCGCTATTGCGTCAACATACGTCATGTATTCTTGAGAATTCCTCTTCTTGTTGTTTTGGGGATATATCTCATTGATATAAGACTTAACGAGCCTCAGGCAAGCTCGAATAACATAAACTAGACGTTTCTGGTGTTTCATTACGGTCAACTTTTGGTAATTGATGGGGATCTGGCCATTTGTTTCCAAAACGCTTTTCTTGAAAGTATTCCAGCTCCATTGAAGCAATGCAATCAACGACTTGAAGCACGGGACTGTGACTTTTCTGGATATGTTTTTGGAGAGTACCGCGACCGGCTCCCCAAGGTCGACGCTACGGATGGGTATCACCTGATCAGGACTGATGGTGGCGTACAAGATGGTCGGTATTTGGCCGGCGTTAACGTCCGTGCCGTTATTTGACATTTTTGACGTTTTGAAATGGAAGCCTATCTCGTCGTTGATGACCATTGCTTGGCCTGACGATCCACAGTCGCTGGAGGGTCCGTTGATGCAAGCCCAGGCGACGTACCAGCGGTTAGCCTGCAAAAGACATATTCAAGCTGTATAATATTTACTCAACGAATAAAATGGATCTTTGAAATAAAATTTCAGAACTGCTATTCAATTCATATTAGACTTAAATGTTCCTTGGGGAAAGTTATATATAAAGTTTGATGGGCTAGTTCACCCATTGAAAGGTACAGTGTGATCGCGTTCTCACCACTATAGGGATGGGTGTCTCGAACAGGATGGGGAACTTGTCTCTGGGCGCGCACTCGTACATGACCTCCTCGCTCTCTGTACTACACTACACTCACCACTATAGGGATGGGCGTCTCGAACAGGATGGGGAACTTGTCTCTGGGCGCGCACTCGTACATGACCTCCTCGCTCTCTGTACTACACTACACTCACCACTATAGGGATGGGCGTCTCGAACAGGATGGGGAACTTGTCCCGGGGCGCGCACTCGTACATGACCTCCTCGCTCTCTGTACTACACTACACTCACCACTATAGGGATGGGCGTCTCGAACAGGATGGGGAACTTGTCCCGGGGCGCGCACTCGTACATGACCTCCTCGCTCTCTGTACTACACTACACTCACCACTATAGGGATGGGCGTCTCGAACAGGATGGGGAACTTGTCCCGGGGCGCGCACTCGTACATGACCTCCTCGCTCTTTGTACTACACTACACTCACCACTATAGGGATGGGTGTCTCGAACAGGATGGGGAACTTGTCTCTGGGCGCGCACTCGTACATGACCTCCTCGCTCTCTGTACTACACTACACTCACCACTATAGGGATGGGTGTCTCGAACAGGATGGGGAACTTGTCTCTGGGCGCGCACTCGTACATGACCTCCTCGCTCTCTGTACTACACTACACTCACCACTATAGGGATGGGTGTCTCGAACAGGATGGGGAACTTGTCCCGGGGCGCGCACTCGTACATGACCTCCTCGCTCTCTGTACTACACTACACTCACCACTATAGGGATGGGTGTCTCGAACAGGATGGGGAACTTGTCTCTGGGCGCGCACTCGTACATGACCTCCTCGCTCTCTGTACTACACTACACTCACCACTATAGGGATGGGCGTCTCGAACAGGATGGGGAACTTGTCTCTGGGCGCGCACTCGTACATGACCTCCTCGCTCTCTGCGAGTAGCTCGCCGTCGCCCTCGTGGTCGCCGCCGTCGGGGCCCAGCTCGTACAGCTTGATCTTGGCAGAGTAGTCGCCGCGACCGCCGAACAGACCGAAACCTCCTGCAATATTACAACAATTTTGAAAAGACATGCGAATCTGGCCACACGAGATATACTACCTGATTCATAGAAGAAGAGGATCCGAAATGGCAACATTATTGTTGACATCTTGCTCAAATGTCATGACGTAACAAGAAAAGACGCTAACATTAATGTTGTCATTTCGGATCAATTTCTTCTATGAATCAGGTTTAGGATACTTGCAGGTGTCATCAATGTCATCATAACTAAGCGACACATCGAGAACCTCATACAGTTTTCTTATTCATCATCATAAAAAGGCACCAGCAGTCCAGTATCAACGTTTCATTGTTACAGGACCTATTTTTATTTCATATTTATTTCATTTGAAAAGAGTAATATGAATCCCAATATTACAACAGTACATTTACTCTTTTCAAATGAAATAAATACTGTCAGGCTTTTAGCAAGGGATTTTCCACAAAGTAAACTAAAAACCATTCATCAATTGCATCAAGCATACCCACAATGTAGCTTACCTAACAGAACGTCAGTGTCGCACATGAAACGTATCGCCTCGACTGAGTACCCCGAGTAGCCCCAGCCTCCCCCGTGCCCTTCAAATCTGTTCACTGTCAGATAGTCCTCCTTTGACAACGCTACTGCGGTGGTTGTCGTGTCCTTCTTGCATTCCACTATGTTCAACCTGTATTTGAAAAGTAATGCATTATAATCATGGTTTTCTAGAGCAAATTGCTCTACATGAAAATCTAATAATAAAGATGTTAACTTACTTATTATCATGAGCGTATGTGAGTGAGTCCAAGCAACCCAAGAGATGTAAAGCCGCGTGCATCCGTGTAACGGAACAACCGGGCGCAGACGGAATCGTCAGTTCCTGATTCAAAATGGACATATTCGAAAGCGCCAGGTTCTCTGGTGGCTTATCGTCATTGTTGCACGACCACTCCAAGTTGTCCAGATTCTTGAAATCCTCCAGCCGCTTCATGCTTCCGAAGTTGGGATAGACAAACTCGGGATCAGTGAAGTTCGCGTCCGGTTCGTTGTTGCAGCACCGTTGCAGTTTGTGCGAGTCAAAGGCGAGGATGTTGTAGCACTTCATGACTCTCATCTGTGGCTGGTAGCACCAGAATATGTCGTAGAGGGGGTCAAGACAGGCCAGGGTGTTTACAAAGTCCACTTGTTCAGGCCCCGTCCAAGCGTGGCATTGTCCATCGCTCTTGTTTATTGTTATGCATTTGAATGTGTGCTCGGGTCTATTTGGCAAAATCACTGCAAGGAAAAATAAAAAATATAGGAATATTGTCTTTTTCTTCAATGAGTCAAGGAACGACCCTATCAACCCTGGTGTCAGAGTTGATGTAAATATGTTGTAAGTACACAGAATTAAAATAAATCTCAAAATATACATATTTCCAAAGACAATAGGAAAACATTATAAAATCGTCTTATGACGGCCGACTTTCGATCAACGGAGCAGCGAGCTAAGACGTCAAACTCCCCTGATAACTGACCTATACTGTTGTTGTTGGCGGTGATGGTGGAGCTGAAGAGCGTGTCGGTCTTGATGAGCGCCTGCGACACCTGGTAGAAGGTCTGGTCCCCCGAGCAGGACAGTTGCTGCCGTGGTCCTTAAACTCCCCTGATAACTGACCTATACTATTGTTGTTGGCGGTGATGGTGGAGCTGAAGAGCGTGTCGGTCTTGATGAGCGCCTGCGACACCTGGTAGAAGGTCTGGTCGCCCGAGCAGGACACCCACACGGCCTTGCACTAACACGTCAGATAACTGACCTATACTATTGTTGTTGGCGGTGATGGTGGAGCTGAAGAGCGTGTCGGTCTTGATGAACGCCTGCGACACCTGGTAGAAGGTCTGGTCGCCGGAGCAGGACAACCACACGGCCTTGCTGCCGTGGTCTTCAAATTCGTTGATAACTCACCTATACTGTTGTTGTTGGCGGTGATGGTGGAGCTGAAGAGCGTGTTGGTCTTGATGAGCGCCTGCGACACCTGGTAGAAGGTCTGGTCGCCCGAGCAGGACACCCACACGACGTCAAACTCCCCTGATAACTAACCTATACTGTTGTTGTTGGCGGTGATGGTGGAGCTGAAGAGCGTGTCGGTCTTGATGAGCGCCTGCGACACCTGGTAGAAGGTCTGGTCGCCCGAGCAGGACACCCATACGGCCTTGCTGCCGTGGTCCTCTCCCCTGATAACTGACCTATACTGTTGTTGTTGGCGGTGATGGTGGAGCTGAAGAGCGTGTCGGTCTTGATGAGCGCCTGCGACACCTGGTAGAAGGTCTGGTCGCCCGAGCAGAACACCCACCCGGCCTTGAACTAAGACCACAAACTCCCCTGATAACTGACCTATACTGTTGTTGTTGGCGGTGATGGTGGAGCTGAAGAGCGTGTCGGTCTTGATGAGCGCCTGCGACACCTGGTAGAAGGTCTGGTCGCCCGAGCAGGACACCCACCCGGCCTTGAACTAAGACCACAAACTCCCTGATAACTGACCTATACTGTTGTTGTTGGCGGTGATGGTGGAGCTGAAGAGCGTGTCGGTCTTGATGAGCGCCTGCGACACCTGGTAGAAGGTCTGGTCGCCCGAGCAGGACACCCACACGGCCTTGCTGCCGTGGCGCGGGCCCAGGCGCGGCACCCTCCCCGGCGTTGCGTACCAGATGGGGCTGCGATCAGTGCGCGCCGGCTCCTCCATGCGGGGCCGACCGAGCGAGCCTTTCTGTTTGCATAAAGATTATACATGGTGTCAGGTGAAGTACTACGTCCTTCAAATCACGCGTTCTATGGGTATAATAATAGTAGTTTATCTACACTCATTTCGTAATATTCGTTTTACAGAATCGAAAGTAAGAACGTAATGAACTGCATTACGAATATACAGCCTTTAAAAAAAAACTTTCATACTACTGGCAGCTACATAAAGTAACTCGATTTCTAGTAATTGAAAAAAAATTAAACGAATTGACCCGCGTACCAAATTGTAATCTGTTCCAATTTGACACTGGCCAACAGTAAGTCAAATGAAAAAAAATAAAAGTGTCACCCGGGCGGGGACGACACTTGAAATTATGAGGACTTATTTATTATTAAATCTTTGCTTCAAATGATTTTTCGAATTAAAATTCACCGATAAATGCTTTTTAATTTTAAAAGTTGTTCAGTTTTTATGAGCCTCCATTTTAACGTTTAGTTAAAAAGTTACTACTACATAATAGTAGTTTATGCAACTGCCTAATAATGAGAGGCTTTAGGATGAGAGTGTCTGTTTATCACACGAGGCGCAGCCGAGTGTGATAATAGTTTGACACGAGCATTCTAAAGCCTAATTATAATGCAGTTGCATACACTATTTTATCTACACTCTACAAGAAAAACTATGAAAAATAATTCAAACCTCCGCACTGCACTATGGCGATTGCAAGCCTATCTACTGAACCACCAACTGAACGACTTTTGTACATAAGTAACTTTTTAACTAAACGTTAAAATGGAGGCTCATAAAAACTGAACAACTTTTAAAATTAAAAAGCATTTATCGGTGAATTTTAAATCGAAAAATGATTTGAAGCAAAGATTTAATAATAAATAAGTCCTCATAATTTCAAGTGTCGTCCCGCCCGCCCGGGTGACACTTGTTTTTTTTTTTCATTTGACTTACTGTTGGCCAGTGTCAAATTGGAACAGATTACAATTTGGTACGCGGGTCAATTCGTTTAATTTTTTTTTCAAATACTAGAATTCGAGTTACTTTATGTAGCTGCCAATAGTATGAAAGTTTTTTCTTAAAGGCTGTATATTCGTAATGCAGTTCATTACGTTCATACTTTCGATTCTGTAAAACGAATATTACGAAATGAGTGTAGATAAAATGTGTTACGCGTGTTCAAACATTTTATTAATTATAGGTTGCAGGGTCTCCAACTGTAACGACTGTAACGACCCGATATGTCGCGCTCAGAATTAGGGCTGAACATTTTAATAATAAGTTATTTTTTATACATGCTCAAGATACTTTGTTACACCTACAGAACTCGTGGTTTAAAGGAACGTACTACTTTTTCTAACGCTCTGTTGACCATTACCAAAATGAGAATATAAAAATGATACAAAACATTTTACTACAAACTGAGTAAAAACTCATATCACACCATCGTCTTTCTACAGCTTACCTGATAGCTGCCGAAGGTGTAAAGCTCGCCATCTCTAGTGAGCACCGCGGTGTGATTGCTGCCGGCGGCGATGGCCGAGGCGCGCGGCACTCGGACGCGCACAATCCTAGGAAAATTTAAAATTCTATAACATAGGGAATAGAAATAAATGTCTTAGATTTATCCTGGCCATTAAGAAATACTACTTTATTGGCACTTCAGTTACAAAGTAATCTAATGATTCAAATAACCGTAACTAGTTTAACTCAGAACTACTCTCAACAGTGTCTTTTCCGTAAGGTCTAAAATGTTCCATTATAAAATCTGCCATCTGCAGTGCGTATTGCGGCTGCCTGGGGTACCTACGTTCAAGGCGGTCTCTTTCGTCGCTCTTTCGTAGAACTTTTATACTAGTCAGCTGTCAGTTCAGCGACGTCATAGTATAAAAGAGCCACGAAAGAGACCACCTTGAACGTACCCTTGCTTATCCCATTTTCTCTATAATATAGAGATACCTGTGGTGCACCGCGACGTCGCCCGCGCCGAGCTGGCCGCACTGGTTGGAGCCGAAGGTGAGCACGTCGTGGTCCGTCATCAGCACGGTGTGGTGCAGCCCGGCGCTAGTTGTCACTGTATGACAGCCGCATGTACCTGTGGTGCACCGCGACGTCGCCCGCGCCGAGCTGGCCGCACTGGTTGGAGCCGAAGGTGAGCACGTCGTGGTCGGTCATCAGCACAGTATGATGCAGCCCGGCGCTAGTTGTCACTGTATGACAGCCGCATGTACCTGTGGTGCACCGCGACGTCGCCCGCGCCGAGCTGGCCGCACTGGTTGGAGCCGAAGGTGAGCACGTCGTGGTCGGTCATCAGCACAGTATGATGCAGCCCGGCGCTAGTTGTCACTGTATGACAGCCGCATGTACCTGTGGTGCACCGCGACGTCGCCCGCGCCGAGCTGGCCGCACTGGTTGGAGCCGAAGGTGAGCACGTCGTGGTCGGTCATCAGCACAGTATGATGCAGCCCGGCGGCGACCGCATTAACCCGATGTCCGCCCGGTATGGCCACGCGCGCAGGCGGCAAGCAGCTCACTTTCAGGTTGAGCTCCTTTTCGGTCTCCGAGCCGGTCGTGTGGCCTTCGTATTGGGTGAAACGCACTGTCTCTTTATCTGTAAACCAAGCAGGGGTATGAAATGTGATTCAGACTGAAATTTACGATTCATTCTAAGCACGAAAGAGTTACACGATTCGGACAATACTAAAAGAAAAAATAAGAAAGTTAAACAAAACTTCAAAGCTTCTTTAAGTATGGAAAATATCAACATTGAGGTTTAAACTCAAGACCCTACACGCGCTTACCGCTGCGTGTATCAGATCTGGTGCTGGCGTCCGCGTCGTCGTCCAGCTCGGCGAGCCGCTCGCGCTCCCGTCCTGCTGCTGCGAACGTCTCGGCGCAGCGCCGGCAGATACCGCATACGCTGCAGCCCGCGTCGCCCTCGCCGCAACCGCAACGACTGCAAACACAATATATATTTCTCAAACATGCTAGGAAATATGACAATTTCTTTCAAAAAAACGATCCAGAAAGTTTGACATTATCTGTGATTTTGTAATTTCTGAACGATTTATTTTTTACACACCTGCAATGGATTCCAATACAACTTTTCTGGCGCGATTTCGAAATCGTTCAGAAATTACGAAATATAAAAAGAATAACTCCAAATCCACATCTTGACGTAGTAATCAGTAAAACAACTTTTTATATCAAATTACTAAAAAATAAATTAATATCTTTATAATTTCCTAGCATTTTTTTTGAGAAAAGCACTATGTAAGCCTCGGGGAAAATGACTTTGCTAGACTCGTATGATTAAAGTCCTCGCCTGCGGCTCGGACTTAAAACTCTACTCGTCAATACAAAGTCTTATTTTCCGTCCTCGTCAACAACCTACTATTGCATCACTACACATGAAAATGAACGGAACGGAAAACATTGAGAAGAAGATATTGAGAATCGTTCGTTTTCAGGTTAAAAATACAGTTCAACAATATTTTAAGGTCTAAGCATAAAGATCTACCGCGACTACCACCTGGAGAACTGGGAGGTGGACGAGTACAACAAGTCGCAAAAAAATACATAATCATTAGCCAAGCGGCCAAACATAGCATAGCAAAATATAACGAAAGAAAATTGAACTATACAAAACAGAAAAAACTAAGTATAGCAACGCAAAGCACAGCAAAGCAAAGCAGAGCAAAGTAGAGCAAAGTACAGCAAAGCAGAGCGATCCAAAGCAAAACAAAACGAACAGAAAAAGATCCTAGGAAAACCAAACAAAATAACTCACTCGCCCGGCACTCTGTTGGGCAGGCTGGCGCACGCGCAGGAAGCGAACCCGGTGCACTCCCGGCAGAGCATGCACACGCGACAATACTCCGTGTTGAACGAGTGCTCGCCGGGACAGATGCGCACGTCCTCCTTAGTGCTACTGCTCTGACGACGGTTGTACGCCTCTGACAAACAAACATTTTATTTGATTAATGACATTTCTCCTAATTCTAGGTCAGATCTGGACGGATAAGATCTGATAACGCTGTCTCTGTAAATAGTGGTAGAAAAAATGTGAATAATGGTCGTAAATCTGTTGACTACGATTTCTTGCAGTAACCGTGATATATGTCAAGCAGTTACAAAAAAGATGGCAGCAATATAAAACGATTTAAGACATGATTATTTCATAGCATAACATTGCCTATTATTTTACGGTAACCTAGACCTTAGACCTAGACGACAACCAATTAAACGTTATCTCAGGTTAAAACCGTCTATTACAATTTACATATAACTTACTTTCCTTGGTGTATCCGAACTCCCGTCCACACTGTCCTTTGTTGTTGATTCCAAATGTGAACACTTGACCGAAATTGGTCAGCGCCACCGCATGAGCTTTACCGAGGGCAATCTGCAAAAAAACATAAAATATCAGCAAGGTCATGCTTCGATCTCTTTTCTTACTTTTATAAATTGAGTAATAAGAATAAAAAAACGGAGAGGAACGGATCGGAGATAATCATTTTATGGTTTTGAAAGTATTGCAGAATAACAACCAACACGAGCAGATGTACCTAATAAAAAACAAAAACTGCGGGAATTTGCAATAAAAATCCGCCATCTTGAATTTATAAAATTTTAATATAGCCAGTGGCACTTGCGCTACTAAGACGAATCTAACGACACCCCACATGTCAAGATCCGGCCAGCCGTTTCAAGCTTTAGCCCGTGAAAACGAATTTCTTGTATATGTCGCAGGAATGTCGCGAAATCCGGTTATTTGCGAAATCCCTAGGCCCTTCGCGAAGAGCCGGATAACTGCGAAATGCATCGATTTATTCGCACATTTCCCGGAAAACTGCGAATTTGTTATTTGCATGGACATAAATCCAGGAAAGCTGCTTATAAAGCGACACGCGGCTACGAAGCCGCCTACGCACCTGCTACGACTTTTACCTCTACTCTACGCCGCTGTAGCTCGTGCACAGGAGCACTCGCAACGCTTCGTAAGCTCTCGTTCGTCGCAGTAGTGGAAGGTTCCGCCGCAGTCGAACCCCTCTCTAGTCTCCGGCAAAGGTTCTATATGCTGATCAGGTGGTTCAGCCTGCCTACTCATTCATGTCAGCGGCCCACGGAACGCCCGTGCGCGAGCTACAGCGGCGTAGAGTAGAGGTAAAATTCGTAGCAGGTGCGTAGGAAAACTTAAACATCCTGAGGCAGTTGGGTAATGTAATGGAGGCAAAATGTATGAAAATACCTGTATGACCCTTTCGTGGCGCAGGCCGGTGACCAGGCCGGAGTGGTCGCAGTGTATCGTGTCCTTGCCGAACATGAGCACGAGCCCCTGCCGAGTCACCAGGGCCGTGGAGCCATAGTTGCACGCCGCGTATACGATGTAGTGCCCTTCCGCCTGTAGATCATATAAATTATGTGATGAATAAGATAAAGACATGTGGTTCTCCAATGGTAAAATCATTTCTTCTTATGTCTTGGAAAAAGTTGTTTTTATGTTATTTGCAGAAAACCTAGCATATAATCTAAATCTTTACCCTGTCGTTGTAAAGTAAAACCGGCGAAACCCTGCAGTAGTAAAGATGTAGTCAAATACTCTGTAAGTGGCGACCAGCAAGGTAATGCTTTTTCTAGTAAGATATATTGCTAACTTGATAGTATTCAATTTCTAACGGTTCAGAGCCAGTTACGTTATGATGCACACCTGTCATTGCGATTCATTTTTCAGGGCATCGTTCGTAGCGGTTCCTCTGAAAGAATCGCTTGTTTCAAGGGTAACGAAGATTTCATATAGCTCACACAGAATTAAGCTAGTACCTTGAATATCCTCTTGGGCCTGGTGAACTTGGGCGTGCGGCGGTGCTTGGTGAGGTCGCCGTCCTCACCGCGGCGCGCGATCCCCGTGAACAGCGCCGTGCCGTTGTCCAGAACCATCACCGCGTGCATGCCTTCGTGACCCACCGCCACCTGCCGGGAGCGGTTCAAGTTCAGATTTTGTTTAAATATAACATGATCTGTAATTCCGTCTCGCACTGCCAAAGTCCCAGCTTATTCTATGAACTGAATAAATCAGCTTAGCAAAAATATGTTTGCTTAATCAAAATGTTATAAATCGTAAATTCAATCCAGGTTTGACAGTCGACGAGGTCAGCACGAGGTTAATTTTGTTCGGGTTAGTCCTACCACCCAAAACATAAATGTGAAAGGCTGCCAAGTTCGACAATATTGGAATGCTTCGCCTATAAAAGAAGTGAGATCTAAATAAGTACCAAGTTCCATACACAGACCTCAGTTAAAAATAGTTACAGGAATGCACACTTGATTTTCCGCAGTTTGGAAAGTAGATTCTGAATAAATATCATATTAATACCTAAAATTCTAATACTTACAAAAACGCAAACCTGTTTTTTCAGCAGTTTCCTTTCCTACTTTTTAATGATATAACTTGGCAAGTTTTCACACACTTTGTTATTTATAAACCTACAAAACGCAATGAGTCAAGTATATAATTTTCTATTAAAACTTGCCAAGTTATATCATTAAAAAGTAGGAAAGGAAACTGCTGAAAAACAGGTTTGCGTTTTTGTAAGTATTAGAATTTTAGGTATTAATATGATATTTATTCAGAATCTACTTTCCAAACTGCGGAAAATCAAGTGTGCATTCCTGTAACTATTTTTAACTGAGGTCTGTGTATGGAACTTGGTACTTATTTAGATCTCACTTCTTTATAGGCGAAGCATTCCAATATTGTCGAACTTGGCAGCCTTTCACATTTATGTTTTGGGTGGATTTCATTTATTTTTGTAAGGTTTTCGGTCGGTTGCAATTTTAGGTCGGTACGACCATTGGAAGATATAGATAATTTTTGTATTAGTTCCTTAGGGGTATGAATTTACACCTTCATTATTTTTAAAACCGACTCACACTTGGCCATTTTCAGATTTTTTCCTTTACCTTGACCTAAAGACCTACCCCTATGCCAAATTTCAAGTCAATACGACCACTGGAAGTGGTCTAGGTTTTTGATGAGTGAGTGAGTCAGTCAGTCAGTGAGTGTATAGTAAAATTAGCGATTTTCTGACGTCAATATCTCAAGACCTACAATAGGTACATTAATGAAATTTTGTATTTTAGATGAGTAAGTAGATCTCAACAGATACTAGAAATTTCATATGCGTAGATAAAATAGATTTTGAGTTATAGGTGGGTCGAACTTGGCCCGAAATGGTTCGTGTAATATAACCCACGGCCGGTGTGTCGCTCGAACTTGGCGGACACACTGCCGTGTGTCTAGATGACTTATAGTTTGGAGTGATACCTATCTCAGTAAACGTCCCGAATGATTCTGATCAGTTTTGATTAAGATGGTTGAAACTAGGTTAAAACTTAAAAGACCCCAAAAAGGGTTTGCTACAGTTTCAAGCAACTTTACACGAGCCCTTACCTGGACGACTCTGCTCTTTTTAACGTTAGTTTCACCCCTGGAGAAGGTGGTTTCCTTCATGAGAGTCCAGTGGCCAGGGTGTGGTGAAGCAGCCTTGAATCCCAAACTCGCGCCTTTGCCAGTGTAGTAAACCTGAATACAAACCAATCGCATGATTAAGAATGAAAATAATAAGTCAATATAATTTTACTAACAATAAAGTCAACATAATAAACTTCAGCCTACCCAGAAAAATATCCTGAAAATGCGCACAACGCTTGAAGTTTTTCTGTATCCGCCACTGATTTAATGACATAACTAATTTTGTCTACACTCATTTCGTAATATTCGTTTTACAGAAGCGAAAGTACGAACGTAATGAACTGCATTACGAATATACAGCCTTTAAAAAAAACTTTCATACTACTGGCAGCTACATAAAGTAACTCGATTTCTAGTATTTGAAAAAAAAAATAAACGAATTGACCCGCGTACCAAATTGTAATCTGTTCCAATATGACACTGGCCAACAGTAAAACAAATGAAAAAAAAAAACAAGTGTCACCCGGGCGGGACGACACTTGAAATTATGAGGACTTATATATTAAAACGACTTATTTATTATTAAATCTTTGCTTCAAACCATTTTTCGAATTAAAATTCACCGATAAATGCTTTTTAATTTTAAAAGTTGTTCAGTTTTTATGAGCCTCCATTTTAACGTTTAGTTAAAAAGTTACTTATGTACAAAAGTCGTTCAGTTGGTGGTTCAGTAGATAGGCTTGCAATCGCCATAGTGCAGTGCGGAGGTTTGAATTATTTTTCATAGTGTTTCTTGTAGAGTGTAGATAAAATAGTGTATGCAACTGCATATAATTAGGCTCGTGTCAAACTATTATCACACTCGGCTGCGCCTCGTGTGATAAACAGACACTCACATCCTAAAGCGTCTCATTATTAGGCAGTTGCATAAACTACTATTGTCTTTTTACGCTAGTAAATTTTTGCCTGTAAAGGGGTCGCGTATTGAAAAAGATTGAAAAATATTGTTCTGGCTCAACAAACCAGCTTACCTTACCAGACTGCCAAAGCCAAAGTTTTGTCCCGCAGAGATTCCCAGCAGCGGATCTCCGTCTATATCATCAAGTTGTATAGCCACTGGTGAATCCAGGTCGACCGCTCGGCGAGACATGCCGTCGTCAAATGACGGGGTATTTAATACAGGACTTATCTTAATATTCTAGCTTAGCAAATTAGCCTACCTTTCCAGACTGCGTGGTCAGCAAGCCGAAGTCTTGTCCCGCGGAGATTCCCAGCAGCGGATCTTCGTCTATATCATCAAGTTGTATAGCCACTGGTGAATCCAGGTCGACCGCTCGGCGGGACAGGCCGGCATCAAATGGCGGGGTATTTAATGCGACATTCCTTGTTACTCTAGCTTAGTAAATCATCCTACCTTTCCAGACTGCGTGGTCAGCAATCCAAAGTCTTGTCCCGCGGATATTCCCAGCAGCGGATCTTCGTCTATATCATCCAGTTGTATGGCCACTGGGGAGTCTAGGTCGACCGCCCGGCGGGACAGGCCGTCGTCGAAGGGCGCGCGGCCGAGCACGAGCGTGCGCCGACGCAGCAGCGGAACGGTCAAATCCTTGTGCGACACCAAAGTGGTAGCTCCGTCTGGCCGCTCCACTGGGTTGCTCGGATCGTACATCCGTATTGTGAGGTTGTCCTGCACAAAAATGCATATACATTTTTAGGGAATAAAGTGTACATGCGAAGTGGCAATTTGGAGTGAGGGTCAAGTGCACCCGTAAGGAATGCGTTCCGAAATCTAGGCATAAGTTTAACCCTGGAACCCTACTCCCCAGGTGCTCGAACACTTCACACAATTTATTTGGTCAATAATTTAATGTGTTTTAAAAAAACACTGATTTGTCTAGGAGTGTACTTTTGTCTCAGGCGATTAGCGTTTGAATGATCAGACTTCGGCAGACCACCATGCTTTGTGAAAGTAGGCAGATGAGATGGTGCTAGACAATCCAGGAAAATGTAGGTAAAGTAACAGTGTAGGGTTCCACAGTTAATATAAGAAAACTATCATCTTAATCGCATGCGCTGCACACGGAGCACTTACATAATTAGTAAGCAGGATCAGTCCTAGTTGGTGTCCGTCAGTGAACACGGCCGATTTGGGTTCCACGGGCGTCGGCTGCCCGGGGTCCAGTCTTATCACTTTCTTCACTTCTAAAGTATTCTTATCAATCTCATATATATCAGTCTTTTTCCTTCCAATTCTCGCGTAAAATTTATCCTGTGAGGAATAAATAAAAACATAAGTGGGAACATTTATTTTATTTAAAAAAAATGCTTTAGAAAAGCGTGTCTTTATTTATTACTCACTTTACAATAACCTAACCATCCGTGCCGATCGCTAGCGAAGAAATCTGGTTTGTACAAGTACACGTGTTGCCGTATCGAACTTCCGTAGCCCGAACCGATCTTCAGGAGGCCCTAAGAAACAAATAAATTATATAAATATTATTGCCCATTATTTCACATGGATAACAGACCCTAAAACAAAAAACGAAGTACTTAAGCTAACTACTACTACTAATTACTTCATTAAATAAATCCTCAGTGTTTTTCAGGCTGGCTAGTACTGAGTGAGCCATCTGTAAAGGCGCCCGGCGAGCCACGAGCTCCCTGGCTGGGGAGGTCAGCTGCGCGGGCAGGTCTACAGGGAAACTGGTCACCAGCGACTGTGCGGCACCCACCTTGGAGCTGAACACGTACAGGAAGCAGCCGTCGGAGACCAGCGAGCGCACCACGAGCTCCCCAGCAGATGCCGTCAGCTGCGCAGGCAGGTCTACTGGGAAGCTGGTCACCAGCGACTGTGCGGCACCCACCTTGGAGCTGAACACGTAGAGGAAGCAGCCGTCGGAGACCAGCGAGCGCACCACGAGCTCCCCGGCAGACGCCGTCAGCTGCGCGGGCAGGTCTACTGGGAAGCTGGTCACCAGCGACTGTGCGGCACCCACCTTGGAGCTGAACACGTAGAGGAAGCAGCCGTCGGAGACCAGCGAGCGCACCACGAGCTCCCCAGCAGATGCCGTCAGCTGCGCGGGCAGGTCTACTGGGAAGCTGGTCACCAGCGACTGTGTAACCCACCTTGGAGCTGAACACGTAGAGGAAGCAGCCGTCGGAGACCAGCGAGCGCACCACGAGCTCCCCAGCAGATGCCGTCAGCTGCGCGGGCAGGTCTACAGGGAAGCTGGTCACCAGCGACTGTGCGGCACCCACCTTGGAGCTGAACACGTAGAGGAAGCAGCCGTCGGAGACCAGCGAGCGCACCACGAGCTCGCCAGCAGATGCCGTCAGCTGCGCGGGCAGGTCTACTGGGAAGCTGGTCACCAGCGACTGGTGCGGCACGCCGTAGTGCAGCCACTGGTTGCGCGACGGCCGCCCCAGGATCACGTGCAGCACGCTCCTTTGGATCGTCACCAGGTTGCCGGGGATCTAGAATAACATGGGGGGTAAGGAATGGTGTTTAAAGATATCTGATGAATGTTCATGAAACTGGTCTTTAGCGTCGGAAAGTGATAAAATTACTCGCTTATAAATCTGTTGACCGATCACACTACGTCGTAAAATTTGTAGTAATTATTTCTTCCTTAGAGAAAGTGGGCACAGAAGAAAGAAATTACGCGGGTATTTAAGAAAATCATGAGGTAAATGATGCGGTGTGATGCCCGTGAGTGTCGCAAAAAGCGACTAAGGGATAATCAAATAGGGATTGGGCAGCAGAGTTCCCTGTAAGTGAACCATCTTGCACTGCGCTCGCCAATCCGCCTGCCAAGCAAAGTAAGTACGGCAATACCCTCCGATAGGCGGAGGTCCATGTCCAGCAATGGACTTTTGTGTCTGTGGAGGCAAATATTTCTATTTGTTCGTGGACAAACCGGTGGTCCATTTAAGTAAAGGAACCGTGATACGCACCAGCACATACTGGTCGGAGAGCGCAGCGGGGGACATGATGAGCGAGGCGACGGCGTTGAGGATCAGCTCGGCCTCCCCGCGCGCCACGGACAGCGCGATCAGGCACGAGCTGCTGAGCGAAGTGAGCGCAGTGAGCCTCATTCACAACTAGATACGCACCAGCACATACTGGTCGGAGAGCGCAGCGGGGGACATGATGAGCGAGGCGACGGCGTTGAGGATCAGCTCGGCCTCCCCGCGCGCCACGGACAGCGCGATCAGGCACGAGCTGCTGAGCGAAGTGAGCGCAGTGAGCCTCATTCACAACTAGATACGCACCAGCACATACTGGTCGGAGAGCGCAGCGGGGGACATGATGAGCGAGGCGACGGCGTTGAGGATCAGCTCGGCCTCCCCGCGCGCCACGGACAGCGCGATCAGGCACGAGCTGCTGAGCGAAGTGAGCGCGGTGGGCACTTCGAGCCTGTCTTGCCGCTCGGGGACCACGCCGCTCGCCACCTCCATCAACATGCTATGAAGGTTTGATATTATCTGGAAGGGAAAATGGAAATCTGTAGTAACCTACTGCTATGAGAGAGCAACTTATTGAAAACGGATCTCGAGGTTTGAAAGATGTTATTGCAATTATTCACGCGTCGTACAAGACAAGATATACCACAGCCTACACGTATGACGCTAACGGAAAATTGGGATTTGTACCAAATGGTGCCTCTTTGGCTTAACGGTGAAGGGTTTTTGTGCAGTAATAATCACCTCAGCGGGTTCCTGCGCCAGTTCTTCGGGCGCGTGTCCCTGGAGGATGTCGAGCAGCGCAGTCAGAGCGGACTCGCAGAACTCCGCGTTCTTGAGACGAGCTTGCGATATCAGAGAGAACACCGTGCGCAACCCGATGCCGGTTACCTGATGTAATAGAAGCAAATATTAGTCAATATACATAAAATTCAAACAAACGGAATTCCAGCTGTGTTGGTGGCACCTGACAACATTATACCTTTAAATCAAATCATACCTTTGGCAGTTTCGATATAGGAGTCTGCGTGACTTGGTCATCGTTGTCACTGTCGTCGGAGGCCTCCGACGTGGCCGCCTGAAGGCTGGTCCATCGCGCGAGGATAGATTTGCGGACGGTGGCGTACACCGCAAAATGTGACGGATTACCGAGCAGCGCCGGCGCATAGCAGATTGCGAGAGAACTCGCAGCCTTCAATCGACGTAGTTTTTCTTTTTTGCCGGGTTTCTTGTTGAGTCTTTTTTCCGATTTTCTGTTAAAAGAGTATGGGTTATCATATGTGGATAACTATCAAAATATTTTCTATCATCATTATAATACAAAAATATTGGCACTGGTAATTTTACAGAGCTTTGGTTTAAAGCGATAAAGGGAGATATAATGAAGTCTGCCATTGTATATGTAATAATTTAAATAGTTTAACTTTTATTTTTCTTCTGGTGCATGAATCATACAGATGTGCAGTGTCTGTATGTAAACAGTAGCAGAACAATATTACCTAGTGCCGCTCCAGCACAATGCACGGAAGTATTTCTTGTAATTTTCAGGTTCCATGCATTTTACTTCGGGCATCTGCAATCTCAACGCCATCCTTGCAAAATTGATTTAAATCTGTAATAAAATTAAATCACCTATTACCTAAGGAATGAGGATACTAAATTCAGAACATTCAGATTAGTTTAAATCTCGAAATATTTTTTTTACTTTTTATAAAAAGAGATTGCTCTAAGTTTTTCAAGTTCAAAGTTTTGGTGCAAGTTCGTCATATGCGACTTAATGCGACCGATCGCAACCGCACCGCCGATGCTTGCGGCTGCGGTTATAGTCGTAGTATGAAAGTGTTTGGCGCTGCGTTCGAGGAGGTAAACATCACAATAGTCTGTCACACAACTTGAACGCGCTGCCTTAAACTTTCATACTATGACTATAGCCACATCGGCCGCACGCGTCAATCGCATAACCGGCTGCGATCGGCAGCATGTGCCGAAGTTGCGCCTTATGGATGTTTTTATAACATATAAGGGTAACAAAAACATTATTCACAAAGCTCATTGTTTACAGTTTTCAATAACATACTTCACTTTGCTATAAATGAATGAAAATATCTAAAACAAAATTGAGGTTTCCAACTGTTTTTACATAAATATATTAACCAATGTTTTAAGTGTTTTTTGAATTTGATCCCACATCTCCAGTAATTTAAGTTGACACTGATCCAGTGTGTGTTCGTTCACACGGGAAAGCGCCGAAACGTGATGTGTGCCATGGAGCACCAAATCTCTAAATATGCCACTGTTCACATCACACTTGCGAAAATATGTACTAGTCTCTCTCCCCTTCACAAACAACAAAGAATGATGTGATGGCATCTCCATCTACCAAAACTTTGTTACAACCTTTACAGCCACAACAGTCCACTGCTGGCATGGCCCTTCACCATGCTTGGCAGCCGGATGGGCAAGTGCAGTACAAGATATTTAATTAAAAAGGGAGCGCAGCTGCCCATTCCCTGGATAATTATCCCTTAGTCGCTTTTTACAACACCGATGGTAGAATTGGGGTGATGCTATTCTAAATCGGCATCACACAGCAAATGGTTAAAGCAAAGTAGTTTTCCTTTACAAATTAACTGGACTTGGACTGGTTTATACCGTAGAAGTTGCTAAATCTCAGTCTTTGGCCGAGAGAAAGACACAATTACATATTGATGGGTCTTTTCAGTAAATTAGCATCACAGTTTAATAATAAAGAGAAGAGATTACCTTTATTAATTTAGAGAATTGAGAGGAAATATTACTTTTCCTTGTTAACCTTTTAATTTCACAACTGTTTCACTTTATTATTCAAAAACAATAAACTTGTAGTACAACTTACAATAAAGTACAAGACTAGCTAAGTGCAAGTTGGATGCTTCTACCAAAGAAGGTTCTACATCAACATCATGCTTATCTTATGATATATCTCTTTCATATGATACCCCACTTCAACTTTAAATCTTAATTTTATATTTTGGAAGGTTTCACTTTCCTAACAAGAACTTTTTGAAGATTGTACAATTTTTGGGTTTTCTTTCGGACTTGTACATATTTCAAAACAAAGCTAGTATACAAATTTTACAGATTTAGGTACATGTACAGATAGTATTCAATGAATTTTGATCCACTAAAAGCTCAAAAAAATGTAGAATATTGCAGTATAACAACCACATTTATTTTAAAGAGATGTTTAATTACTTGGGACATGTTTGGCTCATACTCATAAATTCATAATACAATAAATAAATTGATTATTTTACAACTACAAGCTGCTGCAGGTTTAATTTTATCTTTATATGTCCCAATGTTACAAATATAAATGAAATTTTATTTAGATTTTTGTACCGACCGACAGATAACAAAGTAATCCTACAAGGGTACATTTTGAAGTACAGAACCCTAACAAGATCCTAGACGATTGCTACATTATCTTTGAATAATATCTTGGCTATTTATCACCAAAGGTTAATGGTTTTTATTAATCTGCAGTTATTATCCCCATTTTGGTGCATAGAAGTAGAAATGCTAAGTGCTGAAGTTCATTGCACATTTGAAAAGATGCAACTATGGCTATGTATGGGCGGATTTTTCAAACGTTGTATGTCACGTAATGGAATTTCCCAATTTCGAACATATTTATTTTCCCTGCATTTGTGTCTAAATTGAATCTCCTTTTAATAACGTATTTGGAAAATATAATTATATTCATAAGCATTCGTTAGTTTTCGCGTAAATCGGAGTCAAAAAGGTACTCAGTCAATTATGTGTTCCATTACGTCACAAAATTAAGGGGTTTTTTAAGATAAACTATTTACTTTATTGCAAAATCAGTGTGTATTATCGAGAGCTTAGGACAATAATAATCAAAAGAAATATCACAATCTTGAAAATCTTTTCACATAAATGACGCAGAATCAAAATAGTAACATTACGTCACGTTTGTGTACAAAACACCTCAAAATAATGTTAGTTATGCTGCTTTAAACAACACCTAGTAAAATAATTTGATAAAAAATATAAACTACGTTTTATAATGCTTTCATTAGTGTTAACTTTGCAAATATTATTGTATTACTTATTTTATAATTAATTTTTTAAATTACATTAACAATAGGACATGTCACGGTAATGGAAGGTGAAGTGACGTAAAGGAACTGTAAGGCACTAGTCACATTGAACTATAAATTACTACTTAAAAATAGGTTTTCTTTGTTTGTACGTATGCATTCGAAAAAGCTACAATTTCCTCAAAAAATAAAAGCAAATCTTACCTTTTTATAATATAAGTGTAGATGTAGATGTTATTCAAAAATACTCCAATTTTGAGACAGCGAAAACATTTTCAAAGTAGTGTACGAGTTGATTATTACAACCAAAAAAGCCCTCATTATAAATACTTGCCTAGCCGAGAATCGAAACAGGCCCTCAAAGTAAGCACATTTATCAACAAGTCATTTATTAATTATTTGTGATAAGAAGAAGAAGAAGAATTAAATGATCAAATCCTAGTTCCATTCCTTGTGAACACCTCCTAAGAATTCCATACGTGACGAATTTTGATTCCGTTGTACATCACGTCACGTATTGAAGTGACGTAAGACGATCCATCGCCAATCAAATGCAAATTTTGAGTAAACTAAAGCAAATAAGTACAATTATCTAGTTCTACTAAACAAAAGAAAAGACAAGGAAACACATCACATAACAGAATCAAAAATAAACAGTGATCTTACCCTCGAAAACAACCGTTCGTAATGGAACACAAATTTTGACCAAGCTACGAGCTAACACTTCGAACCCGGTTTTTGGCAACACCGTTGTTAAAAATAAAACATGGCGCCCTGCTTTAGCGTTAAATTGTTGCCATTTATCAAGACAAAGTAATGTTTGGTAGAATTTCACATCTGAACTTGGAAAAAATAGTCCGTGACGTGTTGTGGAATTTCCACCCACCACAATTCTAAGAACAAGAAAATTTGTAATTTATTTTATTATTTTTGTATGAATTCGTATAAAATGAACGAAAGATTCTAAAACAAGGATAAGTCGTCTATAAATATAACACAAAACATTTACGGTATGAGTGTCTATTATGAAAATATAACACAATATATGCGTGACGGTCGGCATAGGACACACCAAATTTTGATGTTTTTTAACTTATTCAATCATTTTTTTCAAATATTTAATATGGACCATATCTCTATTTTATACATTAATGGATAGTTTATTTAATAACGATAACGATGAATGTTAGAAAAAAACATCCCAAAGCAACGTTTCGGTAAAAAATAAGTCTGAAGACGCAGGACACGCAAATTTTCTGCGGACAACGTTTGAAAAATCCGCCCGTATATGGCTAGTAAATTACATACTTACAAAAATCAATATAAACTTTAGATAACTAACATGGATGCAATTTGCAATGTTTTACTTTATACTGAACTGTATTAAGAGGTAAATGACTTGATCGATTTTTGTTCAGTCGTTAATTCGCATTGCAAATAAATAAAAATAAATTATTTTATTTTAGTTTACATGGAGTCCCTGGAACCTTGGCCTGGAACAAGTACTTGCTGCACAAAATATTGAAATATAATGTAAAGCTATTGTAACCTCACTTTGTTCTGAAAGAAAGTAGATCTTAAATATACGTAAAATTAAGGTTTCCTCACCTGCAAGATCGACGGCGTTAATCTAAATTATTTTACCACACCACAACACATTTTTCCAAAGAAAATTTCAAATTCGGCAATCTTCGTGAAGTTTGCACTAACGTCAAAAAAATCAATAAATACAATAATAGAGATGGAAGTTAACCGGAAAAACTACCGGTATTTTTTACCGGTACTCGCCTCTTTTTTGTGTCCCAGAGACGTTGTCAATCGATTGACAATCTTTTTTCTCGAGACTGATATACTCACTCACCACCCTTCGAGCATCTTCCGTCCCGTTCCGGCCCGCCAAGCTCACCACCTCACCATATAGTATATAAGGTCCTATTAAATTCACTGCATATATTTTTAGAGTATTCTACTCGTGAAACTGAATAACTTTTCTTAGTAACATTTTCCGAAATTTCTACCCTCATTTACTTAAAAAGAAATATCACCAATATAAATGTTTAAGAAGACATTACAGTATCTTGAATAGTTTAGCTGCGCTGTTGAAGTTCCACATCAAGTACTCCAGATCCTCAATTTATATATTCCAACAAAATTACCCTTCAGTTTAAACAACAGAAGGCATTTTCATTTTCGTATGAAGGCATTTTCCTGTCTGGAATGGTTCAGCAACAATTTAGAAATATAAGTTTGCGGTTGGTAATCTTATTTTTGCATACAAAATCAATGAACTAGAAATTTTACCAGCTACAATACAAACATAACTTTGTAAAAATTTTTAGGCTTCTGCAGGCTACGTATTTTCTAACATTTTCGAAAATAACATATAGTTTTATAATTCGGGTGAGTATTATTATGTTATAAATATGTCTCAAGGTCATGAAGAAATCATCGTTTGAATGAGAACAAAAACATTGTTTTTTCTATTTCACTTAATATTTTTATATCTTTGTATTATTATTATTTATTTATTAATATGGACTTCTACACAATTAAGGTATATATCTTTGTATGGAATGTACCAAAAAAGCATCCCAGAAATGAATAATTCGTCCTTGGTTTATTCGAAAATAATACTCAACTTTCCCTGTCACTATTACTTTAGGAGTCAGAACTCCTCAAGTTCAGCTCGGAAAAAAATAAACTTTGCCCCCCTCCCCCTACCCCCACAGACATGATTAAAGTGTCGTCTCTACGGATTTGCTTTGAAGACTACCTACTACCTAACAAACGCCAATAACAAGTTCCAACTTGCTTCCCTTCTTTTCCTGAAGCTTACAATATTTATGCTACACACATGCCAAGTTTCATGCTTTCTGCCAGATGAGACCATACCGCCATACAAGTTAAAGCTAAGAAGTCGTACTATTAAATTAAATTGTTCGTTCAAGCCTAAAAGTGGTAGAATTTCAAGGTTGTCTCAGTTCTGAAAGTTGTTCAGTTTTAAAAGTACAGATTTAGAAGTTGTTAATATTTCATAGAGGTTTATTTTAGAAAGTTGTTCAGTTTTGAAAGTTGTTAAATTTTGAAAGTTGTTAATTTTTGGAAGTTGTTGTTCAGTTTTGAAAAATGTTCAGTTTTAAAAGTTGTTCGGTTTTAAAGGTTGCTCTGTTTGAAAAGTTGTATAAGTGGTTCAGTTTTAAAGGGTGCTCAGTTTTAAAAGTTGTTCAGTTTTAAATGTTGTCCTGTTTAGTAATTTATTCAGTTTTAAAATTAGTTCAGTTTTTAAGGATGTTTTGTTTTTAAAGTTGTTCAGTTTTGAAAACTGTACAGTTTAAAAAAGTGTTCAGTTTTAAAAGGTGTTCAGTTTTAAAAGGTGTTCAGTTTTAAAAGGTGTTCATTTTTGAAAGTTGTTCAGTTATAAAGTTGTACAGTTATGTAAGTTGTTTTGTTTTGAAGGTTATTCAGTTTTAAAAGTTGTTCAGTTTTGAACATTCTCTTATTTAATTTTTCTATGTATGTAATCACAGTGTGAGTGGACCTTGCAATGGCCGGTGCTAAGGTAAAGTGTGCCTACTTAGTTTATTTACTTATTTAATACTTTTTTTGAGTGTAGATAAAACAGTCGATAAGACACTCGGCTGCGCCTAGTGTGATAAACACACACTCACATTCTAATGCCTCCCATTATAAGACTGTTGCATAAATTACTATTATATCTGTCGAATAAGGCCTAATTGATTGACCTCGATTAATTCTCTAGGAGGCATCCGTCCAGTGTCCTATTTTATCAAACTACAGGCTTTAAGTCTGTATAGGTAAGCTGGTTCCCAAAAAAAGGGGACCCGAAATGGCTACATTATTGTTGACATCTTGCTCAAATGTTATGTAATATGAAAAAGACGCAAACAATAAATTTGCCATTTCAAGTCCCCTTCTTTTTTGAACTGAGTAGTATTGAGGGTATTTTTGGACTGACATCTATGTAATGAGTCCGTACTAGATGACGCTGTTACCTTTGTTAGATCGAGGGATCATCTGTCAAATTTACAACTATGACAGGATCGTTGACATTTATGATTATTATTATTTATTTATTAATATGGACTTCTACACAATTAAGGTAATTCTGCCAGTGTCAGTATAATAAGATTCCAGCGCTGCTGCGCCGGACGGTTGGTGGCTTCAGCAGAATGATGATAGTGTCTTCTGCTGGAACCAGGGACGTCCTCTTGATACCATCCGGAGATGTAGAGTTGGTTCTTCAATTTCAAGTTCTCAGTTCCATGTTTACATTGGGCACTTGACTGATTAAATTACTATCAAAATAAGCAGTGAAAATACGAATAAACTTGAAATAAAAAATTTAAAATTGAAAAATACGTCTGCCATTGACGGGTGAAACAAAAGAAGTCTGACATTTATGATACGAAACTTAATGTTGTACTGTCACTTCTTAAAATGGTATATCTACGGTACAGATACTAAGCGTTTTTATAAATAGTTTTTTTTCTTAAAGGATATTAGTTCTACAAAAAATGAATATATTTTATTTGAAAAAAAGCGGCCAAGACAGACACGCTCACAAATAGGGTTTCGTAGTCAACGTTTGAATATCAGATCTTTCGGCGTTACAAAGTTAATTTTGTTGCTGGTTTGTTTGCAGCTGTTCGGTTACCAACCGCAAATTGAAGAACTTTAATATTTCATTAACCTTAAGTGGTATAGTATCCGTTATAGTTTTCATGGTAACTTCATATTAAGAACTATATTCCATATTTTTTTAAATTTTTAGCCTGCATACTTTAGTAGTTTAATAGCAAATATTTTTTTTTTTTTTTTTATTCATGATGGGCTTACTCTTGACCCCAATCTTACCCTAGAGCAGAGATGGGATCTACGGTGGAGCGAGCTTGCCCAGAAGATGCCTATTCACTCTAGACTTAAAGAGATTCAGGTTATATGCACTCGGAAATACAGACGCAGGCAGGGAATTCCATTCTTTAGCCGTGCGCATAATGAAAGATGATTTGAAGCGCTTAGTGCGTAATGTGGGTATATCAACTAAGAACGGATGGTAGCCGGCCGTGCGTCTGGATGTCCGATAGAAGAAAGGAGACGGTGGTATGAGCTCATGCAGCTCACGCGCACACTCTCCGAAGTACAATCTGTAGAAGACCGATAGGCAAGCAACCTTGCGGCGGTGAGCCAGGCTGTGAAGCTTGGTCGCCACCAGTTTTTTATCGCCTATTTATCTCCTGGCTCTGCGTTCCACCGAATCCAGTGCAGCAAGTTGGTATTTAGCCGAGCCATCCCAAAGGTGACAGCAGTACTCCATGCAAGATCGGACTTGAGCTTTATAAAGAGTTAGAAGCTGTTCAGGCGTGAAGTACCGCTTGACTTTATTCAGGACGCCCAACTTTCTAGCTGCAATTTGAGCCTTGGACTCGATGGTGGTGCCGAAGTTGAGGTCAGAGGACAACTCCATGCCAAGGAGTTGAAGAGTGTTGGTCACTGGAACAGATGTACCCCGAAAAGTAGGAGAAAAGGTGAAAGGACTCCTTTTTGCGGAGAAAAGACACGCCTGCGTTTTTGAAGCATTGAAGCTGACGAGATTGTCATCGCCCCACTGGGAGACGTTACTTAACGTCAGGCTCGTACGCTCAATCATAGCCTTTCTCAATCTTTGGATTTCATCACCACTGGCTCCTGCGCCGGACAGATATTTCTCGGTGACAGTACTGTCATCTGCGTACCCAACAATTCCTGAAGATAGAAGGTCATTGATGTGCAGCAGGAAAAGCGTCGCGGAGAGTACAGACCCCTGAGGAACTCCGGCGTCAATAGCCTTGAGGTCAGAGGAGCAGCCGTCTATGACCACTCGGATCGACCGTTCACTCAGGAAGTCAGCCACCCAGCTACAGAAGCCAGTGGGTATGCCGTACGCTGGAAGCTTGCTCAACAGACTCGCATGCCACACCCTATCGCACCCTATCGGAATAAATAAGAAATAATATAAGAAATATCTCGAGACAGAAACATTTTAGAGACTTTGTTTCAAAGAAAACTTCCATTAGTATTAAAAGACCTATTCAACGATATCCTACTCAATATTAAAGGAGAAATTTATTTTTTTGCCCCCCTTTCACAAGTATGAAAAGGGGTGCCCCCCTTTCACAAGTATGAGAAGGGGGTCCAAAATAGAAAAAAAAAAAATTTTTCTCAACATTTCTAAATTTGGCTCAACATGATCTATCTTTACACCAAAGATGTCGATAGCTCCAAAACTATCAAAGTTATGAGGGCGCGGCATACAGACAGACAGACAGACTTGACGAAATGATAAGGGTTTCTAGTAGACTACGAAACCCCAAAAATATTACTCCTAAATAAGGGAAATCAGGGAAAATCACTATTGAGCATTTCCATGTTTCACACATAAATTTTTTCCCATTGTAGCTTGTAGTTTGATAAAATGGGGTACAGTCGTACAGTACAGGAATTTGAATCGATAAAGTACCGGTTTTATTCGATTCAAAACATGCTCTCTCTAGCGCCGCGCCATTGTGGTGGTTGGTGTTCCTCAGTTTGTCATTATGTTCTGCTTGTGTGTTTTTATTAGAATTTAGGACGCTAGTGATTATATTTTGTACGAAAGTTTTAGTGGAAATTACAACAGTGACAATAATGCGTGCCGAACCTTTTATACCTGGCTAATTGGTATCTTTGAGTCACCACGGTAAGTTGAAAATGATGGCTGAGGTTATTTGTTGTGACATAGGTAGTTATATCGAGTATAATTCGTCACCAACGATGAATTTATTGTCTTTACACGGTTAAACATGTTCAATGGACACTAGCCTACAGCTTACTAAACAATGCGGGGGCCTCATGATGTACATTTACATCAATTTCTTTGGCTGACCCTCCTTGGCGTGAGTCTACGAATTACAAAGAAACGGTCGCAGGAACAAGCCAAATGTCTCCGACTCATCCCTATCCTGTCTTAAAACTGTACCATTATTGTTGTTGAATATTTTAGCTGATACATGTGCGCTATTTTAACCATCAGGCATTCATGTAGTACCTACTTACCTTATTGTAGTAGTATAAAAACTGTATAGTATACACTGTCTGCAACTGTTTTATAAATTACTCGAATACTTAGTGCCTGACCTTAACACCATCTGTAATCCTTTCCTGAAGAGTAGGGAAGTGAACTTCCTTCTAGTGTGGAACTTATTATTCTAATTATAATCTAGAAGCCTTGTATTCAATGAAACCAGTGTGAAATTCGTAATAAATATTCAAGTATTAGTATTTATATGTATAATTGCTTTTTTTTATTAAAAAAATTGTGTTGTTTTCTGCATGTGTATATTTTTATTATAATTTTTAATTGTTATGTCAGATATGATGTTGATGATGATTGTGGTGCAAATTTTTGTTATAACGTAATGCCTTCAGATGTAAGCAGCCAGATGTAAGCAGCTGAATGATTATACTTTATTATTCTTATGGGTTAGGTTCAAATGATCATAAACAATATCAATAGCCAAAATGTTCCACTGTTTGACAAGGGTCTTCCTGGGCCCTGGGTAATCTGGGTATATTGAAATATTTCTTATACTTACCATCATCATCATATCTTATGGTAATCCCTGCTTGGATCAAACATCTATGTCAAGGATTTTTAGCTCTCGGTGTCAGGAGTGTACATGGCACACACTGTGCAAGAATTGCATTCACAAGGAATGTTGCTGCACCCTCTCTGGATTCATCCCTTAGTCACTTTTTATGACACCTACAGATAGAAATGCTGTGATGAGTTCAAGGTGGCATCACACAGCTATTATGTTCTTTTACTATAATCTAGATCAAAATCTCCCTGGTCAAGTCATAGAACTTTTAAATCTCATATTCTCTGCCAACCGCAGGGATTTTTGCTAGCTGATTAATGTGGTCTGAAAACCCAGTCAGGTTTATGTATTTCCCACAGTGGATGCTTATCAGTATCTGTTCTTTGACTTTGATTGTATCCAATTCTGTTTTTTTTATGTATCATGTAAAAGCAATGCGAAATTTTGTCTCTATGATCAACCATGATTTATAGGGTCTATGATTTTTATTTATTTCTGTTTGCATTCTTGAATTCTTAATTATTTCTTTTGCAACATTGAATAAGTACTAATATTAAGCTCATTAGTTTTGCAGTTTCTTTATTTAAAGTATGGCCAACGAAACGAAATAATTTTGTAATCAACTTTTGTATGGCTTGGTGACAGTTATTTATTACAATCTGTCCTTATCTGTAATTATGGTATAATGTCAGCTGTCTCTTTCAGATTTGCTTACACTTTTTATCTTGTCTGGTTGGCCTTACTTTAGTGACTCCATGAAAACTGTTGTTATCCATTCATACAATCCTGCACAGTGTGTTATTGCTTCTAATACTAACAATATCTTAGCCTTAGTTGGGCATTTTTATTAAAATTTTCTTTTCATGCCAATGTAGCTGGCTTAACTAAGTACATAACATAGTATCCCTTCAATGTTATCCTCCCACCCCAAAGACCTTAGCTTTATTATTACTATTCTAGAGCAGGCAGGCAATCGAAGTTTGACTGGTAATGAATGACTGTATCCAGCTATTTGTTTTTTATGCTCATCTACTCTATTTTCAAATATGATGATGGTTACTAAAAAAAAATACTACCTCTGCAAAATTAGGGGCTTAAAGCAATGTTGTGTTTAGTTTATATACAACCTAAACATATGGCTACTGAATTGTGATTTTCTTTTTCCTTTTCTTTCTAACCTGTAATTGAAAATCCACATGTGACACACTTAAAAATGTTGTTTATGTTGTCATGTTATAAATGTGTTAAACAATTCACCAGGCTTCTTCAGCGCGGTGGGTGATCAGGGGCAGCGATGGAGGTGGGAGCGCGCGCGCTGGACGTGCTGCCGTTGCTCCAGGAGCGGGTGGCGGCGCTGACCGGCGGGCGCGACCGCCGCGGCGGGCCCATCGTCTGGTTCCCGGCCAACTCGCGCCGCGACCGCATCGCTCCAGATGATTATAGGCGATTGCTCCACTATTTAATGAGTATACCTAGGTACACACTATTTTAAGCCAATTTACTTAACTATAATGCAGGGTTTATTTAGTCACAATGCAAACTTTGATGATTCAACAATTTTTTACTATAAGAGCTATACAGAAATCGTGAAATAATTAAATGAATTTATACTGCATTCAATGGAAATATCCGGTTAAGCAGAAACATGCATATTTTAACAGTGCTTTGAATGGATCGTTTTCTTATATAGGTAATTTAGGTGCAAATTATTGTTCTGAGCGCTCTTTCGCGACGCTTTTAGTGACGCATTTGCGCCATAATTCAATGTTAATAACAAATGTGTATTGTTTACCCAAACATGGCATACCTCTAGACTGTGACATGTGTTTCGGAATACATTTTCTGACACAAGTTTTAACTGATATTCTTCTTAATATTTTCTAATGCGTAAACAATCCAGAAATCACTGAAATCCGGCACTTACTCGCAAATAATGCGGTTTACAATAAGTTCATTCTTGTGTAATATGAACTTAGAACTATTAATTTGAGTATAAACTTACAAGATTAATGATGATTGCATATTCAATGAAACATTACACTGGGTTGGATGAATTCCAGTCAGTGTTACATGCACATGAGATATCCTTATTAAAACTCTGATGTTTTAGTTCTATTAACTAAAACTATGCATGTGCATTGAAAATCATGTGTGCAAGATTACCGTGAAAAAAATATAATAATAGCATCCTTTTCTAAACAGACATTGTTTGAAACAGCCTCTCAATGCTGTGATTTTTAGCCCATGACTTTATTCATGTGCTAAAAATATTATAGTATTATACCACGACATTCTTTTTGTTACAGTGATTCAGTACGATCACACAACTTCACTGTTCTGATTGATATGAGAGGTTCAGCATGGGCTGCAATCAAACCAATACTCAAAGTTCTCCAAGAGCACTTTCCCTCGTCCGTCCATCAAGCACTCGTAGTGAAACCCGATAACTTCTGGCAAAAACAGCGTACTACTATAGGAGCACATAAGTACAAGTTTGAGGTGAGTTCAAACCAAGTTATCTTCAGCGCACTAAAACCTAGTGTTCAAGATGCTCGTTTTTGTGCGCTAGGTTTGCTTTCACCCTATATAGGTAAAATTCCCTACTACTACTATTCTCATCATTCTATCTTTAGCGCAAAGGAAATAATTAATAACAGCATTGTTATGCAAATTGCCAGGTACTGCGATATCATGCGATGAAAATTCGCATGAAGCTAATCGTAAATGCAAAAGGATTCTTACAAGTGCATGTACACAATATTCTATGCGTTATGAATTTGCAACCTTATGTACAAGTCTTTGGCTCTGTCGAAAGACAGCTATGCCAAACAATCGGACATTATCTATCACCTTACAAGCCTCAAGATGTTTATTTCTGAACTCAGATGACTTCCAGGAACTTGACGACACTTAAAACAGTATTCTATTCTGTCATCACGAAGCCTTAGAAGTAGACGTAATCGAATACAATTGATGACTGAAATGCAGTTATGTAATGCAGATTGCTATATTGATATCATATTCCTTTAAAAATAATACTTATTTTTTCGTTTCAGACAACAATGATTAGTTTAGAAGCACTACCTAAGGTGATAGATAGCTCACAATTGACATCTGATTTAGATGGCACTCTGCAATATGACCATGCTCAGTGGATAGATTTAAGATTGGTAAGTGATGTATACATTTTTTGTTCAGCTTTGTTATTCCATATATTTTTGCTTCTAACCATCTTCTAACATGCATGATGATCCTCAAAAAGTTCCCCACCAATAATCTACTTTAATAGAAATAAGACCCTTCGTATTTCATCGATCTAGTATCTCGTGTACATTAGCTTATTTCGCTTAAAGTATGGTAATTTGAAAGAAAATCTTCTTGTGCAGGCTTTAGAGGAGCTGGTGTGGCAAGCCGGCGAGCTCCTGGACCGCCTAGACGACCTGCAAGAGGACGTCGCACGCGCAGACTTCGCGGATGACGTGACGGGCGCGAGGCGAGCCATCGACGCGCACGCCGACATCAGCAAGCGGCTCGCGAAGGTGCCGGTCGACGAACTTGAGGCTCAGGGTAAGATGTTAGCTTATGAGGCAAGCTGCCGAGCTCCATGACCGCCTAGACGACCTGCAATAGAACGTCGCGCGTGCAGACTTCGCGGATGACGTGACGGGCGCGCGGCGAGCCATCGATGCGCACGCCGATATCAGCAAGCGGCTCGCGAAGGTGCCGGTCGACGAACTTGAAGCTCAGGGTAAGATGTTAGCTGGTGTGGCAAACTGAGGAGGTCCTGGGCCGCCTAGACGACCTGCAGAAGGACGTCGCACGCGCAGACTTCGCGGATGACGTGACGGGCGCGCGGCGAGCCATCGACGCGCACGCCGATATCAGCAAGCGGCTCGCGAAGGTGCCGGTCGACGAACTTGAGGCTCAGGGTAAGGATGTTAGCTGGTGTGGCAAACTGGCGAGGTCCTAGGGTTCCTAGATGACCTGCAAGAAGACGTCGCGCGCGCAGACTTCGCGGACGACGTGACGGGCGCGCGGCGAGCCATCGACGCGCACGCTGACATCAGCAAGCGGCTCGCGAAGGTGCCGGTCGACGAACTTGAGGCTCAGGGTAAGATGTTAGCTGGTGTGGCAAGCTACCAAGGTGTTAGGGCTCCTAGATGATCTGCAGGAGTCGCGGCTGCAGACTTCGTGGATGACTCAGCAAGAGGGTCGCGAATGTGCCGATCGACGAACTTGAAGCTCTGTGTAAGATGGCTTCATTCATATGCATGATGTTATGCTAAAGGAACTATCCATACAAACAAAAGTATATAATAAAAGTAAGATACAAAGATATCGAAAATACGGTATTGAAAGTAACTAAAGAGCATTAGGTTCTTCGAGTTCTATAGCTTCGTCCCATGCGGAACAAAGTTGTATTGTTTATTGAATGCTCCTAAATATCCTTTCACGAGGAACTCTCACTCATTTAGGACTCAGATGTCAGCCTATAATATTTCAACAAAGTAAATAGACTTTTTATTATAATACTAGCGGCCGCCAGTGGTTTACCCATTTTCCCGCAGGAAAAGAGCATTATTACGGCATAATTACACGTATATACCTTCCTCTTAATTCACTCTTCTTTTCGTAGTTCAGGAGGAGATAGTGTTTTCCACGATATACAGACATATACAGAAACGCAAAAGCGATTTCATTTTATACTATGTATTGATGATTGATGACACGCTTCGGATGTGGCCAGCCAGTTCCCATAAAATAGACACTATTTCGGATCTCTTTCTTTCGATCATTTGCGTAAAGGAGTTTCCTGAGAGAATCGAGGCCATAATTACTACGTACATACATAACCCTTGTGGAAATCTAATTTATGACTCGGAGTTCCTAAGTTTCTCACCGTCAATCGTACGTAATTGATATTCCGCTCAATTTTACGCAAGACTAAAAATTTCGTGTGTTTTTTATGATCTAACATGTTGCTTGCTACGGCTGAACGAGCTGAGAACTCGTCGGCGGCCCAGCAGCGCGGTTTAACGCCGATCAATGCACACATTGTATAAGCAGTTTCAGTCCAATTCCACGAGCTGGTATGTTTCACAACTCAGAATCGCACTGAACATGAAACATGTTGGTGCATTGTGCTGTGTATAGTATATTTTGATATGTGTTTTGATTGTTTGTGGCCTTCGGAAAGCGATTACAGTGAAGATGGTACATAGATCTTAATTCTGACAGGACACCTTCGTAGCTAATTCTCACTTATTTCTATTACTACTTGATTAATTAAAAGTATAGCTAGAGTAAATCTGGAGCTTTCATTAGTATCCTAAAGTGACGTATTAGCTAAGGAAATTTCTCGCTAGAATCGAAATCCATTTTAGCTAAACATAGTTGTGTTTGTGATTGTAACGACAACGCGTGATGCCGGCTCGGAATGACAAGGTCATGTTATTCCCCTTGGTGTCATAAGAAGTAAAGAGTCACGAGAGTCTCATGTGAACCTTTATAATTAAGGATAGGGACTAGCAACGAGTTACCAGTAAAACGTGACTACAACAAACAGTTATTTACGGTTTTTGATACTGTGCCCATAAGGTGTCATTGTGTGAATACCGAATTTTAAAAACACTTTTCGCTTTAGGTATACAAGTTAGGAAACTTCAAAATTTTCACCGCAGGCTGGATTTGAACCAGTGACCTTCGCCATCAGTACTGGCGACGCCTCTCTTGTCATTGTGCATCTGTATATCGACGATGAAAAACTATAACCTCCTATCTTCCATGTAATTTCTATGAAGATAGGAGGTTATCGTTCTTCATCGTCGATATGTGACGTGTGATGGTTGCCAGGTGAGCGGGTGCTGCAGCGGCTGCAGGCTGCGGAGGCGGCCTGCGCGGAAGCCAGCGGCAGCGGCGGCGAGGGCGCGGCGTTCCACTGCGGCTCGCCGGCGGCCGTGCGCGCGCAGCTCTCCGCCGTGCGCTCGGCACACGCGCACGCGCACAAACTTTGGCAGCACAAGAAGATGCAGCTAGATCAATGCTTTCAACTGCGACTCTTTGAACAAGATTGTGAAAAGGTACGTGTCGCTCGTACACAACGGTGATCTGCTGAAGTTTTGACATTCCATTGTTGTAAGTTCAGTTTGTAATTTGTGTTACCTGGTGCAATATAACCGTACAGTGTATTTTTTAATATAAATATTTTTTCTAATTAAGCTATGTGTAGTAGAAACAAAAGTTGATTTTTATCGATACTTGAAAGAGCTGATACGTTTATCCAGGAATAGCTATACTATAAGCGCTGTTACTTAGTTTATAAAATAAGGTCGCCATTGACATTAAAAGTTTATATTGGTGATGCATTTCAGATGCTGGAATGGATCGTGAACCACCGCACGGCGTTCCTGGCGACGTACGTTGAGATAGGTCGGTCGTGCGCGGCCGCCAAACGCCTGCAGGAGGAACATGCTAGGTATTGACAAATAAAATAAAATATTGTGTCCGTTCCTCATCCTCATCTACAGTCACAGCAATCCACTGCTGGACATGTGCCTGTTTCCTTCTATTGCCAGCTTAAAAATTGTTGATAAGTACAAATTGATTTACGCATTTGTGATATTTGTGTAGATTTGCGGCGGCTTGCACGGGAGGAGGGCGGCCGAGCGTCGCGAGGGTAACCACGGCCGCGCGGCGCCTCGCGGACAAACGACACTACGCGGAGGCTCAGATCACTGCGCTCGCGCACCGTCTCGAGCGCGCCTACAAGCAACTCTCTGCCGGTATGTCTCGCTTTTTGTTTTTAACACATTTTAAAATTTTAAGCAGCAGCTGAATAGGCTTTTTTTTGAGAAACTAAACCGCAAGACGGCGTCGTACGCTGCCATAGACCAAATATGGAACAATGGAGTAATTTGTCAGCTAAGGAGGCGCCACAACGACATCTCGTGGATTAGTTTCTCCAAAAAACGCCCATTTTCATCAAAAACCAACACAATGAGTTTTTTGTATTATGTAGTACCTCTTGCCATGTCGGTCTTACAACATCATGTGTAATAAAAATGAATTTGTCCAGGCCTAGAAGAGCGTTCAGCCGTGCTGTCACTGTCCGTGGTGTTCCACCACAAGGCGGAGGCGTACGCGTCGGCTGTGGGCGGTTGGGGCGCGCAGTGCGCGGTGGCGCTGCAGCTAGCCACGGGGCAGGGCGGTGCGCCGTGCGGCGACCCGCGCGCGCTCGAGCAGCACGCGCAGCGCCACCGCCAGCTCTATGAGCACATGTGCCAGGCGTACACCGAGGTGAGACATCAACACCAACAAGTCTACTGGCTCATATACTCAGCTGGCCACGGGGCAGGGCGGCGCGCCGTGCGGCGACCCGCGCGCGCTCGAGCAGCACGCGCAGCGCCACCGGCAGCTCTATGAGCACATGTGCCAGGCGTACACCGAGGTGAGACATCAACACCAACAAGTCTACTGGCTCATACACTCACCTGGCCACGGGGCAGGGCGGCGCGCCGTGCGGCGACCCGCGCGCGCTCGAGCAGCACGCGCAGCGCCACCGGCAGCTCTACGAGCACATGTGCCAGGCGTACACCGAGGTGAGACATCAACAAAAAAATAATAATAAGCTGTATCGACAAAAATACAATGCAACGTGTGTCACAGTCTTCCCAGCAAGTAACAAGACTACTTTTTGGAGAAGAATCAACTGTCGATGCGCAAGATATTGTATTCTTGAGAAATGTTGCTGATTCATCTGCAGAATTATTTGGCACGATAAATGAACTCTTAAAGCAACCATTAGAGGCGTAATACATATTAAAAATATGTCTAACCATTGTATTTATTTTTCAGGTTCATTCGACCAGTAAAAAGCTGCTATACCAGTTGGATCATTTGGTTCAAGTTTGTCATCAAACTGATCCCGCTGACATGGTGAGTATCGATATTCTTCTTCGATGACTAATATGCTTATAAATAAACCAGAGGGCTGCCCAGTGGTTTTAATCAATAGGCGCTTCCACACCAAGCGAGCAGCCTCGCTGCTTCGCGAGGCAAATGACCAAAAAATTACGTAGCTCACCCGAGACAACGCATGCTCGTGCTCAGGCGAACGCGCGCGGACCGAGCCAAAATCAACGTGCCTCAGAAGTTTGCCTATTAATTTACGGCACGAGCGTATGCCGCGCGAGGCAGTGAGGCAGCGAGCAGCTTCGGCTGGTGTGGACGCACCTAATCACTCTTAAATCCGAAGTAAAATCTTTTGCGTAATTTTAAAAGCCTAAGCAAACAAACAGACACACGGCATGCGACTTTGTTTCATAATATGTAGTGATTATTTGCAAACTGTTCCAACATATTGTTATTGTATATTTTACCCTCAGAGCGACGGCACAGTGAGCTCGGCGGGCAGCAGCGGCGGTGACCCAGCCGCGGACTACAGCTCGGGCGCGAACCACGTGCTTGCTGTCATCCACCAGATCCTGGGACACCACCGCGCGCTCGAGGCCCGCTACCACCAGGTACCGATCTACCGAGCCATCTAGACTAGCGGGCAGCAGTGGCGGTGACCCAGCCGCGGACTACAGCTCAGGCGCGAATCACGTGCTTGCTGTCATCCACCAGATCCTGGGCCACCACCGCGCGCTCGAGGCCCGCTACCATCAGGTACACTGATACACCGAGCTAACTAGACTAGCGGGCAGCAGCGGTGGTGACCCAGCCGCGGACTACAGCTCGGGCGCGAACCACGTGCTGGCTGTCATCCACTAGATCCTGGGCCACCACCGCGCGCTCGAGGCCCGCTACCACCAGGTACTAATCCACAGAGCTAACTAGACTAGCGGGCGGCAGCGGCGGTGACCCAGCCGCGGACTACAGCTCGGGCGCGAACCACGTGCTCGCTGTTATCCACCAGATTCTGGGACACCACCGCGCGCTCGAGGCCCGTTACCATCAGGTACCGATACACCGAGCCAACTAGACTAGCGGGCAGCAGCTTATGTAGACATAATCTGTCCTTGCACACTAAAGAAAAGTGCAAATCAGCCTTGGCCAAAATAACGATTTCAGGATCCGTTCACCGCATATCATCCTTCCAATACTCCTATGCCAAAATAACAATTTGGGGTCCGTTCACTTCGTATCTTCCTTCCAAAACCTTATGCCAAAATAACGATTTCGGGGTCCGTTCACGTCGTATCTTCCTTCCAAAACTCCTATGCCAAAATAACAATTTCTGGATCTGATCTTTTCGTATCTTCCTTCCAAAACTCCTATGCCAAAATAACAATTTCTGGATCCAATCTTTTCGTATCTTCCTTCCAAAACTCCTATGCCAAAATAACAATTTCTGGATCTGATCTTTTCGTATCTTCCTTCCAAAACTCCTATGCCAAAATAACAATTTCTGGATCCAATCTTTTCGTATCTTCCTTCCAAAACTCCTATGCCAAAATAACAATTTCTGGATCCGATCTTTTCGTATCTTCCTTCCAAAACTCCTATGCCAAAATAACAATTTCTGGATCCGACCTTTTCGTATCTTCCTTCCAAAACTCCTATGCCAAAATAACAATTTTTGGGATCCGATCTTTTCGTATCTTCCTTCCAAAACTCCTATGCCAAAATAACAATTTCTGGATCCGATCTTTTCGTATCTTCCTTCCAAAACTCCTATGCCAAAATAACAATTTCTGGATCCGATCTTTTCGTATCTTCCTTCCAAAACTCCTATGCCAAAATAACAATTTCTGGATCCGATCTTTTCGTATCTTCCTTCCAAAACTCCTATGCCAAAATAACAATTTCTGGATCCGCTCTTTTCGTATCTTCCTTCCAAAACTCCTATGCCAAAATAACAATTTCTGGATCCGCTCTTTTCGTATCTTCCTTCCAAAACTCCTATGCCAAAATAACAATTTCTGGATCCGCTCTTTTCGTATCTTCCTTCCAAAACTCCTATGCCAAAATAACAATTTCTGGATCCGATCTTTTCGTATCTTCCTTCCAAAACTCCTATGCCAAAATAACAATTTCTGGATCCGCTCTTTTCGTATCTTCCTTCCAAAACTCCTATGCCAAAATAACGATTTCTGGATCCGATCTTTTCGTATCTTCCTTCCAAAACTTCTATGCCAAAATAAAGATTTCTGGATCCGTTCACATCGTCTTATACTTCCATTACTACTGCGACTGGACATTGCACTGCTGCTCTGCATTGCTCGTTTTGTAGGCAGTGCTTGTTGCTTGTTTCTGATCTTTTATTTGAATCCAAATGACTCTAAATTCCAAATGTCTGAAATCAATAGTTTAATATATCCCATGTTATCCCCAGGCGCGTCTGAAGCTGCACCAGCGTCTCGCGCTGCTGCTGTACAAGGAGGACTGCAGGCAGGTGCTGGACTGGCTGGCCAACCACGGGGAGGTGTTCCTGCAGAAGAACACGGGCATCGGACGGAACCTCGCCAAGGCTAGGGTCTACCAGAAGTCCCACGAGCATTTCGAGAATGTTGCACAAGTTAGTTGTTGATTCTCGATGTTATTGGCTTTAACGTACTAGTAAAATAATGAATTCCTTATCCTTGGGGTTGTTTCACGAAAGTACAATTTACATTGTAAACTAATACTGTATTAACTTGTGTATTGAGATTTTTAATGCACTCACAGTGCTATATTGATGTTAAATGAGAAAATTTATAAATTCATTAGCGACCGCCGGGACTTGACCGTGGGGTACCGTCCCACTGCTTTGCCAACTGAGCTACGATCACCTGGCGGACCCTGATGTATCTTTCAACCTCATGATGCTTGAGTATTAACTTGAGTTTAGTAGTCGCAGAGTCCGATAGTTAGATTGTATTGTAAGTATTTGAAATCAACCCTCTGAGTTCTGAAAAATGCACTTACTGTATGTGGTTTTTGAGCATACTTAAAGATTAGAAGAAGGCTTTGCGCTGCGGAAAATCAAAACCTAGACTCATGATATAGTAATGGCCCCGTGAAATGAATACAACCGTTTTCTAATTTGACTTTCCTCCCTCAGAACACGTACACGAACGCGGAGAAACTGCTAGGGGCTGCGGAAGAATTAGCAAGATCGGGCGAGTGCGACCCTGAAGAAGTGTTGGGTGTCGCGCGCGAGTTAGAAGCGCATGTGGCGGCCTTTGCAGCCCGGGTGGACCGCCGCCGGCGACGCCTCGACCTCGCCGTGCTACTGTACACGCACGAGAAGGAGGTAAGCAATTGAGAAGTCGAGAGGAGGGTCACAGATAGCAAAAGAGCTAAACAGAGATTGAGAAACTGCTGGGGGTTGCGGAGGAGTTAGCAAGATCGGGCGAGTGCGACCCTGAAGAGGTGTTGGGTGTCGCGCGCGAGTTAGAAGCGCATGTGGCGGCCTTTGCAGCCCGGGTGGACCGCCGCCGGCGCCGCCTCGACCTCGCCGTGCTACTGTACACGCACGAAAAGGAGGTAAGCAATTGAGAAGACGAGAGGAATGAGGGAGAGAGATGGAATAAGAGCAGACAGAGATTGAGAAACTGCTGGGGGTTGCGGAGGAGTTAGCAAGATCAGGCGAGTGCGACCCTGAAGAAGTGTTGGGTGTCGCGCGCTAGTTAGAAGCGCATGTGGCGGCCTTTGCAGCCCGGGTGGACCGCCGCCGGCGACGCCTCGACCTCGCCGTGCTTCTCTACACGCACGAAAAGGAGGTAAGCTATAGAGGAGACGAGAGGAATGAGGGTCAGAGATGCAGTAAGAGCTGGAGAGAGATAGAGACAGTCTGAAACTATGCTAACTGTAATGTATGGGGCTGAATCAGATACGGCTCATTGCTAGCGTTGCGTAGTGCTCGAAAATAATACATGGAAGCTGAGTCCGAACCCAGTAAGTGTCCAAAGACACCTGTGACGGGTGAACCTTACCAGCCAGCACGCTTACAAGCTGCATACGCAGGAACTGTGTTTTACAGTTAACGTTACAGTTTATATTTGTTGACCACTGGCGGCCACCAAAACCTAAGTGAAACCATTACCTTATCTGTATTTGTTACTGACAAAGTTTAACTTGTCAACAGCTGGTGCAGTGGCTGGACACGCTCCGCAGCGGCGGTGGCATCAACGTGGCGGACGAGACGCCGGAAGGCGCGCGGCGGGCGCTCGAGCAGTGCGCGCAGCACCGCGCGGCCAGCCTCGACGCATGCGCGGCCACCATCGCGCAAGGAGACGCGCTGCTGCAGGACCTCAGGTCAGTGACAGCAGTACATACAGTGCGCGCAGCACCGCGCGGCCAGCCTCGACGCATGCGCGGCCACCATCGCGCAAGGAGACGCGCTGCTGCAGGACCTCAGGTCAGTGACAGCAGTACATACAGTGCGCGCAGCACCGCGCGGCCAGCCTCGACGCGTGCGCGGCCACCATCGCGCAGGGCGACGCGCTGCTGCAGGACCTCAGGTCAGTGACAGCAGTACATACAGTGCTACATATAGCAGTGCGCGCAGCACCGCGCGGCCAGCCTCGACGCGTGCGCGGCCACCATCGCGCAAGGAGACGCGCTGCTGCAGGACCTCAGGTCAGTGACAGTAGTACATACAGTGCGCGCAGCACCGCGCGGCCAGCCTCGACGCATGCGCGGCCACCATCGCGCAAGGAGACGCGCTGCTGCAGGACCTCAGGTCAGTGACAGCAGTACATACAGTGCGCGCAGCACCGCGCGGCCAGCCTCGACGCGTGCGCGGCCACCATCGCGCAGGGCGACGCGCTGCTGCAGGACCTCAGGTCAGTGACAGCAGTACATACAGTGCTACATATAGCAGTGCGCGCAGCACCGCGCGGCCAGCCTCGACGCGTGCGCGGCCACCATCGCGCAAGGAGACGCGCTGCTGCAGGACCTCAGGTCAGTGACAGTAGTACATACAGTGCGCGCAGCACCGCGCGGCCAGCCTCGACGCATGCGCGGCCACCATCGCGCAAGGAGACGCGCTGCTGCAGGACCTCAGGTCAGTGACAGTAGTACATACAGTGCGCGCAGCACCGCGCGGCCAGCCTCGACGCGTGCGCGGCCACCATCGCGCAGGGCGACGCGCTGCTGCAGGACCTCAGGTCAGTCATTGGTAGTATAACTTGTGCAGATAAAGAATTGATCCCGAATTGGAAATGTTATTGTTGGCCTCTAACATATTATATCATTAACGGTTTCACCCGCTGCAGCTTATTTACCCGCACGATAAAGGAATTTCCCGGCATGTGTTTTACATATAAATCTTTCTCTTGAATCACTCTATCTATTACAAAAAGCCGCATCAAAATCCGTTGCGCGGTTTAGGAGGAGTTAGCGAATTCATCGATAGTCAGACAGAGAATCACAAAAAGCGACTTCATTTTATACTATGTATTGATGTGAAGGATGCCAACAATAATGTTCCACCAAGATTCTTTACTTGCGCAAATTATAGTAGGCGGTTGAAATTGATATCAGGGTTCACATGAAAAGAAAGTAACTGTTGACGACATTTACGAAATGTTGAGAGGATTCTTGCTTTCGAAAATATCGCCGTCGAAAGCGAAAAATTCTCTACCTCAGTTCTGCCAGGAGACACACTTTTGTTTCGGTGATTCGGTTTGACGCTCTCATCAGCCATTTTCAGGTACGTAACCTAGTATCCCCCTTTAGGTGCGAAATTTTGCTGCTATTTGCGTGACTCTACCAATAGCACATTGTTGTCGAGGCTGGGAAAACAAGGCTTTGCTGGACGGCGAGGACTTCAATTATACGAGTCAAGTAAGTCAAGGGAGTCAATTTTCCCCCTAGGTTTACATAGTGCTTTTCTCAAAAAATGTTAGGAAATAAAAACTAATTACGTACCTACTTCATAAATATGTTTTCCACGGTCAGTTTGGCTTCAGCCCTTAAATTTGGCGGCGTGCAATCCATTTCGATACTACTCACATCTGTATCCATTTCATTCCATTTTAAACAAAAGAGACTACAATACAACAGCCCCTATCATTAAAATTTTCACGTTTTCCCAGTTTGTTTTTTCACCAATTGTGTACTTATAGTATAGTATTCATTGCTATTCAGCCATTCTAGGTATATGTTTAGTTCATACCTTTTTTTAACCTATTGGTCCATTCTGGATAGGCAAGGGTTATAAAAGCATACAGCCTTGTCTTGAGTTAGGTCATATCACCTTTTCATACAAAATTACGTTCCGTTCTTATGAGATTCATAGAGATAACTATTTTGGATTTATTACGTATGTGGTTTAGCGTGTAACGAATTTACTTTGCCGGACACCAGCAAAGGATTTCCATACAACTTTGCTGGCGCGATCGGAGACATGACACACAATGGGAAACTTTGCGTATTCTTTTTTTGAAAGAAATGAACATATTTCCTAGCATGTTTGAGAAATAGTAGGTTGTTGACGAGGACGGGAAATAAGACTTTGACTGACGAGTAGAGTTTGAGCACGAGTCTGGCAAGGTAATTTTCCCCGAGGCTTACATAGTGCTTTTCTCAAAAAAATGCTAGGAAATTACAAAGATTTTAATTTATTTTATAGTAATTTGATATAAAAAGTTGTTTTACTGATTACTAAGTCAAGATGTGGATTAGGAGTTATTCTTTTTTTATATTGTAATTTCTGAACGATTTCGATATCGCGCCAGAAAAGTTGTATTGGAATCCATTGCTGGTGTGTAAAAAAGAAATCGTTCAGAAATTACAAAATCACAGAGAATGTCAAACTTTGTGGATTGTTTTCTTGAAAGAAATTGTCATATTTCCTAGCATGTTTGAGAAAAGACCTATTATGTTTTCCACCTTGTTTGTAGTTTATAGTGAACTGCATAAGGCTCTGATAAATTGCAAAAGGGATAATTTAATGCGTAGTTCTGCAATGTATTATTTAGTTATCCACTAATAAAAAAGAGCAAGAACATTAAGGCAAGAACTTTGAGTAGTTCGCATTTTAGTCCAATAGGATGCTACTTAAGGATTACTTCATTAGATCTGCAACGAGTGGACTTTATTGCAAATACGCTGTTTTCTTATTACAATAGGTGTGGCATTTTGAGACAAATATAATTTTAGAACATGACACATAGCCCCGATATTATCCATTATTATGTAGTCGCGTCCACAACTCGTCAGTTCCTTCTCAAAATGTATTCATGAACGAACTCCAGATCATAAAACTCCTACCTCATATACGAAATTCACGATCAGCTCACCACCGATTCTAATAGCATAGGATTCGGATTTACAACAACCTATGGAACTACTGCGAATGATCGTAAACTAAGGTTCGCGATAGTTCCATTGTCTGACCCAATAGAACTAGTGCGAAAAAAACTTCGCAGCAGTTCCATGGAACTAAAATCAATGGTACCTACTACTGTGAACGAAGGTCACCAAGCTGGTTAACAGATGAAAGATATTTTTTATCAAATAAAATATGTCATTAAATATACATATTGCGACAACTCTGTCCAAAAATTACATAGTTATTAACATATTTTATTAAGTAAAAAAAAATATTTTATCGATTAATCAGCTCGGTGTAGGTCGTTGTATAGCGAGATCTTAAATCATTAAGGAATTTTAATAATATTTTGTCGCCTACCAACATGAACCCTGGGGAAAATTGATCAGTTTTATGGTCGGATCATTCGCAAAGTGTTCCAGTATATCGTCCCTTTTTACACTCAGTTTAACGTATAACTAGTTTCTTTGTATAGTTTATGAAAAGAAGTATGAGAACGTTAACAAAAAGTGTGTAAATAAAACCTTTTGAACATGCTCGTACTGAATGTAGAAATAAAAATGTTTTTGGTAGGAACGATTGAGAGCAAGCATTTCCAAAAGAGAACGAGTGTTTGCAGTACATTCTACAAACGTAGCATTGCCAACGACGGCGAACAAACAATCCTTGCCAACATTTTTAATTAAACAGGCAGCGAGCGGCGAATAAAACCACGTAGAAAATTGCGAGCAAGCTATCAAATCAGAGTTGGTAACTAGAAAATTGGAAATATGTTCCTGTGTTTGATATTTTGTAAAGGGGAGGTATTAAAAGAGACAATATACAAACATCGTGTGTCGTTTTGCGAATATGCCATTTTAGGACGTGACATTACGCAATTTCTTTGTAAGTTTAGGGTCTCTGTGACAGACGTCACCAACTTACTCATTCAATAATAGCTAGCTAGTATTTAAGTTCATCTGTGTTCAATAAGTTACTTGGATCAAAATTAAACAGATAAATATGTTTCGTTTCTATTTCTTGTAGTGTGTGGACATCGAATCGTCATGCCGATAGGCTAAACTAAAATCCTAACAACCCACATTAAGGCTAAGGTGCAAATTCGTCACGTGACGTCAATAAAAAAGTCTACGTCGAATTTCTAATTGTGTGCACCAGAATGACGTTTGGTGAGTGGCCGCTTTTTTGGGAAAAATAAATAGTGATGTGCTAAAAAGATTCAATTCAATCACTCATCTAGTGATATGTTCATAATAATCAAATGCCTAAGTATATTCGATTACAATATAAGTACAATCATTTTAAGGGCGTGTTCTACTCACAAAACTGAATAATATTTATTACAAACTTTTATTCAAAAGAAAAAAAAGAAAAAAATTGGGTCTCCCATACTAAGTGACAAACATTTTCAACATTTTTGTATTGGGAGTCAACAAATTCAGTAGGGAATCAATAAGTAAAGAGTGACCAGAGTATGAGGTTTGAATGAATCAACTCATCTGAACTTAAAATTTGAGCTGAAGAACGTCACTAGTGATAAGGAGTTGGTGTCATTATTTTGTCGGCATCGGTCATTTTGGTGCATACAATAAAAAAATCGACTATAACTTCATCAATAGAATAACTTATTTTGCTCACTATTCCCTTTCCTAATTTTTGGTAAAGCTTGCTTATTGAATGTGTAAACAAAGGCATTAAACCACACTTAAAAAAATTCTTTAGCTTATTACGCAGTGAGAAAATTTGCTAAAATTGGAAACAAATTACTTGAGGATACGAGTACGTGCGCTGGATAGCACTAGTTGCGAAACATGTATTGCGGGTTATGCCCCAGTATGGGCAAAACTTAATAGTTCCGCTGCTTAATGCGTAGACTACTTTTAGGTCAAAAAGCTTTAATAATTTTAATAAATAGTAGTTCCAACTACTTTCATAGGTTTTTAGGGTGCCGTACTAAAATGAGCCCTATTACTGAGACTTCGTTGTCTGTCTGGCTGTCACCAGGCTGTATCTCATAAACATTCATAGTTATAAAATTGAATTTTTCACAGATGCCGTATTTCTGTTGCCCCTATAAAAGCAAAATGTAAAAATAAAAATTAAGGAGGCCCCCATGTATTTAGTGCGATTTTATCTAGTGTTGGTTCGTTTAAATATAAATGTAATAAACATTTAAATAACTCTCCTCATTATATTAAATACTTTTATTACAAGCAAACTAAATATAGCGGTCCTTATTTCTTATTTTAAGTATTTAAACTGATATCCATCCTATTGAGCCATCATCTAAATAGCAGTTAGCTCTCAGTTCACTTTAGTATAAAGACCGCGTCATATCCCTTAAAAGGTCGGAGAACTCACTGCGTTTCCGTCGCGCCCAGCCTCTTGCTCAACGCGCGAAAAAAACTTGTCCCTCGAACGGAGCCCGTAATTATGTTCCAACTCTTATACATGTCGCTCTAGTATACTTTTCTTTTCATGTTTCGACATTTACGTGCATGAATAAATCCAGAGAATTCTTTTTGTTTCACTCGTGTGGAAAAGTTTTGATATAATGTTTAGTTTGGAAATAATTGTGTAGAAGTATATGATTTCATATTTAACACATTTTTTGTTGAAAATTAACCATTATACAATTAAACATTATACTATAAGATACAAGGGTATTTCCGATAACCAACCTACCTATTTAGGTGATCATATTTTACTGCTTTTCTTAATATTTAGGTATTTGTATGAAAACACAAGCTTCTCGCTTAAATGGGTAGGTTGATGTGCTGGTGATAGTACAATCTGTTCTGCAAAAACTCCTAATCCTTATTTTATTTGTCAAGATCCGTAAGTGCTTCTAAGTGAGATATACGTAGAGTACGAGATGTCCACTGCTTGAAAGGGGCAAGCGCCAAGTTTGCCTATTCGCTGGAATTCATCCACGAGTGGCCTTTTTATTATTGCTGCTCGTAATCTTATTCTATCCCTTAATTTGATGCCCTAGGGTTGCCGTATGCTTTACGCCTTAAGGTATACGAGTAGTGTTAGCAAAACCCTCCCTGTATATTCACATGTGCGATGAATGTTTGCCGAGTACAGGTTTCGACGTTCAATATCCGATTAATCCGAGGCTCACTCAATAGCGTAGCAGATAGCGCCTATTTCTGAGAGTCGGGGCTTCACTCCCTTTACAACACAAATATGTGCTAATTTTCAAATATTTTTTTAAAATAATGTAGGCATTTGTCTGCTATCTCACCTGTTGGTAAGTGATGATTTAAGTTTAAATCTGAAACTGATAGATCATTCCATATTTAACAATTATTTTCTACAAACGTAAAAGTTTTTGGGAGTCGTTCAGTCGTCTAATCGGTCACTTCTCGAAAGAATTCATTTTCCTAAAGAGATGCGCCTCTGAAAATCGTTATACACGTTAAAACATCACTCCAAAAGTATTTAACAATAGGTGTTACAAATATAAATTATTCTCTTTTAATCGCCGTGTCAATTTTAATGATTCAACTCCCGTCTGACTGGTTCCGCTGCTTCAGGAAAAGCTATCATTACTACTTAGATGCTAGGAATAATTGGAATGAGAACTAAGTTAGTCACGACAGGATGCAATCGTTACTGTGTAATAGAAGTAACAGACACCCTTCTTTATATAAAAGTTTGGTTTAGGACCCTTCTTAGAATATGTACGTACGGCATGTCACAATATTATAAAACAGACATCAACGACCAACATTCATAAGATATTCGGAAAATTCACCCTTCTAATAAAACGAATGTGTAACAGAACAACAAATGAAAATTCCTGGCTAGAAAGATAAAACAAAAACAAAGTAGCGGTAAACTCGAGTGTTTGTTTGCATAGCATTCTTTTGACAGATTGCCGCCCTTAATCAAAAAGGGAGAAAAGCCTTTGATTGTTATAGGTTCGTAGGTATTGAATAAGCCCTCTAGAACTGTAGTGGAGCTTGTGCAGTTTGTTTTGTATGCAGCCGGAGGCCGGGGGACAAACAAAAGCTCGCCGTCCTACTTCCCGCTTGTTTCATCTAGCTATGTGCGCGCTATTCTTTTCGCCCGCGCCCATTATTTGACGGACGGCTCTGTTCAACTGTATTTGTTGTTTTTTATCCAGCTGCTACATAGGACTCTACTTACTGGTTGCCATCGATTCGCTGTTCCGATATCTGAATATCTATTTCTCACATTCAGAAAACATTCTGGTCAAGAATCAGTCAGATAGAAAAGGGTGAATCGTCTATAAATTAGTGCTGCGTGTTTTTAAGTAGTCTGAATCTGACAATCGGCCTCGGGTTCCGGGAATCTCTGGTTGGCTCTACTTCTTGAAGAGTACTGAACAGTTGGAAGTAGTAAATTTTTCTTATCAAATTTTGCATTTGTTCCCAGTTTGATAAGGATATTGCCGGCAAACCACCTGATTTTCCGTTGGAACGATGATTCCGTGCTTCAATAGGCACGTCTATGACTCGATTGCTTAGACGACGGTTGCTTCGCAACCATGCCAGAGAACTACTAGAAATCTTTTAGGTCTTTAAGAAACCGGCATCAAGGTTCATTAGGTCGTTGATCGGGATTTTTGCTCATTTGTAATGTGCCTACATTGATATGGTAGGAAGAAGTAGATCGGGTCGTTTTCGACTTGGTGTACCTACCACGTGCTTGACCGAAAAAGACGATTCAAAATTTTTAATAATTTTAAAAATCTATTGTGGATACTTGATTGATCAGTTTTCCAAAATTTTCTTTTTGCATTTCGGCGATTAATCTGCGCGGTCCGCGAAAATCGGGTGAATGGTATGGTGCAGCCACTGCACCCACTGAAGTGTAGAGAGTTGGCGGGCGAGTAGAGTCGTCAGAGTCGTCTTGTTGGCGGGCTGGCAGTGGGCAGTGCACGGGCGAGTATCAGCGCGGGCACACGTCTCGGCGTCTCCGCGGCCGCTAAGCGCTTCGTCGCGCCTCGCGCACACATTACTATACGCACCACAAAGTAGTGTTTTCTCAGTTATAAACAAAGTTTCTTACCATATACTACGACATACTTTATTTGAATTATATCTTGCGGATTATACTTTTTATTCAATGATGTACTTACCTACCTGTTAAATTATCCGTCAATGTACCTGCTTTTATTAGCTGAAATAAGATATTTAGGTTTCAAATTCTGGACTTATTGGCCTTGCGTTATTTATTTGTTACCGAACATGATCGGCCAAGCGGCATAAAACTTTTATCGTTATTTTGTTAGCTTTGAAATATCATAAAACATTTGTTGTTGTTTGGAATATCCGGTGCTAATTAACATTAATAGATCAAGGTGTCTGTACAGTTATCCGAGTAGTGTGCGAGATATCCAGCGGTGCAATTTAGTAGTTAGTAATGTTTTTAAGTGCAACGTAATTATACGCGCAAGTTTGACTATTAGCGTCATAGCTCGACAGCAGCTGCGGTGGGTATACGCTATTCATGTCTGTTGCATAAAAGCCAGCCTTTACTCGTAGCCACCCCACCCCGGACGCCCCAGGTGCCAATCAACCGCTTTTCATTGCAATACCATTAGCAGATTTTATGAGGGAAATCTATTACTTATACTATACATATCCAATCCACTATTTAATTTCATCAGGTGTTCCCAAACTTTTTCATGCTGAGCTGAGCTGTCCGAAATATTTTTTTGGGAAGGGTAATTTGACCTGCAGTGGGTGAATGTGAGCTGATTGATGATGAGAAAGGTCTCGTCGCATCAGGTTGTGTCTCGGACTTCTTCTATCGTGTCTTCTTCACCTAGTCGACAAACGACCGTGTCTCGCTGTCGTTATATTAGAATCATAATCTTTGCTGTACTGACCAAACCGAGAGTGTAGTGACATTCATTTTGGGAACCCCCCCATTATAACACATAGAATAGAAAAAATTATTACAAAAGAAAACAGATACAGAAAAAACAGCACAATAAGGTGGTCTTTTCGCCGAGGTCAAAATCTCTACGTGGTCGCCTTTTACGGAACACCCTGAATAGACTAGGGGTGGCAGTATTCTTAGCTGCTACCATACCACGGCCAAAGCTGATAGCTAGCTATATTACGCACTTGTCGAGGACTGCGTTTGCATACGAAACAGTAACAGTCCGATGAAAGTGTTCTATCTCCACCGGGGGCCGACGTGACTCAATAAACAACATTTATAACTCGTCTAATAGAAAACAGCTAATGGCACAGGAAGTAGGTACAGGTGCATACACAAAATTAAAAGTACCTATTATTATAGCATCTCTGTAAAGTCTCAAAAACATTGAAAATAATCTAATAATTAAAAGCCTGTCTTGTAAAACATATTGTCGCGGCTATCTATCAGAAGATCTCAATCTCTCTTTTTTCGCGAATCGCGTTTATCGATATAACAACACCACCGTTTATTATATTTCTCGACTAAAATACGGCCGTTTGTTTATGTTATATTTTACAGCTGTCAACGCCATACTAGAAGACATGTCAACAAAGAAAAGTAGACCTTATGTCTTAGCATTAACGTGATTTTGACAGCTGACAAATATGACTTGCAGTCGTTCTTGAATACTCTTCGGACAAAGATCTTAAGGTGGATCGTTTTCCATACAAAATTTAAATGGAGTTACGTCTTTAAATGAGACAAAATTATGATTAAAAAACTTGATGGGAAGTTCCGTGCTTTTATAACATTTTCGCAAAATAAAACAAATAATTTTTTAACCATCAGATTTCTCTGTAAAAACCGTGTCGCTACTTAATGAACATAGATGGAGCTACTGCTGCAATAAACACGTTTAATTTTTTTGTGGAGAAAATACTTGATATTTTTTTACGTTAAGCAGTTTTGCGACATATTTACGTGTGCCTTCCTCATCTCACATAAAGATTTTTTGATAAAATTGTTGTTTAGCTCATGTGTAACTCGGTTGAAGTTCAGATTTTAGTTTGTATGACGTAACGATCCCCCTTAATAGGTTAATTAAAAACAATAAAACTGAGTACAACACTCTATAGCGAATAATACAATAAAGTTACAAGTATGTTTTAAATAGCTTCTTACTTATTAGATTTCCGCCCCGCTGCCTTAAACACATCACGTCGTACTTTCCCATGGAAATAATAGTAGCCATCGGCACTGCTATCTTACTTATATTGACTGAAGTAAGAACTTTCATATTTATTTATCCTTCGGTCATTCTTTTCATTATGTCAAAATTACAGTTATTTTGACATGATAGTGCGTCGTCATACTCGTCATCGGCAGATTAGTCTTGCACCAGCTAGACGCTTAGCAGACTGCACTGACAGTAATGCAATAAATGGCCCCTTTTCTGCATATTTTCCACAGTTGAAATCTCAAAGTTGTATGAGGATTTCCCATCACTTCGGTGAAGGTTAAAACTAAAACTCCCGCAAAATAGTCTACTGAGCCCTAGTCTCGAGACTCGTGATCTAATGGGTATGCATTTTATTTAATCGTCGGATGATTGTCTGAGTGTCGTGGGCACGACGTCGGCCGGGAGCCGGGAAGTCGACAACAATGGGTGGCGGGTGGCCAGCGATTTAAATTGTCCCACAATCAGAACTTCCGTCGACTCCCGCGGTTAAGGACAACCCTGACAGCCCGGGGCAGCGGCGTCCCCATTTCAACTGATCAGGATCTCGCACAGGAGACATTACGTACTTTAGACATCGGCTATTAGACTTTTATAAATTATGCAATCAATGCCCGAAAAACATAAGAAATGTGAATCGCATTCAAGTTAAAATTAAAGATATTTTCCAATATAGGTATGTATACTAATCTTACAGCCGCGTTTAATATTTTCAAGGAAAGCATTGAATGCACGAAATACGTTTGATGAACCAAATCTTATCTATTGACTAAATGCTTTTTCGCATTACTTAGCTATTCGAGTTCTAGGCTACTTGATGTCATGGATATCCAATATGAAATTTCACAAGATGCTTTCTGTTGAATTGATAAAACTACCCTAAGTTTTTAAAGAGATTTCCCACTAAGCCTTGATGATAATCCTAGTCTGACGGTTTATTGGAGTTACTGACGCCTTTATTGACAGCTAGCTCTTTATGAAATATGTAGTATTAAAATCGTCGATAGACGGTTCAAACCATCTGCGGAGTTCAAAGCAAGGGCTTTCGCATGTGAATGCTGAGAACATTAATTACTCAAAATATGAATGTAATAATAAAGAGGGCGCGCGATAGTTTAACTGGTAATGGACGTGAGGAAAGTAAAATTCAAAATATAAGTTAAAGCCCAGTTAGTTTACTTGACTAAGTACAAACATCCTTCCATAATTAATCTAGTTTCAACTTATGCCTCACGGTCTTACTTAACATCGGAACGTAAGTTACTACGACAAAAAAATGTACAGTTCTATCTACGTCAATTTCCATAACTTACTTATTTAAAGTTCGCTGCTCAACCGATCGCTCCCACGAACCTATTGTTTCATTCATCTTATAGTTTAATAATTCTATTGCGTTCTTACGGTTTTTATGATAAGTGCCCACGTAGTTGTGGTAATAATAACACCTAACTTCACGGCCGAAATCTCTCCCTTTGGGGAGCTTTTCGAGTTGTAAGGTGAACTGGAGCGAATCGCGGGCCTATCAAATGTACCTGTTTATATTGTATTTATATTATTGCTCTATGATTTTCGAGTCGCTGGTAAGTTTTCGGTCTTCTAAATCATTAAAAATTTATGTAAAATATTGTGGCTAAACTCTCGGTACGCAGGTAGGTAAGTACACTGGAATTCGTAATCATTTTATTTTTATTTTGAGTAATGTTGCAATTTGACCACAAATTATGTCGCGTCGGCTTGTACTTTGCATTTTACCTCGACCTGTAATTAAATATTTAGTTGAAATATCATATTTCTAATTATTTTTTATCTCTTACCGCTGTCGTCGCTTAATATAGTTTGTACTAACAGCTCTCTAACATTGACCTTGGTTTTAATGTATTCATAAAATTTGCTTTAATTACTTTGAAACGCAGGTCTGCGTGTCGCTTTTCCCACGTGTTCCTGCTTCCCACTAACGGTAATTCTAATATAGTGACAGTGCTGACATTCTTTAATATCAATGCGGAACTATTGTCTTACACGTAATTATCGATTGTGTACGTTCTTATGCAAAGGAGAAAGTTTTATCTATTGTCATCGCTAATAAATGAGTCGGGGAAAATTTTTGAGACTATTTTCCAACTTTTTCGCTATCATTGATAGAGCAATTCAGATCTTTCTTTGAAATAGGACTTAGTTACAACGTAACTCTAGGGGCGATTCTGTAGTTTCTATGCTAAGCAGGTAACTTCTGAAACATTAGTACAGACATTTCTTTTAAACCAATGACACGCATCGTGTGCTGTTAAGAAAATTTCAGTTTATATTTATTGCATATCAGCAGTATTACGTACTATCGCCTGCAAATTCACCTACCCATTTAAAGAACCAACTGTAACAGATTTATCATACAAATACTAAGAAAAACCAGTATAAGTTTGTCCCTTAAATGGGTAGGATTTACTGGCGATAGTACCTAGGTACTATTAATTTTGTCGCTTTCTCACTTTTCAACTAGTGAACTCATTTAGTTGAATTTGTCTTATTAAATTATTCACGTCGATTCGTGCAAGCTTACAGTTGCATGTTTGGTGCACTGTATAAATCCGTAAGTCAATGTTGTGTGGCCGCCGTCGCTGGTCGGCTAGTCACGCAATTTGTGCAGTCGGTGGTGTGAAAGTCGGTGGCGCTGGCGCGGCGCTGGCGGCTCATCTGTAGCGCACGCGCCGCACATCGCCCGCTCATCGCATCGCACCTAATGCCGCCAATGTTATTCTATCTGCACACTAACAGTATACTAATCTAAATGGCATGTCATTTGTTACTATTGTTGAAGAGAATTTGTTTTACTTTCAATTCTCTCTGAGAAATCATCAAGCAAATATTCGAAACGGCAAGTGCGATGTCCTGCTGATACTATAAGTAAAGAACATTAGTAAAATAGTAAATCACCAATCGGTAATCATTATCAGGAAGTTGCGTGTGAACTAAGTCGTCTTTTGCTAAGTTGAACGCAATCGCTTTAAACTAAGTTTTGTTTTCGTAGAGTTTATAAGCGAATCAACTGTTGTATTATGTCGTACGAAACGCTTAAGTATACCTACACTCTATTGCGTAGTGAATAATTAAGCGGTAAATTGGATTGTTAGTAAATAATTTGGCATGGAGCTTTGTTATAATATAATTGTTATCTGATGCCCTTGGGCCATTGACGTATTTGACAATGCACCGGCGACGCAAATAAGGAACGTGTTTATTAAAAAAAAGTAACGAGGATGCACCATGCGAGACAATAGGCTCCGTCAGCTTACTATACAAGTCGCGTTGCCACTTGACTTCATCCATACCTTCATAACGTAGTGCGTGTAGCTTACGTTGTACTATAGCTGTCAATCGTCAGTAGCTTCGTATTAGGTAGAGAAGCTTTTGAAACTAGTAGGTACGAATGTCCATGTTTCACGGTATGGTGCGAGTGTGAACCATCCATATAAAGATGGTTGTAGTACATTTGTACAGGAAGGCGCCCGACATTTAGTTTCAATGCATCCTTCGAACGTCTTTAACCAATAAAACTAGATATAAAATGGTCGTCGATGGATGCGTTTTAACGATCAATAAAATAACCACTGAGCCCTAATTGTACTTGGTTCCTCCCTTAAGGGCAAATGGGCCCGCTGTGAACTGAATTTTTACGATTTACTGGTCATAAACTTTTACGCACAATTTACCGTACCCTATGAATAGTTCTTCGTTTCTCTCTGTTGATTGGAAACTCTGGCCAAGTGGCCAAGTACAAGACCCTTTTTTCGTTCTTTCTTTTTGTTCCATAATAATTTTTCCTTTAGGTGTTTCTTCGTGATAATTGCATTCAAGAACATTATTTGCTAGTTTTTGCTTTATTAGTAATTTGGATTAGGCGTTTTCCAATATGTATTATTTGTTCATTTAATTACATATTATTTCTTGTCAGCAGCCTTCATAATTGTTTTTTTGTTTGTTCTTTGTACTTTTGTTAAAACGAAAATTTTGATAACTTTTCATTTTTATCAGAATAACACGACTCTACTCCACCCAGTTCTCGTTCACTCACGCAATTCGCTACTGGCATAATCAGGAATGCTAAAAGTAATAGAGCCCTTAAGCTACTGTAAACCAGTAAAATGCCTATTTTAACGTGTGAAAATCTCGAATTTGGCGTGTTTGTAATAGAGTTGCTAAAATGCTCTATTGTGTTGTTGTAGCTATCTCTCGGTTCCGATTGGCCGCCAGCGCGTGAGGAATGCGCCTCGCTCCGGCGACAGTAGAAACCGTCGCCAGCACGAGGAATGCGCCCGCGCATCTCCTCTTGTATCGACGCCTTCTGAAACGCTTCCATAATTGATTAGCCAATAACGTACCTCCCGATCTATTGAGCTATTTCCATGTTTTTCATGCTCTAATGTGTTTCATATCTTATTTGCATACAATGTGAAATTGGTATCAGTTTAACCTGAATTTCGCGTCGTAGTGTCCAGTTGTCTGGACCATAGCTCGTTTTCATTTATTCTAATATTAGCACTTAGTGGTTCCACCCACTGGAAAACAGATATTCCTCGGCATTTGTTAAACATATACAGCATCCTCTTGAATCACTATATCTATTACAAAAAACCGCATCAGAATCCGTTGTGTGGTTTAAGAGGAGTTAACCAATTCCAAGATTGACAGACAGAGAAACACAAAAAGCTACAGCATTTTATACTATGTATTAACTAGCATTATAAGTAAATAAGTAATATTGGTCTCAACTCTAGCAAGACATTTCCATAGCTACATTCTGGCTAACTATTCCTGTCGCTTTCTAAATTATTCAAAAGAAAATAGAAAATAGAAAGGATTTCCACTTATTTATTTTACTAGTTAGGAGTTTGCCTGCATATGTGCTGATTCCAAATAAGGCAAAATTAGAGAGCATAGTCTATGTGGTCTTGAGTAAAAATGTGTAATGTATAAAAATACATGGTTATGTACGTACCTTTAGGGTATAAATAACAACCGAAACGTTTCAGTCTATTTTATTTTTCTCATATAATGTGGATAGCAAAAAATTATCTAGGCCGGTGGGTGTCCCGTCAAGAACAGTTTAATTAACATAATATTCTAAACATAACCGCCAATTTTTATAAGCGCTGCTTTGTGTAACTAAGGACATATTCTATCGAATTGACAGATAACTTCTAGGCCCTTGTGCACAATGACGGGATATTGCATCGGACGGGATGGTAGGCTTGCGCTTGCGCCACTATTTGTACTGCTATATTTAATTCAAACTTAGAAATCTAAATGAATATCCCTCAACCGGATTAATCTGAATAGACATTGTTATTTCTTAGCGTGACTAGAATTTTGTTTACTTTACAATTTACATTTCATAAGCTCAGCGTGTACGTCGTTCGTCGAGTATATTTGTCTAGTAATTGTTTAGTTATTTATCCGCACCGTCCGAGACAGAAGCGTGACGCTATGGTAGCACGCGCGTCCGGCGCTTGGTTATAGAGAAGAGGAAATCAGCGTAGGAGATTTGCTATCCAACCGTAACATAACAGTAGGCGCCGTTTGTGGGTCAGAGTCGGTTTTTAACACGTAACTGCTCCCTATAATAACCTTGTTACTCTCTCTCAAGAGTAACTGTTTTGACAGCGAAACTAATTAAATTTTTACAGTGTTAGTGCAGTGAATAACTACGGCGATTTGTGTAGTAGTAGTCAGTTTATCGGTGAAATGAACATTTTTGTACGAAATGCTCAAATATCACCGGCGCTCACACAGGCATAAATCGCCCGTGCAATGCTTACGATGGAGGTGGGTATTTGTTATCGTAATTGACATAATCAAATTGTCTTGTGGATTATTTATTTACGTCCATTCGTGCAAGATTTTCTTTACTAAATGTGAAACGCATGTTTGTAAAATTGTGTAAACATCACATTCTTTAGAGCTGTTCACTTGAATATGACTTAGGTCTTAACACCTACATTGTAAGTCTACCAGACATTGTATGATAAAGTTTTTTCTCGCTCCGATGACCTTTGACTACACTATCTAGAATTTCAACAAAGGACGATTGTTGTAAAATATTGAGATGTTTAAGCTAACTTAATAGTCTTATGCAGAACCACGTAACAGTGTTTTAATAGCTTTTTTATAATTTGGTTCAGATCGTCAGGAGACGCGGACGCAGCGAGCACGGCCGCGGTGGAAACCACCCTGGAGCGGCTGCGCGGCACGCGGGGCGCCCTCGAAGAGCTTTGGTCGGACCGAGAACGACGGCTCGAGCTCACCCTGCAGCTGCGACACTTCGAGAGAGATGCGCTTGAGGTAAGTAACCCACTACAATGGGGGCGCAACAGGATGCTTTCAGGCTCTCCGCTGTCGTACACGCGTACCGGTCCGCGTGCGAAGTTAACATAACTTCAAGCGATACTGATGAAGTGAGTGAATTTCGCATTGCGGGTACGCGCGGACAATACGCGTCACGCAGCGGAGGACCTCAGACCGATGCTGATGCCTGGTGCTAGCGACCAGCATGTTTAGTCGGTCTATAGCAGTTTTTATAACGTCCTTATGCTTGACTTTCTCATTTAAATGTACGATTCATCAAATTCTTCGGGATTAGACAGCTCTTGACATGATTTATGAATTAAGTAGCTCACATAGTACTTAAGTCTAGATCTTGCTTTAAAGCGAGCCGAGGTTATTCGCTTTTTTATGGCTATTCTATTGTTGTTACTCATTCGTAATGCTCCGGTAGTGGAAATATAGTAACAATGTATTGTTTATCATGGCATATGCTAAAGAGTTTCTATGCTGTAGATAAGAAACTTTGAGTCACATAGAAGAACGGCACGTGTGAGTTTTAACCGAGATTTTAGCTAAATAGAGGTTCAACGTTTTAAAGGCTAGTCTTATGCCAGTTGCGTTTAATTTAGTGTTGATTCATTAATTATTTTAATCTTGTGAGTGAAGTTCAATATGTTCTCTTGCCAAAAATATGTCTATTCTTAAAATTTTCGGTATGTATTGAAGGATTTCCTAGCAGAAGCATAACTTGCAAACTGTCATGTAAGGACTTCCATACGATTGCACTTTTAACAGTTTCAAACAAAACTATTACGTTATGAAACCATTACGTGTCTTGAAGTTTTATCTATTAAATATGTCCGCTGGTCCGAAGAGATAATTAAAGGACATGTTGTGGAAGTGATCAGACGAGTCCCTACAATGTACGACATATTATTGTGCAGCATATAACTGATCTTGATCGATAATATTACATGCATTTCTATCGAAATGGATATTGTTTTTATTTAAAATATAATTATATATATTCTTTATTGAGCTCAATGGGGGTCAAAACTCTAACCTAACCTAACCTACTGTGTCGGATTTGTGTTAAAGGTGTTTTTTTACTGGGTGGGGGCTTTAAAGGGAGGGCTTCGGTCCGGGCCCGTATTTCAAGACCATCCATTCATCATGTCGTACAATGTTCTGTTGAATACTCTGCCGTGCATTCACCTGCTGTGCATTGAGTATGTCGTGCATTGTGGGTCCCCGATTAGACTAGGGTTTTCTAACCGTTGACTGTTTGTCGATTAGGTGTCGTCGCGACTTGAACTGTGGGGGGACGAGTTACAGCGCACAGAGCCTCCTCGCGACCCGCAGCAAGCGGAGCAAGCGCTCGCCGCGCACAACGAGAGCGTGGCCAGGATGCAACACGCTACTTACCAGGTATGTACGATAATGTAATACACAAGCTGTTAGTTCTAAGCGGAAATTTTAAGTTTTAAAAGAAGACTAGCGATATTTGTCAAATTAATACATATTTTGCGAGCGCAAAAATCCGACTCAATCCATCATATCGCACAATTTTCTTTTCTTGGTGACCCCGATTTCTCAGAATGTTGTATTGTTTGTAGGTAGTGCAACAGGGCCAAGAGTTGGCGGCAGCGATAGCCGAAGCGTCGGACGTGATGGCGTCGAGCGGGTCGGACGGCGGCGAGCCGGCGCCGCTGGACGCGCAGGCGCGCGTGCAGCTGCTGCTCGAGTTCCTGCACGACCGGCAGCTCGACCTTGAGGAGCTGGCTGAAGAGCGCCGCGCGCGCTCCGAGCAGTGCGTGCAGCTGGGTAACTAGTTTCACCTGTTTATGGATGACATGACACATTTATAAAGTCAAAATCTTACGTAAATCTTACAAAAGACACGTTGTTTGTGCGTTCATCAAACAGCACTTTCTTGTGCTTTGTCAAAACTAGCACGCGAGTGCGTGTTTCCCCGCCAGTGACATAAATCTGATGGATTTTAGGCGCTAAACCTGAATCGAGTCTGTTCCGAAAGCAGTATCAACTAGACGGTTACTACCTGGTTCATAGAACTCGAAATGGCAACATTGTGGTTTACATCTTGCTCAAAAAAGATGCAAAGAATAATGTTGGTATTTCGGGTCCCCATCTTCTATGAACCAGGTACAATATTTTTCTTACAATTTCCATCTCCTCCACAGGTCAATTCCAAAAAGACGCAGCCCAAGTAGTGAGCTGGATCCGCAACGGCGAGGCGATGTTGGCGGCGTCGTTTTCGATCCCCGGCACGTTAGCCGAAGCCGAGCAGCTCAAGCGCGAGCACGACCAGTTCCAAGTGGCCGTGGAGAAGACGCACGCGAGCGCCGTGCAAGTCAAGTACCGCGCGGACGCGCTGCGCGCCGCCAACCACTACGACCCGCACACCATACGAGAGATATCTGAAGAGGTGAATGTCAAATGTAAAATTAATTTCAGATTACAAAAGTTACGACTATAAAACACTCGAACAGACCAAACCATTTCCTAATGTTGCCCATACCTAACTAACTCCGCTGACTCAGCGACCCAAAGAGGATCTTAGCCTCCGAATGTTGCCCATCAATTCTTCTCAAATGCAGAAAGGTGGAAAACGATAGATATACATTTGATCTACACAGGGATTGTCATACGTTATCAAAAAGAGTTTTGATTTGACGTATTAATCCGTTTCCGTTTCAGGTGACCGAACGGTGGCAGCGGCTGGTGACGTGCGCGGAGGAGCGCCACAAGCTGGTGACGGCGTCGCTGAACTTCTACAAGACGGCGGAGCAGGTGTGCTCGGTGCTGGACTCGCTGGAGCGCGAGTACCGGCGCGACGAGGACTGGTGCGGCTCCAGCGGCGCGCTCACCGACGACCAGCTGCACGCGCCCGCCGCCGACAAGGCCGCGCATGTGAGTCTACTGCTCTAGTGTAGTGCACACACAGTACAGCTGCAGCCGAGTACCGGCGCGACGAGGACTGGTGCGGCTCCAGCGGCGCGCTCACCGACGACCAGCTGCACGCGCCCGCCGCCGACAAGGCCGCGCATGTGAGTCTACTGCTCTAGTGTAGTGCACACACAGTACAGCTGCAGCCGAGTACCGGCGCGACGAGGACTGGTGCGGCTCCAGCGGCGCGCTCACCGACGACCAGCTGCACGCGCCCGCCGCCGACAAGGCCGCGCATGTGAGTCTACTGCTCTAGTGTAGTGCACACACAGTACAGCTGCAGCCGAGTACCGGCGCGACGAGGACTGGTGCGGCTCCAGCGGCGCGCTCACCGACGACCAGCTGCACGCGCCCGCCGCCGACAAGGCCGCGCATGTGAGTCTACTGCTCTAGTGTAGTGCACACACAGTACAGCTGCAGCCGAGTACCGGCGCGACGAGGACTGGTGCGGCTCCAGCGGCGCGCTCACCGACGACCAGCTGCACGCGCCCGCCGCCGACAAGGCCGCGCATGTGAGTCTACTGCTCTAGTGTAGTGCACACACAGTACAGCTGCAGCCGAGTACCGGCGCGACGAGGACTGGTGCGGCTCCAGCGGCGCGCTCACCGACGACCAGCTGCACGCGCCCGCCGCCGACAAGGCCGCGCATGTGAGTCTACATACATACCTTGCGGTAGGTTGAGTGTAAACGGCTGCAAAAATCTGCCGGTTACACCACGTCTGACAAAAGTTTGAAAGTCAACGAGAGTGTATCACCCTAGAGGCAGGTTGTGAGCCTGCAGCCTAATATTACAATACACATCCACTCTCAAAGTGCATGTGAGCTACTGTACGATATTGTCACGAACGGTCAATCTACTTACAGTTTATTTCGATTATGTAAAATTTTCTTTTGCTCATGTTTGGAACTATCGAAATTTAGCTCATTATAGGATGGTCTCCGTTCCATCGTGACATCCTTAACCTGTGCTCAATTTTTATAAGCAATTTTTTGCTGCTAATTTGTAGAGATGGATAAACATGAGATAGTGACTATGAAATTAATTTCAATTCGAAAAGTGGAACAAACTTATCTTGACTTCTGATTTTTATTAATGTACTAAGAATTTGATAATTTCATGTTGTCCAGGTGGCCGCGCTGATAATGAAGCACGGCGAGCAGAAGGAGGCTTTCCTGAAGGCGTGCACGCTGGCGCGGCGCACGGCCGAGACGTTCCTCAAGTACGCGGCGCGGTCGGCGCAGGTGCACGGCCAGACCGCCGCCGCCAGCAAGGCGCACCACGAGCAGACGCGCGCCATACTCGACACGCTGCTCGCCCAGGAGAACAAGGTACGACGTCCTCAAGTACGCGGCGCGGTCGGCGCAAGTGCACGGCCAGACCGCCGCCGCCAGCAAGGCGCACCACGAGCAGACGCGCGCCATACTCGACACGCTGCTCGCCCAGGAGAACAAGGTACGACGTCCTCAAGTACGCGGCGCGGTCGGCGCAGGTGCACGGCCAGACCGCCGCCGCCAGCAAGGCGCACCACGAGCAGACGCGCGCCATACTCGACACGCTGCTCGCCCAGGAGAACAAGGTACGACGTCCTCAAGTACGCGGCGCGGTCGGCGCAGGTGCACGGCCAGACCGCCGCCGCCAGCAAGGCGCACCACGAGCAGACGCGCGCCATACTCGACACGCTGCTCGCCCAGGAGAACAAGGTACGACGTCCTCAAGTACGCGGCGCGGTCGGCGCAAGTGCACGGCCAGACCGCCGCCGCCAGCAAGGCGCACCACGAGCAGACGCGCGCCATACTCGACACGCTGCTCGCCCAGGAGAACAAGGTACGACGTCCTCAAGTACGCGGCGCGGTCGGCGCAGGTGCACGGCCAGACCGCCGCCGCCAGCAAGGCGCACCACGAGCAGACGCGCGCCATACTCGACACGCTGCTCGCCCAGGAGAACAAGGTACGACGTCCTCAAGTACGCGGCGCGGTCGGCGCAAGTGCACGGCCAGACCGCCGCCGCCAGCAAGGCGCACCACGAGCAGACGCGCGCCATACTCGACACGCTGCTCGCCCAGGAGAACAAGGTACGACGTCCTCAAGTACGCGGCGCGGTCGGCGCAGGTGCACGGCCAGACCGCCGCCGCCAGCAAGGCGCACCACGAGCAGACGCGCGCCATACTCGACACGCTGCTCGCCCAGGAGAACAAGGTACCAAAACCAAACACACCAAACACCCTATACCGGGAGTATCAAAAAGGGCAAGCCGAATGGAGGTCAAGGTACTCATGAAAATGAACAACTTTTCCAGTGAAACATGGGTAGAAAAATGAAAAATAATATGGGTCTCCTATACAAAATCGCCGATCACCTGAACCTTTCGGCTTGTTATAGCATTTTTGTTACTTCCTGCATAATCTGTCTGGTAGAAGACGACCTTATTCATAGAAAGGGATCCGGAATGGCAATATTATTGTTGACATCTTGCTCAAAAAATGAAATAGAAGCAAACAATAATGTTGTCATTTCTTGTCCGTTTCTTCTATGAGTCAGGTTATACTAGGCGAGTTCTAACATTAAGTTGAACAACTATTATACGAAATATGTAAAATTATTCTCGTATAGGAGGCCAAGACTCACTTTGGGTCGTCGAGCCCGCGAAGTAAGCAAGTAAAGAATTTGCCTTTAGGTGCATAATGTCCATTTTGCAAAATGTCCAGTGGTGAAAAAATGTCCAGTTTGCATAATGTCCAGTTTGCATAATGTCCAGTTTGCAAAATGTCCAATTGCAAAATGTCCAGTTTTTAAAGACATTATGCACCTAAAGGAGAATTTGTTGCTACCATACGAAGTGAAGCGTCAAAAAAGTATCAGAAATCTCGATTTATTATTACTAAGTCAAAGATGTTACTTAGAAAAGTTATATATTTATTAAGAACGCTAATTAATCACCTAATGAATTCACGCTATTATAAAAATATCTCTTTCTTTTCTCTAGCACAGTGCAAGTGGGTGTTTGATTATACAAGAATTTTCATTTCTCCACTGTTGTTTAAATACTGAGAAGTAGTGACAATAGGTAAAGTTATTTGATATATTTATTTAAATGTCTTCCGGGAAAGGTATTCCATTTCTCACGTAGCTTCGATCCATCATTAATGAAACATCAACATTTCGTTGACAACGATAAATTTTTTGTCCATACCTGTTGTTGTTTATCGCCTTATTCAGTGTGCAAATTATGTGACGTGAAAAGTTGCTATTATTAGGTTGTGTGGAAGCAGCTTGTCATTGTCAGTGTCATTGACGGTGGTAGAACAAAAAGCCTTTTGTACGGCTGATGGTATCTGCGTGTACGCACCATGATGTTTCCCATCGTTCGTATTTCTGTTGCACCGCATTCAGTTTATTTTTAGTGTTTCATGGAGACATGTATACGAACTTTTTCAACTATGTCACGGAATTTATAAAACCGGTATTTATTTATATTTATTGATGATTTATAAACTAAAGTTCAGAAGTGGTTTTAGTAATGTCTAAATATTGTTGTGATGTTTTACATTGGGTTATGGTTTTTCACGTAGATCATTCATGAATGCAAAAATTTAAGGATGTGTAAGAATTTTGTGTATGTGTGAGTGGAAGTGTGTTGTGTATGTTTTGGTTTGAGTGCCTGTCAGTCAAATGTCCAACTTGTATGAATCTTTTCTAAACAATGAAAGAATACAATGGTAAAATATGCGTGGTCTGTATTTCATGGATTTGGTGAATAGTGATGCTAATTTGTTTTACGTCACTATTACATAGTGGCAATGTAAAGTGGTAAATAAGGATTAAATATGATGTCTCCAATACAATATATTCTCTGTTGCTTTCGTACGACGTCACAGGTCTCATCATCTTCCTTCCCTTATCCCATTAAATTGGTATTTTGTCTTTAAGTTACTAAAATAAGTTATTAACATTATCTTAATTACCCAGGTGCTGGAGCTATCGACGTACCGCAAGAAGCGGCTAGAGCAGTGCCAGCAGTTCGCGTTGTTCGAGCGGTCGGCGCGCGCGGCCGTGGAATGGATCCGCGAGACGCAGGAGCGGTGCGGCGCGGCGGCGGCGGCGGCCGCGGCCGGCGTCGCGCGCGAGAGCCGCGAGCGGGTGCGCTTGCTGGCCCAGCTCGCCGACGGACTCGTCGAGAAGGGACACCCGCACGCCGTGCAAATCAAGGAGTGGGTGGCCGCTGTCGACGCCAGGTGGGCTTCCGTACTTATTATATGGGGTGAAATTTTACTAGTGACCGATAGCGAAAACTCAGAACCGGCTAGTGACAAAGAATAACTTTCTCCAAGAAACATGTAGGTCGAAATGTGAAAAATATTTTTGGACCTCCCATACAAAATTGCCGATTAGCTGATTTGAGTTACTATGGGAGGTCCAAATTTTTTTCACATTTCGACCTATGTTCCTTGGGGAAAGTTGTTCCTTATCACCAGCCGGTTCTGAGTTTTCGCTATCGGTCACTAGTAAATTTACACCCAGTATAAATAAGTGGACATGAATTCAATGAACAAATTCATTCAATTCAAAAATCATGCATGAATTTTTTTTGCTATGCTATCTTACACACCGTATTTTTCCTTTTGTACTGACATAAGTTACCTGTGTTCCACAGATATGCGGAGTTCAGCGGGTCGATGGAGGGCGGCGAGAGCGAGGCGGAGTCGGACTCGGGTGTGGCGCCCTCGTTGGCGTCTTCGCAGTCGGCCGAGGGCGAGTCGAGGTCCGAGCCGCACCCGCCCGCGCCCGGCGACGACAAGCGACGCAGCGCGCGACGGAAAGAGTCAGTATATTGGCAACAATTTTAAGTTATAAAGTTTCAATCGTGAAGTAAAATATCTTAGAAAATGAGGTTCCCCAGTAAATATTGTTAATACCTGATTCATAGAAGAAGGGGATCCGAAATGGTAACATTATTATTGACATCTTGCTTAGAAGTCATATAATATGAAAAACACGCAAACAATAATGTTGCCATGTCGGGTCCCTTCCTGCTATGAATCAGGTAATACCCTATATCAAATCATCATCATCATCATCAACAGCCTACAACAGCCCGCTGCTGGGCAGAGGCCTCTTCTTTCTCACGCCAGTTTTTACGGTCTTGTACCTCCCTCATCCAGTAATGTCCTGGCCACGATGTCGTTTTACCATCTGGCCGATGGTCTGCCGACTAAACGTTTCACGCACCTAGGCCGCCATTCCGTCACGACTCTTGTACAGCGAGATTCATCTCGTCTAGCCAAATGGAACAGTCAATTTATCATCTACTGCCACTGTCACAGGTTATTTACACGCTTATTGACTTTGTGCCCTCGTTTGTAGGTTCATAATGGCGGAACTGCTGCAGACGGAGCGCGCGTACGTGAAGGACTTGGAGACTTGCATCACGTGCTACCTGCGCGAGATGCGCACCGACCCCGCCGCCGTGCCCGCCGCGCTGCACGGCAAGGTATTACCTCATATCGGCAGAGAAACTACGTACTACGACAGTGATAATATCATGAATAGTGGATGCAATGCAACTTTGAAAGCTGTTCCCGATTAAGGTTTTGTCATGGTAAACCTGATTCATAGAAGAAAGGGACGCGAAATGACAAAATGGCGTCTTTTTCATATTACTTACATGATATTTGATCAAAATATCAACAAAAATGTTGATATTTCGGGTCCCCTTTTTCCATGGCGTCTTTTTCATATTACTTACATGATATTTGATCAAAATATCAACAAAAATGTTGATATTTCGGGTCCCCTTTTTCCATGAATCAGGTTTTTCTGTTAGTTCATTAGAGAAAGTTGTTCAGTTTCATGGGCTGGTTCACTCTTATTTTTATTTTTTTGCATCCTATATTTATTGATTTAATTGTAATGCGTTTATCGTCTGACCACAGGAGGAGATAATATTCGGCAACATCGAGGACATATACCGTTTCCACGAGCGCGTGTTCCTGCGCGAGCTCAACAAATACGAGACGATGCCGGAGGACGTGGGCCACTGCTTCGTGACGTGGGCGCGCGAGTTCAACATGTACGTCTCCTACTGCCGGAACAAGCCCGACAGCAACGCCGCCGTCGTGCAGCACGCAGGGGATTACTTCGAGAGGTCAGTCTCAACTTCCTCGATTCCCAAATTGATTCCCAATGAGGATTGATGCCAGACAGGCAGACATAAAACATTGCCAAATCCTCTTGTTACATGACTTTGTAACAATAGTTATACGTTTTTCTATGCATTTCTGTATAAGTACCCTCTTCCTACGGTTCTGTTGATTACTACCGGCACTCACTTTAAATTCACGACAGTACGAGCTCTCAGTGTCCTCGCATTTAATTTCTTCATTAACACGATCGATCACTCTTTCTGCACATTTTAATCACTGGATTCCACGCAACTGACCGAAATTTCACGATAAGAACGCCGTTTTAATATTTTAGTCTTTCTTTTCTTCTTGTTATCAAGTCGAATCTGGTGAAAAAGTTTAATTGTAAATTATTTATACAAGGTGTTCCAAAGGAAATACATTAAATTGGAGACGTTGTGTAGACCATTGTACTGAACAATTTCCATTATGGCACCAAGTTTGAATTCTTAACAATCAAAAAGGTAAAATTTTCATACAAACTAAATGCCTACATTTACTACAACCATTATGTATTACCCCTTATCCAAAATTGCAACCTTGCATTTTAACTTGTTGGATTTGAATCTTCGAAAAAGTTTGGAACATAGTTGTCTATGTTTTAAATTTAAACGAAAACTTAAGACAAAAGATCTCTTTCTTTGGTGTTATTTTATTTTATTACCGCCTCAAACTAAAAACTTATTTTGACTTAGAGCATCCATAGAGACGCAAAGACAAAGGGCCAATAAGAGAACCAAGTAGAGTCTGTAGTGTCAGTTATGTCAGTTTTTGACGAACATGACATTTGACCTTGGTCTACGCCACAACTGTTGCCTTGGCAACTAAATTACCGCCAAAACCGTTGCCTTGGCAACAGTTGTGGCGGTAATTTCAAAAGTTTTTCCAAGACGGTAACATGGCATAAATAAAGGTCATGATCAATAAAGCTTCTTTCATAATGTGGGACTCAATTAAATTTAACAAACTTAAGTTGCTAATTACTTCTAAACGAGGGGTTTTCATAACTTGGCCCCATAATGAAAATTATTCGGTACGATGGTCTACACAACGTCTCCAATTTAATGTATTTCCTTTGGAACACCTTGTATTTAGACCAGTAAGAGGTTCTTTTTCACCGTATACTCGTAACTACGAAGGGCTTGGCAGGGCTATGTCGTACGGTCGTTGTGAATAAACTTATACTTATTTCGATTCTGACAGGACTTATTTAGCTTATTCTAAACTGTACGTATACACGTCACTTTCTTGAATTAAAATCATCCCGTTAAATCGAGAGGACAGTTTAATTTAATCAAGACGCGACGAGTAGATTTATTGTTGTTGTTTATTGTTCTTTGATATGTTTATCTTGTATTCTTAGTACAAGTGCCATTAATACTAATTGTGTGTTTGACAATAATTAGTGTTGTAATCTGTAAGTTTAGGCCACAGTCCGTTGTTAGTAATAGGTGATACTGCGTGTTATGAATCAAACTTTAGTTCAATTTGGTGTACTGGGTATTTAATAGACTGACTGCATAGTACAGCGTGTTGCGAAAAGTACTGCATTTCTTGCAAGGTGTGAACAAAGTGAACATTAATTCCAAAGGAACATGAGATAAAAGTGCAATATATGGAATTTCTATACCTATGTATTAAATGTGTCGACTGTGGAACTCTTAATTATTTATGTCTAACATTCTTGTAAAAGGTTGTTCTTTTGGAAGGAATCAAATAAGTACTTTTCTAACACTCGGCCAATTATTTTATTCTAGCGCGTGATTCATAAATAGACTGCTTTAGTAAGTTGAATTCTTTGTATACAGAGTGCAACGAAAAAAGAAATTGGAGCACCCATTGGCGGCGTATCTCATCAAACCAGTGCAAAGGATCACGAAATATCAGCTTCTCCTGAAGGACCTACAAGCGTGCTGTGCAGAGGGGCAAGGAGAAATAAAGGTGAGTACAAGATTATATATATTTACAGGGTTATAGGTAAGTATAGAGGATTATTTTAGGGGCGTGTTCTATTTACGAATCTGAACAGCTTTTATAAGAAACTTTTCTTCGAAATATGAAAAAGAAAATTGAACCTCCCATACAAAAATGATGAAAAAGTGTGTCATCATCATCAATAACTACATTGGATAAACCAAAATATAATTTTCACTTTTAGAAGAAAAGTTTCTAAGTAAACCTGTTTAGTTTTGTGAGTTGAACACACCCATAAAATATTGTAGGTATATGGCTTTTGCGCTTGAGACCATTATGATTTCGTCGAATGCCTGCGTGCGCCTGCGTCTGCGTCTCCTAGTAACTGTGTAGTTCATGGTTTCTCCGCCATGTATTCCAGTATGTATACTTTATTGCATTCATGTGCAATGCAATATATGGTAGAATACTATACATAAACTGAAATGATATAAATAATGGGTATTAACTTTTTGTCGCTAATTAGTCCTTATTAACTAGACTGATAAAGATTTAATGGTAAAAATAATTATTATGGTTTTTATTTTATTACTAATAATATTTAAAGACTGCATATATTTTAAAGGAAGGGGACTATGCGTACTAATTTTCCGATTTGTCCTGTAGGGAGCTAAGCGGTTATCTTTCTTTGGTTCAAGTTGAGTTAAATCGCTACTGTGCTTGTCGAAGTGTAAATCAGCCTTTTAGACATAAGCATAACAACAAAGACGTTGTGTTTTTCTTATCGCGCGCATAAGAAGTTACGCAGCGATTACATTTGATAAGATAAGGCTCGACAATGAAAAGTCGACTATGAGCGCAAACTGTTCTGAATACCTCACCTAGCGCTTGTATCCCCACGCCAATAAATATCCATCAAAACAAAGTAACTAGTTTTGGTTTTCAAGTGTCTGTCTTTGAAGAAAATACCTTGTATTAAGTGTAAGTAATGATGCTGTGAAAGATTTCAAGACCGATAATGACTAATGCATGTGATGTGAGGGAACACATAGTGATACAATGAGCTATTTATGAAATACTTGAAATATCATAGCCGGTAGTACAACCCCATTAAAATTAAGAACTTGGTTGTGATATTATCGACATATGGAATTGGAGCGCATGACTTACATGTAAAGGATTTCCTATGAACAGGAAATATTGTGATAAATCCTTGTAATGTTAAAAAAGTGACTTGTTTGTTATACTTAGTAACTGACGTCATAGGATAGATGGAAATATATTGCTCCATATATAAATGAATTTATACATTGAACGAATCGTAATATGCCTGAATTTTTGGGCTTCTTAGATTGAATAAGCAGTTATTGTTGTCTCAGTCAGTTTATCGTCTAGTTAACGACGTTTTGTTGTGAGGTACTCGGCGCCCAGTACAACATAGCTATCTGTTTACAAATGTTTGCTTTTACTGCTGACATTAATGTTCTGTCCTGTATTTGATCTTTTATAGATTAAACATTAATTTGAAACAGTCATTAACAATAGATGTACTTTGGTTTGCGTTTTCCTCGTTTATGAGTCACTTGTTAGCGTCCATGCCGGCCAGTTGTCGGGGAAGTTCTCTCGGTTTACTCTATTTTGTGCAATGCTGTTTGAATGCATATTCATGGTGTGAATGTGTAAATGTTTCTCAATCTTTGGACAGTGTAATGATTGTTAATCATGTTGAGATATCTCGTGAATCAACGAGGCAACCGCATAGAACCTCTGGTTTTAGCGAACAAGGAAGACGTATGTATTTGTTTCACAGTGTAACATTTTCCAGAATGAAAATGACTAATTGTAAGCGAATTTTCTGCTTTATGCGTAGTTTATTATTTAATTTTAAATTTTTTATTGAATTTTTAAGAAACTGATTGCATTTGCGATTTGTCTCGCTCATTTGATGACTAAGCCGAGTTCAGTGTGATAGTATTTTTGCTCATACTACCTAGTTATTTATCTGGACGTTTTGCCAAAATGCTATCTCATGATTTTTTAAGGCCAGTATTAAATCATATGTGAGGCATATCCATGTCCCAATTACGACTAAAAACTGTGTTATTACATCACAAAATGTTATCCATAGGACGGTCTGGAGGTGATGCTATCAGTACCAAAAAAAGCCAACGATGCGATGCACCTGTCGCTGCTGGAGGGTTGCGCGGTGCCCACCAGCAGCCTCGGCGAGGTGATCCTGCAGGACTCGTTCCACGTGTGGGACTTGCGCCAGATCATCAAGAAGGGCCGCGAGAGGAGGGTGTTCCTCTTCGACCTCCATCTCCTGCTCGCCAAGGAAGTCAAGGACTCGCATGGCAAGGCCAAATATATTTACAAAACTAAGTTTATGGTAAGCATTTTTATTCTTTTATATGTTATACAAAACAAGCTTTCTGCCGCTCAGCAATGAAGTTATTTTTAAAACGATATATTTTCCTTTTGCGATACTTTTTTAAAATTCTTTATTCCACATTTGATGTGAAATACACTTCACTACCTACCTAGAGTTATGGGGTGGGCTACTGTCGTTTTAGTACAATTTGCCTGATTGATTCACACATAAAAGTAAAACGGAATCATAATAATACTCATTGTTTTTTCCAGTTGCTTTGAAATATTTTACCCACACAACATTTTCTATACCATATAACGATTTGCTCAGGATTTACATTGAAATAAATGAGTGATTTGTGTATTATTGTTACTCAGACATCGGAGTTGGGAGTGACGGAGCACATCGAAGGCGACGAGTGCAAGTTCTCGGTGTGGACGGGCCGCGAGCCGATGGCAAGCGACTGCCGGATCGTGCTCAAGGCGCCCTCGCTCGAGGTCAAGCAGACCTGGGTGCGACGCCTCAGGGAGGTTATACAGGTACCTACACTTCTTCCAATTCTGTACTTTCATTTCCAAGTAGAATGTTTTGAACATCAATTACATAAATCGAGGTAGGTTCGGTAAGGTACAGGTTTTTTTATTCCCCAATATTTGCATCCAATTAGTGCCATTGTTTGAGGCATCGTTGTGAACATATTTCATAATAGGAAAAGAAATATGTGTGTATAATTATAACCGGGCTGTGATATGGAACATAGGGCAAAATTATCGGCAGTTTTATATAGCAGGCCTAATTTTTTCTTCATAGTTCGACCTATGTTCCTTGGGGAAAGTTGTTCCTTATTGTCAATCGGTTCTGAGCTTCCGCTATCGGCCACTAGTAAAGTTTCAGCCTATATTAACAGATAGAAAGTCTCAGGTCCATTCAAATTACCTTTGTCATCCTATAGTCCGTTAAAACTGGTCATAACAGATTCGTACTGTCTCTTCTCCCTCTCCATGAATATTCAATATTCATGAATAAAATCTTCATTTTGCAACAGTACCAATCGTAATCGTCATCCAAATACTAATGAGTATTTAAGCTGAGAGCTCGTTAAAATACTTGTGTGTATAGTTAAGATAACCGTATTGTCTGTTTGTCGTAGGAAACGTACTTCAGTGGCGTACTTCCCCCTCGCAGTCCGGCGCGCGGCCGACCCACCAGCTCGCAGCGATCTAGCAGGTACGATGATTTCTACTTTTTACATATTTTACCCTGGTCATGTAATCGTTTTTATAGTATTAATTTACCCAAAGTAAAGTTAAAAAGTCAGGTGCAAAAATGGATATTTAAGTCCTTACTTATTAATTACAGGCTCGAAAAAATAAAAACGATATACCACCAAACAACTTGACCAATAAAACCTACCGAAAAGGGCCTATATGGACTACATTGATTGACTGAATATTACCGATCGATTTTTACAGAATAACCACCCAACTTGTCAGGAGAATTAGTGGAAAAGTACCCTACCCTGTGAAAAGTGTAACTGAATTCTGAAATTTCAGTGTAGCTGGTCGCTTACCAAGTCTTTTTTTTACTAAGTAGTATTACAATTTTAATTTTTCTAACCGTATTAGTAGGTTGTTGACGAGGACGGGAAATAAGACTTTGACTGACGAGTAGAGTTTGAAGTCCGAGCCGCAGGCGAGGACTTTAAAAATACGAGCTGGCAAAGTCATTTTCCCCGAGGCTCACATAGAGCTTTTCTCAAAAAAATGCTAGGAAATCATAAAGATTTTAATTTATTTTATAGTAATTTGATATAAAAAGTTGTTTTACTGATTACTAAGCCAAGATGTGGATTAGGAGTTATTCTTTTTTTATTTTGTAATTTCTGAACGATTTCGATATCGCGCCAGAAAAGTTGTATTGGAATCCATTGCTGGTGTGTAAAAAATAAATCGTTCAGAAATTACAAAATCACAGACAATGTCAAACTTTCTGGATTGTTTTCTTGAAAGAAATTGTCATATTTCCTAGCATGTTTGAGAAAAGTCATTTTCCCCGAGGCTTACATAGTGCTTTTCTCAAAAAAATGCTAGGAAATTATAAAGATATTAATTTATTTTATAAGTAATTTGATATAAAAAGTTGTTTTACTGATTACTACGTCAAGATGTGGATTTGGAGTTATTCTTTTTTTATTTCGTAATTTCTGAACGATTTCGATATCGTGCCAGAAAAGTTGTATTGGAATCCATTGCAGGTGTGTAAAAAAGAAATCGTTCAGAAATTACAAAATCACAGACAATGTCAAACTTCCTGGATTGTTTTTTTGAAAGAAATTGTCATATTTCCTAACATGTTTGAGAATTTTTTTATTATTAATGTAGTTAATGAGTCAACGACGACTGTTGCTAATAAAGTGAACGTTTTCAGAGATCTGGACGGCGAGGCTTTATTGGACGAAATCACAGAAAACCTGGATAGAAATTCGCTAGCTTCATTCGGTAGCGGCAACACCACCGACTCTGACAAGGTAAGTGTTACATGATTTTAGCAGGAACATTAAATAACTCGAAATAAGGATACACGGACAAAGGATAATTTTATTTCCAATCTTCAAGTGTACTCAGATGGCGCAGATCTAAACTGAAAAAGTTTCTTCTCATATTCATGTATGTATGACTCAAATGTGTATATTAGTACGACGCCATCTGTTATGATATCATAAAAAAATCTCGAGAGCCGTCTGATTGGAAGTATCCGATATTGTTACCGCAGAGGTCCACATCAGTTATTTGCATGGTTATTCGACAATCCAATGTCACAGTGTTGCCGGCAGCTTTCTTGAGAGGCGAGCCCGTCGCCCATACAGTATTTCGATTTGCGCGCAGGTCTTGTTTCAAAAGTAATATCTCCTGCCTTTCAAATACAAGGCGGTTAGTTAATTTTCGCACAACGTTGTCTAGTGGTACTACCTTGTTGAGCTTGTGCTTCAACCAGGCTCCAACTCCTACCGTAGGGTAGGGAATATTCACTGTTACGTTATCCTAGTAAATCCCGGCCTAAATCACAGATGGCGTGAGGTAACACAACAGCAGAGGGCTTGGCTCAAACCAGTACAGCGGCGCACTTACTACGTACGATGAAATAGGACTCCGACTGGCACGACATTTCGCACAAATGACACTATTACTATAGACCAATAATACTAAACAGTTTGAGATTATAAATTAAACTAATTTGGTGGGAACCTACTATAAAATAAATATTTAATATAATGATGGTGATCCTGCGACACAATTTATTTTTATTCATAGGTTGGTAACCAACCAGATTTATAGCCCGCGGTTTATCTCAGTAGCATTTTAAATTTTAACTCTTATTCATTTTAAAATATAGTGAAACTCTTAATAAATATGGTGAAAGCTGATAGCTACTCAGTAGGAAGTCGCAACGCGCGACATGGCAGAAAGGCGCAAGCTCCACTGAGGAGACGTGCAACGTGACGCATAGGAAGACATCTGTCAAACAAGTGATCGTCGGCCGGCATCGATGTGAAGTGCGTCTCACGGTGTAGTTTTGCCTCTTCAGTTTCATACATTTTATATGGAAACGGATTTAAGCATCGCGATGTCTCACGTCTTTCGTCTCACCTGTAGAGTTTGCCCCAAATATGCGCATAAGCCGGCATAAACTCATTAGCTCATGTCATCATGTCGGTCACGTATCGAACTATCACATAGAAAATTAATCAAAAGAAAAATAACTTTTTATTTTGTGATATCATTAAAGTACGGCCAAAGTATCAGTAAAGTAGGCCATACATTGACAGCTGTCAAACCCATACTAGAAGATATGATTGACCCTATGGATTGACCTTATGTCATAGAATTAATATGATTTTGACAGCTGTCCAATATGCCCTAATCGAACGGCCGTACTGTAGTAACTTTTTCGCATTGTTTATCATATTGTTCCTGGGTATTACCACTTAGGTGTCATGCATACACAGCGAAAAGTCTAAAGTATTTCGTCCAAACAGAAATCCGAAAAAGAACTGTATCCTATTGAAATAAAGGGATCATTACTTATTTTTATTACGATAACTAGACAAAATTCACGGGTAAAACGAGCGGTGGCGAACAAGTTTAATTTGATCAAAATGTGATGATGAGTGAGACAGTTATCGCCAAAAATACAAAAATGTTACAAGCATACCTAGTTGCGTGTCTCGTAAGCAAAGTGTTTTAATGTTGTTTCCGGATTGTCACACTTAGTACACAGGGTGTTAATTTAAATGTGTGTCATACCTTCAGGTAAAGGACGCGCATAAGTTATTGGAAAAATTCGTGGTTAAAGAAAAAAATTGTATTAGCTGAAATTTTTATTTATATGCCAAGGAAAAATTCGTTTAAGCTCAATGTTGATTAGACGAAAGTACATACACTAGCGCTCTCCAAACAACGAAATTATCAAAATTTCAATAAAAATATCTGCTATGTCCAAAGAAATATTATTTTTTTTAGACCATGATTTGTCAAATATTTTTATAGGCCATTTTTTATCGATACTGCACGCATTTAATTAACAGCCTGTATAGATTTATTTTAGGTAATAATTTAAGCTATGTTTCGCTTACCGTCGGCTTATGATTTACTGGACAAGCTATCTAAACGGTGCCTATAAATATTTTATTATAATGTTCCCCATACAAACTAAAAGTTTGAATTGCCCCGGTGGGGTTACGAACTACCGCCATTACGTAATTTGAGTCGCCTTTGTGCTTAATCGTTATGTTATATCGGACCCCTACTCGAATCGGAAGCTTATTGTTCAGACAATCGCGCCCTTCCGTTCGTTTCATACCTGTATGAGAAGTATACACTATGAATAGACCCACTTGTTCTGGCGCTTATTGTTAAGGAGATACTTTCGTATGTTTAGCTTAATTTTACGCTGTGTGTAAGGGACGGCGTCCGTAATCTACACTAATATAATAAAGAGGATTTGTTATATTAGTGTGCATTCGTTTTTTTTTTCATGGTTTGTAATCGATAAACTCCGAAACTCTGAACCGATTTAAAAAATCTAAAATCTTTCTCTATTAAAAAGCTACAACATTTCTGAGTAACACAAGCTACTTTTTACCACGGGAAAATATCTTATTCTCATATGAAAACGGTTCTTAGTGGGAAAACCGGGTAGCAGATATTACCCAAATTATCCAAACCGCTTAACCGATCTTCGCGAGATTTAGCACTGATATTGCTAGCACACCGAAGACGGTTATGTACTACTTTTTGTCAGCCATTCAGGATCTGGTGTACCTGATGGAGGGCACCAGGAGCACTGCTATACTACATGAGATACGAAAATGGCTTCATAGCAAAAGTTGTTCAGCATGACGGGCCGCTTCTGCTGGCACATGGTCCTCGAGGGTCTGGAGTACCTGATGTAGATGACCAGCATCCCATCCAAACTATAAGCACATGGTCATCGAGGGTCTGGAGTACCTGATGTAGACAACCCGCAACCCATCTAAATTATTGGAGATACGGTAATGACTTCAAAGTAAAAGTTGTTCAGCATGATGAGGCTATTTTGCTGGCACTTAGATATCGAGAATGAGGCGTACCAACTGGAACGGAATGGAACACCTTAACTGAAAGCCTAGCTTAACTGAAAGAGATATGGGCAAGGCTTCATAAATGGGTTTTAAACATGACAATAAACCGGGCAAAGATCGAATTCCCACGGGAAAACGGGTAAGTAGCAGCGGATGAAACCGCTGGGTAGGCCGCTAGTGAATGATATTATTAGAGACGTATTTTTGAAACTGTAGATCACGAGTGGATGTTTGATTTTACGTGCGTCAGTCTGCAAAGAGTGACCTAACACTCATCAGAAAGATGATGATGATGATGATAAAAATGATCTTCTTATTTTCGAATCGATGGCGATCTCGTAAAATTTTGCGTGTTTTTTCCGGAGTTATGGAAATTGGTTCTTCTTGAAGAGCGGAAATTTATTTTTTCCGTGGAAGCAAGGAAATTACGTCTCCGTGGGATTTTCCAATCAAAGTCAAATTCAATTTTCCGAAACAATTTCCCAATTAAAGTCAATGTTTTAACATCCCTAATCTCCACTAATTAGCTTGTGTTTACGTAGTCTCGTACCAGTCGTGATATACTCAATAAGGGTACATGAGGTAATATTGTTTATTAATTGAAACAATTTATGTTTAACAAGTTATTACACTGTATTAAGAACACGATAGATAAGTATTATTGTTTGTTCATCTGTTACTTTAATAAATCGCCAGATAAGTTAATTTAAGTAACTGCTAAGCTACCGGGCTTACCGACTAAGCTCCCGATGACAAAGTCTACTGAACGGAAGTATACTACAACGATAGATAATTTTTATGAGGTGAAGGAAGTAGTAGGTCGGTGTAGGTTTCTTTACTAAAAAGGTAGAGCCATGTGATATAGTTTTTGGAAATAACTTACTTTTTTAACTCTGATAAAAATACTGCCAGTAAATCGGATTGCATGCAACATATTATTTGACATTCTAAACATTATCTATCGTTAAAGTATACGTCAAATCGGTAGCCTTATGGTACCTCATACCTGTAAGAACATAAAAAAACAGCTCCTAGCGATTTTGTTAAATAGAAGGAGTCTGCCAGAGTTGTTTGAAATAGCGACCCTTTCATGCCGATACTTGAATTCAAACTGCACCAGCGAAGCGACAAAACCCTTTGGGGTCGGCTTTGTGCGCGTGCATTGCAGCCAGCCAGGTCGTAACTCCACTTGTTCAATGAACTTCTGTTGAAAGCTAAAGCTCAATTGAAAGCAATTCAAAGCTACGGAACGTGAAGCTCAAGATTCAGTTCAAACCCAAATAATTATAAAATTCAATACATAGTATAAAATGAAGTCGCTTTTTGCCTCTGTCTGTCGTGGAATTCGCTAACTCCTCCTAAACCACGCAACAGATTTTGATCCAGTTTTTTCGTAATAGATAGAGTGCTTCAAAAGGAAGGTTTATATAAGGTGTAAAAAAATCAACTACAAATATTTGAAGGGGTGAACCAGAACTGAAACTGAACAACTTTCCCAAAGAACATAGGTCGAAACATGAAAAACAAAATTGGACCTCGCATACTTATTGTCTCTGCAGGCTGGTACATTTTGTGAGGGAGGTAATTTTTCTTTTTTCATATTTCGATCTATGTTCCTTGAAGTTGTTCAGCTTAATCGGCTGGTTCACCCCTTAAAATATTTGCAGTTGATTTTTTTACAGCCTGAATGTATAACACATACCGGGAAAATGTCTTTCTGCTATAAATTTCTGCTATCCAATTGGATTTTGCAACCATTTAAGCAAGTTTATTTGAGAATTGCATGTAAATTCATAACAAGTGTTGTTAGGGAACTCGGAGCGCAGAGCATCGACCTACTACTAAATCGGATTGAAGTTAGCGGAGGATCTTTAAGTCGATTGGGAGGTTCTTGTCATAGTTTACCAGGTCACTCGTGACACGATTTAGTAAATAACATTATTTACCTTTTATTCCGATGCTTCAACTCAGTTTATACTAAATAAGATTTATTTATCTTTTATACTGAAAATTCGTTGTTCTGTGAACTGTCTTTGTGTTTGAAAGTGTGCTTTGTCGCTCATTCGAAATAAATAATTGTCTCTTTTTGCTAGGTTATTTTAATTCCATCATGACGCGACTAAAGATTTTAAGCCTCAGCGTGTGTAGTAAAGGAGTTTAAAAAAGCTCCAAATGTTTGAAGCAGTAGCAGTAGGTAAATGGTAAGTAAGTAAATGTTATATGGCAGATTCATATCAACTGTTTTGAGTATACAACTTTTGTATTTTATTTAAGACCCAGTCAAGTAGCGAATTAGTTAGCTACCAACATAAGTGATAACTAGTATAATACCGTGTGGTACCGTTATTGTTGTTGGTACCATGTGGTGGCGGCTAATGTTCCGTGTGGTAGCGGCTAAGTACCGTGTAATAGCGGCTAAGAATACTACCACCCCTACTCTACTCAGAGAGTTTCGTAAAAGGCAACGTATAATTTTTGACCTCGGTTGAATATTTGTTGACTATGGTCAATCGCATGGAGGCGGTGATACCACCCACAATAGCATTCTCAAAGAGGGTTGACGTCAGGAAGGCGGCCGGTCATACAACGTAGCCAAATCATTTTCTTACAAGATTGTGTTTTCGAAAAAAAAACATGTTGCGTCGACTCCAACTGATTTGGGATAAGGGCAGGAAGATGATAAGAGATGCCTACTTTAAACGAAAGGGCCTGAATCTTAAAGTACCTACCTGCAGATTTGTTTCCAAATCAGACAGGTATAATGTATGAAATGGAAAGAGAATATGACATGTATTACCAACTTATAAAAAGTTATGAGCGATTAATCATTTTAGAGTTTTCCCTCAAAACCCATTTAAAATATTAAATTAATAAATCACCTTTTCTGAATGACAAGTGTGACTCAAAAAGCAGTAGTGTATACAGGGGGAAGGGGTCGTAGGGGTCATGACCCCCCCACTCACCAAGAATTTTTCTAATACTATAGCTGATAAATTGATAATATAACATCGTCACGGTTATCCGACAGTTATTATTATCACCATTTTTCATGTGAAATGTCAAGCTCGCTTCGCTCGCAATATTTGTAGTTCTGTTGTAGGACGATGCCTTCCCGCATGCCTTTTTACACGAAATGTCGAACCCGCTTCGCTCGCGAAACGTGTAGTGATGGTGCTACACGGTATGACTCCTTGATGTACGTATGCCTTTTTAACGCAAAATTTCGAGCTCGCTGCGCTCGCGAAAGTGTAGTGTGATAGTGCAACGCAATGTGTCTCCTCGCATTACTTTAAAACGCAAAATTTCGCGCTCGCTTCGCTCGCGAAACGTACACTGTTGGTGCGCCGAGGTGTGTCTCCTCGCATGCCTATCCAAAGTGAAAAGTTGAGCTTGCTTCGCTCGCAATATGTATGGTGTTAGTTTGGCTTCTCTCTTGTTTTTGTTGACGTGAAATGTTAGGCTTACTTTGTTCGTAATGCATATTCTGCCTGATTAGTGCAGTTCAGTGATAGTAGTCTATGATATGTGCTGTGCTGTGACCCCCCCCTCGATCTGAAGCTGTATACGCCACTGTCAAAAAGTTCAATGTTCAGAGAATACAAAACATTCAGAAAAAAATACTCTCTTTATTTTTATTTATTGTGAAAGCCAACAGCTGTTTTGATTGCAATTACACAGGACACACTTATAATAACACATGAGCTAATAATTAGAATTATTTTTAATTCGCTTGAACATAATGATTATAGTAAATAAATACTAATGCACACACAAACATAACACAAGAAAATATAAATGTACATTGCTATATAAAAGGTAATACTCGTATGTATGTGTAGTTGTTTGTATGAGTGAGAGTTTATGTGTGTGCGTGTAAGGTTAAACATGTGGTCAGCAAACAAAATACCTACTAAGACCATGAGTGTAGTTATCTTCAGTAACTGCGTAGTTAATAGTGAATAAAATTTAAATATTTCTGTATTCTTCAAATTTTTAGAAAAATGGGTAACGTCTATTTCAGAAAACTTATTTTTTATAATGGATATGTTGCATGTTTCGGACAACGTTTTATTTCTACATGAAAACTGATTGGCAGGCATGAAATGCCATGGTTAATAAGGCAATATAATTATAAGTAAGCTGTAAATAAATCTTCACAAATGATGGTACTGACCTGATAGGTACGTCTTTTACCTAAAGCCGTAACGTCCATTCCTTGAAATTCGTCTTCATTGAAAGTGAAGGTAGGTCTTCATTGACAAGCTTCAAAAATGGTTTTATGAGTTAGCCTTCAAACACCATTCAATCTCCTCCGTATCCAGTTTGACAATTTCAACAGATGTTTCCCAAAGTTTATGTCCTAGATCATCATCGTAAGCCGCACTCTTTGCTCGACTGTGCTCGCAATTCTTGAAGAATTGTCCAGTAATTTGTCCAGCTTTCTCGTCCAATGCTACATGTAACGCTGTCTGGACACCTTCATAGGCAGTCTTGAACAAGTTATTGCACAAAATTGACCATACTTTACCAATCAACAAACCACAAGAACATATTGAAGTACCTACTAGACCTGGATCTACAGCATTAACCACAACATTCGACATCTTCAATTTTTTACCTAGCTCGTGGGCAAACAGCATGCAGCAAAACTTGCTGTTAGCGTAGCAAAGGACCCTATAAAACAAATCTTTTCGTTTTTTTCTTTCAAACTCAACTGTACCACAGAAATGAAGTAATGAAGCCGTGGTAACTATTCTGCTACGATCAATTTTATTTCCAGTTTTCCTTCGTATAGGTAACAACAGAATCATTAGGTATTATTATTAATAGCCTGTTGTGTCCCACTGCTGGGCAAAGGCCTCCCCTTCCTTCTTCCACTTATCTTTGTCTTGTGCAAGCACCCACCAGTCTTTGTGGTAGGCATTGAGATCGTCACTCCATCGTTTGCGGGGTCGACCTCGTCGACGATTCCCATCATGAGGTCTCATTAGGTATTATTATTAATAGCCTGTTGTGTCCCACTGCTGGGCAAAGGCCTCACCTTCCTTCTTCCACTTATCTCTGTCTTGTGCAAGCACCCACCAGTCTTTGTGGTAGGCATTGAGATCGTCACTCCATCGTTTGCGGGGTCGACCTCGTCGACGATTCCCATCATGAGGTCTCCACTCTGTAACGATCCTAGCCCACCGTTCTGGGTGCATCCGGCTGACGTGTCCTGACCAGTCCCTTTTAAGTTTAGCTGATTTGCGCCCTACGTCTGCTATACCTGTTTTGGAACGCAGGGTGGTGTTTCTAATGCGGTCTATTCGCTTGACATCTAAAATGCTGCGCTCCATGGCTCTTTGACAAACCTTGAGTTTGGACTTCTGGTTTTCTGTGAGTGACCACGTTTGGGCACCGTAGGTTAGGACGGGCAGAATACACATGTCGATGAGCTTTCGTTTTAAGGAAAGTGGAAGGTCACCCTTTAAGAACTGTTTTAAGGACCAGAAGCTCTTCCAGGCGTTTTCGACACGGCGATCGATTTCCTTCTCTTGCCTGTTCTCAAAGGAGACTATCTGGCCCAAATACGTGTATTCATCGACGCAGTGTATGTCCTGTCCGTCCGTCAACCTCGACCCTACGTTTCGTGCTGTTTGTCATCACTTGTGTTTTCGACATATTCATCCTAAGTCCAACCTCAAGGCTTCCCGTGCTCAGTTCTTGGAGAATTAGTTGGAGCTCAGCCGCATTGAACGCAAATAAGACTATCGTCAGGAGAAAATGTCCTATATAATTTACGTGCATTGTAAAGTTGGTGCCGTTATAGGATTTTGTATTGATAGCGGCACCGATGCCAGCATTGTTAATTAATAGGTATATCTAGTCTGCTCTCATCTTCTAATATTTCATTCGCAAATTTTCTGGTAGAGTTTAACGGATATATTTAATAAAACAGCTGTATTATTATTTTGGTGACTTTTGCAACGGAAAAAATGTATCAAACTAGGTACCTAGAGCTAGACAGAGCTAGACTACCTACTGAATAGGTAGATAGATATATATTTAATATACAAGATTATTATAACCTTACCTGCCGTTTAGAACTATGATGATATGGCTTCACTACCCATTGTAAATGGCGAATAACAGGTTAACTAAATCGTAAAAACGGGGTTGTTATACCGTGATTTCTATAAGATAGAATGTAGCTGTGGAAGCGCTTACATTGGCCAAACCAAGCGGCCTGTCTAAGGGTGAGAATCCACCAGAGCTGTGCGAGTAAAATGTGTCGTACGAGGATGCGTAGCTGTGCTGTGGAAATGTGTAGGGGTTTCCACCAGAGCTGTGCGAGTAAAATGTGTCGTACGAGGATGCGTAGCGGAGCTGTCAAAATGCGCATTAATGTGCGGAGCGAGGATGCGTTGCGAAGCTGTGAAATGTGTGAGCGGGGGGAATGCGATGTAGTCGCAACACATTTCTCGCAACGCATTCCTCGCAACGCATTCCTCGCTACACATTCCTCGCAACACATTCCTCGCACACATTTCTCGCTTGTTTTTTATGTAGAATGGCCTCGCTTCGCTCAACCCTATTCCACCAGAGCTGAGCTGAGCGAGGCTAGGAAAATGAAGTGATTCTATTGGTGGATTTTTTCCTCGCTCACCGCCTCGCTACCTCGCACAGCTCTGGTGGATTCTCACCCTTATGCCGCGTTATTGAGCACATCAAAGCGGTGAACTGGATCCAATTCCATAACCCTCACGTCTTTCTTATTATTGGAATTTCAATAGAGATGCAGAGTTTAAATTATCCAAAGAGATTAGGTACTTCGCTAAGAAGGTACTTATCGGGGGAACCCTGCAATTTAAATGTGCAAAAAGCCTAATAAGTAGTGCTAAAGCGACAATGAACGCGAAGACACTGTGAGTTAATATTGGCGTGACTTTCGAGTGAGTTCCGATAGTGATCGACCGAAGGCTCGTAGGAAAAGTGTATGCAAAAATGCGTAGAAGACTCTATTTACCTACTCGCAAAATATTAGTTATTCTGTGATCATGGCTCATGGCAAGCCCATGGCCCACGAAAATTGGCCCAAATTTAGGATCATATTTAAAAAATGTATCGTGCTGTGAACACTACTACTTTTAAGTCGATATCAGGTTTTTCCTACCTAAAAATCTACAAGCGCATAGGTAAAAATCATCCATCATTTATTATACCAAAAAGTCAATAGTAGGTATCTAAATTCTACGTAGGTATATGCAAAAGGGGTTAAAATATCTGCATCTATCTTAGGAGCATAGGTACCGATAGACGAAAATGTTTTTTTTTAGTAGACTGTAAATCCCTAACGTCAACAAATCGACACCTAATCCATGCCCTTGGAAGTTGTGATCTATTTCTCACTGACGCGCTAAACGTAAGCGAAGTGGCGCCGCCGTAGCCGGTTGTGGTAGGCGGCAGGTTCTTAACCAAACGGATTAGGCGCGTCCTTCACTCGACTCTGCGGCTCGAGAGTCCGTGGAATAAATTCGGGAAATGTAGCTCGATACGGAGGCTGCGTAGTAAGCGGGCGTGCTCGAGAGCAAGCCACCAGGGGAGCGCGCGACGGTCGGCGCTCGGCGCTCGGCAGCGAGCGAGCGCAGCGGCAGTGGCGAGAGGGCCGCGCGACCGAACGGAGGCGGCGTCGCGGAGATCCCCCGCCCGCTCGCGCCCGGCGCCCGGCACCCGCGCACGTGCCGTGCCGGCGCGATGGGCACCACCCCGCCGCCGCCGGCTATAAAACAACACAAGAGTCGACGCAAGATATCTTTACCATGGTTCAGACAGAGTTCAGTTACCGTGCCTCATGCGGGGCTGTCGAGGCAGCACACCATCGATACGCCAAGCTCGTTCCACGCGCGCCTGCTCAAGACCAGCCGCACACGACAGGTGAAGCGCTGCGACTCCCGCCTGCACCGCTGCACCACCCGCGCCCCCCCAGGCCCCCGCGGCCAGCGCTCGCGCCCTCGCCGCCCCCGCCCCCCGCGCCTGCTGCAGCAGTTGCACCGCCAATCTCGCCCTCGTAATACCATCACCTGCACGTACATCGAAAGCACTATTGAGCCCGCTAAAATTGCTTTCATTACGATCATCATCAATTATCATGCTAAATAAAAAAAAAAAACAATAGAACTTAGCACACTTTCCATAAAATTTATTGTTAATATCTTTTATATTTAATAGCAAGCACGAGCACTTTTATGATAATACATTTTTATATTTCTCGTTCTTAAACTTTTAACCTTTGCACTAGCGACTTATACATAACCAATCGAGCACACTTAATAAAATTATGAACGTGTAAGTTGTTTTTGATTATTAATTTGCTTATGAGACAAAATTTGCCCTTTTATTATTTTCTGATTGGCACAATTTTTTCGGCATGGATTACGGAAATGATATCAAATAAACGCATACAACGAAAACGAAACGAAACAGTTACAAATGCATCTGTAGTTGCATCTTATTTTGTAACTGTGTAAGTGGGTATACGGAAAGAAGAACTTCTAACTGGAGTTACAGATAAAGTAAATTGAGGTTTCGACAAAATGAAAAAAACAATTAAGGTATCTACTGAAAATAACAATATACATAGGTACATGGGTTGATGACATAGTACTATTAACCTTATCACAACCAAGAAAATTGATGTGGAACAGTTTATATTTAATGATTACAGTTCCAAAGAACGCTATCTCATGTTTTGTCATTTCTACAGTAAACTATAAGGTGCATGTCTTTTTTATAGATAGGCTTGTCTGTGGCAAAAGTCCTATATAGGACTTTGCCACAGACGAGCGATTATCCCGCAAGATAAATAAAAGCTTTAAATAAGGCTACAGCGTCAATGATCATGAATTAGTAGTTTCCGCCTTGTTTGACAAACGTTTATACCTAAGTAAGTATATCAATTTCATGTCAGTAAAAGTTTATCAGTATAAAGTTTATCGTTTCGTAATCAGCATCAGTAGCGCAGGGGAGGTTATCAACCCATCGCCAACTCTAGGATGCCTAAGATACTCATGAAAATGAGAAGTTGTGGTTTGATCTGATGTTCCTGAGCTATCATCATGAAACAGTGAAAGAAACAAGCAACGTCCTTAGACCTGGAACGGTAAAATATACCTACCAACTAAAATTGGATTTATCCCGACGCAGGTTCTATCAAGGCAAACTCGTTGAAATACATATTATAGCAATCAGATGCTTTTAATTAACCTAGGACTATTCGTAGTTAAGGTAGAATATGAAACTGATACCTATGTATTCTGTTCCACATTTTGATAGTACTTATATGCTCATCTGAGCTCTAGTAAATAGTGAGTGACGATGACGCACGAACGAAGAGTGATCACTTATGGGTCCATAAATGGTAAATCCTAATTTAATACAAACTATAATGATATGAAGGCATAACTCGGAAAAAAAGAACAAAACGTTTGACGTTATGAAAACGTAACGATCAGGAGTCCTCCTAAGGAGAGTGACGAAAAGAAAAATGTCTTCATTAAAACATTATCAGAAGCTCCTATAGACAAGTTTTTGGTGCTATCTTAAAGCTATGTTAGGCCTTGTAAACTCGTAAAGCGGAAACAGCGAGGTACGTGGGTTGGGTATGCGTATTCTGATTGGTAAAAATTGTCAAGCGATTGAGCTCTGCACCGCTTCGCCACGTACGCATCTGGAAACCGCTGTAGTTTGAATAGATCTTTACGAAGGATTCATATAAATATTCTGCCCCTATTTTACGTGTTTGTACTTCAAAGTGTGTTGAGCTTTAGGATTTCCAAAGAAGCAAAAAGTCTATGTTGCACTTTTTATCCTAAGATACCAAATATTTAGCTAAGATAGTTAAGATTTTTAAGTAAAAGATTGATCCTTGCATGGCGTATGGGGTGGCCTTTAATGTTGCCCGATTTTTAGCTTGGGTTGGGATGTCCGGAATGTAGATTTTTTCTATAACCATTAAAAATGATACAGCCTGTACAAAACATGCAATAAAGTTCTTATGCCAAGAAAAAAGACTATCACATCGGTTCAGGCGTATCTGAGTAATCAAATCAGTCAACACGCGGTAAAAAAAATCGCGGCGAGTTGAGATTTTTCTCCTCTTTGGTTTCAATGGATGACCAATTTATTTTTGCAGAAGCACCCTTATTAAGCTCAAAATGTTTTGTGAAATGCAAAGTACTTTACAAGATACATGGTGTTTATTTTAATGCGTGCCATAGCTTTAGGGTAGGTTCAGTGTCGATAAAGGAACCCGTAAAATATTTCTAAAATCCTAATCGGTAAAAAAATCGGTAAAAATCAACCGCATGAGTAGTCTCACCCGCACAACGTGTTCCTTTGTCGATACTAATAACTAAACCTACCTTTAAGCTATAGCGCGCATTAAAATTAACAGACTGTATTTGCGTCAGCTTGTAGAAATTTTGGAATTCTATAATGGATATTTATTTATTGTTGGGCTATAAGGAGACCCATATTTACTATGTGAGGAGCTTTGTGCTTTATTGACTTAGCTTTCATTGGTCTCGAAACAAATATAAACCTTGTAAAACAATTATTACTATTAATTTGTTTTACTGGTTCTAATGCTACAGCTTTGCGATCTAGTGTTAGCTGGAATCAAGGAAGCGAATGTAACAAGCTAATGAAGTTTTCCTTTATTTCATACTTTGTTGAAAGGTTAGAGAAAACGATCATTGTAGCGCCAGTAATTGAATCCCGTCCCGTGCATTAATAAACTTGCAAAGTGCAAGTCAGCCATTGTCACCGTCAACGCGGCTCAGCACTTCCAGGGCCGCGCCCGCTATGTCATCACCTATCTATCTATACTTGATATTCGACGTCGTAAACTTATTCATTTTCCAGCACTCATCTACATACAAAAAAGATGACGATGTCTCTGTAAGTAGACCCTTGCCAGAGCTTCAAAATAGTTAACAAAATTCGCTTACAAGTTGTGCAGGCGACTATAGTTAAATACCATTATCATTTAACTCTGACTAGTTTTCTGTAAGTCATATACAATAATTGGTCGTTTATAGGTATTAGGTCTGAGGTTTGTAGGATATTTTTTTAATGGTGTCCTTAATTCCGTGTTTCGTGTGATAGCGGTTAAGAATACTGCCACCTCTAGTCCACTCAGGGTGTTCCGTAAAAAACGACGTAGAGTTTTGACCTCGGCTGAACATCTGTCGACTATGGTCAATCGCATGGTGGCGGTGATCCCATCTATAATAGCATTCCCAAAGGGGGTTGACGTCAGGCAGGCCAGGCGGCCGGTCATAAAACGCAGCCAAATCCTTTTGCAACATGATTTTGTGTTCAAACAAAACGTGTTGCGCCGACTCCAAGTAATTGGGATAAGGGCTGGAAGATGATGGTGTCCTTAATAAACGTACAAAATTTCAATTGATAATTGATATAGCTTTTATACTTTAGATTTTAGGGATATCTAAAATAGCCTATTTCACTCACTGCCACTTTCAATGAAGGATGATCATCAATTGTTAGGGTATTTCCTAAGTTTATGCTACTGCCTTATAATGGGAGGGAGGCATTAGAATTAAAGTGCCTGTTTATCACACGTGGCACAGCGTTGATAATAGTTTGACACGAGCATTAATGTTTAAAGGCTGACTAATTTTAAGGCAGTTTATCATGTAACTGTCTTCGATTTTGTTATACCGATATTACGAACCGAGTACCGGTAAGGTGTATTAAATAGCTTAAATTTGGTATTATAGTTGTTTAAGGCCGGTATTTGTAAACAACCCATGAGATTGATCTTAAGAGCAACTTTATGACGTCGTTATTACTGCTGATATTAGTCAATATCGATCATAGAGTTGAGAGCAATAATTTATAAATACGGATATAAGTAAGTGAAAAGGTATCAGATTCAAGAAAAGCCAAGATCTCCTAAGTTTTAACTAGACTAACCCCCCAATCTCACAAACTCTACAGCTCCTATAAGACAAATTATCGAGCTTTGAAATAAATTAATCATGCGTCCGGATCGGTGCAATTTTTGTAAAACCACGTCGCGTTTGGACATGTTTCAATATTGAGTCAAACATCAATCGAGTTGATGAATTGAATCAATATTCCGATTGTATTGCTTTGATTAACCTATGTAGGTATGTATGTTTGGCTTTGTGGTTTAGCTCTAGTTTATTACCAGTAAAATAAAATGAATCAGATAAGTGACATTATGATACTAAATAATTGTGAAATCCGGCTGATATATGCTTTACGAGTTACCTCCACGTTACACATGATTGTAGAACAATTTGTCAATAATGCCTTACAATTATCACTCTGTTCAAATTGAAGGGCCGTAAAATTCCTTACGTTTTTTACTTACTGCTAAGATTATGATATGAAACCAACAAATAGTCTCTATTGTGGACGTTGAAATTCACTCGAACTATCTTATCTGTGTATCAGTATAGTTGTCGACGTCGACTCTTATCTTATATCGGCCAATTTATCTGCGTTGTATTGTATATCACCATCGATCTAAACATACTACCTACTACACTACTAACCTAGAATAGAAATAAATTCTTCATTTGGTAAGTTAAGTGGCTGAAATACGTATATGGCCCATTATCACCCAACGAGTAAAACCAGTATGAACCTATACCTGATTATTGCTGGCTATGCTTTACTAAATTCCACCTTGTAGGACCTACTATTGTCTATAGTTTCGATTTCAAAGGGCTTGCATAGTTACACCAAGAGAGAACAGGCAGATGTATTAAAAAACAGAAACCCGACTACGGTAATTTCAAAGTTGTATTTTGCGATAAAAATCTGCGATTACTTTGCGATCACCCACAGTGGGCCCGAAATGATGATTTTTGGTTGACACACGTAATTACGAATTCGTATCTCATCGCTTATCTTACCCAAATCCGCAAGTATCTGACAAAAAATGCCAGGAGAGCCATAAATTAGGGAGACGGCGCACAGCACGCCTTTACAGATACTAGCGACGATTTTGACGCTTACTGACTTTTATGGAATAAACTTGAATCTCAGAGGAACTCAAGGAAACTAAGAAGACGGTTTCCACGAACGTCATATTTCTTGCATTCAAATCGGCTCGGAATCATATTACGAGTACTTTCTTGTTAGTCCGAGCGGCGGCTGGTCCCAACACTATCTCACAAAAGAATAGAATATTTCAGCTATGTACGGGTAGAGGAGCTCTAGTACTTCGGATTGGTCGTGGTCTGCCGCGGCGCAGCTTGGCACGTTTGGCGGAGTAGCTAAAAGCTTGCCCTCTGAAAAAAGTTAAAAATATCTCATCGAAGAATAGAATGAGACATGGTTGTAGCGATAGGAGCAGTTTAGTAAAGCGTATAAATCTTGGTCTGCCGGCTGCTATCTTGGCACGTTTGGCGGAGTAGCTGAAAGTATGCCCTCTTAAAAAAGTAAAAATTGTCTCATCGAAGAATAGAATTAAAATATATCGTACCGATAGCTTGCTTGAGTCTGCCTACATATATACTGGTCTGCCTAGTTTTCCCGGTCCGACCACTTTTACTTTTTTTTAGTAATAATTTTATCTCTTCGAATAAAAGAATAAAAATATGTCGTACCGATAGCTTGCTTAAGTCTGCCTACATATAGCTTAGGTATACTTATTTTCTTAAAATAATCATAATTAATGTACGAAAAAGTGTTAAGTTCTACACGCGCAGCCTTACGGCATAGGGGTAAGTTATCTATGGCTGTCTAAAACTAATTAATGCCTACTTTGTCCTCTGAATTACAGATTGAACATTTTTCGATCGAAAGCTATTCGCATATACCATTCTTTTTAAATTAGCCCAGTAATCTTCGACTGGATGAAGTTTGGCTGATTTTCCATCTTCGGTACGTATGGGATTCCTAGCTACTCCATACGTTCTAAAGCCCTTTTGAATAGTGGCTGGATGCCAAATCCGGCCAAAATACTACGTTAAAACCTCTGTATTTCTTTTTACCCGACTGCCCCAGAAGGAGGGTTATGTTTTTCGAAAGTATGTATGTATGTCGACAAGAAAAAAATCTTTTTCACGGGCTACAGCCCGAACGGATAAATGGATTTTGACATATGAGGTTTCGTTAGATTTGTGTCAGCACCGCGAGTGACACTGGCTTTATTAAAAAATTATTGATTCAAGATGACGGATTTTTACAGCAAAATATTACTTTTATTACCGCAGCCGGTTTTTTTTGTTTTTTAACACATCTACTTGTTAATAAAATACCGGACTGTAGGTAGGCAAATTTCAATATACTAGCATTAACTGATAAACCTGATCAAAAACCACTGATGTTAAAAATTTTTGCGGTCTAAACGCAACCCACTCGAGTGAACCACATATGCCACGCTTTCGTCTACAGAAACACCACGTATTTCAAAATAATAAGTGCCCTGCCATCCATTGCCTCTAAAGTCAAATAAGACTCGTCATACATAATCATAATGCAAACAACGTAATTTTTTGCCTGAATGGCTTCAATTTTCAAGAATCGTGATATCTTCAATATCCCCATGGCATCTTAATGTTTTTAACCGTTTTTCCATCGCATCTAAATTTTTTTCCGAGCTCACGATACGTCTTTGCTACACGACCGGCGGTAACATTTATCAAGCGCCTCCTGTTCGCAGAATCGCTCAAACTAGAAGATTACCGGAACCTGGTTTTCTTGTAGTTTTCTTTTTGGCATAGGATGACAAAATACTATAAATTGTACTGCGTTTCTCCCCCTTTTTCACAAAGTGTGTAACGGTAGAATTTGGATGTGTATCAAAAAATTTACACACGCTTTCACGACGCCTTTCTTCTGAATTCGCCATAATCTATGGCCATAATTAGCACCAATGGCTTAGGTTCGGAATGGTACTGGTAATACGTGATAATCAATTAATTTAAAATAATATATACTCCTCATCAAAAATATACTATAGAAAAATATAGATACTTTCGTTTTCATTGCTAAACAAAATATTAGTTAAATTAAAAGTTGAATCATTGACATTATGTTTAAAATCTCGTAATACTCACTATTGAACGACACATAACTTAAAGACATGAGTGACTCAGATAATATGATCCGTACAAAACGTAAAGTTGCTAAGGGTCTCGGTTTTTCTGATGAGAAGTGTAGTTTGTTAAATGTTTGTTTGCTATAAAAAGATGAAATGTGTCCAGATTTTATCCCGCTTACGTTAGTTAGAGCGCACTAGTAATTCCTAAACCATATTATCTAGAAACTGGTTTAGAGTGTTTATATTAACTGAATTTTTGCTCGGTATGAATGAAGTCTAAACGATATTTGTATTAAATAAAAATATCCTATACCGGGTGTAACAGAAAGGGTATAACGAGCCGAAAGGAGGTCAACGTAGTCACGAAACTGAACAACTTTCCCCATGAAACATGGGTCGAAATATGAAAAATAAATTTGGACCTCCCATACAAAATCTACGATCAGCTGATTGATTTACTATGGGAGGTCCAAATTTTTTTTCTTCATATTTCGACCTATGTTCCATGGGGAAAGTTGTTCAGTTTCATGAGTACCTTGACCTCCTTTCGGCTTGTTATACCCTTTCCGTTACTCCCGGTATATATGCACAATAAACGTTAATGTTTAGTCGTTTACGGTAAGAGGTATAAAAAGCTTAAAACATTTACAAAATATTGAATTTATGTAACTTTTTAGCTTTAAAGTTGACTGATATAAATAACAAATTCGAAAGAGACAACGAGCTTTCTGTTTAGGTAGCTATATAAAAATTAAAGTAAGTAATAAAATAACTGTTATACTACGAATAATGTTGCAGAAATTTGCAAGTTACCTTTACAAACCAAAGCTCTACATTTAATTAGAGAAATGGCATTTGAGAACTAGCAGAATTCTAAAGAGAAATCCACTAGCTGAAATGAGAACGCTATTCATGAAGGAATATCAGTTTGCAACCCTCAACCTCATTATTTGAGTATTCGCTAACTAAGAGAATAATACATTCTGCTTGTATCTAGTTTCAAATTATTACAGTGATGTACTGTAAATAATTTGCATTCCAATTTCATGTTGTGTGTTTTAACTACGACGACGAAGTCTTTTAGAACGTTTATAGTACCTATCGTGATTTGCGTTACATCTAGATGGAATCGTGGCAAATTACCGTAACAATGTATTGTATAGGGAACCCAAGTCAAGTCAAGCACCTTAGAACCTGTACAAAAGGTACTGTACCTTAAAATCTCACTATACTAGTATTATTTTATAAGTTATCAATATAAGTATTTTTAGCGGTTAGTAAGAAATGCGACTAAAGAGGTATACAATTTAAATCTACTCGTACACTGGTCGATTAAAATAAAATATTTCATACCTAATCATAGCGGACAACAGATTTCCGTCTCTTGCAATGCCCAAAGTTTTTCAGCTTCAGCTTTATTTCGCCCATACTCTTAGCAGTACGCTGCTGGACACAGTAGGCGTCCCACAGGGTTATTACACCGCAAGGAACGATTTCCCTTTTTAGTCGCTACCAGCCACTTTTTTAAGTCATCGGTCCATGCTTGCACATCAAGCTATCCATTTAAGGGACTCGACATAGGTATATTGGTTATTTGCGATGGGCCTAGGAAATTCGCGATCCACCGGATTTCGTTGTTGATTTGCGACACATACAAATACTAAAAATAAATACTTACTGAAAAGTCTGTATAAGTCGATCCCTTAAATGAGTAGGTTGATGTGGTGGTGAAAGTACCAATAAACAACTTTTTACGTGATTACGACTAAAATATGATTTAGTTTAACGGAAAGATTTTCTGCAGGCGGAAATGACATCATGGGTGATAGCAGACCACTCTGCCGGAAGCACAGGAGAGCTCACTGTGTCAAAGGGGCAGCAGGTCGAGGTGGTGGAAGCCTGGCAGCAGCGACCAGACTGGTGTGTATCTTCATTCAAAACATCGTTACTACAACATTACACCTAATAAATAGCGCAGTAAACTCCAAACAATATCATACAAGTCTGCAACAAATCAGACAGTTCTGATTTCACGCTTACGGGTTCTGTTTAAAGGCGCTGGGATAAAATTATATTCGCTAATAAAATTCGATACTACAGCAGAACTGACAAGTGCTTTCATAAATTATTCCTTAAGAGTCCTTCAAAATAGTGTAGCTTGCAATAGTTTTAAAAATACGGAATTTAGACACTGCGTTCAAGTAAGTACTTAACTCTGATTGACCCAGATTTTGGTCTTCTTCGAGTGAGTCACCAAGTCGTGGTTAAATGGTTTAACTTATATCATGGACGCATAACTTTCTGTTTGTGTCCCGAACATGTTTTATAGAGATATGTGTGGATGCAGGTGGATGGTCCGGATCCCGGGCGAGCCGCCGCAGGAAGGTGCGGTGCCGGCGCACGTGCTCAAGCCGCAACCGCAGCACCACCCGCAGCAGAAGACCTCGCCCTCTCGCCGGCCCCTCAGTCAACCAGACGATGTCATTGGTAAGTAACAAATAGTAGAAATTGTGTTACAAATTCGGAAATCACGTTTTCAGAAATGGAGCTGCTGATATTTTTCATAGGTGTTTCGCACGTATCGTCGTCCTAGTATGTGCGATGATGTGGCCGACCCGACTTATATGATTAAAATGGTTCTTAAAAATGTTTCGATTATGTTTCTCATATTCATACCTACATAGGTTATTTGTGCATTGCTTGCTTGTTCCTCACTTATGTAAGTGTTTTACCGTAGCTTCAATTCCAAGTGAAAGAAAAATCCGAGAAAGTGGGACATGTTTGTTTCGACATATTTTTGCCACAGTTTCATGTCATTACACTAGAACGACAAAGTACTAGGAGTGTTCGAGATCTTATTCGTAGAAGTGTTCACCTCGTAAGTAATTTGGAGAAACCTTCAGGCGTATCGTCGAGACGAATAATTGGAGGGTTCTCGACAGCCGTCTTAATTACTTTCTGTCGGTCGTAAAGAACCAAAGCAAATAAAAGGGTACGGCTATCGGTTTCGGCCACATCGTATCTAGATACCTAGTAGAATACAATCAAGTTTGAGTAAAACACAGTACTGACACGTATTATTTGCGATTTAATCTTGACAATAAATACGCTTGTATAAACATTTCGTGTGGTGCTGACTTAGAATAGCATCAGCCTATTTCTACTCGTGGATGTCATAAAAGGCGAGTAATGGCTGAATTCAGTAAATGGGCGGTGACGTTCCTTGTGACTAGCGGGAAGCCTATGTCCAACTGTGGACTGTTGTAGCTCGTCGGTGAAACATACACGCATATTTGTCGTCTCGTCTTAATTGTAAGTGAGGAACATAAAAAATTTATGACGCTGTCAATTTCGGATTAATAGACGGTTTTGGAGAAACAAAAAACTCCTCATAAAAACCATAAAATACCAAAAAAAATATTACAGACTATCCCCCTGCAAGTATGTAATTAGTGCTAGCTCTGAGGGATTGAAAATCCTTCCAATTACTCTTAATTCGCTTCGCAGTAGCTCTTTGATGAATATCGTAGTTTATTAAAGTTTTCCGCAGCATGGATATTGTTGTTGTTACGTTTCTGAGAAATGAAGATCCACCTTTCTACGAGGCTTCACGATATTTATTTAAAGTCTGTAAATATTGTAATAAAAGTACCTGTCATAAATCTGTAGTAGGGTATTCGTTACCTGTTGCAAATCTGTAATACGCTTGATTATACGAGACGAGCTATACAGGGTGTAATTGATGGTGTAACGAAAACTTTGCAGGCGCCCTCAGACCATGAAAATGAACCACTTTCCCTACGGAACATATGTTGACAAACGAAAACATTTTCCCGACCTCCCACACAAAATTCACGACCAGACTGACTGACTTTGTATCGGAAGACATTTTTTTTTCCACCAAATTTGTTACCGACACACCCATTTTCGCTGATAAGTATGTCCCTTACTGTCTGTAAATACTTCTAAACTGAGACCTAAATCGTAGAGTTTATGAAACCCTCTCTCATGCATTTAATCATCAGGTCAATCTCGTGTTTGTGTTTCTAGTACATTGTGTACAGTGTGCCTGGTCCGGGCCCCGGGCTAGGTTATCCAAACAATATACGCTGTTATGCTCGTACAGCGAGTGTTGGAAAACTGCTACTCGGAGCGTGCCTGCCGGGGCTGTTACTTTGTAAACGTTCTGTGTAGTCAATCGCAATCACGGTTCACTTCATCGATAGTCAATAGTTGCACTATTGTGCTGAAAAGTTGAATTCTACTATTATTACACCGACTCCTTTTATAAGTGTTGGTATCGACTTTGGCTAATCAATGGTAGACTTCAGGTGTGTCCACTGCTAGACCTATTTCCCGACACATCCACTCGGTTCGATACATCTATTTCCCCGAATTTTCACTATAATATTTGGGTATATATCTTTGATAGTACTTTTTCATTCCATCATCGGAAAATCTGAAAAATCTGAAGTAAAAACGAGGGATGGGATTAATTGATTTCGTGGTTGTCAGATTTTCATACGAGAGCTTTTTACTGAATAAAAATACGTCTCTTATTCCACTCGGAATTTTACGTATCGTTCGTTACGACTCTTATAATACGAGATTTCCACTATGAAACGATATTGAAATTGTTTGTATGGGTATTTAATGAACCCACCCAAAACATAAATGTGAAAGGCTGCCAAGTTCGATAATATTGGAATGCTTCGCCTATAAAAGAAGTGAGATCTAAATAAGTACCAAGTTCCATACACAGACCTCAGTTAAAATAGTTACAGGAATGCACACTTGATTTTTCGCAGTTTGGAAATAAGAATCTACTTTCCAAACTGCGGAAAATCAAGTGTGCATTACTGTAAATTCTTTATAGGCGAAGCATTCCAATATTATCGAACTTGGCAGCCTTTCACATTTATGTTTTGGGTGGATTTCATTATTTTTGTAAGGTTTATTTTCTTTTTTTCTTATGATTAGGTAAGGAAATATCTCATTTATACTTTACTTTGACTAAATACAAACCTTCGTAACGAATTTTAGGTCGGTACGACGATTGGAAGATATAGATACATTTTTTGTTTTAGTTCCTTAGGGGTATGAATTTACACCTTCATTATTTTTAAAACCGACTCACACTTGGCCATTTTCAGATTTTTTCCTTTACCTTGACCTAAAGACCTACCTCCATGCCAAATTTCAAGTCAATACGACCATTGGAAGTGGTCTAGGTTTTTGATGAGTGAGTCAGTCAGTGAGTGTATAGTAAAAATAGCGATTTTCTGACGTCAATATCTCAAGACCTACAATAGGTACATTAATGAAATTTTGTATTTTAGATAAGTAAATCGATCTCAACAGATACTAGAAATTTCATATGCGTAGATAAAATAGATTTTGAGTTATAGGTGGGTCGAACTTGGCCCGAAATGGTTCGTGTAATATAACCCACGGCCGGTGTGTCGCTTTTTTTGCTCGAACTTGGCGGACACACTGCCGTGTGTCTAGATTCGTTCTGTCTGCACACTGGTGCTTCGCAGAATATCAATGCTATTCATGCCCTCGCCCGGGCTGGAGCGCTCGCAGCATAAATGGGAATTGATTAGAACCCAGCGTATCATGATCCTCACTACACTCATTAATGTTGTGTTGCATTAATTATTTACCAAAACGTGTATGGAATGGAGATTGACAAATGGGACGTAGCGGTGTTTCATATAAACAGACACTACGTTGGAACCGATTCGTTTACTGCCATATTCGGCTCAATTTTAAACAGGGATGTTAAACAACAAGCAGATGTATTAAAAATCAAAAACCCGACTGTAGTAGGCAAGATCGCTTAAGTGAGAGTTCCCGCGCGTGTAAAAGTTTGGCCCCGCCTTGGAAACGAATTTTTAGGCTATTCTTTAGCTATTTCGAGCCGGGGCCTTGCTAGCATACTTACAAAAAAAAATGGCAGCCATTTCAAACTTTTTTTATTGGCCAAAATTTTGTTATTTTGTAATAATAAAAAAAATTGGTAAGTGCTATAAATGAACATTGTATAGAAGAAATGTTACGCGTAAATTTCTGCACAACCTTGCTCTAATAACTTTTTTGATAATCTAATAGTTTGCGAAAAAACGCTTTAATACATGGCAGTTTTTTCTAAAAACTCACCAAATCTAAAATATGAATTAAGTAGTGAAGTTGGGGATTAAGAATTACTTACTGTGTGGGTAGGCTACGGTATCCTGACTGATACTTAGTAACAAGCTTTCTGCCCAGAGGTTTTACCCGCTAATATATTTTCAAGTAAACAAGCAAATTTTTTGCCAATTTACACCCTGAGTTTACCACCTTATGAGATGTTTTTCTTAAATTCCTTTCCTGGTGTTAATTCACCCAACCAAAATAACCTCTGCGCAAAATATCAAGAACCTAGGTCCAGTGGTATTGCCTGTGCATAGATTTACAATTTGTAAAAAAAATATTAAATTTGTTCGTAGTTGCCACATTTTTATTTTTTTGCAATCCCTTGAGGCTGTTCTTTAATAGTTCTGACCCAAGGTCCTGTTAGGATAGCAAAAAAGAACAAAATGTGGCAACAACGAACAAACTCTACTTTTTTCATACAAATTGTATGCCACGCACAGGCAATACTACTGGACCTAGGACCCTGAAATTTTGCACAGAGGTTATTTGAATAATCTTAATTAATATTAAGAGAGGATTCCAAAAAATTCATCACCTAAAGTGGTAAAACAGAGGACGAAAATTTGTATAAAATTAACTTGTTTACTTCAAAATATATCAGCGGGTAAAACCGCTGGGCGGAAAGCTTGTTACTAAATATCAGGCAGGATATTGTAGCATGGTCTACCTATACAGCGAGTGACTCTTAATCCCCAACTTCACTACTTACTTTATACTTTCGAATTTGTGAGTTTTCAGCAAAAACTGCCATGTTGTGCTACGTTTTTCTCGCAAACTATTGGATTATGAAAAAGTTATTGATAACATTCATATGCAGAAATTTACGCTTAACATATCTTCCATACAATAGTTATTTGTAGCTCTTACCATTTTTGAATTATTACAAAATAACAAAATTTTGCCCAGTGAAAAATTTTTGAAACGGTTGCCATTTTTTTTTTGTAAGTAGACCAGCAAGGCCCCGGCTCGGCATAGGTAAAGAAAAGCCTAAAGATTAGTTTCCAAAGCGGAACCGACCTGAAACACGCACGGGAACTCCCAAAATTTTTTTGTATAGAAATTCTAACCTACTACTGCGGTCATTTTAAAATTGTATTTTGCGATAAAAATCCGCCATCCTAAATTTATGAATTTTTAATATAGCCAGTGTCACTCGCGCTGCTCCTCATATTATGTCAAAATCCAAGTATCCGTTTGGGCTGTAGCCCGTGAAAAATAATTTTCTTGTCCACATACATACATTATATACTCTCGAAAAACAACTCTCCTTCTGAGGCAGTCGGGTAAAAAAAATAGCTGAGGTGGAAACCCTTGACTTAGGACTGAATCACCTTATGCCTAACGTCAAATTGAGTGAAGAAGCAATGTATAAAAGTATAAAATCGGCCGACTTATGTTTCTTTGTGACGGAAAACTGTTCAATTTGGCAGGAAAAAAGTTTACTTTTACAGCTCTAGATAGTAGTTATTGAAGTTGCTAAATAACTAAACATGATTATAATAGTAGTTTTTGATTTTGCCTATTCTTTTAAATAGTGTTTTCTGTACTTCTTTTCCAGGGCATTATGTTTTTCTTTTTCAGTAGGTGTGATCAGTTTTCCCCGGGGCCATATTTTATTCCTGTGTGTAATTTCGGTGATAATCATAAACAAAAATATTTCCACTCTACCTAATGAGACATAATGGGTATAATTATCGACACAATTTAATGCAACTGTTTACGCATGATGATTTCCCACAGGATAGGGGCCTGGCCGCGATTCTAAAGTATACTGTTTGTAGCTAATACTGTTCTATTTACTCATGTAGCAATGAAGTTTTTTGACAGCTGATTTCTCATATTACAAATTAGGTATAAGTTTATAAGAATAAAAAAAGAAACAACTTAATACTTCGTTTTATAGAAATCTTGCAATTTTTTTTAATGTTGTCCTAACACGCGAAGTGTAATAGTTATACAATTTTGTATTTACCCGACTGCCTTAGAAGGGTTATGTTTTTCGAGTACTTAATGTATGTATGCAATGCAAACGGCTGGGAGGATCTTGACATGTGAGGTGTCGTTAGATTTGTTTCAGCAGCGTGGGTGACACTGGCTATATTTAAAATTCATATATTCAAGATTGCGGATTTTTATCACAAACTTTGAAACTACCCCATTTGGGTTTTTTGATTTTTAATACATCGAAATGTTACCCTAATACTATTGATTAGAACACTGACGTGGCTAAGCTTAGTCTATCCTGTTGTGTACGTGAAATGTGTCCTGTGCCTGTGATTGGAAACCGTGTTGGCTCTCAGCCTATGCATTTGACCATGGATATGGGTACATAGTATGTATTTGATGCTTGGCTGGATCCTGAGTGTTCCTTTGAGATAATGTTAACTGGATATGTGGAGTGGTGCAGATAGATAATAATATGTTGCTGTAGATATTATAGAATAGAGATTTGGGTCGGAGAGGTATTATACATCTCAGACCAATAGTTATATGTAGAGGCACATAATTGATATCAAATACTTTATGCCCGTGAAACTGAAGAACTCGTAAAACATAATATAAAAATGTGAAAATGAAAAAATAAATTTTCAATATATTACTTAATTCAATCTGCTGGCTAATAATATATGTTTTACTGCAAGACCAGAAAAGATTTCCAGACATACCAGTGTTAAATTTGGATCTAAATCTTATAACCTAACCTAATTAATAACCTTACCCAACTGCATAACAATAAACCATACATTATTTTTGAAATGTACTCTAAAACGTACAATTCTGCGTATAAATACAAACTAGATTATAGACATATTCAATTTTATTACGTCAATTAGTCCCTGATTCTGTGTATAAAATTGCAGCAAAAGTTTTTATTCAATACCTTTTGCAGATTTGGAAAGCTCCCGTCTCGGTATGAATGGAAAGTTATTTCCCAACAGCTCTTACTTCGTGTAGGATTGTATACTCGAACTAAGTGAGGGAGTCGGTTTTATGTCGCCAGAGCTTTTGCTTTTCAGTTGCCAAATGGCTTCGGACGGACGTGCCTTAACTTCTGCGTATATGTCGCTTTTAAAATCGCGATGTATAGATTTCTCATACAAGCAAAAACGCTAAAGTAACAAGATGTGTGCTTTATAGAAACTAAATATTATTATAAGTAAATATTATTATTTATTTTGTCTGAAATTACACGTCTAGGTTATCTTTGCTTTATCGAAAGTATATTTTTTAAATCGTGGCTTGTAATATAACTAGGAAATTTTTATTCGAATACCTAATATTTTAACATATCATCTCATCTTGTCTGTGTATTTTTTGTTTTTCTATTATTTTTACTACGCGAAATACATCGCAGGCTTTTTTTTTGATGAAGAAAGCATTACTACAGCGCCTCAGAGTTCATAACTTTCAAGAAAGCGCGAAAGGTGCAAATTGCAACCTATTTTATAGAGCAATTATAGAGTATAGAGGAGCTTACAGTGGCATGTGGCTGACTCTCCATTTAGGACGGTTTCAGAATACTAATGGGTGGCAGTGAAGCGAAATGCGTGAGGGCCCGGCGCCTGAAGGTAGGTACGTAGGTACCTAACCTGCACTCTACAGGCAAGTGTGTCGAACGTCGTCGTTACCCAGCTCGAGTTCGTGAGAGTCTTAACATCACCGTAAACATGCTTGCGGTCTTTACATCACCGTAAACATACTTGCCGCCATGTACACCCATTTAAGTTCTGGTCCTTGCATATTGCTAGATTTCATGCCATGTATATGCTAACCACCACGGAAATTATTTGTTTGTCTAACATTCTGACCGTGTGATAACAACTAATTTATATTTGAGAAATTGGGAAAAATATCACTCTGACTTTATCTTAAGTTAGAAATAAATTTTAGTGGAAAGATATCTACGTTTTTAAACCAGATAATTTAATTGTATCATATAGATAATAGAACCTAATTGAGTGGCCGATGTTGAAAGGAGGTTGAAAGCGTGAAAAATCGAGCGGCCGCATACATTTTGTTTGGACTCCGTTACAATGACTGGTTGTGTAAGAGAGGCTTAAATTATGCTCCGTAAATGTTGTGATGCGAGTGTGGTGTACAACCTAAGAGGTCATCAAGCTCGACACGTTTGAGCTGCGAGTAACTAGAGTGTCACATTCGCAAGTAGGGTGGCCCGCTATCCTGGTTTTGCAGGACGCATCCCGGTGATTTAAGCTTTACCCACACAGAATTGTAAATTCGCATCGCATCGTTGAGACCATTGACAGACAGGTATTTCGAAGTTTCGTGTGTGTGAGAGATTTTATTCTCCGTAAAATGTAAAATGCTGCTGTCAATCATACAGTGTACACTTCTATCGCCAGCACACCAACCTACCCATTTTAGGGATCAGCTTATATTGTTTTTTATTTTGTTTTGGTAGGTATTTGTGTGAAAAATCATTATAAGTTGGTCCATTAAATGGGTAGGTTGATATGCTGGCGCCAAAGTACAAGTTAAGAGATCGCCTAGCTCGATTCGTTTGGACAGAGTGTAGGATTCGCAAGTAGGGTGTGTCCTGCTAATAAGTTTGCTTTTAGGTATGAGTATGTGTGGGTCTCACGTATCCCAAAAACAAGTACCTAAGCCAATTTTAATTAATTAATAAACTCGCTTCGCAAGTTTCGCAAAACCCGAGGCGTAACTATTTTTATTTGAAGGCCTGGAGACACGCACGGGTACTCACTTCGTAGCACTTACTATCTACCTGTGTGTGCACCCTAGTATTCCTGGGTAACTCCGTAATATACTCTGGTTATAATTGCAGTTCAAGGATCGCAGTGTGAGACGCTCACAGTTTTCCTTCCCATGATATTTCTCGTTGTTTGTATAAGTGCAGTGAGTAACGATAACAAACAGTTACTGTTGCTGTACAAATGTGCAAGCATCGCTCTAAATAATTTGCCAGTACTCTAAACGGAATGCTCCATTAGAAAACATAATATCATTGGGCTGCGAGGCAACATATTCATCAAGAGAGACAAAATAGTAAAAATCTGTTTGGTTAACGGGTATAATACCTGGGCCCGAATTCCGCTATTTTAAAAACTTCTCGAAAGCGTGTCATTTAAGTAGATGGTCACAGTGGCAATAGAATAACAGTTTAGTGGCGCTTGCACTACAATGGCAAAAAAATAAAAAAAAGTCTGGCCAAGAGCGTGTCAGACACGCCCACGAATAAGGTTACTTAGTCAACGTTTAAATATCAGGTTTTAAGACAGTTACAAAGTTAATTTTGTTGCCGGTTTTGTTGCTGTATGCTTATCAACCGTAAATTGATAATATTTTATTTATCTCAAATCTTTAGTGGCACAGCATCCGTTATAGTTTTCATGGTAACTGCAGATTGAAAACTATATTATATTCTTTTTTTATTATTGTTTAAACTTTAGGAGTTGCAGCTGGAACAAATTACCTATGGCTCAAAAACGCCCCTTTTCATAGCAAATATCTCGAAACAGAAACATTTTAATGACTTGAATTCAAAGAAATCTCCCGGTTTCCCTTCGTTTTAAAAGACCTATTTATTATTTTAACGATTCTATATTTGGGTCAACACGATCTCTCACCAAATTTCATGTCGATTTTTCCAAAACTGACGAAGATATGTGGGCGCGGCATACAGACAGGCAGAGAGACAGACAGACAGACTTACTTGACGAAATGATAAGGGTTTCTGGTAGACTACGACATCCTAAAAATGTGTTTTTTTTGTAATCAAACATATGTCACACGATGTTTTTGCTGTAAAGCGGTAGTTAAAGTCTCACACTAATCTCAAACGGATAAATGCCTGCATACTGCAACACTCATTTTCTGTTAGCACCATTGGCGTATACGCAACATATGCAAAAACTTGCCTCGATATCTTATGAAATCCGTAGGTGAGTGTACATTGTTGTCGAATCTTGACCTTTGGTTTTCAGACTACGTATCTTACCTTCTTAGTACGAACTTTCAAACACACTCGATCATTTTGCGAATTTTTTTTTTTACTGTTGTTTGCGTTATTAATCTACCTACCTATTGTAAACAAAGCGCCGAGCACGCAATGAGCCTGCCGCATAATATAGTGGGGTGTTACGTATTCTTAATTTTGTACGTGGGACTTCAGCCAACGCGACTCGGTGACGCTCGATTATTTGTGTCGTGCTGGTTTTAATCGGCAGTTTATAATTTGGCGAGTTGTCGTCGGTGCGAAGGTGGGCACGGGCACGGGCACGTCGAGCGCGCGTTACGGCGCCGGCAATGGGCGTGCTGGCAGCGCGCGGCGCGGCGAGGGCCGCACGGTGGAGGGCTCAGTCGGGCGGGCAGATCGCGCGCGCCCGCCCGGTCGCCCGCCGCGCCCGCACCCGCGTCTCCGCGCGCGCACTGCACCCCTGCACGCACGCATCTAGTGCACTCGGGCACGCCTCTATCTCTTTCGGAGCAGGCCGCGCGGTACCGTGCCGTCAATGTGTTTATTGTTGCCTCAACTTCCGACCCGGCAACATCGGTGCATCTAACTGCATTTCGCGCCAAGCTGTTACTCGCGATCGCGTTTTCATCTATCCATGAGATACCACTACAGTGTTCAGTGACTTTTACCTTTTTGAAAACTTTTCACAGACTTAAAATAAGACTGATTTTAATATATAAATACTAAAAAATTGTTTAAAAAAAATGGCAGCTGTATGTGCTGATTCTGGTCACGGCACAGAGTCGGATGCCTCCTCTCCATCATCTAGTAACGGGAATTCGAAGACATCATCCTTAAGATCAGCTTATCACAAGATGTCGAAATATTTATCTCACAGTAGCCTAAATGGCTACTCCACAGGTGAGTTTCTATTTTAATTTTTTATTATACGAAAGCAGCATTGCGACGGTTATTTATGTACCTAAACTAAACAAAATGCGAATTATTACACCTTAATGTATCACTTCTCTTCTATTAACTTTGTAACTTATTTGAAAACTGTAACTTCTTTGAAATTTTGTCAGCAATTTTGTGACTTCTTCGAAAGTTTTAGTAATACCGATAAAAAAGGAATGATTTCAACTTTTATTTATTAAACTATTCACAGAATGTGCAACTTTGATTTTAACCTGAATACTGAGAGACTACATATTTTTGGCTATTGCTTTTTTTTATGTGCAATACCTTCACAACTTTCTGAAATAATCCTTACCTAAGTATATAAAGATTTGTCAGACGTTTGCGATAATTACCGTTTTTACGGCCGTTTAAGCTCTGCCTACCCCGCTAGAGATGAAGGTGTGACGTGTGGGTGCGCTACTTTTCTTTTTATATTTTGAAATAAGTAACCAAGTATTGTTACCGCTTCATAATAGAAAGTTACGAAACAGTCATGCTTAGCAGTCAAAGCAGACTTAATAATAATAATTTATATTAGACTATCCTTTATCATGCATGGTTCTCTCGCAAGTCCTATCCAATATTTTCAGGGCCTTGCAGTTAGTAGATAGAGAACATTAATTAAATTGCCAACTTTCAGTTAAAAAATTGTTCTCTTTCAGATTGTTTTTATCTTAAAAAGGCAAAACGTTTGGCTCATTAAAAACTGTCTTTATTATATTCAGTTACTGAATAATATTCCTACCGTACCTACCTACCTTAGTAGAGCCACTGGGTTGATTTATTTGAGGTAGGATTTCAAAGTGCAACTTCCGATGGTTTAAACAAGTTTAAGCAAAATTATGAAACATGTAATGTATAAAGCTGAAAATATTTAAAGTTGTTAAATACTACGTATCCTCTACGGAGGTACTTTTCTCTATTTCAATCTATTTAGCTACAGCAAATATCCAAAATACGGTTTGATTAACATTTAAACCTCATGTTTTTTATTCACCGTTTTATTAAGGCCGATATAGAGGTTTTCACGAAGCCCATACAATTTTGACGGCTAGACTGCTCGGAGCGTCGTTTTGCGAAAAATATGGCGATATTTGAATATTTTTTACAATGGTATTATGAATGAAAATAAATATATTTTGCTGCAATTAGATTAAATACATCTTTATGAATAACATATTTTTTTTAATCTTCACTACGTTTATTTTTTCATATAGAAGCCGTTATAATAGCGCGTTATTTTGCAAAAATTCTGATATAAAAACGTGGTTTAATTCTATATTTTTGAATGAAATTGTAAAATGTTCATTACAGACTTTGTTCTCAAATATATTCTCTATTTACCTGTATAATTGATATTTTTTTACAATGAACCAATACTCTAACTCACACTTGATTTGAGGTCGTTTCCTGAATTTTGGTTTTGTCGCTTTAGATATCGCTTTTTATTACAGGTTATAAAATAAAATGTTAATATTTTCATAACACAATTTTTTTAACGAAGATATGCTTGACTAGATTTACGAGTAATATATTATTTTTACATAACGGTTTTCGAGAAACTTGCATGTTTATAGAGACAATTTTTGCAAATATGCTGGATAAAGTTGAATGCGCTCTTAATTGCGGCATTTTGTGGCGTTTTTTTATTCGAGCATATTACTAGAATTATAAAAATCTCCGTATTTTTGAGTGCTTTAGTGATGACTGAATTTGGTTCAAATGGGTCCCTACCAATTAGGAGAATTTGTACACTAAAGTTATCAGAAAAGGGGTTTGAAATGTTTGAGCCTACCGTATTCGCCATTAATCGAAATTCCAGCTGCTCAACAAGTCCCTATTTAGGGTTCAGTACGCAAAGGGTAAAAACGGGACCTTGTAATTGAGATTCGATATCCGTCGTCACTCTTATCAAGCTGTGTTTGTATCGCATGGAGTGTGATATAGTTTCTGTTGCCTGCCGCTCAAGTAAAATAATATTGAATGGGGTTTTACAATAAATTGGATTTTTTGAAACGTTAACCAACTTACTAGCCATAGCAAAATAAGGAAGTTCCCGGAAGAAACCGTGGCGCGGCAAAGCTTAATCTGTCTATTTGAACTCTACTCTACTTTATGTCTACAACAACATCTAAGATAATAAAATCGCCTTCCCATAATAATAAAAGTTCACGATGAATTCAGAAACTATTCCGTTTTTTTCCGCCGGTTACAAAGATTTGTTTTTAGTTTGTTCGGGTATTGTAATCGATACACTTCGAAGATACTGAACGGATTTCAAAAAAATCTTTTCCTATTAAAAAGCTACAAGAACCCTGAGTAATAAAGTAAAGGCTACTTTTTACCACGAAAAATATCTTATTCCTACGACAAAACGGTGATAAGCACTAGCAGGTAAAACCGCTGGGCTGGCCACTAGTTATTAATAGGTATAATTGTTCATACGTTAATTACTTGCCCATCTAAGTTATGGTTACCTACAGTAGTTTGATGATATTTGGCACTCTAGGAAACATAATCTGTTTGGTACATGTGTAATTAGTTTACGTTACCATTACCTACTTAACTCCAATATTGTACACGGTTACTTCTCGGATTATCGGGTCGATGGGCGACGCTGTGTCCAACACGAAAAGGAGAATACTTCTCGCTTATAAAAGTTAAATATAGAATTTGAATTTTGCGCTGAGTGTGAAAAAAGTCGTGCGGAACTAGCGGATAATTTGTTTATTATTTTTATAATATATTTATAACATTAATATTTTTGATATTAGTTTGGTGAAATGTAATGAAACACAACGTCGTAGGTACAAATCCTGTCTGCGGTTGAAAATTTTGCAAGGTTTGCGAAAAACAATGTCTAAAAAGTAAGAAATAATTGGTACCTACTGTACTATTCATCTTGTAATAGATACCCGCTGTTCCATGAGGTATTACTCATTTCATTAGATAATGATGATCAACTTAATTAACTTGCATTGTTACTAAGATACGTTCTATGCATAAATGTAATAAGTTAATCACTTACTACAAAAAGCTATTATGTATGACTAAAATATCTGTACTGTTTGAGTTTATTCAAGAAACCCAAGAAACATGTTCTTTTTGTATACAAAAGTGACGTTGCTAATTTTGTCGGGTGGTTTGACAGAGTTTTTGTTACTTCTCGGTCTTGTCCCGACGTTTGGCACATAAATAATGATATCATTGTGTTATCCGGTCAGTCGCTTGTATCTTGAAATCTTTTCAGTCTTACTACTTACTATTTACTCGACTACCTCAAGAGGAGTGTAATGTAGGTACCTAATAATATTGCACATTGTAAATTGTATATTTGGAACTCGAAGCGGAGTAATGCTGTATAAACTATTATGCTAATATGCTACCTGATATTTTTGGTTCAGGCCCATGTAACCCAATTAATACCCCAGAAATACAGGGCTCTCCTTTTAAACAATTCTATCTGTCATCCAATGCAAACTAGGCCGTATGCAAAACAACTATTTCCAAACTTGGCTGTTTCGAATGGGAAGGAAATAGCCCGGTTTGAGCTGACTGTGACAAACCCAGTAATAAAGTCTGACAGCTGATGTCTACATGTACGGACAGACACACTGCAACACACGCCGCCAACAAATGCATTTGTGACGGCGAGACAACTTATCCACGCGAAGGGATGTCACTTCGATGTGACAACACCAAAATACCTACTATAACGGACTGGAACTGCAATCTCTGACCTCTTGTGACAACTATATTCATTAAAGTGCTTGAGTGAATAAATCAGTTCAATTACCTACCTTATTTTTAGTTGTCATTATTTTGTCTATGTGATTTTCTGTAGGTATTTCAAACTATTAGCAGAATACGATTCAACTGACATGTCATCGAAACGCAATTGTAACGATTTTTACACGAATGCCTCAGGAGGGTTACGTTTTTCGAGTGTATGTATGTTCGTGGGTATTTATGTAGACAAGAAATTCGTTTTCACGGGCTATAGCCCAAACGCTTGGGCGGATCTTGCCATGTGTGGTGTCGTTAGATTCGCCTCAGCAGCGCGAATGACACTGCCTATATAACTTCATAAATTCAAGATGGTTGATTTTTATCGCAAAATACGACTTTGAAATTACCGCAGTTGGGTTTTTGTTTTTAATACATCTGCTTGTTATTTAGCAGACTTTGGCCCCAGAAAGACCCCAGATCGGTGCCGTGTAATGTGATCAGATCTCATCTCTCAAATGATACTTCATAAAATATTGAAACGAGCTCTACTTTGAGCTACAGCATCCATATCGGAACTGGCGAAAATACGGTCGGAAACGGAAATAAGCCGCCGCGCCACTTGGGTTGGATGGAGAATAGTTGCCAACCCTGCTGCCAATAATGCAGATAGCTGAACGACAAGTGACACGTATTCATGCGAAATTTTATATTGGCTTTATCTATTTTAAATCCGCTCTCGTCCGATTTAAATGCTTTTAATAGTAGTTTATGCAATTGCCTTATAATAACAGGCTTTAGGATGAGAGTGTCTGTTTATCACACGAGGCGCAGCCGAGTGTGATAATAGTTTGACACGAGCATTCTAAAGCCTAATTATATTGCAATTGCATACACTATTTTATCTACACTTTACAAGAAAAGCTATGAAAAATAATTCATACCTCACTATGGCGATTGCAAGCATATCTACTGAACCAACAACTGAACGACTTTTATACATAAGTAACTTTTTAACAAAACGTTAAAATGGAAGCTCATAAAAACGGAACAACTTTTAAAATTAAAAAGCATTAATCGGTAAATTTTAATTCGGAAAATGATTTGAAGCAAAGATTTAATAATAAATAAGTCCTCATAATTTCATGTGTCGTCCCATTCTTTGATTGTGTCGTGACATTTGTTTTTTTTTATTATCTTACTGCTAAATGTCGATATCATAAAGTCAGAAAAAAGTACTTTATGACATCGACATTTTACTTTATGATATCGTCATTTTTTTTTTAAAGGCTGAATGGCTGTAAAGCAGTTGCTTATACATTTGCTTTCGAATTTGTAATAGGAACATTATGTATGAAGTGTAGATAAAATATTTTATGGATGATAGCATTGCCATTTTTTGGGTTGCGTAGTTTACTGACTACAAACCCTTATCATTTCATCAAGCCTGTGTGTCCGTCTGTATCTCCTTATTAACTTCGTCGGTTTATTACTTATTGACATTAAAGGAGACGTGGCGAAATGGTCTGCACATAAAACAGCTATTGAGTAGGTATGCCTACCTAGCACTAGAGTTAGCACCACACAAGAATACATTATTAAAAAGGCCAATAAGAGACCAATTTGAGATCAAGTAATATTGGACGGACGAGACGAAGTCGATATCACTTTTCTCGGGCAAAAGAAAGTGCATCAAAATCCTTCCAATCTTTTTAAGTTATTTGAAGATTTGTTTTACTACTTGGTACTGTTCGCGATTATTTCGTTAGCATACATTAAGTGTCCAATGAGACGTGCGCGCGCGCTGGTTTCCATATTTGTAATTGAATAGGAACTCGTATGGGCACTGGTCTTGCACAATAATGTGGCAGTGTGTCCAGTGGTACTAGCGGGGCTGGTGGGGCAAGTGGCCTGGTCCGGTGCTGCGCACGCGCACCTACTCGCGTGCAGTTATTATCACGCCGCGCGGTGATTGATGGTGATAGCTGTGGCGCCGAAATGGATAAAGACAATGAAGGTAAGACCTTCGCTCTGATATGTGTCGATGTCGAATTCATACGTGCGTGAAACACGAAACAGTTCCATTCACTAAAAACATATGTCAAATTTTACACTACCTTCTATACGCTATGGTTAATTTAAGTTTCGTTAAGTAGGTACGTAATTTTTGTTCCCGCTATAGTTAATACGCGTACCTACCTGGACAAATGTCGCAGAGAACACAACTGCCGGGGAAATGAAATGTGACCACTAACTAGTCTTCGGTATAGTGTACATGATAATTATGATAGTTAACGAATCTGACAAGTTTCTAAAGTGTAGGTTCACAGGTATATATCAATATTTTTTCAACAAATTCCGTAAACACTTGAATTCTAACAAAATATTTATTGAAGGGGAGAAAATTGTCTCAGCCTTTGGGTTGTTATTTAGCTTGGTGGAATTATAACTCTTTACCACAAGTGCTTTTTATGGTGAATAAACGTATAAGTATATATATTTTATTTCTTTGAAAAAGTAATTAGATCACATGACTTTGCTCATACAGCGCGGGTCGCTGTCGTGGTAAACGTGCAGGCATACCCACCTAAGGCACGCGTTTGCGTCTCAACTCGCTCTTCCTAGTAGAGTTACTAAAAACTTTAAAATCAACATACCAGATTGGGTGTAGGTAGCCTACTCACGTATCCCGTTTAGCTTAAGCGGATTGTATACCTACCTACGATGTGTCGATGTTAGTTGAGACTAGAATCGTCACACCCGCACCTGCACCCGATTATTACCAATACACATTATAATAAAAACAATCATATGTAAAAAACATAAACCTAACTGCGGTCATTTCTAAATGTGTTTAAAATCCGCTACTTTGAATTTATGAAATTTTATTATAGCCAGTGTCACTTGCGGTGCTGAGACGAATCAAACTACACCTCATATGCCCAGACCTACCCAGCCGTTTGGGCTGAAGTATATCTTGTCTACATTCATATACCCACATGCATACTTACATACAAACTCTCGAAAAACATAAGCTTCCTGAGGCAGTCGAGTAAGCAAGTTGCTTTTCGCGTTCCTCTATCCGTCTGTCGTGGAATTCGCCATGTAAGCCACGCAACGGATTTTGATTAGGTTTTTTGTAATGGATAAAGTTATTCAAGACGGAAGTTTATATGTATAACACATGCCGGGAAACACCTTTTTTCCCGCTGTAAAATGAGTTGCAGCGGGTGAAACCGCTCACGAGCCGCTAGTTACAGTATAAATCCAAGAATTTGTGTTCTCAGAAATAGGTCTGGATGTAGAGCGGGTACAAGGATTATCCTCGTTAACATAACATATTATCCTCTATTTTGATTTGACTGCCATTTTAATAGGCAAAGAATACTTAATATTAATGGGCACGAATTAAAAACCTTACAGTCTGCCATTTAATGACTTCACTTTTTCTTCAAATTAACAGATCCGTTAGGCGCCTACTCTACATTTTGTGCAATGGGTAGGTATCTAGAGATACCTAGACTTACCTATCGCATAACATAACGAGATCTTGCCATGTATACTAAGGAAATATTATCGTCTTCCACTCTTCCAATTATTTGGTTCGTCGCACCATGTACTCGATGAACCTTGATTATTAAATTGTTAATAATAAAAAACGGTACAACACCAACAGGCGCGTTATTAGTTTATCTCTCATTTCGCGTGTGAATGCGTCGTGTGCGGGATATGTTAAATTAAAGTCGATTGCTCGAGAACAACAGATGCCTCCCGGCGGTACCTACTATAATAGACCGGACACACGCCATCAATGTATAGGTACCTACCTATAAGGTGCATAGGATATATGGAAAATATTCCGGAGAACAGTTAAATAGCTTCCATGTATAACTTTACTTCTGGTATCTTTGGTACAAATTTGACAAAAATAACTTTTCTTACTACATACACGTTTATCAGAAAATATTTTGGGGCATAGAAAACTCCTATATGCTCTCGAAAAATCTCGCTCGCACTTACCTCCCTACGTGTTATGAGGTAGAGTCACATTTAGTCACATTCATTACTAGTAGTAGATTAAATAAGTAGACATAAGTAATTACTATGTACGATTCACATAATGGCTGATTGAGAGCATGGTGTTGTTATTTCCCGCCCTCGACACGGGACGTGCTGCAACCGAGATAGTCTGGCTAAAGGTGGATCATAGTTTTTTTCCTTTTAGTTCCTATAAGTGCAACACAATCTTAATCTAGGGGCGCGGTCGTAGCAAGACGAGCCACGCGAAGCGCGAGGATAATAGGTATATTTTATCGAAGTGCTTCGTCCTTTTTACGGTTTCGTAGCCACAGGGTGAAAACGGAACCCTATTACTGAGACTTCGCGGTCTGTCCGTCTGTCACCAAGCTGCATTACATTAACCGTAATAGTTAGATCGTTGAAATTTTCACAGATGCCGTATTTATGTTACCGCTGTAACTATAATTTACAAACAAATAAAAATTACGTCCTTTTTTGTTCGATTTTATCAAATGTTGTTTTGGAAGGCTGTATCTCATGAACGGTAATAGTCAGACAGTGTTACTGCCGCTATGACAACAAATACCAAAAAATATAATAATACAACAAACCTGATTTTAATCCATTTTTATACACGACGATGCGACCTTTCTTTCGCAAGTCCGACTCGAGCTTTAATTTCCGATGTACTAGACTGATCGAATTCTCGGGATACGTTGCCAATAGTAACCTTATTAAACATACAAAGTTTCATAAATTTTATAGCCGACATAATGTTTGTAAAATTTGAGTTGGTAAAGAGTTCTGTAGATTCAGAAGTTTGCCTCCTTGAGATCTTGATATATTTTTCTCTCCTGCTGGCAATACTTTACATCTAAATGACTTTGGTAGGACATTTCTGTCCGAAAAGTTGATAGGCAGGTTCACTCCTTAAAATGTTATTATATTTATAGAGCACCGTTCTCCAAAGCCGGAGGGAAAAAGCCGGACCCTCTTAAATACTAAAACTTTGCTGTCTGTTCGTCTACGGGTGTGTAACCAGCTTTATGTCATGTCATGACCAGCCACATAAGTGGTATATAAAAGGTTCAAATCTTCACATATGATTATACATTTATTTCCGCCATAATAACAAAAGCTAAATATAAATAAATGAATTACAACAGGATCTCCATACGTCTTAGGTAGTCTATAAGTAAAACGATAACTACTTACCTATATGAATTAAAAATAAAACATATTGTACCAACCTGGACTTTGTTGAAAAGTTTAAAACAATACAATACAAATGAACAAAATATTTAAGTCCATATGATTCTTTACAAAAATAAACTCATATAAAATAAAACTGAGTTTTTGTGTTAGTGATGTGGCTGTAAACAGTTAATAATTCTCAACGTAGCGAACAACCAGCAGCCGCGAAAATGTGTAACAGTTTGGTAGACTGTGTAAACACGCCACCGCACCGCCACGCTGTACTACCAGCAACATCTCCACTTACCTATTCTTTAAGGATCAACCTGGTTATTCTTTTAAACATTATTGTAAACCAGTAGGCAGGCATGAGTTGATCCCTTATACGGCGGGTAACTCGTTGCGCTGCTGACAGTACGTGCGCGTGCGGCTCCAATTCTTTCCCGATGTTGATCTTGTTATGACGGCCTTCGCACCGAGCCGCCAACTCACTACTAGACACCGCGTCACGATGCCCAATGTGCGGCGAATATAACATGCTAAAATTACAATTGTACTCTTTCCGCGCAGTAAAAATGCATACAGTATAACATATGCACATCCATAAAAAAAAACTAATTTAAATAGAAATGGTCTCAATTCTGACCAGACACTTTCTTAGCTATTCTTATCACTAACTGAAATAATCAAAAGAAAAGAGACAAAATTTACTTTACATTTGTTTCCAAATGTCAGGATGTTTCCTAAAATCACGCATTTTACGAAGTTCATAGACTTTTCTGTCGTATAATTGAATGAATAAAATCCTTCCATAAGTTATTTAAGAAAGTGTCAATATAGGTGAGCTGTATTGGTATAACTTGTGCAGAAAAAGAATGAACCCGAATAGGCAACGTTGTTGTTGACATCCTGCTCATATCTCATAAAATATTATAGAGAACAACAATGTTGCCAATGCGGGTCCATGCTTTATCTGCGAACGTTGTATGTATGTATAATGTTCTGATAAAATCGAAAGCTTTGTTTTTCGGCTGGTGAAAGAGACTGTGACAATTGTTCTCTCCGAATTAGGAGTTAGCTCTAATATATTACGGCTAAGCATATAATTTCATGTCCGATGAGAGATATACAGTGAGATTAGGGACGGTGTACCGAAAACTTTGCAAGCATGATCAGATTATCAAACTGAACAACTTTTACTATGGACACGGTAGTGTTATTATTTATTCTTATGCTATGGAGCCAATGGTGACAAGCGAAAAAAAAATTCCGACCTCCCATACAAAATTCACGATCAGCTGACTGACTTTGTATGGGAGGACGGAATTTTTTTTCGTTTCCCACCATTATTGGCTCCATAGTAAAAGTTGTTCAGTTTCATGGTCTGAGCACGCCTGCAAAGTTTTCGTTACACTGTCCACCCCGTATGTGTGCGACGGTTATGGTCAATGATGTTACGGGAGCACGCGTGACGTAAACGCTCCGGAATTCAACCTTAACATTGCAGCAGATGAGCTACGTAGCCGCTGCGATTTAAATATAACCTCGCATCTGTACTTATACTGGGTTGTTTTTTACTCAGTACCTACGCAAACTTTGCATGGTTAACTCTTGAATATGGACAACATTCGCAATGTGGTTAGCTGCGGAGGCGGAGTTGCTCTATAGAAAAATTAAATACCTACTTCGACCTATACGAGGTGTAAGGGACAGCTTCCCATAACAAAATCAATCACAATCTGACTGCAAGAACTTTACTAACTAACGAAGTCAAATTTTATGTAGGTACCTCTCCTTAAATATTTTCTTATGGGAAGATGTTCAGTTTCATGGTCTACATCTTTCGCTATTTTACCATACGTTTGATTAGTTTAGTCGGATTGGTAGGACCGGTCGGGTTTTAAATCGTCCACAAACTATGTCGCTACATTTGTAAGAGGGGAACATACTTCGAAACATGGGCTACAGCTACAAAGCTTGTTTTCATCTCACGGTTTCAAGTTGTCCCATTTATAGTTCATAGTTATATTTTCTGTGCATCATGAAATTTGTAAGAACAATCAGAAGAGCTTTATATCAGTCTATGAAAAAAAAACGATTGCCACATGATACACTTCACTACCTACATATTCTTACGCATATAATTTCAGATGTGAATATTTAGTAACTTGCTGAGTATACATTAGGGCACTTAATATCTGTTCGTATATTTATGGCCCGAGGCCAAATCGTATCAAACAAGTGAATTGAACGTAGGGTATAAAATACATCATCGACATCTGCACAAAAAAGTCTATGTGGTTTCATAATTTGGAATTCGTTAATCGGAATATTAATTTCGCTTCATAATAACATACGCGTTGAACTAAACCAGCAATGAATGCCTGATATTTATGATGGTAACGTTGAAAGCGCACGACTAAAGATAGAGTCATTGAGTGGCCACAGCGGCGCGCGGCGCGGCGCGGCGCTAAAACGTGTGGTGCGGTCAAGGGCGCACTGCGCGCTGCGGCTCACTCTCTGGCCTGAATGAACAGTCCATTCCAGTCCAGAGTAATTCTCGTTGTAAACAACCAATCTGACATTGTGTGGACACCAAACGTACATGATGGCTAGGTACCGAACAACAAAGCTATCATCAATAGATAGCTCATGAATGACATTGCAGGATTATATTTGGAATTTTAATCTATCTTTCCCTAGGGTCTATTTTACATAATAGAGATACAGATACCTGTATATTATAAGTTATTGTATTGGTTGTTTTAAAAAACCTGCCAATCTTTGATATTACTTTCTTGTTAATCGGTCACAAAGCAATTGACTTTCCATTGTCAATCCGCTTGGATGCAGCACTCGGCTCGCTCGACGTGTTGGTTGATGTCCAGATATCAGGGTCCACCTGAAACACGCGCCCCGCACTCCCGGTTACACGCGGGAGAGAATCTGTACTTGAATACCCCTACCTGTGGTTTTTCAAAGCCATAAGATAAAACAGAAAATTTATATTAAGAATAAGGTATATACAAAATATGTGTAACTGTACGGGCTTATCAAAATACTCCAGAACTCAATACTGTCAGTTTTGATCGCAAACTAAATATTTTGTTATTGTATGTAGCGAGATGATGCGAGGGCGATTAGGCGCCTCGCCAGAATCCACGCGCAGATCTGAACTTGTATTTTCACACTTTGTGCGCTATGTCAGTGAAGGGTTTCCCTCAATTCTGCAAAAATCTTCGAAATGGATTCGCAATATTTACAATCGCTAATTCGCTACATTCCATTATCATTTACAAAACTGACACCATAGTGTACTTACCAGAGTAGATTAAAAAGATTGAAAAATGTTTTATTTCATATAACAGTGGCGATAAATCGATAAATACATGGCATACTGATCCTCACACTAGGATAACCTGTGTTGTGAGTGTTATTTATATTTTAATATTGTGAAGTTCCTGCACGTCTTTTTCCAACAACTGCGCTTCTCTGAGATTGCAGCGTCTATTGAATTGTTCACACTCAAAGACGACAAGGTTCAATAGAAAAATTGAAAAGGACATAGAAATCGCAATCCGTACGCTATGCTGCACACTAGCTATGGCGCGACAGCGCACTTACAGTACAGAGGAATACCAGCAAAATTCTTTCTACATATACCTAGTCAAAGGGTGAACAATTCTATCAGAAATTCTCATCGGATTTATGTTTTCGCCATAAACCTACCTAGTCTCTTACATGGATTTTGGATACGATTGTTTGTCACGCCCTTATATCCGAAATTAACAAAACTTTTATTTTGCCTGCCATCCGATTTACCCACGCTAGCTAAATGAACGTGAAGGATATTTAATTTGGAGATTTGGTGTTATAAAATTTGTGCTAACATTTTATGATGAAAGCTCAGCAGGCCGTTCGAGAATCGATAGGTCGCCGCCATTGAGCCCGATCTCTCGGCTCACTGGTTTAACTACAGCGGCCTGGCCTGTGGGCTATAGCCGTAGGCATGCCGAAACGAGACCGACCTTCCCTAAAAAATAAATATAAATATTTTTTTATTCCACACCTGAATTAACGCATCAAAGCAGATGTCTAGTATCTATCAGAATATCTATCCTAGCCGCTTCTAGTCAGTTCACTCTGATAAGCGAATACTTGATCGAGTGTGGGCAACTAGTTCCAAAGCACGACTCGAGAAGGGGAAACAATAGACTGTCTGAGCAATTGGATTGTTCTCTCGTGGCTTTAGTCTGAGTGCCTGTTGAGTGAGATGGAGGCACATACTTAAAGCATTAGAAAAGCTTGAGGTTGATTAAAAACTAGAAAACTGAGAAAATGTTTGGGCACTGTAATAGTGGTGGTATTATTACAGGCTGAACCTCCTGATTGGCCGAAAAGCAAAATGGTTCCGTGCTTCGGAGGGCACGTTAAGCCGTCGGTCCCGGTTGCTGTCTATGACTACTTATACGGCGGTCGTTACACAACCGTGTCAGAGGCCTGCCACTTGCTGTAGGTGGTAGAAAAACTCTGACACTTAACGTAAAAGTAAAAGTGTAAACGAAAAAGTTGTTATGTTTCATTGACTCCTGAAGTTTGCAAACCCAAGACGAAAAGATTTGTGCTGACCTAAAATTTCGAAAGCATCTTTATTTATTTATACAGGTAATGCATGTTAATAAAGGGGTGAACCCGCTCAAGAAACCGAACAGGGATAAGGGTGATTGTAATTTGTCTGCGGTTTTCATCTGTGACACCCCGCACCCGTTCGGTGCGTGGCGGTTCTTGTCTCGAGACGATCATGTTTTGAATAAGTGATGTCACTTTGACAGGCACTTTGCGACCCCAATGCGCCGGCCCCGCGGGTCCCCCACGTCCGCAGTGGGATTGGGAGCACCGGGCCGCGGTCTCCGCCGGACGCGACTGTCCCCTCCCATCTGTCTATTAGTGTTTACAATCAATTTGCTTTTTTGATCTAAGATACCAATGTTTGTACATAATAAATAATTTTAAAAGTATTATTTATTTTATTACCCATGTTATACATTGCCGTCACCTTGTATAAGTAAACTACGACATCACAAAAAGTTTATATTGGACATTGCTTATGTTATTTCTTGTTTTAATAAGTAGGTATACAAAAGTGAGTGATACTTTTTCTAAAACTGTTTTTAAGTTTTACATTTATATCAAATTTTTATACGGTTTTTATTGGGCGCACGTTGCGCGGTGACTTTGTACCAACACGCGCACAACTCGACGAGCCCGCGTACGCCTAGGAACCGCGTACTCAGACCATTCCGTTCTCCAAGAACTCCAGTCTCGCCCCAAGGGCGTGATTGGGATGAGCCCTCGCTCTCCACCAAATTAGGTGCAGGTTTTATGGCCCCGGGGCGCCAACCGTAGAATCCAACAGAAAAAGAAATAACATAGGGAATAGCAATAGAAACCGCGTACCAGCTATGAAACAACCTGTGCAATGCAAGTTTGTGATACATAACTATCATACGAGTGGTTTCTTTGTTTTCAAATGGGTATTGAGCGTTAAAAAACTTCAAAATCAGTTAAAGTTCCACAATTATCTATTTTGTTAACACGATCACCAAATTAAAATATTTCACTCCTAGGCACCGTCACTACCGAATAATAGTTACCAACAAAGCAATGTTATTCAGCCTTCTGGAGATTTGACTTCCACTACCGCTACCTAATTAAATGGTACGCACATACACTACACCGTCCCCTGCTCTCTAATTAATTAGTCCAAATATTCAGCCGTATTTGGACGGAGGACTGAGGGATTGTTATGGCCGTAGTAACAAAAGCTGCGCACCAGGGTGTGAAAATGTGATAGGCACGAGTATGTCGTTCACAGATAATGGCATCAATAATTTAAGAACTTGATGTTAAGCGTTCGTTAATAGTTCTTATTAATTTGTTCGCAATGAGGCCGTACAAGCTCAGTGCTTTCTCGAATTTTACACAAAGATCTGGATTTTATTTCTTAGGTAGTAGTAGTAGCTAGCCAGATCAAATAGTACAACGGTATTCGGTACCTCGCCGGTGGAACGAGAAAGTTTGTTCGCGGAATGCAATGTAGATAACATGGTACTATGTTGTCGCACCGTGTTTAGATGCAAGCCGTTTTTCAGAGGAAATTCTGCGAACGACTAGAATGAAGCTATGAAAAAGCCTTATCTGTCCTGTCCAGGTAGTCCGGTTAACTAGGTACTTCGAGCAACACGACGATACATAGTAACAAGTGATAACTTTGGACCAGTTTAAACCTCGTTGGTTTAAACAAATGCCGTTTTCAAATGAGTGCTCGTGAAGTACCAGGGCAGTGCGATTATTGTTATTTTATTTATCTATAAAATTGCGAGAGCCCGTTTTCTGATGAGGTTAATACAAAACTGTTATAAAATAAACAAAATAAAAATTGTGTTATACAGTTTTGGCATCATAATTTAACTTTGTAGATCTACCTTATGAATATTAGCGTCAACAAGTGGTAGAAAATATTCTACAATTTAAAAATAGATCATTTATTTCAAAACATTCCCAAGACGTGAGGTCCTGGAATGCATTCCCTGTATGTACACAGACAGCACTAGTCGACCCCGCTACGCGCTCTCGAGTTCACTAATATACATGTGGTTGCAATTAGTTCAATATGTACTTACCCTGCTGCGCTACGCTACATAGCTGGCTACTGTAGGTTACACAATCAAAGTGATTGTAAATGGTTTATCCAGCGTCCACACGTTGTACAGTTTAATATTGTTTCACGTTGAGAGCAACTACCGTGATGTAACATCTCAATCTCAAACCGACATCCTTATTATGAGGAAAATACTAAATTCTTTACCATAATAAAAATAATTAAAGGTATAATGTAATATGTGACCTACTGGTGCATTTCAATAAAATTGTAGCTGTAGTAGGCTTAATTATGTTCAACTCAAGTGAAAATGCGGATGATTTTAAAAATTTGCTTTTGCTTTCCATTGAAAATTGGGGATACAATCGACAGGTTTTCGTTACCTATTATTACGTGAAGGAGTACGTAGGTACGTATTGTGTGATAGAGCTGTATTGTTATTTCAATCCCCGCTATTGTTTGTAGCTGAAGCAGGCTTATTGAGCTCGGTTTGTTTGTTCGCAGAGTCCACGAATTCTGATCCCGGCGGCAACGTGAGCGCGGCCAGCCCGGGCAAGCAGCGCCGTGGATTCAGCGGGTGAGTACGGCACTTAGTACATTTCCTGTGCTATCGCCAGCAAATCTACCGATTCAAGGTATCAACTTATGCAGGATTTTCTTATTATTTGTATAAATATACCAGTATAAGATGGTCCCCTAAATTGGCAGGTAGATTTGCTAGCGATAGTACTTTAAAATCCGTCTATTATTTTGGTATAATGCATGATCTTATTAAACTAGTAGTAGTAGCTTATCTGTATATTTTATTCCGGTCTATTAAAATTCCTTCTCTTTTCTCAAGTACCATACTTACATTTCAGAAATGAAGGCCAGTTTGAGGTTATTCTTATTATGATCTCGTATGAACAATCAAGGTTTAAGAAAATAGATCTGAGTTCTGTTTTTTACTGCCTATAGGACTAAAAGACTTATTAAATACCAGCCGTTTTAGCGTGATGTCGTAACAAACACACACACAAACATCCGCCTTTATAATATTAGTAGGATGTTTTTTATTAAATACCAAATTTTAAAACACTATCTGTGTTAGGTACCCATACAACTAAAAATTTGCAGAATTTTCTACCGCAGGCAGACTTTCAGCATTTTATTGCAGTACTACCGACTGTCAAGTTCCTTCAATAAATAGTGTAAAATGAAGTCGTTTTTTGCGTTTCTCTGTCTGTCGTGGAATTCCCGCGGGAAAATGAGTTGCAGAGTGTGAAACCGCTCACGGGCCGCTAGTACTTACTTATTATTATAAGAATTGGCTGAAAATAGTCGGTGACTTGAAATTGGGTAAATTGCAAGATAAAAGAATGACCCTCTTTTTTGGCAACGTTGATTATTCTGAAACTGAAGCACTGACGACCCTCCCGTCGACAAATGTCACAGTAGCGAAATGTCCCGGTGTCGTTAAAAGTCCCTGTAGCTAAATGTCCCTCTCGCTTAAAGTCCCTGTAGCTAAATGTCCCTGTCGCTAAATGTCCCTGTAGCCGAATGTCACCCTCTCGCTTTATTTATCCAGTAGGAATATGGGTGGATGATTATTTAATAAATTATAAAACGGACTCATTTCTAATTCCCAACGGCTAAAGAGATCGGTTATCAGAAAATTTATAATCCAAAAAGTTTGTTTATGTACGTACTTGGTAAGTACCCACTATGAAATACAAAAAAATAACAAATAGATACGAATTAAAAACATTTCTAATGGTGAAAGAGACCGTGAGATTACGCGATACGGGAGTGTGACATTACGCGAATGTGGCATTACGCGAATGTGACATTACGCGAGTGTGACATTTAGCTACTAGCAAAATGTCCCGATTTCAAGCGGGACATTTCGCTACTGTGACATTTGTCGACGGGAGGCTGACGACTGCTTGTAACTAACGATTTGTACGTTAGCCGTTCTGATGAAGATATTTCAAATGAACTTACCCCATAAAATTGGCTTCTGAGTTTTTGCTAAGTTTTCTTTTATGTGACTAATTAATTATCTCTAGGCATTAGCTGTTCAAAAATGTCTACATGCCTTTTCTAAATACCTAGTAATTAATGTTCGTCGCAAACTGACATTAACTATCATTACTACAATCGTATGGAGCGGGAATTGTGTTGTTGAAGGCTTGCTGACTTAAGCTCGTTATCGCGTCTGTCTTACAGTTTAGGAGTTGTTTCCTATTAGTCATCCATTATCTTCGGTGTATGTTATCTAAGTTGTTTCGGCGTGGTGTAATAGTCAGTCAGTAATCGTAGCGACGTCGGCGTCGCACGCGCGTCTGATGACTGCGCAGGACTCCGAGTGTCGGCGCTTACGCAGCCGAATAGCCAAATGCTGCTGCTGCGTTTTCCTCAGGTGTTTATTTATCACTTAACAGTAACCTCGCTGTGTCTGACGAACCTCTGTTATCTTTCTTTATCAAGATTGTTAGCCCGTATTTTCCACTTGTATATTATTAAGTGAAATCATTATAGTGTTTTTTAAAGATGTGTGTAAAAATATGAAAACTGTGTCAGTTTAAATTGGAGAGTGGTAGGGGATAATACAGGCGCGCTATGTCCCTCGGGAGGCTTAGGCGAGGCGGGCGTCAGAGGGTTTACTGGGGGGTAGTGGAACTGACTCTGAAACGGGTAAGACTGAAGCTGGCCCGGATGCAACCCGGCCCCAAAACCGGCCGAAGAAATAACAGGCATAAAACGATATGTCCCTTGTGGGACTGTAAAAAACGACAATTAACACCACGTCTGACAAAAGTTTGAGAGTCATTCAATAGAATGTGTATCACCATAGTGGCAGATTTACACGTCAATTCTCAAATCCCTTACCAAACCACGGGAAAACCCTAATAATTTTTTTTAAAACACAAACAAATATGAAGTTCCTATAGCGCAAAAGTAACTTCAGATATCTAATTAATATACCTATGTATCATGTTATCATATGACATATTGAATTATTGTCTGACTGTACAAATCATGTTTAATCGGATGTTAAAATGTTCGGTCGGTTTTCGGGCCGGGTTGCACCCGGGCCCGCTTCAGTCTAACCCGCTGAAACGCTCGCAGCTGGGCCGGTGCCCGCCGCCGCTGGCTCTGATGCCAGATAAAGCGCACAATTCACTGCTAGATTGTTTCCTGGCTCTCCCCCGAGCACCGAGCTCGCTGTTGATACCTCTAGATTATGACTTCGACAAATTTGTAAATCTGCCAATTTCAACTAGAGTTAACCTTTATCAAAGTTGAAATCTATCAAACGAAGCTTATTCCTGGGATTTGGGACCAACGTGTTGAATTCGTATGAAACATAAAACATGACTAAAACCAAATGATACTTATGATGGTTCAACTGATTCTCCGAGTGTAGGTACCAACTTCAAAATACTTCTATTTGCTAATGTATATTATATCCCGATTAACTAAATGGAATTTGATACGGGCATTTCTGCAATTGTTGTAATTCCAGTGAAATAATTAATTACTGAATATCCCGAATAGCTATTTACTAGCAGTCAATTAAAGGACGATATTGCAATTGGTATAGGTAATTAGGCATTGTATGTTTCATTAGCTCATTTTGATATTATATCATAGTTAGTTAATTAGTTAATGTCATGCATGACTGATCTTGTTTTCATTTATCATCAGAGTAAGTTCGTGTTATTTAGTGAAGTTCACTTGAATCGTATGTGGGGGGTAAGTGTCGTTTTTAAACCTATTTAAATGAGGGATATCAATCTGAGCCAATTCTGCGGTAGATACGTCATTAACAGGTACTTTATTACGAAATGTTAGGGTGGTGCTCTGTTGCATTTCTCATGTTAGCACAGATTGCTGAGCGCTATTTGCGGTGGTTTCCAGGAAAGGATCCCTAAGTTTAAGCCGTGCACCAACTAACGAGATCTTCATTGCGACCCCTTTTGATTTTCCTGCTGGAAAATCGGCTTAGCGATTTATTTGAAATTCTCTTACCTGACTAATTTGTAAAGTTTCATTTAATTTGTTTGCGTGAATACTCTTTATTTACCTGCACTGTAATTCTGAAACTTTCAGTAAAACGCCTAGGCAAGTGTAAAAATTATTATAGTTATTTTTTTTTAAATACCGTTCTATTGTCCACCTACCAATGTGCTCGTCAACCAAAAGTATTTGTTTGCACGTCGATGTTTTGCACTTCATATCCTCCTTCCTTCAATAGGTAGATTACAAAGTTATCGTAATCTTTCGATACAAGTCGTTCGTATTCGTCCGCTAGCCGATTGCTTCTTGCTACTCAATAGTAGACAGATAACACTGTTTGTGCAGTCCTAATACGACGGTCTAGAAGCGAATATATATGCGGTTATGTGTGTGAAAAATTGTGATGTGGAATCAAGTTGTGACGGCAAAGTGAGTTATGTAATATTATTTCAGCTGTGAATAGCAGCATCCTGAATTAAACGAATCCACTTATGGATTAATTACATGAAATGGACAGCATCAGTCCTACTCTACTGAGTGTACCTACACAACTTCAAATATGCTTTAGTTTATGAGTTTAGTTAGAATATGAGTTGGCTTGCAAAGTGAGTCTTGTATAACGTAGAGGCTGGGGAGTTGATAGTCGTGTAGATTTATTTATGTGGTTGTAGTTAGGTTAGGTACATGCGATTAGTTTTGTTGAAGGATATGATGGTTGGCGTGTAGTGTTACCAGCGACCGCAATGCGGTGTCGGGTCCTCGTAACACCGCCGCCGTCGCCGCGGGCTATGAGTGATATCGTGTTTTAAAATAAACTGACTGGAATAAAATTTGTCCTTTGGTATTTCCGCTGTCTGCTGTTATTAAAATACGCGGTTTGAAAGTGCACAATATAACATCAAACCTACTAAACAGACAAGCCAAACTTAAATTATTAGCCGACGAGTACATGGACAAACTATTGATAGATTCCCGACATCGAGTCAGTTTTAACTCTTTTTATGTTGTTTCATTTTACCTTCTAAATATTGGATCCCTCAATTCAAGAATTTGTGTTTGATTTAAAAATATACTTTTAAAAAGAGAAGACAGGTTCCTAATTCGTCAGTAGCTAAAATCGGCAGTATTGTTGTTTGGCGTCTGGGCTGGTTTCTAAAATATCTGATGATTTAAAGGATGTTTTGATATTAAAGGATGTTCTGATATTCCCCAAGATGCCTTCAAGTGTCGTGTTTGCTCTTTATTCAGTTTTATTTCACAATCTTATCACACTTTGACAAACATACCTACTCTCGCAATATTATCTGATTTCCGTGGCATGTAGTCGCTGTTCATCTTGTTTTTAGCAATAAAATGAAAACTTCTTTTATTGTTAAATTAAAAAATACATTAAAGATATTTTTTTTCCAACTATTAATACCTAATCTATCTTTAAACTTATGGCAGTTTCAAATACGATAGATCATGTCTGAACTTTGAGCGCACGATCTTTTCAATTCCAAACTTTCATTGCTTATGCAAAATACATAGATCCAAAGTAATACAATGTACAAAACTTTGGAAGATATATTGTGTGCAGTTTACTATGTCACCTATATCGCACTGCATTTAAACAAGTAAAAGTAAAGAACAGAATTTTCAATTATTATCTTTTGGTATTCTACCCGACTATGAGTTTGGGGAAGGGTAGGATAGAATACGGATTTTATGCCACTATGCCGTGGCTGGTAAATTTTCAAGCTACATAATTTCAATAGAGCTGTAACAGCTCTAAAATAGAACGCGCTAAGTTTGACATAGTTGGGTAACCACAATCAGTATTAAAACTTAATGATAATCTCCAATGAATATTAACTATATTGCGCCTCAGACAAAGTCAAGAAATGTGGTTTCTGTCTTTTATTACATCACGTTACTCGCTCTTGTGGTTATATATTGTAGGACTGTAGGTACTTATTTGATCCTCCAGTTCTATAGGTCTATTAAAGTATTGAAGGACATGACAACATTATCGATTTTGATTTTTTTCCTGCTTCAACTTAAGTTTTTTGCGTGGGCTGTTCTGGTTACTTTTTTTTTGTTTTATGTAATGACCTTGTATTATTGTGTGACTGTGTTGAAGAAGGCGATGGCTGGGACTCCGCAAGCCGTCGCAAGGCAAGACCCCGACCGCCCCTGCCGCCGCCGCAGGTGCGCACTCGCCGGCCGCCGCGGACAAACCTGCGCCGCTCAAGAAGACGTCTTCAGATAGGAAACTCAAGGTATGTAGAGACTGTTTCATTTCAGCTACGAATTAATATCAATAATTTTAACTGGGTGTAATAAAAACTTTTGCTTGAATTATTCAACATAGAGCGTAAGTACTCTTTTTATTTTTAGTAGCGAGTCTTAGGCTAGCTGTTTTAATATATTCCCATTATTCCCGTATTGACTCGTAGCCCCTAAAGGATTGTTGAAGCATTTATTTTTTTGTCCACACAAATTTGATAAGTTTTAATTGCCCTTTTTCTAAGTAATAAGCTGACAGTCTTGTATTACTCTTTCTCCCTAACTGAGCGTTATAAAACTGAGTTGATATAACTTACAACCTAATTAAAACTCTGTCGGCTTTGACGCGTCTAGAGAAATATCTTAAAAGTGGGTCAATGGGATGTGCGGGGTGTTAGTTAAAGTACAGCATTTCTTTCAAAGTGCCAATCAACCTGCATAACAAAACTGAACAGCTTTTCCAAAGGAAGACTCATACGAAAATAACACATCTAGTACAAAAATAATTGTCTTTGGTCAGGTCAGCTTGTTGAGTATCCTTGGGAAAAATGTGGTCCATCCCTTAAAATAAAAGCAAAACTCCTTATGCTCCTTTATTCTAGCATTCGATGAAGTTATGTAACTATACCTATATCTAATCTGATTATAGGAATTTCTTCGAAAAGGAAGCCTAAAATGAAGATAAAGAAGTTCGCTTTTTTATCTCCGTAACATCAAAGCATAGGTTATTTTTTCATATTGTATATGGTGTCTAATTAGGGAGGAGAAAAGAGTTATGACTCCATGAATTAATGAAATTAATGATAGTGTGGTACTTGTAGTAGGGTTGCCAATTTAATAAGAGCCATTTTTTTGTTTAATCATTCATCTAGGGTGTTGATATCTTCTTATTATGCTGTAATTCATATCCGTTTATTTTCAAGTACAATATAGTTAGGTTTGCAATTTAAAAAATCTGGATTTATTTACGGTTTGATGGTAAACGTTATGATATTTGTGTAATGTTGCAATCACGATATTCACAAAATGGTATCTGTTAATAAGCATACCTAGCTAGAAGCAAAACGATGTAATAGCGCCTGCATTAATCATTGTTCCTAAAGTAACCGATGTAGAAACTTAAATGTAGCAATTACGTAGGCTAGGAAGTTCGATAACTTAACGTAAGCTAGGTAGTATAGGTATGTACGTGCAGTGAAAATCTAACGGCGTTAATAGCTGAAATTAAAGTACATATTATGGAAGGTGACATTAAAGTTTAATTTTTTAATTTTTCTTTTATGAGAATAATATAGCACTGTAAGTTTTAAAATTACAATACAATGTAGATATTGACTGGCAAACAGGGAGGGCCCCGAGTCCGCTAAATGAAAATCGTTTCAGTCGAGTCTCGATGGCATCTCAGTTGGATGGTTTCGGCCATTTCGTAGTCTGCTAACAGTTTTTAGTATGGAAAATCACAGTGGCAGTAGAATCACAGTTGAGTCTCGCTGGCATTACAATGGCTATAAAAATTAGCAGACTTGGGGCCCTGTTCGAGGCTTTCTCAGAAAGTAAAATTAATATTTGTGGATGAATATGAGCCTGCTATTTACAGTGCTGTTTCCGAATAATTAGTATAAAAAGTTGGCGAAAAGGGTGACATTTTAAAGAAGGTAGGCCGGAAAAAAAAATACTTGCTGAAAGTAGATTAATGTGAGTGTGAATTTGTAAATTTTTGAAAAGAGAAGCAGATGGGATTCGGCATGTATTCTTCTTCATCGAGTCGATAGACCAATGCTTGGCCACGGCGATGGCTGCTGGGTTCTCCTCTTTTAGGTCTTGGATTGAGCATGGCTTGGGATAATTGGGGTATGTATTGATACTTCCTCACTGATATGTAATGTTGTATGTGCAGTTGCTGTACGCCGGCGACAACGGGCGCGCGGAGAGCGAGGACGCGCACGCGCCGCCCGCGCTCGACGAGGCCGAGGACGACGCGCCCGACGTCGAGCTGCCGCCGCCCATGAAGCCCCTACAGGTAATTTGGCCCTTACAGGTTAACAGGCTCACAGGAAAAATCAACAACTAACTATAGTCTGACAACTTCATGCGCGACCTTCCTAAGGGGTACAGACGGTGGTAGTGGGGGTCCCTTCCCCGCTACACCTTCCGCTACCCGCTGACATCTTGGAAACCACCCCTCCCCCACCGTCTGTCACCCCTAGGAAAGGTCAGGCACGAACTTATCGGACTATTACTGACTCAGCTGACTCAACGACTCAAAGAGGATCTTGGCCTTTAAAACGAGCTCTCTCTTCTGATCCCTGTCCTGTGCGATCTCTTGCCAATCAATGTGCGCTCGACGAGGCCGAGGACGACGCGCCCGACGTCGAGCTGCCGCCGCCCATGAAGAACCTACAGGTACCTACTTCTTTGGAAACTAACTAACTGACTCAGCTGACTCAACGACCCAAAGAGGATCTTGGCCTCCGAAACGAGCTCTCTCTACTGATCCCTGTCCTGTGCGATCTCTTGCCAATCAATGTGCGCTCGACGAGGCCGAGGACGACGCGCCCGACGTCGAGCTGCCGCCGCCCATGAAGCCCCTACAGGTACCTACTTCCTTGGAAACTAAGTAACTGACTCAGCTGACTCAACGACCCAAAGAGGATCTTGCCCTCCGAAACGAGCTCTCTCCACTGATCCCTGTCCTGTGCGATCTCTGGCCAATCAATGTGCGCTCGACGAGGCCGAGGACGACGCGCCCGACGTCGAGCTGCCGCCGCCCATGAAGCCCCTGCAGGTACATAGAACTTTAAAAGATTTTCCCATACAACTTTAAAAGTTGAATAACTCGGACACTAAAAATAATCGCGGAACATACATGGGGTATTTTCGGATACCCCAAGATGTGAGGAATCTAATTTCTTTTTATTGACGTCACTCCATGGTCCACCCTGTATAATTTGGTGATTTTATATTCTAACTTTTAATATTTTGGTAAACGACGAATGACGTCTGTACTATTTTTCGACAATAGTTTTAAGCATACATCTTTTGAATTTTATTTACGACGCAGTCAAGTAGCGAATTGCTGACTCGAAGATCGCGCGGGTCAGCGTCTACCACGTCTTTCCATCGGTACCAGAGATAAAATAAAAATTAACAAGCGGTGTATAACGAAACAACCACATCACACATAATATTCGCAAAACGTTGAACCTACCGTAACAAATCGACGAGATAATCAGAGTTTTTTTTCACCAATTTCTGTATCACCAATTTCTAATAATGTATCATACAATTTATTTATTTTGTATTTTGCTATTAGGACCCCTAGGTTGCGTACTGTCTTCATATCATCATTAACTGTCTGTCCAACTGTCACCCATCATGATATTTTATAGATTACGTTAACCTGAAAAAACGATACATCACCAACAAGTAACTCTTTGAAAAGGATAATAATCCCATCAGCACGGCTGCCTACCCTTGTCCCAATTTATTGAGGGTCGGCGCCACGTGTCTGTTGCTTCCATCTGGCACTGTCAGTCGTCAAATCCTCATTTGTACCATCTTTATTCATATCGCTGTTCTTATTAAATCAAATGAGTACTGAAGATATTGAAATACATAAGAATGATTTCCAAAATTGTTGGGATTGCGTTTGTCATACTTATAGCACCTAATGTATGGACTTATTGATAGAAATGTGCACCGGTAAAGCATTTGAACCGTAGTCACATCACCATCTACGTAGTCACATTCCATTCCACAAGATCGCATTTTATAGGCGCTAAGAATCGTGATGAGCTATCATGGTCATAGACGTGACGTCACCAATCTCACTTGATACAAGGATTCGCCAACCATGATTTCACAAAGATTCTGCGATTCTGATTGTGAAAATTCTGTTTCATAACAATTTTGCATTTTACAAAAAGAAATTATTTCTTTCTCTATTATAAATGGTTGGAATAATAACTTTACTCGGTTCTCTCGTTAATTAAACATCGCCTGTCTATCTGCCTGTCTATCTAGAATGCTACTCTAGTATCCCAACGTTTTACGGTTTTTATGCCAGTTCGTATACCATGTTTTATCATTGTTTGATTAAAGTATGTTCCCGGAACCTCAGATTGAATAATTAATTCCTGCGAAATGTTAAACCTGCGATTTATGTTTTTCATCATAATTTCTGTTTCGAACAAAGGTATTCATATAAATTCTCGACTCTATTGAAAATTAACAAATAATATCTGTGTATTCCAGCATATCGAAATGTTTTAAATTCCCGTTATTTCCTCGTTTATTTCATATTCAAAGTTATGAATTCGACCGACGAGCTTCTCTACTAAAGGATATAAAATTTTGTACGAATCCCTAAATATAGCCGCCAGTTTGACCGCGATATTAACCTATGACCTTCATCACGCCGCTTCAGTAGTGTACATATTCGTCCATCCGCTTTTATTATAAACACACTTACATAATATAACATCCACTGTACTTGGGATTGTAGTGCTGCATACAAGCCAAAAATAACCTACTTATACAACGAAGGTATCTGGTGTGTAAAATGAATGATTCGCTTAGGGCACATACATCATCTATTGGAATGTGATTTTACTGTTTCAAGGATGGATAATCACTTTGGTGTTTTTAAAGTGTTCCGCGTAATTATGTACCTAGGATATAGTGATTATGATTAGGTACGAAAGTAGGATAGTTATGAAAACCATCTGCGTTACTTCCCTATTTGAAATTCGCTCGGACAGTAGACTTTGTAGCTACGACATGGCATTGTGAAAGTAGGTCTTTTGTAACTATAACATTCTTCAACAACGCATTTTTATTTTACCTGAATTTAATTCTGATTTTCTTCAACTGACCACGTCAAAAACTACTATGACTAAAACTAATTGTATATTCTGTAGGTATCTCACCAGTTATACTATATGTGGATTGCTCTATAAGATATACTTGAGCGATTATAAATACTCGTAGGAGAGCTTTTTTCACGTGGTTAACCTGACGACAACTTTTCCTTACCTGCAGATTGTGAATGTGAACAATATTCATTGTGTTAATCTTAAACTCTTTAATCAGAATCCTGTCTTGTTATGACCCAAAAAGTATTGTTATTTATAACGTTGTGCGTTTGTTGTCAGGACCCGCCGGTGCTGCAGCCGCCGCCAGCGCCGGCCACGCCCGCCTCGGCGCCCGCTGCCAGGGTAAGTCGCACTCACTCACTCACTCACTCACTCGAACAAACATTTATTTAGGTAAACTCCGAACGATTTATTACTGATCCACTAAATGTTTGTTCACAAAACATGTTTACATTGTACTAATTATTATATTATTTCTTGTAAGAAAACAATCTTTGGTGTTTATCAGTAATAATAATATCAATCGTAGTTTACTTTCAATTTGAACTAACTTATCTCTCTCATCATCTAACTTTTAGACCATCTTAGGTGCTTGCGTGCATAAGATCACATGTTGGTGAAATTTTCAGAACTCGTTATCCATGGATGCATTGGAAACAAACGGGGGTCCTGCAGATATCGCCGAAATCGAACAGATAGTCAAGGAGAAAATGGTTCGCAGATAACTCAATGCGTAGCATGTGTTGTGCATGGTTTACTTTGATTTTTATCATTTAACTACGATTTGCATTTATTTTTTGGCATAGTTACACTGTGATGTTGTAGTTTTCTAGGTACAGCACTTTTAGTTAAAATATATACTTAAAGTATTGGTCTGAATTAGGTATTCATTCTCAAACTATCAAAAAGGCCACTATCAAATGTTTCATAAGATGTACAGCCTAAACCTAACGACAGTAGACGTTCGTAAAAGAATAAAAAAAATAAGTACAACGTACCTATGTTAATGTTACTATAGGCTCACATGTTTCGTTGCTGACATAAAAAAATGTAGCGCACTGAAATCAAAATGACAATATGTTACATAATTTTAGTAGGCATCGCAAATGCAGAAATCAATCTGAAACTTAGTTATCGATGTTATGTAGCTACCTCTACCTACCTTGGCATCGGTTGAGCAATCCCAAAAGCCATTAAGTCTGACGTCGTCTATCCTGCACAAAGAGCTGATATCCTGGCAATATCGTTTATCGTGGAAAAGAAGGCGTGTCGAGGTGGTGGAGGCGAGGGCGCGCGGGCGGGAGGTTGCCATGCCGCCGCCGCCGTGCCACGCCGCCGTCAAACGACTCTCGACTCTCATTTGCATTCTATCTCAGCACGCATTAGGTGCCCCCAAATTACATTACAACAGTCGCTTCATAATGTCATCCTCACACCATAGCCCGCTGTTGTTTAATTTTTGCCATTGTAGTTACTAAGCCTCGCTAAAATAGGACACTCGGCGCCTACTCTGTTAATACAATTGTTTGGATTATGAAGCTTGCTGCAGCGAGTTGTAAGCTGTCTGCAGTTTGCTTTAAGCACTATTTAATTTGAATGCTTGTTTTGTTTGTCTAGCATGTTCCTCATTTGCAAAACACTGCATGAATACTTCGTTCACGACTTTTTGATTCGCTACACGTTTGATGTGTGTTCTTAATTGTTTGTGTTTTTCTTTAAGTATGTTGTATTTGTATGTTTGAAGCGCACGCCGTATTTAAGTACCTTTACTAAAGGGTAGGATACTATATTCCCACCAGATACATGTAGATTTTGCACCTTATCGAATCCGATTGGAAAACCATTACGAAAAATCGCGTATGCTCCATTCCAATAATGTAATTTTGAGATTGTATTTTTACTAGCATCAACGCTCCGCCTGTCCAATTTATTTAAATTGCATTACAGGAGTAGGTGCGCGCTGTTGCGTCCGGCTTGTTTTAATTATATATAGTAACACCTAGAGAGCTCGAGACGGCCACTCGCTGCATTCGCCGCCAAATGACAGTTGTATGGCGCTCCTTTGCTCATTTGATTTTACAACCAAGAATTGCAAATGCCGCGAGTGGCTATCTCAACTATAAGTAGTTATTTCCTTTGTTTGAACTCTAGAACGATAGAATCCGTTGTTAATATTAATTGCACTATAAAAGTGCAAACTCTGATACGCAATATCTGGTCTTTGTATTTATTGGTGTATATACCTGGCTAGTTAGTAAACTCCAATCAGGCCTGACTGTTCCTTGGAAAGACACGAAAATTTTGCATATTCAACTAGCGTATTCAACAGTATAACTAAAAGGCAGTCGGAGAAGTCTAGCTTAGCAAGTATAGCTGACACAGCAATTTGTTTTATTGCGACATATGTGTTGCGACGTTAGTTTAATCAGTAATGGTTCCGTCACACTGTATGCGTTTGCGTACCTAGTACAGTACCTACGTGTGAGATGCAAAGTATGAAACTTTATTGAGTTATGAACAGTGACCGCGCTACACAAGTCACGCAGCTAGCTTGTCATAGTTTCATGTAATACGTACAAAGTTTGCTGAAAATCACATGTAGTGGAGCTTATATGAAAATGTTATGATTAATGCTGTAAAAGAAGAATAGAAAGAAAAGAATTTGCACCAATAGCGTGTTAGTACTTGATTGGCATATTTTTCGTGTAGGTAGATGGGGGACGATGCACCGAAATCATTGTAGGCCTAAAAGAACATAATGAAACTGAACATCTATTATATATTATGTTACGGCGGTCATAATTTTACCAACAAATGCCCTATAGTAAAAGTGGTTCAGTATCACGCCTGCATACTTTTCGGTACACCGTCAATGACATTCCGTATTTGTAGAACTTCTGAGTTATTCTTACAACGTGCGGCTTTATTTAGGAACAGCACGGAGGTGTATCGAGCATCAGCGGAGCGGGGGTGAGCGGTGCGCGGGCGGAGGGCGAGGAGGAGGAGCCCGGCACGCCCGGGCCGGACGCGGGCGCGGGCGCGGCCGCCGGCGACGCCTCGCTCAAGAAGCGCGAGTACGTGCTGCGCGAGCTCGTCGACACCGAGGACATCTACGTCAACGACCTGCGCATGATCTGCGAGGGATACATGCGCCATATGCAGGTAATGAGAGATTGTCTTTTCCTTGTGTCTTGGAAGGAGACACTGAAATGACTGCCAAAATGTATGCGGAATCCAGCGTTGTCATATTTAAGCAGTCTTTGCTCACTCATGAACAATCCAAAATGTACCGTTTAGATTTTTTCAGACCGAACGTTTTACTATTAGGTACTTTTTTATTTTAAATGCAGCAACACTTATTGAATCGTACAACATAACACAAGCCAATCGAAACCTTAAAAACGGAATTGTTTATAAGTTAGCGTAAGAGACTGTACCATAACATAAGCTAATAGTATCTTTGCTAGTTTTGCACTCCTAATTTCACGAAATAGCCGGGTCTTCTGAGGAATAAGTTACTTTTACCAACTGAAAAGGTGATCTTAGAAAATGTTTTATTTGCATTGTTTTACCTCGTCCACACTACACAAACTGCCTTTACAATGTAGATACTACCGGTATTTCGTTGTTTCAATTAAACTCTTATATTCAAAACTTTTGGACCTGATGACATTCGAAAACATAAAAATTTTCGCTAGCAGTTAAATATTAACTCTCATTCAGCAAGTGGGTCAGTAACATTACCCTTACAAATTGTAGCCATCCTTTTGTCTGACACGTAAAATAAGTCTTTTAGTTTGATTTTTCTGTTCGTCTACGTTATCGTTGCATAATTTAACCCGCTGCTGGCTAGATCAAACTTGCAATTTATAGATCATAGTTGTTCGTTTACTATGAATTTTCAACGAAACAGCTGCCGGTTTTCCCGCCCCTCTAGCTATTATTAACAATAGGAACGTTGCCCTCGTTTTAATATTCTTCTCCGTCATTAACTGGACTCGGAAATTTTGTATGCAATTTTAATCAAAGTCGTCGAGTGTAATGTGACACGCTACCTTGATGAATAGTATTGTCAATTATTCAAGAAAGTCAATAATGGTATTGCCACTATTGACTTTCTTGTATAATTTGCCCGCCATGAAATAACTTCACAATATTTTATAAATAGGCAGGAAATAATATCAATCAGGTAAACAATACTAAACGCCACTCGAAGTTAAATGAAGAGCTGTTGTGAAGGTTTCCAATTTGAAATTGCCACTTATCCCGCGTTGTAGTGTTCCCAGTACCGGGATATTCAATTTCCGCTTTATTAAACGCCCCAGTAATAATCGTTTTAATGAAAGATGAGATAGCATCCGGTTTACTAGAAATATCTCAAAGCTTGAGATCGATGTCGCAAAGTTAATATTCCACAGCGGCGTTTGACGTGTGGCGTATGCTAGTGCCTTTGAGTTCTCTGTATGAAAACAATCCTTTATCTATCTACTTTTATTTGCCTATTTCTTACCTCTTCTGTTTATAATCCCTTCTAGGTTTATCTGGACATGGCATAGGTATTGCGAAAAACATCGCGTATGTAGAATTTGTTTGTGAATCTGAAATTGGATTCCAAAATCTGACTGAAATTTCACGAAAAGTAAAATTAGTTCCATCAAATAAACGAAACGTGAATTCAATTTCCCGGGATAGGAAAAGAGGATTCACGTTGGCAGAAGCTCAGTGGCGGACCGAGTATTTTTCAAAAAAATTCTGATATTTATTTTGCAGCCAGTTGCAGCGAATAAAACTTTTCTCCTTCGAATGGCTGCTCCATTTGCTGCTTTTAACTTTTTCTCCTGGGCTCCCAGGGTTGTAACATTTACGGGCTTCCACTTCGAATCAGAGTTTGCGAAAGTGTACCTACTGATCCTACAGAAGTATATAAAATATTTGCAAAGAACTAGTTTTCTACCTCAGTATAAAATCCAACTTCCTGTGCGATTAAGTTTGCAACGTAAAAGTATATCAAAGAGTTGACTTGGGTATTGGAGAATATATAAACTTAGTACTTTCATAAAAGCTGACATATTTACGAAAGTTTCCTTGCACGCCGCGTAATATTCAATTTTATTCACAAAGCAGGGTAGGGATTCTAACCATGATAAGATAACAAACAAGTAAACAACTAGCGAAGGCTATTTTCCCTATCCATCCAGACACTATGAGATGAGATCACTTTGACGCTAAACAAAGACAACATTTTTTCCCGTGTTATCTACTTTCTTTACCTAAAGCGTTTTCGTAGGGCGTTTGCAAACGACCGTATTTACGTTCAAATTTTCTACAGATGGTAATAGAACGTCGGCTTTTTATGAAAAATCTCTCCGACAAAAACGAAATAGACAATCCAACGACCGTCCGCCAAATCTCTACCTTTTTCCGCGTGAATGAAAATAAACACACCTATATGTTTTATCGTACATACAAGAAAAACAAAGTAAAAGTTCGCGGCCTTCTGCAAACACCCTTATCATAAGTGCAATCATTACACTTTGAATTTGAATAGAACTAATAACCTAATGGAACAGGTGGGACCGGGCCTGCAAATCAAACCACAATTTTACAAAGAATTACTATATCGACGTAATTGACTGACTCGCCACTGGCTCACGTACTTGTACCGCTTGATTAAGGCATTATTGATGTTGTTGTGTCTAGGACATGAACGCGGAGCCGCCATTGCCGGAGGGGCTGCGCGATCGCCGCCACCGCATGATCTTTGGCAACATCGAGGCCATCTACGACTGGCACCGAGAGTAAGTACCCCACCACATACGGGATCGAAGTAGATTACAAACCTGCATTACACACGGTATCAGGAAAGATATCTACTGCCTTCCTTTCTTAAAGTGATGATGATGAACCGGACTATTGAACTGAGAAGCTGCCTTGGTAAACATTTTTCCAAAAGTAGAGTTAATATATACGTTTTAACAGAGTTTATTTTTCGATCAGTTTGTGGTTTCAATCGTGAGTTCGTTCCTTCAAAAGAAAATAGTGCTTTTCCTACCAAGCTGCCTCTATTGCAAATTACTACCTACCAGTATAGGATTGACTTATTAGAGTAGCTTTAGTCTTCAGAAGTTATTCTTCTATCCGTGGAGATTGTGTCGTGTCGGTGTCCTTATTAGCGCTTCTCATACATTTTATGCAGCCCGAGACAATGTAACGATCCCCTAGATAATGTAACAAGTGCCGTAACAATGTCTTGGCGCTTTACTTGTTTGCGCTACGTGTTTCAGATTAAACTTGTTATCGGTTTCCGATAATTTGATTGTAACTCATTGCTAACAAACAACCATTGATTAAAAGGAAACGTATAAAAATATGCAATCGAAATTAATACTTTCATATTGACCTATTTTCTCTGATGCCCCAGTTTAGGAGTCTCTCCGGAAAAATGTTGGAAAGCTAACAGATGTTAAACATCGATACATACACATGTCTCGTTCTTGTATCTAGCTCTGAATATAAATTTATTTAAAATATCTTTAATACATGTCTCGAATACTCGTTTATATTTCCATACAAAAAATAAAATTTTATTTGTTGATGTTTATTATTAAGCTAAAGAGCAATAGCGAATTGTTTTGTTATTAAATATTAATAGAGTTTGACATCCATTATGATGTGATTTTTAGTGTTTGTATTGTATAAGTAAAAAGTTATTTTATTAGTTGTATTGGCAAACAGACAAAAACGACGACCACTCAGAAATATTCATCTTGCGCTGACTTACATTTATAGATTTGGATCCAATGATGTGCCTCACAATTCACGATTCGTGCGAATTTTTTCCTTAATAATTCTTTGAATTTACTGTAACAATTTTCTTAAAGTAAAAATAATGAGGCGGGAAATCTGCAGTTATCACTTACCTGTTCAAAGAGCAACAATTTATATTAATGTAGCTATAAAAATGTGTAGAATTAAATATCAGTTTAGGGAGGTAATTGACAGTTCGAAATTTTTCTGTGTGCTATTGACTACTTTTCAAAAAATTTACGCAAATAACTATAAATTTACTTTGACAAATGTACACTAGAATCGCGGCCATTATATGTTACTAGAGAAACTCTGGATCTAATAAAAGCGATCTATTATGAGTTCCCATCGAGTAGAGTTGCGTAATCAAGACAAATGACGGCGCAAATTGTTGCACAACATGATAAATAAATGGAATTTCGAAAATATTGCGCCGGTTTAAAGAACTTCGTTCCACTTTTTTATTGATATGTGAGTGACATTGTTTTTATGAGTACATGCATTTATAAGGCAACTGAAACGGACTGGTCATTTGCCTGGGCGTTTGAGTTGGGTACCTAAATAATAAATAATGAAGGCTATTAGGTATTTATTCTTACAAACATTCTAGATTTGAAGTGATCAATCAAAACCATAAATTAAATATTTGTGTTTAAAGTATTTCAGTCGATTACTTGGTATGGAACGGTTGTTGTATGGAAAACACAATAGACATTAAACCCTAAAATGTTTGTATAATTATATCAGCAAAATAAAATCTATAGAAAACTAGTAGGTATACGTTGATCCTTTACCAAGGTCCTTTACTTACATGATAATTGAAACAACTAATGTAATTGTACTTTCGAATTCGTGATAACAGCTTACTTTTAATAGCAAAATGTAAGTGAATATTGACGTGTGGTGTGGTATTGTAACGCAGACGGTTCGCGCGGGAGCTGCGTTCGTGCATCGAGGCGCCGGAGCTGCTGGGCCCGCTGTTCCGCCGCTTCCTCGAGAAGAAGATGTTCCTGTACGAGACGTACTGCCGCAACAAGCCCGTCTCTGAGTATATCGTGTCCGAGCACGAGCACTACTTCCAGGAGCTGCGCCAGAAACTCGGCCACAAGCTGCAGGTGAGTGAGCATTGGGTACTATTTCAGCGCAAACAGGTTACCTTATTAGTCCTTAGGTACCGTCTCTGGCTACTATGTTTTTTCTTAGATGCACTGCTAGCCACTACCTGCTAACTTCTTTTTACCCGACTTCCTCAGGAAGGTTATATTTTTCGAGAGTATATACCTATGTATGTATCCAGAAATTCGTTTTCACGGTTATAGCCCAAACGGATGGGCGGATCTTAACATGTGAGGTATTGTTAGATTCGTCTCAGCAGCGTGAGTGACACTGGCTATATTAAAAATACATAAATTCAAGATGGCGGATTTTATCGCAAAGTAAAACTTTGAAATTAAATTATTAAAAGAACAAGGATAACTCATATTTATTATTTTAACGGCTAACCTTGTTAATTTAAGTTTCGGTGCATTAAGTGCACAACTTTGAAATTACCGCACCGCAGTCGTATTTTTTGTTTTTAAATACATCTGCTTGTTATTACTACTACTCTTCTACTTTGGAATTATTTTAGTGTAATACACAAGCAAAATTCAGAATACGTGCCTAAGTCCTGGTTACTTAGTTTAATAATAAATTGAATATGTTCCCGAAGTAGTGGTGACAGTTTCGCATCGTTGCAACACGAGTTTCTAAACTATCCATTGAATCGAGCACACTTTGAATTAGTCAAATATTGTAGCAAAGGCTTTAAACTTCGAAACTTTGTGAGGCTTGCCACTACTGGAGCAAATTTATTAGGAATTTACCTAGATTTGTTCACAGGATCAGGGCATATTGCTAAATTCATTTTACAAGTTTCAAACTTTGGAGTTAACTCTGGTTATATTATCTACCCATAGAAAACATATTTATAAAAATTTAAGAAACGGTAGTTAATTATACCGGGAGTATCAGAAAGGGTATAACAAGACGAAAGGAGGTTAAGGTACTCATGAAACTGAACAACTTTCCCTATGGAACATAAGACGAAATACGAAAAAAATATTTGGACTTCCCATAGTAAATGAATCAGCTGATCGGCATTTTTGTATGGAAGGTCCAAATTTTCTTTTCATATTTCGACCCATGTTCCATGGGGAAAGTTGTTCAGTTTTAAGACATAAGACATAAGACATAAGACATTTATTTTGCGTTTATAAGTACCTTGACCTCTTTTCGGCTTGTTATACCCTTTCTGTTACTCCCTGTATTCATGTTAAGCGGTTAATTCATTCCGGCTACTCGAGCCTGCTACTAACTTCACAGTACATCAATCTATTAAATATGTGCCATACAGGAAACTACATGGCAGTTCACATGCTGTAATAATTCAATACGTTTGTACCTATTGATTGAGATAATAGAGTTCCACACGGAGCTACACAAACTATACTACAAACAAACTTATGATGTTTAACATCATCTTCATTGTTCGCTTTGTTTTAACATTGTTCTGATTCTCATAATACTCATATACGGGTATGTTTTAAAAAAGATAAAACGTAGGTACGTTTAATGAAATGAAATCTTACTACTATAGAATATGTTATTTATCCGGACAAAATGACTAAGAAAGGTATATAATCACAAAGAAAAAGCATACACTGCTGGTCTGCCGTGTTACGCGGAACTCGTGTAACTCTAATTACACGAATTTAGCTTAACATATTGTCTTAATCGTTTTTTCGGTGTCTACTTCATAAGGGGAGTTTGAATAAAAAAATATTTTGTATGAAATTTTTTACAACAAAATCAGAGTTACACGAATTTGGCAAGACATAACTTTGAGGGTTACTGTTACGCGCGGCGCGTGTAAACAACTCACTTACACGATTTAACTACAGTTAATGCTACTGGGCGTGGCGCGTCGCGAAATTAACGTTGAACATAAACCTATCTCGCGAAAAGCATGTAACTCCGAGATACGCGGCCTCGCGTAACACGATTTATATGAGATTTTCACTGCTCCAAATTTAAAATGGCAATAACTTATTATGCAACAAATATTATGAAAAAATAATTGTATGTTCTTCAAACTAATAACAATTTTAAAAGATTTGTTAAAAAATTATATGATTATAATGTGCGCGTAGCATTTAGAAAGGAAAAAACAGATTTTAGATTCAAATGCGTTTTTCTCAAGTCGAGCAGTTTTAAGATACACGATTTCCGCGTCACACGGCAGTGGTCTTCAAGGCGCTAGGGCGCACACTATAATGTGTTTCCCAGCCGATGGGTAATGTGACGTTTATAATTTGAAATAACTAGTGATGTAGTAGTGTTTAAATCGAACGAAAATTATCGATTACCAAAATGATGAAACTGGAGGACTGGAACAAAGTGGTTGAAAAAGAAAAAGAAAATTATGCTCCACTTTTGGGCGTGGGGGGGATGGGGGTACATACAAATCGACAATCTTATTGACTACTAAATAGTCATATATTTAAGCGAGAATTAAAGCGACTCATCTGATGAAAAATAACTATTTAAGTACAAGGTGTCTCAAAAGAAAAGAAAACATTTAAATATTTTTTTAAAAGAAAAGTCTTAGCATTATGATTTTTTTTTATTATATATTAAAGTACACTGTTTGGGAATTTATTTTTAAATAATAACATCGTCCAAATGTAAACCGTTGCGCTCTCGGCATTCATTTAGTCGGGCACTAAAATTGCCTATGACGGCTCTTTCTTGAACTTTCTTTTGAGACACCTTGTATATAATATTAACACAATAAAATTTCTTTTTAGGTTTTTAGGGTAATACTACTCGATAAACTGTATAGGTAATCGTTTTTTTCGTTCGATTTTAACACTTCTACATCTCTAGTAAAGTGGCCGGCGCAGATCATTAAATTCGATTTCGGATATTTTTAAGTATGAGCGGATCCTAACGTGGTATCACACAAATGGTGGGTTAGCGCGTGCATTTACGCGCTCGCCACACCTATCGTGTTGTAAACAACGGAAGGGTATCCATGGATAAAACATAAAAAAAACAACGAAAATCGGAAAATAATATACAAGTCAAGTGTAATGAAGTGTAGGAAAGGAAAATGGTTAAAAAATAAGGGTTTAATATACTGAAATTTTAATCGACCGTTCTGGGTAACATCGGATCCGATTGGAATCCGCCAGACTAGTTTTCAAATCTTTTGTGGTCGAGTGCCGGCAAAACTATGTCACAAAACGTCAACCTACCCTTCCTATGTGAAATGCAGTATAGACATTTTTCTATTGCAAACTTCTTCAGTTCCAGCGTGTTCAATAAGCTCTCTTACTTCCAGCTGGGCGACTTACTGATCAAGCCGATCCAGCGCATCCAGAAGTACCACCTGCTGGTGAAGAAGATCCTTACTTACTCGGAGCTGGGCAACGCGCCGCCGGCCGTCATCGAGGCGCTGCGCGAGGCCGTGCACTGCACCTCCATCATACCCAAGAACGCCAACGACATGATGGACGTCGGCCGCCTGCAGGGATTCACGGTAAATATACCATAACCATACCATACGCTACATACCATAACCATACCATAACAGACCACTGCTGGACATGGGCTTCCCTAGTCGGAGGGTATTGCTATACTCACCACGCTTGGCACGCGGATTGGCGAGCGCAGTCCAAGATGTTGCATTTACAGGGAACGCTGCTGCCCATTCCCTGGATGATTATCCCTTAGTCGCTTTTTACGAAACCCACGGGTAGAATTGGGGTGATGCTATTCTAAGCCGGAATCACACGGCACATTATATAAATTATTACGTAGATACGAAATTAAAACTATCAAACTTTAGAAAAATTAGATGCCGGTGACATAAAACTGTGTTGTTAGTTTCTAGATTTCCCCTTATTGCGGGGTGTCTGATAGGTGATAGCAAAGCAGACACTGACCATTTATGTAGACTTCTCTTTTCGTAATGTTTTGTCTTTTTCATCACATTATGGCATATTACATTATCAAGTGTTTGCCATAAATAAACTTATGAGTAGGTAACAGAAAATGTGAGTATGTTACGAAAGGACTCCATTTTTATTTTGTTTTATTATGTACTCTGATTGCTGGCGAGTTCACACAAAATCATGCAAATTGGTTTGCACGGCACGGGCGGGGCGAACGTTTTATTTGGTTTCCTGTTTGTTGCTTTTATTCTATATTAACAAAACGAATTTGAGTGGTGAAAACCTCGACGCTTAAATAAACAGAAGACACGGTATGAATCGTTTTTTTTTTTAATATCGTGGGACTAAATTTATTTCGTGGAAAAAGAGATTTTTCTCAAACATGCTAGGAAATATGTTCATTTCTTTCAAAAAAAGAATACGCAAAGTTTCCCATTGTGTGTCATGTCTCCGACCGCGCCAGCAAAGTTGTATGGAAATCCTTTGCTGGTGTCCGGCAAAGTAAATTCGTTATACGCTAAGCCACACAGGTAATTAATTTCAAAATAGATATCTCTATGAATCTCATAAGAACGGAACGTAATTTTGTATGAAAAGTTGATATGAACTAACTCAAGACAAGGCTGTATAATTTTATAACCCTTGCCTATCCTAAATGGACAAATAGAATAAAGAAAGGAATGAACTAAACATACATATAGAATGGCTGAATAGCAATGAATACTGTGCCTTGCTAAAGGCCTATTTATTAAAAAATACACAATTGGTGGAAAAACAAACAAATTGGGTGGAGAGACGTGAAAATTTTCATGATTGGGGCTGTTGTATTGTAGTCCTTTTTGTTTAAAACGGAATAAAGATGAGAGTAGTATTAAAAAGGATTGCACGCCGCCAAACATAAGGGGTGCATAAGGGCTGAAGCCAAACTGACCGTGGAAAACATTTTTTATAAAGTACGTACTTACATACATACATCACGCCTTTATCCCTTGCGGGGTAGGCAGAGCGTCAATTACCGTAAAAGTACGGTCGTTATCGCCACGTCTGACACATATTTGAGGGCCGTTTTAGCTATTGTCGTGTATCGCTATAGTGACAGGTTGTCAGCCTGTCGCCTAAAATTGCAATACACATGATACCCTCGAGTCCTTTAGTCGCTTCTTACGACACCCACAGGAAAGAAATGGGGTGATGCTATTCTAAGCCGGCATCACACGGCCTCTAAGCCGGCATCACACGGCCAGTGTGTTATTTCCTAGCATTTTTTGAGAAAAGCACTATGTAAGCCTCGGGGAAAATGACTTTGCTTGACTCGTATAATTGAAGTCCTCGCCTACGGCTCGGACTTCAAACTCTACTCGTCCAGCAAAGCCTTGTTTTCCCGGCCTCGACAACAATGTACTATTGTCCTCTTGATGAAAAAGAGATTTATTCCTGTAATACCCTTGTGCTCTTAGAAACTGCATATTACGGTTAATTATAAAGGACAGGAAGGTTTATTATGGTTAATTATTCCCAGTTTGCCACCCGTTCTAATACTGGTAAGCTTTGGTCCAGTCTTGTTGTATTTTTTTCGTGTTGCATTGCGTTGCGAACAATAAAATTATAATGTATTCAAATTGAGATACCGGCTTCAGGCCCATGGGGGAAATCCTGCCTCCCAAATTGCATTACATACCGCACTGCAAACCAATTTCAATAGTCCGTGAATTGTTCATTGTGATCCCTGATGTGTTTACCGATCTCCGATGAATGCTTTATTATGCGACTGTTTTATTTTCAAACTAGCGCTGCTATTGGTGAATGTTTTTTTAATTAATAAATTATCAAGCTAGCTTCGCTACCGCTGATTTTATCTTTTCATGAAGTTGGATATGCCTTTAGGGTTGATAGTTTTTTTGCTCCTTAATGTAATGCGATGTGAATTATTATAATAAAAAGCCATACTATGGTGACTTCATAGTCTATATCCAATCCGCTTGGAACACCCAGTCGACGAATGATCCTTAACGTATTTAGGTGGTAATTTTCTTTGTGATACTCAATCAGATGGTTTATTTTGCTAAGCGATGCCCTTTTAAAAACAGGAAATAAGACTAGAAAAGTATAAGTTAGCAAAAAGCAAGTGTGTGCGTACTGATTAAAAATTCTATTCGTCAATACCGTAAAGTGGTAACTGTGTGCAGTGCAGACGTAGCCGTCGAACAACTAAGATCGTAATCTCGTTACTAAATCTGTCTGTAACACGCAGCGTAATTTACCTATGACACGAGAAATAGCAGATTAATGCAAATAAATATTTCGTTTCAAAAGCCATACTATAATTTTTGGGCAATGCTTTAAAAATTGTTGTTTTTTACGCGATAGTGAGAAATCACGCAGAAGGATATACACAAATTCATCATAAAGAAAAAAATAAGATGAGCGAAAGTTAACAGCTGAAACTAAAACTGGTGTCTGCATTGCGAGTTTTTCATTAATTTTCGATTCATGATGTGTTTCTCTCTAAACCATGGTGTATTTGATGAGCATGCTTGGTGCGTGTTCCAGGGCAACATCACGGCGCAGGGCAAGCTGCTGCTGCAGGAGCCGCTGGTGGTGTCGGAGGTGGGTGGCTCCGGCTCCGACAAGGGCAAGGAGCTGCACGTGTTCCTCTTCGAGCAGTGCGTCATCTTCAGCGAGGCCGTCGGCAGGAAGAGCCAGTTCACCAGCCCCACCTACCACTACAAGGGGCACGTGCAGGTTAGTTTCATCTTATGTGACACCAATCCTACAGGGCTAGCTGTACGATACGAGCCGCTGCTTGACAAAGGCTATGAGTATAATATAAATCAAAATATTAGTAAAATTTACCTGAGTAAAAAAGCAACAACACATGAGATCTGCTTACTTGCAGGTGAACAAAATGGAATTGGACGAGGACAGCAACGGGTCGTTCGTGATCCACTCGCTGGACTCGACGAAGCCGAAGCACTCGTTCGTGTGCCGCGCCCCCGAGGCTCGCCGGCAGGAGTGGATCCGCACGCTGTCCAGCATCCTGCGCTCGCAGCGCATGTTCGGCGAGGCGCTCGAGAACCCCGGCGCGTACTTGCGCGAGCTGCACCGCGACCACCGCGACGTCGCCGCGTAAGTACTCGCCCGACGGACGAGCCACCCAACACACACGGCAACACTTCTTAAATATTCCAGCTCAGAACAAATGTTGTAGTACTTTTATCTGGGTACTCGATGTACTTCCCTGTTTCTCACTGCTTATTTTCAATGTGTTCATTGCTAAGTGTGACTTATCTTGGCATAACTATGTGTTAGCAGCACGGGACATAGTCTAGGTCTAGCCCCTGTCAGTGACCGTATCTGCTTAAAGGATCAAATTATAATAATATAATTCTACTCATTAGTGTGCCGTGTTTATTAAATATATAAAATGATAGCCTGCTTCTCGCTTTTCTGTAGACGAATTTGAAAAAACGCAACTATAAGCAGAAATCCTCGCATTTCAAAACAACCTTTCGCATTCGAACAGCTAACTATTTAAAGGAAATTTTAACTGTGCACTTGATAGTAAGAACTATTAATGTCAACGTTGATTGAATGCATTTTGTTTTCGAATATTTTCCATTGGTCTGAGGTCTGCTGCAGTAAGAAAATTAAATAGTATACATGTTGATTGTTGTGTAATTCGTGTCTTTATGATAACTGCCATTAATTAATCGGACAATCGTTTATTATATTAATCAAAATTTACCAAGTCTTTTGACTTTTGTAGTAGATACTAGTATTGTGTATATGTTACCGGCCAAACCCGATTTTAGGATTAACTAGTTTTTCCTAGGCCAAAGTAGTTTATCCTACATGCGATTGGATAAACCGGTATAGACTAGGCTAAACCGGTCCGTCCGATGGCCGATAGGAGAAACTAGTTAATCCTAGGCTGAACTAGTTTAGACTAAAATTAATGAATACGCTTCAGGATAAACTGGTTTGGCTTAGTTAAAAATGATTAAGGCTACAGTGACGGACCTCTAGAGGGTAGAGGGTAACGTCGGACATCCTGGAGACATCGGACACCCTAGAGGGTGGGGTGTAGCATCGGTGGAGCGTAAAGGGTATAATCGAACACCCTGGAGGCATCAAACAACTGTGAGGCTCGATTACCCTGGAGGGTGCTGGGTAGCGTCGGACACCCTGAAGGCTCAGACACCTTGTAGGCCCTGATGCGAGCACTTGCAACATCGCTGTCGCCGATAGCTCTCACGAGCTGTCACATCACAGGTGTCGTTGTTCTGTGGGAGCCCAGCCCACGGCAGGTAGCGTCTGAGCTTTTAGGGTGTCCGACGCTACCTCGCATCCTCCAGGGTGTTCGAGCCTTACAGGTGTTTGATGCCTCCAGGGTGTACGTAGTGCCTCACTGCAGGGCGTCCTTCCAGAGCGTCCGAGCCTTCAGGGTGTCCAATGCTACACCCCACCCTCTAGGGTGTTCGAGTCTCCAGGGTGTCCAATGGCTCCAGGATGTTCGACGTTACCTTTTACCTTCTAGAGCTACGTCACTGTAGCCTTTAGCATTTTTAACTAAGCCAAACCAGTTTATCCTGTTGTGTACTTATTAATTTTAGGCTCAACTAGTTCAGCCTAGGATTAACTAGTTTCTCCTATCGGCCATTGGACGGACCGGTTTAGCCTAGTCTATACCGGTTTATCCAACCGCATGTAGGATAAACTACTTTGGCCTAGGAAAAACTAGTTTATCCTAAAATCGGGTTTGGCCGGTAACACATACATGTTTTACAAACGTGGAAGACTAAATTGTGGTATTCTGAAGTATTTAAAAAGTGGTGTCGTGTGGAGTGGTGATGTCCGTAATGAAGGTGGCGGTACTGTATAATCTAGTGTAGCTTGTGTTTGCTTCCCCGTGTCGATAACTGGCATTACTAACACTAACCAGCTTGTATCGGAAACGCTACAGGACATTAACAAATAAGTTTCAACTATAACGAACATAGACAAAACTAACTGCTGTTTAGATAACTACCAACTAACGATGTAATAAGTAAATAATGCAGAGAGTGCAAGAGATAGGTTGACAAAAATTGACCTTTAAGTCGCATGTGGAGTTTCCCACATCAAAGAACATTCATTCCAACATAATAACCTCCATCCTGCCAAATACAATTTGAATACTAAAAAACAGCAGTGGTTCGTTCACTGACTTTCAAATCGGATATCAGTTTTTGCTAACATGTCTTTTACACCCTGTATGCTAAAGTAATGTCGCCATTCTATTCTAGTTGATCGAATGTCCCGTTGCATTTTCGCCGTAAGTCGCGCGTCTACGACAAACTGGCTTCTATGATGATATCTCTTCGGTGCCAGGTAGCTTATACATCGCGCAGCTAACTGAATCAAAATATAGTGTTATATTCCAATGTGGTAATTAAATACACTTTAACACACAGAGAGCATATTTTTAAACATAACACTGCAACGGTGTATAGGCTACAAGCAGATAAATATGCTCTTAGTATATAAGTAAAGCTTTATTTTTGTAAATCAGTAATTTATTTTTAATACATTCCAAAAACGATCCGGCAATTGTAAAAAGTATTACATTTAAATTCTTTGTGTATCTTTATCTTTAAATAACACGTTCGATATAACTCTTTCTATCAATTTACTTCTAGTACCTATGTAATTCTTGTAAAGGGTTATTGATCAATCTGTAGTCGTCAACACAATCAGTAACATTTCTGAAACCCTTTAGGGTTTTCGTTCGTAGAATACCTATTCCGGACAGGACGGTGTGTGTAAAATACAGTAGGTAAGGATCAAATCATGACTAAAAATATACTAAAATGATTAAATTATTCAAAATCTCTAACAGTTAAATGTAGAACACACGAATATCAAATTGTTCCATAATGAAATGACTGACTGACGGAATCTGTCCAAGGCACCATTCTTTCGATAAATCCTAGCTCAATTGAAAACAAAAAATATGTTGAGGAATAAGGATTCATAACCCTGTACATTAGAATTAACCTTGGGGAAAATAAGGCGTAGCTAGTCATAGGTTTAACAAGTGGTGATGGATAAGATAATTAAGAAATATTTAATTTGCATTCATGAATTTACGCAACGCAGACTCGAGTTAAAAAGTAGCTTTTGACTAATTAAAAAGCATCGGTGATAGAATTCATTTGAATTGTAGACTCTTCATCTACAATATTATGTTTCTGGTGTGTTGTAAAAGATATCAATCCCAAAGATATAAAAATTCGCAGAAATCTCTCAAGAATTAGTATCTTAACAATCATGGCAATGGTTAAGCATATACTTTTTCTTATTTATTCAATGTTACTTTTTGAGTCGATGACTGCAAACGTGTGCTCGTGTGCCCGTGTGCTCGTGTGCCCGTGAGCACGAGTGCACGTGTGTGCATCGGTATTGCGCATCGCGTCTCGATACAGCTAAGCTATAATGTTTACTAGTAATATCAATTACTATTGTCCACATTAGGTTAACTCTACACTGGAATTGATATTTAGATGTATTTATCTTATAATTTAAATTAATTAGGAGTTCACCTTAGATAACGACAACGTAATTTATTGTTGTAAATTTATAATGATTAAACCAGTTTAAGCCTGTTAGATATTTTTTAATTTTGCATATTTCGTTTGTGTGCTTGGATATAGTGTCAGGTAGGGAAAAGACTTCTTTGCCTGATGATGTCGTTACATAAATCGCAATAAAATACTGCCAATGGTATGGTTAGATTTGAACCATCGGATGTTGCCTTACAATTAAGTTTACTTGTATTCGGTGTCATTTTGTGATTTGACGTGATTATCTATTAGACACAATGGAATTGATTGTAATGATAATTGTGTACGTTAAATATTTCGTGTTATATTATATTATTATTATTCCTAGTTATATTACTATACCGTATAATATTATGCTGTAATTAATGCATACTGCTGTTAAAACAAGAGGCATTTTACATTCAGGTTGTGACCGGCTAATTAACAGCCAGTTAAAAACCCCAATACAAAGCAATAAATAAAATAATCAGTTAATAAAACAAGTTAGTTTAGTTCATATAGGTACGCCTGTTTGCCTTTTATCTTGCGTTGGAACTTTAATATAAAACTTTGAAATAGTATGCTAGAAAAAACTTATCCGCTGAACATATTCCCAAGATTTTGCGGTTAATATGACAAAGATAATGTCCGTATCAGCTACAGCCTATAGCAGCATATTTTAACATAAAACTCTTTTAAATGTTTTTCTGGTTTTATATCCTTGGTAAATTACAGGACTATGCGTGATGTCTTGATCCCACATCTCAATAACCTAGTAGTAAAAGTTCTAATTACTTTTTTCATTTCCCTTATACTTTGCAGCTCATGGTATGCGGGATAGAAGTTATCATTTATTTCTGTGGGAAAAGTGTTCAGTTTTCGGATCGCTATCGACCATTAACTTCTTGCTTAAGAACTAAGAAAGAGCAAGAATTTCTCATTTCGTCGAGAGCTTTATATATTTTTATCTAAATTTTGTTTTTCGGTGAACGACTAGACAGCAATACCTGTCTGGACCGCATTATATTTCCCTGGTGGTCCTATAATCACCAGGGATCTGATAAAAGTCTAACTTCCAAAAGTACAGCCCAGTTAAGATCAGTTCAAAAGTTTTTACTTCGATTATATTTACTTACATGCAATAAATAAATAACCCTATAATATCCTATATAAGTGTTCTTGCTCTATTTACTCTACGTTACCCAGCGTCTTTAAAATTATCTTATCGATAGGTAAATAGTACCTATATTATTACGAGACATCGCCTTTCAACACGTGTATGTAATGCAATAAAGTTTCGTGACGCCATTTACATGTATTATGATAGCGAGTATATTTTATGATTAAGTGGTAGAATTAAGTAGGATTCGACGAAGACTGCATAAAAATGTTTTTGAATGAGACGGAACTGATAAAGATTTTGTGAAATCTAAAGAAGCCGGAAAACGTTAGTGAGGTTACGATCTTAGTGAGATATATTTTTTGTGATAGGGAATACAAGAGACCTCATTTCAATGTTGAAAACGATTACTGCCATTGGTACTTAATAAATGTATACCAAATGTGATTGTGGAAACGCCCAAATTCAATGTGATTAGATAAAATATCGTTGTCTGTAGTTGAATAAGCGCAAGTAACGCCACTTGAATCTTACCTAATACAAAGTTAGGTCAGCATGAATACCTATTGTATTGTGACGCTATCAATAGCTCAGTTTCAAGTAATTCATAATGATGAAAATAAGTGAATATTCATTTCACTAGAAATAATAATAACACGAACACTACATTATTGAATGTGGTAGTGAAGACTATTAAAATTTATGCAGAGTTATAAATTGTACATAGGTGTACTTAAATGTAAATTTTGGTTACATTTGAAAACAGGCTTTTAAAAGCAAAATGTTCGGAACAATTTACTAATTAATTAGGCATGTAAAACTTTATTTTAGGCTGCTGATAATCTATCGGGAGTTCGCTTTAGTCGTGTATTTTATTGAAGATTAAAATGCCGCGTTTTTGTATTTTAGCGAATACAACCACAATCATTTGCTATCTTATTAATCTATATTATGCGATTCAAATGTGCAGTAAGGTGTTGCATAATGAAAGTGTGATAATTCGCTGTAATTAGTAGCAATTTTGTAACGCAATAGCTGCAATATGATACAACGTTTCTGATAGTGGCGTTATTAATAATGAATAATTCTGTGTGCTCTCAGAGTTCAGAGGAAACCCTACGAATCACCCTAACACTAGACATAAAAAAATCGTTACATAAATGTAGTTGCGTTCTAGCACGCGCCATGTCTTATTGCAATAAGTGGATTGATTACGTTGGTTCGTAGGGTCAGAAACGTTCCTCTTCTCTGAGCGTGAGCTGCGCTTGTATTCACCCAACGGAAGGGTCTACTACCACTTGAACTGGTGAGACAGGTTTCTTATATGTACCTGTTTCGGCATAGAAGCTGGATTATACAGCTGATCAGAATATGCAAGTGCAAAAAATCTTATAGGGAAACGCAATATATTATTCTTCCGAATGTACTCGTGCATTCGTGCTTGTTTGACTATGGTCGCTTTTGTCTACAACAGCGCTTCATATGTGTTTAGGTGTAGCTCATGTGTAACATTCCCTAACTACTATTCTTCTAGAGAGAACTAACGTAGATGCTCGTAATGTTATACTATAAATAATAACTTTCGCTCGCATGTTTTGGCAGTAGCATTTTAAAATATAAACACGCGTACGTTTATAGTAACCCACCGTAGAAGTTGTCCACCAATTACATCCACCGGTCTTATATCATAATAACTGTCAAAACATCATCATTGTGAGCATCGTGCTTCTTTGTAATGGAAATATACTTATCAACATCATGTATTGAGTAGTATAGTAACTATCTGATATAGGCATTTTTTTCGTATTCATTCTGAGATAGTAAACTGTGTTAAGTATGACTATTACGATCGAGTTGACTAGGTCTTACAGTACCTTCCCTAAAATACATTGATACTTAACAGTTTAGTGATACTATTCTATTAGTAACGTCGACCAAACTTATGTTTTCTAAAATATCTGCTGTATAGCAGAAATATTATTGTTTTAGCTATCATATCTGTATATATTTAAGTCTATAAAGTTCTTATCAATATGTATATATTATATTTAATACTAATAATGCTAACTTATAATTACTTCACCAAATCCTTGTAACACTCGAATTGTATGTTACACGAGTAACAAATAAATGTGTATAAAAAAGCTTGTGGTTTTCTGCTTCTAGTCCTGCATGCTAGTTAGTTTTTTTTATATTTTGTTTAAAGGGCGCAGCCAAAGTTGGTAATTATTGACAAACCTTATTAAAAGTTCAGTTACAGTCAGCTATAATAAATTGAATTTATTTAACACATAAAGACACAAAGTCTACGACATGATGCACTATTAATGTAACTATGATGCGTTAGGTAAACATTGTAATTGTAACCTACTTACATTTCCAGTTTCATTATTTGATTGATAGACTCCTATTTGTTTTACCATGAAGCTGTAGCCCCCTGTTTTGTTTGTTTATTTTTGTTTACCCGTGTTGTGTGTTGGGCGGCGTAGCGGGGGCGCTGCCGCCGGTCCGGGCGAGGGGTGGTGCGGGCTGCGCAAGACGGAGAGCGTGCCGCCGTCGGTGGGCGTGCGGCTGGCGCCCGAGCTGCGCGCGCGCCACCAGCGGCCGCACGCGAAGGCCAACACCATCAACCTGCCCACTAGCACCATCCGCGGCGACGACCGCTCCAAGGCGAGCGCCAACGTGGCCGCCAACAACGCCGCCGTCACGCCTACCTCGCCGCCGCATAACGTAAGTACACAGCCTGGGAATCTTGACTTACTAAACATCAATAGATATAAAAATGTGGGGTGCAAAAATACAACAATGTACAGGGTGTTTGAAAAAGTAGTACCTTCCTTTAAACCACTAGTTGTGTAGGTATAGCATTTTTTTTTAATCAATCATATTTAAGTAATACTTTCCATTCATCCCTATTTATGAGCGCGACGTTACAGTACCTATAGTTGCTGTAGCACCGTTGTAGACCTTATTGCGCGCGGCGAAGAAACCGTAAAAAGAAGAACTGAGCGGTAATAGGTAAAAATAATAGCCGACTGTGCACCTTGCTGTGTTATAAGGTGGAACGGTTTAATAAAAATATTTAGAAATACATTTTATTCTTCTAATTTTTTTATAAAATGTTTATATTAAACTTTGTTATACCTATAGAACGCATGGTTTAAAGTACTACTTTCCCTAACACCCTGTATAAGAACATGAAACCTCTGATCATATTTAGTGTTCAACGACATACTATTTTAAAATAAGATCTATAATAAGTATTCAATACTCTCAAACACACATCGTACATAGTTTAGAATTAATTTAATATGGTTTTAATATCTGGGTCCTGAACAACGTGTTTCATGTTCATAGACTGTTACGTGTCTTGATTATCCATTACCTTCCAACTAATCTTCAATGAATATCTCTAACTAAAAGTATCTCTGTCACATTCAGTTTAATAGGCTTACACAAGTACCTATAGGAGATGGTTTAAATTATACTAATCTACGATTTTACACGCTATCTGTTTAAATTAACTGGTGGTAAAAATATACATAAGTAAGGAAGAAACCATTGTCATTTTTAGGGTTTCGTAGTCTACTAGAAACCCTTATCATTTAGTCAAGTCTGTCTGTCTGTCTGTATGCCGCGCCCTCATATTTTCTTCAGTTTTATAGCTATCGACTTGAAAGGTGTGAAGATAGATCGTGTTGACTCAAATATAGAAACATTGAGAAAAAATTATATCAAATGTTTTTTGGACCCCCATTTTGGATTCCCATACAAATGAAAGGGAGGCGAAAAATATTTTTTTATTCCTGTAATATTGAGTAGGTCTTTTAAAACTATGGGGCGGTTTCTTTAAAACAAAGTCACTAAAATGTTTCTGTCTTGAGATAGGTATTTGCTTTTAAAAGGGGCGTTTTTGACCCATAATTTGTTCCAGCTGTAACTAAAGTATAAACGGTAAACTCTTAAAAAATATAATATGGAATATAGTTTACAATATGAAGTTACCATGAAAACTATAACAGATATTGTACCACTTAAGATTTCAGATAAATAAAAGTTTTTGTATTTGCGGTTGGTAACCATACAGCTGCAAACAAACCAGCAATAAAATTAACATTGTAACGCTGAAAAACCTTAAAAACCCTATTCGTGGGCGGTCCGACATAAACAAAATGGCTCATGGCGCCCAGTATCCTATTCTAAACCTATTTACCGGAAAGTGATGAAGATAACGTTTTCAAATGGGTGAACAAAATGAGTTTTTTAGAATGCAATTTGAAATGCTTTGCCTTATAGTTTTAGCTTAAATTAAACCTAATTATTTGAAACATAAATAATACGGGAAGCAAAATTAACTTCTAAGTTGGGGTATCTGTTTTTCTTTTATGTTGCTCTATCGTTTTCTTCTGCATGTCTTCTTATTTTTGACGCTTGCCTGTATTTTCTTTTGTTGTAGGTATGATTACATGGGAATGCATTTTTAACAAAAGCGGACCGATATGACTCACGTGCAACTCTTCGTTAAATTGTGCTCAGTGATTTTAAACTACCGCCAAAGACTAAAATATCTTAAGTTTTATTTATTGACCTTTAATTAACAGTTAAAATAGCAGAAGTGTGGGATAACAAAAATAAATGGGTGTCGGAGCACCGGGTGAGCATGCATGCAACGCTTACTATCTCTTCTATCGCTTTGTAAATTACATGCATATTGTGCCAGTGACATTCAGTGTACTGTATATTCGCAATATACAACAGGGCCTGTCGAAGCGGCCGTGGGGGCTAAAGCTGCGTCGAGGAGGTAGCAGCGGCGGCTCAGGAGGAGGCGAGCCCAGCGCCGAGGGGGTGGTCACCGAGCTGCGCCCTCCCGAGCTGGCCGAGCCGGCTGCGGACGTGGCCGTGGCGGCCGGCGGCAGCGCCACGCTCGCTTGCCGTGCCATCGCCACGCGCGCCACCGCCTCCTGGCGCAAGACCGCGCCGGACACGCGCGCGTTGCGACACGGCGGTCGTTTCAACATCTCCCTCGCAGCTGACGGGCTCGCGACGCTCACGATACACCAGTGTCGGACCTCGGACGCTGGCGTCTACTGCTGCTTGGTCAGCAATGAGCTCGGAGGCGTTCAGAGCTCGGCGCGCCTCACAGTCGGAGCTGCGGGCGCGCCCGGCATGCCCGCGGTACGCGCGCACCCTGGCGGAGGGCTTGTTGTACAATGGGACGAATCTTCCGCCGCTCATTTGGAATACTGTCGCGTCGGTGAAGGAGAATGGCGGCGTGCCACCGAAACCCCCGCCGCGGCAAACACTTTAGCGCTGGAGGAACTGCCGGGCGGGCAGTACAGCTTCCGGTTGATGTGCGCGCGCAGCGGCGCCGCGGGGCCCGCCACCGCGCCCGCGCCCTGCGGCGGCGGCGGCGGCTGGCAGAGGGAGCAGTTCGCTAGGAGATACTCGGTCGAAGAAGAAATAGGCAGAGGGCGCACCGCAAGAGTATTAGCCGCCCGAGATACTGGAACCGGTCAAAGAGTCGCTCTGAAACAGGTTAGTTGGAAAAGTAGGGTTATTATGGTAAACGTAAAATCAACTATCACGTCATCATCCTATCTGAAATGTAGGTCTTGTCAAAACATGGTCAAGACCTACAACAGATAGACAGTCGTAACTTAAAGCAGTTTTCTTATTTTGTAACTTTTGACTTAGTAATACCTACACCTTCATCCTTAGGAAATTTGAATTACGGTCTCTCTCTCTCTATATGAGACACCAAGTCGTTCGATGGCCCGATAAACCTTGGTGTTAGAGTTTTACTTGGTGTTATGTTTGTGTAACGACGATAGTTGGCTTTACTTTTCGGAGATAAAGTACTTGATGTGAATATCCAGGTTGTAACGATCCGATGTGTGCAGGTGTTGTCCGGTCGCGGCGCGGACGCGATGCGCGAGTACCGCGTGCTGTCGCAGGCGGCGCACGCGGCGGTGGTGCGCGCGCTGGCCGTGTTCGCGGAGGTGCCGGCGCCGGGCGCGCACACGCTCGTGCTCGAGCACGTCGGCGGCGGCGCGCTGCTCGAGTGGGCCGCCAACTCGCCCGCGCACTACACGCAGCGCGCCGTCGCCACGCACACCAAGCAGCTGCTCTCCGCGCTGCAGTACCTGCATGCGAGCAACGTGGCGCATCTCGACGTGCGGGTGAGTCATTCTTATATAAAACACAGCTACTTAGCTTAATTCTACCTGCAGCTTTATTTTCCTGTTTTTTCTGCAAATAGAAACAACATTTTACCGAAAGACTGACTTATCGACTTTCTTTCAGCCCGAAAACATATTAGTGGAACTAGGCGGGCCGCAGCCGCAGCTGAAGCTGGTGGACCTAGGTTCCGCGGTGGAGATGGGCGGCGCGGAGGGTGCGACGGGACGCGGGGGAAGGGAGGTGCTGCCGCCCGCGCCCGCGCAGCTCGAGTTCGCGCCGCCCGAGTGCGTGCTCGGCCGCCCGCCCGCGCCCGCCTGGGACGCCTGGGCGGCGGGCGTCTTCTTATACGTCTTTTTGACAGGAGTGAGTATTAAAGTGTATCGATTTCAGGGTTGCACTGCACCAGTCGGCACGAATTCTCCTTTGCCTGACATCCTTTTATTTTTGCTTGAGTAAAGAAGTAGCTTCTCAAATATAGTACAGGATAGACCAATGAGTGCTGACAGGTGAAGTCCAACCTAGCTTTCCAAATTTCTATAGTTTGACAACTTCGTGCACGACCTTCCTGCGGGGTACAGACGGTCGGGGGGCGAGGAAGCACGTCATTTTAAGGCCGTGCCGTGATGCAAAAAGGGTTTTTTCAATTCAAAATTTTTGCACTTGGAGACGACACCTGACTGTGATTATTTTATATATGATTTTTGATAATATTTGCTAGATTTTCAACGTTCGCAAAACACGATTCGATTAAATTTTCTCGATAGATTTTTTTTCCAAAGATGACACCATTTTTTTAGATTTTTTAACTTTATGCCGAAACGGTGACGAGTTAATCAATGATTTTTCGTAAGCATAAGCACATTATACTTATCTAGTTCGTCAACGTTTGTTTTTTTATTTAAACCTTTTATTGCTGAAAAATCAATAATTTTAGATTTTCAACAATGGCTTGGTTTCAACCATTTTGCGGACGGGTCGCTCTGTCCCTCTCTAACGCGTACGCGCGAATTGCAAACAGGCCACACCCAGCTGCGCTCTCATTCCACCGTGGCCACTGCCAGAGAGAGGTCATGTCGCACGCTACGCCGAAACTGACAGCTTTTGTCGTAATTTCAGTTATTTGTTTATTTGAAGATTGTGTAAATTTTTAGGCTTCTAAATATTTTGTAGTCAACTCTGAATAAGATACGTTATTAGAATATGTGTATCTAGTTTTTTTACGCCAGTTTACGGTCTTGTGCCTCCCTCATCCAGTGTCCCCATAACGTAAATTTGAAAAATGGGCTACAAATCAAAAACAATCATATCGAGGAAGCGCAAAAAAGATTTTTTCAACGCGAAAATAGCAAAATGTAAAAAAAAAACAAGGAAATAAGTACATTTAGCATTACGTAAACGTTTTCTTGCTCATATTTATCAAGTACTATTTTACGTGAAAAAGGAAATTATATTTGTTAGTCTTATGTTAGTAAAGAAGAGTAGTTAGCTTTTTTTACTAATAATGCGTACACATTATGTAGACACCTCATTGGTAGAGAGAAGTGTTGACGCATGGAATCTCCTCTAATCAATCGCATTACTTTGAACGAGTTTGCCGATACCTACTCTAAATTTTGATACCTCTCTTGGATGTGACTTTGGCTTAGTGGCTAGAGTGAGTGAATTCTTTTGCATACTAATAAACTTTGGGTACTCGGATCAAATCCCCGAGATATAGATTTTTTGTATTTATTTTGTTGGATATTTTTAGGTTTTCTCTTTTTACACTCTTACTTTTATCATAAATTCTTATTACACTTATTACTTATTCTTTCATGTTTTTTTTTAAACTTGATGAATGATTATTGGATTATTATTTATTGCTTATTATCAATGAAAACCATCATAATTACATGAACATATTCACAAAATTATTTAAATAAATTTTATATTTACAGATTAGATTAGATCTTTACAGATTTTTAAATTGCGAAAAAATCTGCCACAGACGTCACGGAGACTCTGGCACAGAGTACATAGAGTCGCCAATACATTATTTAAATTTAATGACCAAACAATGTACGTACTACGTACCTACCAAAAACTTTTTTTTACTTGATATTATTAGTAATAGCTTACACAGATAGTCAATTTTTAAATATATTTATAGGTACCTACTAAAATTTATATACAATGAAATTTGACTAGTGACCGACACCTCAGGACGGGCTGGTGATAAGGTTCAACTTTCCCTAAGGAACAAAGGTCGAAATATGAAAAAAAAAATTGGTTCTCCACTAGTAACTCAAAATATCAGCTGATTGGCAACTTTGTTTGTATGGGAGGTACATATTATTTCGACCCATGTTCGTTGGACAAAGTTGATTCTCATACCAGCCCGATCAGAGGTTTCGCTATCAGCCACTAGTAAAATTTCACCTAATATTATGGGCATTAAATTCTAACACTACTTCCAGTACCTACATACTTACATATTTTTATTAAGAATATTGGAAACCCGACTTTCAGTTGAGAAATGTCAATTATTGCAAAAAGGGACAATGATAATGACATAAGTGTATACTATATAAGTGCATAAGTGTATACAGCAGTGCAGATGCCGAAAGTCGCATGTTCAAATGTCTATCTGGGGGCATGGCAGTGCCCCCGCCAAGTCGAGCGCAAAGCAAACACTACCGTACCATCCTTTACTGGAACAATTTCGCCGCATTTTCAAGCCCCTATCTCGTAGTAAGCTATAATCACATACTTAAAAGCCAAAATTTCAAGTCATTTAGTCATTTAATTCCGAAGTTAAGCAAAGGCAAAGTTTCACATTTTAGGCAGACACTCACTCACTCATGATCATCAAAATAGGACTAGTGCTTCTCATAAACTCAGAGAGCTGAAATTTAGTACGGAGTTATATTTTTAATGACCACATAAAGGAAAACTTTAAAAACTAGGATAATCGAAGGTGGGTGAGGCACACCACTAGGAGCCCAGCTACACCATAGGAGATACAGATATGACTTCAAAGTTGTTCAGCTTGATGGGATTCTTCTATAAAAATAAGTGAATTTCCACCAAAAACATTCTGTAAAAAAGTAGCCAAGTCTCGATGGAGCTGCTTGTTTATCTCTAAAAAGTAATCAAATCTAGGCAAAGTCATGCCAAGTCTAAGGTTCCTTGATACTATATCTTTAATGTTATAGTAGTTTTTATACGACTGGCCGTTGAACGTTACGTTTACATACGATTTGTGGATACAATTTAACGGCCAGTCGTATAAATTTAACTATATGAATAAAGAAATAGCATCAAGGAACTTTAGACTTGGCATGACTTTGCCTAGATTTGACTTTGGCTAATATCTTATCAAATATATTTTTATTATTAATTATTAATAATAAATAAACTAGCCTGATGAGATACAGAGCAGACTGGAAAAATGGCGGGAAAAGCTTGAGAGTGTCGGCCTGAGAAACAGCAGAACGGAGACTGAATAAAAGAAATGTTTTGTGATTTCGGCGGTCTCTCCGGCTATGCTCCGGTAGCGCTAAATGGCGTTACCTTACCAGTCTGCTCCGACTTCAGGTACCTCGGTTCACTTCTGCAAGGCGATGGTGAGATAGACCGGACTATCAAGCCAAGCACAAAATAAATGCAGGATGGATGAAATGGCGACATGTCACGGGCACAGTGTGTGACCCACGAATGCCCCTCAAACTGTAGGGCAAGATTTACAAGACGGTGGTCAGACCTGTCGTCATGTATGGATCTGAGTGTTGGCCTACAAAGGTGACGGATAAAAGACGATTACATGTATCTGAAATGAGAATGTTGAGATGGATGTGTGGTGTGACAAGAATGGATAAAATAAGGAATGAGTATATTAGAGGAAGTTTAAAAGTTGCACCTGTGACAGAAAAGTTGAGAGCTAGCCGTAAGGAGGGATGGAAATCATGTGACGAAAAAGGTAATGAATATGAATGTGGATGGACGCAGAAGGAAGGGAAGGCCTAAAAAAGTTTGGATGGATTGTGTAAAAGATGATATGAATCAAAAAAGTGTAAACGAACATTTGACGGCTGATGAATGGAAGAGAAAGACATGTTGCGGCGACCCCAAATAAATTGGGATAAGGGCAGGCAGATGATGAGTAGAAACCCTAAAAAACCCTAAAAATGGCTATGCCAGTCGGTATCTTTTCAATAAGACTACTTTAAAATATATTTTTTTTATAACTCGGACATTAATGCCTAGTAATAAGAATAAGAATAATTTATTAAAAAGCTTAATTTCAAAAGAGACATCCGGAAAATGTGTGAAACGCGGGCGGAGAATTTCGACTGAAGTGAGAGTTATACAGGTTTAAAGTACATAATTAATAAAGCAAAACTCCTAAGGTATATTTTAGAAAATTATCCCCGTTTTTTATTAAAATAAGTTTTAAATAAGTGAAGTGGTAATCATAATGATAATGCTGGCAACACTATGGTAAAATCTCAGTTTGGCACCGCTAAAAGAGCTCGTATCCGAGCCAGAAACCCTTTAATTAAGGCTCCAGCAGACCAATGCTACGTCGCGTAGACGCAGACGCATGCAACGGTTGTAATGTATGGAGCTGTATTAAGTGGGCATATACGCGTCATTTTCTGGACTTCTTATTTTAATTGCATTGCGTGCCGTATCCGGTATGCGGGAGCCTTAACGCAGACGGAGTGCAGCGCGGGTGCTTTCGTGCAGTAAATAATATAGAGATGACAGGGCCCCAAGTCTGCTAAATGAAAATCGTTTCACTTGGATGTCGATGGCTTGTCAGTTGCATGGTTTTGGTCATTTCGTAGTCTGCTAACAGTTTTTAATGGAAAATCACAGTGGCAATAGAATGACAGTTGTGTGTCGCTGGCATTACAATGGCTAAAAATTAGCAGACTTGGGGCCCAGGTGTTGCGTTGCGTGCGTACGTCTGTCATCTGACGTCTCCATTCCATTACTGCACGCACGCACGCGTGCTACGTTCGGTCTGCGTTAGCTTTAAGGGCGTGCTCTGCGTCGCTGGGACTATCAATGCGAGGACCTGCACTGCTTGAAGTAAGGGCATGCGCTGCGTATGCTTGCCGGTGTGGCAGGGTCTGCGCGCCTGCGTAGAAATACACGCTACGCGACGTGACGCGACACAAGGCGACGCGTCCTGTCTGCGGAGCCTTTACTTTTCTACCTACTCTACACATGCAACCTCATTAAAAACTCTTTAGATGCAAAAAAATATCCCTCGGTTGTCAAGTAATATGTTTGACAATTGATTTGTTTACTTTGAGCTTTGATAATTATTTTACTTATTTTGTGCGATTTTTATAGTTTATTACATATTTTACCGTTACCTGCAGACCAGGGCATCGTCAATAATAATTACATCAGTAGGTTTTTAGTGATTTATTGTGCTTTTTATCGAATAACATGATTTCTTGTGTTTTTGCCTCTAAATCAGTACAATCCTGTATACAGAATGTGCGAATGAAGTCCTATTTGAATACAATTTAGGTATTAAATAATATTCGATGCATAGATAAGTGTAAAAATGTTCTAGGGCATTAAAATATACCTATTTATAAACAATGAAATACAATGTTTGTGTTTGTTTTGGTTTAATGACAGATATGAATGACAGTTTACTTTTTAACATTGATACTTCTGCCATAATTCATAAAGGTTTTATAGATACTATGCCGTCATCTAAGAAGGTTTCATATGATTTCGATGGCAATGCAACAAAAATGCATGTTCGTTTCATTTCATTTCATTTTTAGTACCACAATTTGTTTTTATTAAATATAAAAAAATGGAGGTTTTTTAAATAAAATTAAATATATGCTTTAGTAACATTTCAACTAAGCTTTAAAATGATATACTTTTTATATCAGACGAAATTGAAAAACCCCTTTAATATCACCTTTACATAAAAAGGTAATATTACTTAAAAGTACTTAAATATTACAATATAGTCCTAGTCCTAGTCCTAGTCCTCTGATATGGTTGCGTAGTTCTCCGTCTCATTGATTTATGTCTAGTGACGTCACACATGCGAGCCCGGTCGAGCGTTGCTAGCCTATTAAAAAAATATATATAGGAACTAATAAACTTATGCAAGTAATTTATTTCAGTGAATTTTAACTCATTTTAAAAACTATACGACAAAAACCTACACCTACTGAAATTTAGTGTAGGTTTTGAGTGTTGATCACTAGCGAAATATCTTTTTACTATTAAAAATATCTTCTCCGTTCCATAACCCCATTCAGATAATTTTAAACGCAAGTTCTAGGTTTTTAGTATTGTTCACTAGCAAAATTTAATGTTACAAGTAAAAGAAAATTATCGACTCCATTCCATCTCAATTCTCACTTTTTGTTACATGAATTCAGAGTTGCAAAGCTGTTTATAGTAAAAGTACCTACTTATACCCGCACACCCGAAACGCACTCACCGAATTTTGGATTCTTTGTATGAAAATCTATGAAACCTCGAAAATATTGCCGAACCGCACGCGCCGAATCGAACGGATTCCCCAGCCAGTGCTGATCATCCTACTAATATTATAAAGGCGGATGTTTGTGTGTGTGTTTGTTACGACATCACGCTAAAACGGCTGATTAGATTGACATGAAATTTTGCACAAATATAGAAGAGTATCTAGAATAACACATAGGCTACTTTTTACCACGGGAAAATGTCTTATTCCTACAGGAGCACGCATATTCCAATATTTTTGCAAAGGTGGCGTGACTGAGCCGATTCACGTTTTAAAAGTTTTCGCCGAAAACTAACAGCGACATCTCTTGGCGAGTAATGCTTTTTTTCCCGCGGTATAATAGGTTGCAGCGGGTGAAACCGCTGACGGGCAGCTAGTAGACTATAATAATGATGACTATGACGTTGTCGATGCACAAAATTATATACAAGTTTAACTTGAAATTATAACTTTCCGCATGTAATAGTTGAGTGTGAACACTGTAAACGGGGTTTGGTTGATATTTTGGATCCATTTCATGAAAAATCTAATCCTATATAAGTAAATAAAACGAAAAAGAAAACACAGACGTATAAACTAAACTTTGTATGCTGACTGTAGCAGCGCTGTCAGCTGTCAAGTGCCGCCATTTATATTCCCCTTTAGTGGAACGGATTATACTCTATATCCTCGTTACAATTTGCCAGCAAAAACACCTCGTCATGTTGAACAATTTTTACTTTGAAGCCATTATAATAACTACATGAACAATAGTAAAATTCAATTACTTGACATTCTGTTACCTTAACATTTAGACATTTGGACAAAATGTTTTCTGCTTCTTCTTTACATTTTATCACGTTTACATTCTAGGAATTTGACATTCTGCTACTTTGATGTTTTGTCATTTTGCCTTTCTGCACATTCTACTTCCTTGAACAATAATATTTTTAAAACGTTGACAGCCGATGTGGCGCAGTGGTTAGTATGCCTGCCTGCCACGCAAAGGTTCCGGGTTCAATTCCCGGTGGGGTCACTCACAAAGTTGATATTTATCACTTTGTGAATTTGTTCCCAGTCTGGTTAGGACATTGCAGGCTGAACCACCTGATTGTCCGCAAGTAAGATGGTTCCGTGCTTCGGATGGGCACGTTAAGCCGTCGGTCCCGGTTGCTGTCTATGATGGCGGTCGTTACACAACCATGTCAGAAGCCTGCTACTTGCAGAAGGCGGTTAAAAAACTCTGACACCAGGGTTCATCGGGTCATTGAACGACTCGGTGTCCCACACGAAAAGAGAAGAAGAGAAGAAGAAGAAGAGAGTGGCACCTATGATATGCTCACAAGTTTTGTTCCACCGTAGAACTAGTGGGCAAAAATATTTCCACCTATTGTTGCCTGCTGCATGCAACAAATTTCTGAAAAGTACACATACATGACAAAATTATCCATTAAACTGGGAGGAAAGTACTTTCTTGGCAACACCGATTCGATTCGATGCAGCTGTGCTTGCTACTAAGTGTGCTAAGCCATCCGCATTATTCGGCGCGTACGGTGAGTGCGTTGCCTTGCGGGTGTTCGGGTATATTTACTTTCACCTGTTTTAGAAGTGTATTTGTTCAAAGCTTTTCCCCTAGGTGGCATTGCACTACTTTGTTCCACAATTGATCAACAGATGGCTAATTATTGTGAATTTACTTGGAAATAAAAGTTTTGACATCTTGACCCCCGCAAAGGGAGCACCCCCTGGGGGCGTGGCTAAAACGGTGCTGGCGGCTTCGATGCAGCACCTTAATATGACGTGCAGCGCGGATGCGCGCGTCACCCTTCCCCGCTACACCTCCCGCTACCCGCTGACATCTCGCCCCCCAACGTCTGTCACCCCTAGGGAAGGTCGCGCACGAACTAGCCGGACTATAGTATTTGGAACAAACGAAAGACGGTTATTTCGCGCAAGTGAGAAATTGTAATTAAACATAAAATATTATTTGATTTCATCTACCAAACCTAATTTAATAACTTTCTTTTCAGCTGTCACCGTTCCTAGACGAATCAATAGAGGAGACGACGGCGAACATAATCAAGTGCGACTACTGCTTCCCGCCGGAGCACTGGGAGGGCATCGACGAGCGCGCGCAGGGCATGATCCGCGGCCTGCTCGAGGCCAACCCCGCGCGCCGCCTCGCGCCCAGCGACGCCCTCAACGACACCTGGTTTGACGAGGTAGGGATGTGCCTAGGCTGCTTACATCTCGATAAGTTAAAAACTGGCCACGCCACAGAATAACAGGGAAATTCAATTATTTATTAATAGTACTGAACTGCATATTTACAAAAAACTGTTGCACAATTCCAGGCGCCCGCGACCCCTCTGTCGTCTAGCCAGCTAAAGACGTTCCTAGACCGACGGCGGCCGGCGGGGTACAGCAACGCCCTGAGCGCGCTCCGCTCGCCCACCGACACCTGACGGCCCCCCGCCGCGCCCGCGCCCGCGCCCTCACCCCCGCCAGCGCCCGCGCCCGACGCGCGCCCCGACTGACACGCACTGCCAGGACTTGGTCCCGCCCGAGCGGCCGACGACTCGCCACGCCCATTCCTATAAAAACACGCTGTCCGCAAAGCAACTTTCGAACACTCCTTTTCTCAAATAATCATGACTTAATCCCTTGCGGGTTAGACAGCACCTCATCGGCCTTGAGAAGCAATCGTTTTCCACAAATATTTCAGGGTTATGTCAGAAATTGTGTATCACTGTTGTGATCTGGCAGGTTATCAGCTTGTTGTGCACATTAAACTCTCAAGTGATTTTCTTGGTCGCCTCTTACGAGATTTGCAAGATGTGACTAAATACCAATAAAAACAAAAATAATTGAGGTGACGCCATTGAAATCAACGGTATCGTCACACTGCAATAATTTTGAACAATAGAGAACAAAGCAATACTTACGAATAATATCCGCAGGCAAACGTCGCCACGTGAATGTTTTAGATTATAACACACAATATAGGTATGAGCAATCACGAAATCACAAATTATGAAGTTGCTTTGGCTACCTATCGATTTCGTGTAAATCGAAATGAAGGTATTGTTACTATACTGTTTCCATACTAAAATATAGTTTATAAATCAATTTATTTTATCACTTCACTGGTCTTATAAAGCAAGGTCGGATCGAGCAAAGTAATAAATGGTAATTTAATTTGAGAAATGTGCTTAGTTTCTAAATATAGTGTAATTAAATTTGTCAACTACAGAATGCACGTTTCGGGCTTGTTTTGTATGTCCCAGAGGTTGTACCCACCTAATAAGTTTGAGATTTTAGTTATGATGTTGAAAGAATATATAAATTGCATGTAATAATTGAGATATGCGAAGATGGGTTTAAATTTTTTAAATATTAACAAGCTATACCAAATTTTCGGAGTTCGACCATTCATTGTAATCTAAAAGTGGTATTTCATTGTATTTATTGGCTTGAATGATTTTATTACTTAAATTCTACTCCGTACTCTAATTATGTATGATAGCATCATTAGCTGTGAACATTGTTTGAATGGTGAATGGAATGACGACATGGCGAAATGTAAAGAAAGTGTCTGTGATTTATGCTAAAGTAATATTTCATGCTTATTTTTTCTAATTTTAGTGTATGTATGGACTTGTTATAAAATCTATTAATTAAAGAAATGTATATAGCACTAATTTTAGCATATTATTCTTACCTAGTTTGTGACCAAAATTATTATAATTAATTAGTGTGGCTGAGCGCTTTTCTAGCGCCAAATAGGACGCAGCCTTTTTGGTAGCAAATGAAAAATGAAACCTGTCGTAATTTAAATAAGTCATTATTTTCTAGTAAGCGTGAGCATTAACTCGCGGAATTTCGACTTGTATTGAATCATACTAAGTAGGTATAAGTTTATTTTGATTTTGCTACTAAGAACTGAAAAGGACGTAAGCATTTTGGCGCTAGATGTCCGCTTGTGCGCTATCCCTAAATAAAACGCGGCATGAGGATACTGGCACACCGAGGCCACCTCCTTTGATTGCGATGTCCGTGTGAAATCATGTGGTAGTATTATTACTTATTACCATTGCCTCTGTATCTAATACATGTTCTATATTAAAGATAGTTAGTGACAGAATGAAACGAAATAATTCACATACGCTAATATAAATGTGTCGCCTCGCCACCGGGACGCTCACTTTTCTGAACTTTCGCTTGTAAAACGTAGTCTTCATGAGCTGCGAAGTTTCAGTAAAGTACCTACGTCAGCGCTGGCTGGACGCATGCCGCCAGTCGCATATTCTGTAGTGAAATGGTTAAAAATGTATTCAATATTCTCAGTAGAATTTAATAATTATATTTATCGAGCAACTCTTAATTTTATGGATTCAAATGAATATAAAAATACATTTGTCACAAAGCCCGTTGTTTTATTGTTTTACGCGATAATAAAATATGGAGGAAATATCAATAATATTATTTTAATGCAATTATAATATGTGAGTTTTGATAAATTCACGTCAAATATTTTGTATGTTTTAACTTCCCGACGATAATACCAAATAGTTGGAGAGCCCAGGGGGCAAGTGGCTATCTCATAAGGTACCACGATAGGCTAGGTTTGGATCGTTAACCAAGACTTAAACAAGTCGTATGACCCAGGTCTGCCAGAGCCAATCCTGCCGAAACATAAAAATAATCGATATTTTTCAGAGTCATTTTTTCGTAAAAAATATGTCATAAGGTACCACAATGAAAGTGCTGGCATCAGTTAACCATTGAAAAATTATGTAAAAAAAGCTTGGTCTGCCACTGCGCACCCTGCCGGAAGTGCTTGCCAGACCTCTCCAAAGATGCCCTTCCGACACCCCTAAACTATCTCATCGGGTACCACGACGCGACCACCACAACATAATAGCCAAGATCACTCTGACAATAGATCACAAGGTCTGCCAGGCCTAAACTTGCCGCATCCTAGTGTTTCAGACATTTGAAGTTGTAGGTCCAGTGTATTAAAAATGACCCATATCTTTTTCCCCCCGTGTTTGATTTTGATGGTGCCTTAATACGAAATGCTCTCCATAATGAGGAGCTTCGAGTCATATAGGACAGTTGGGTGGAGGGTTTCAGTATTGAACGCAATCCTGTCAAAAAGTTTGAAATGGAGGTTTGGTCTATGAAAACTGGCCTATATCTTATTCCCCCCGGGTTTGATTTTGATGGCGCCTTAATATTAAATGCTCTCCATAACTAGGATCTTTGAGTCATATAGGTCAGTGTGGAGGAGGGTCTCTGTATTGTACACAATCCTGTCAAAAAGTGTGAAATTGTAGGTAAAGTGTATGAAAACTGGCCTATCATAAGGTACCCGAATAAAAGTGCCGGCATCAGCTTACCATTGATAAATTATGTTAAGAAAACTTGGTCTGCCATTGCGCACTCTGCCAGAAGTCCTTGGGAGATCCCTCCAAATATACCCTTCCGACACCCCTAACCTATCTCATCTAAGGACTTCCGGCAGAGTGCGCAGTGGCAGACCAAGTTTTTTTAACATAATTTGTCAATGGTAAGCTGATGCAATCACTTTTATTCGAGTTCCTTATGATATGACAATTTTAACTGATAAAATCTGCAGAAGTTATCGAATATTTTCATATTTAGGAGGATTGTGCACAGAACAGAGACCTTCTATTCAATTGACTTATACAAATCGAATCTCCTAATCATTACGAGCATTTCATACCAAGGCACCATCAAAATCAAACCAGTGGGGGGAAAAGATATAGGCCAGTTTTCATACACTTTACCTACTATTTCACACTTTTTAACAGGATTGTGTACAATACAGAGACCCTCCTCCACACTGACCTATATGACTCAAAGCTCCTAGTTATGGAGAGCATTTAATATTAAGGCGCCATCAAAATCAAACCCGGGGGGAATAAGATATAGGCCAGTTTTCATAGACCAAACCTCCATTTCAAACTTTTTGACAGGATTGCGTTCAATACTGAAACCCTCCACCCAACTGTCCTATATGACTCGAAGCTCCTCATTATGGAGAGCATTTCGTATTAAGGCACCATCAAAATCAAACACGGGGGGAAAAAGATATGGGTCATTTTTCATACACTGGACCTACAACTTCAAATGTCTGAAACACTAGGATGCGGCAAGTTTAGGCCTGGCAGACCTTGTGATCTATTGTCAGAGTGATCTTGGCTATTATGTTGTGGTGGTCGCGTCGTGGTACCCTATGAGATAGTTTAGGGGTGTCGGAAGGGCATCTTTGGAGAGGTCTGGCAAGCACTTCCGGCAGGGTGCGCAGTGGCAGACCAAGCTTTTTTTACATAATTTTTCAATGGTTAACTGATGCCAGCACTTTCATTGTGGTACCTTATGACATATTTTTTACGAAAAAATGACTCTGAAAAATATCGATTATTTTTATGTTTCGGCAGGATTGGCTCTGGCAGACCTGGGCCATCCGACTTGTTTAAGTCTTGGTTAACGATCCAAATCTAGCCTATCGTGGTACCTTATGAGATAGCCACTTACCCCCTGGGCTCTCCAACTAAAAGCTGTAACACAAATTAGGGAAACGGCGCGCGGGTGTTGTGTTTGTTGAAGGAGTGGGTTTCAAAATGACAGTCCAAAGAGTTCTGTTGAAGTTTTTATAAACATAGGACTAACATCAATATCCATTTCAAAATCTACCCAAAAATATTAGAAACTTTATCTCAAAAAAATAATGTTTTATAAGGTCCCAAACCTCAGTAAACAGCTTAGGCAAATTATTATCAAAATCTTTAGAGGCTTAGGTATAGGTAATTATCGTAAATGAACATTTTGCGTATTGGGCGTTTAGCGCATAGAACATTTTGCAAATGGACATTTTTACTCTACCTACTTATAATTCTTTCCCTACCTACTCTCCTACCTGTATTGTTGCCCAGCAAGATGCGACCAATACCGCGGCCCATTATAAGTTATAGTCCGCACGCGATTGTTAATTTGTTTTATGAAGTTGAAATTGTCTTACAAACTATTTAGTTGGGTTTATTCTATTTATTTAGTTGTACACATTTGCCTACATTTACTACAACCAAGCATTAGGCATTACCCCTTATCCAAGATTGCAACCTTGCATTTTTAACTTATTGCATTAACCTGAAACCTAGTATACTAAGCTATGATACTAAGTGTGGTTCTAGGAAAAATTGGGGATAGACTTAAATGAAACAATATGTAAATTTATCACAAAGATGAGTCTATTTAGGACAATTTAAGTATATTAATTTTATTAAAATGCGTTCATCTTATTATCTAAACACATATATAGAAGTTTAAATGATTTGTAGATTTTTACGCTTGTTTCAAAAATTTATATCTCGATCTACTCGTACAGCTCTCTTGAAATCGATGACCAATTTTGAATCCTACACTGCCGACATAAGGAAAAAATTAATATGGTACTTACCTACGGATAAAAAAGAAAACCAACGTGCGTAAAAACGTGTCCCCTGCGAATGATTTTTCTAAACATAAAAGCCAATTCTGTACCTTACGGCCTGGCCCGGCCAACCTGCACATGTCTCTTTGATTTTATTTTCAACAATATTTTTCTCGCATGTTTGAAAAATAAAAGCAACCGCGCCTTAAATATATATAAAAGTACTTTTCAAACATTTTACCTTGATTACCTATGTAGGTATGGTGTATATTTTTATTAATATTTGTAAGGCAATATCAGAGGTAGGTATTTAATGATATAGTTAGTCAGTTATACATATTTATTTTTCGTTATATCATCTTAACAAGGTTTAAAGTCGGCGCACCTTAAACGTAAAGGGATCGTCTCGGATTTTCATACAATACACCCGAGGCGATTCATGTACGTTATGGTTTCACGCATGCGCCACACGTAAATAGGAAATATCTTTGATAATATGTATTTTTTGGTAACTCTACCGAGAAGTCTAAAAAAAGCCTAAATAATCTTAAAATACAAATTAATACTGGGTTCGTACATAATTCTTAAAAATACTGCATAAAATGTTTGTCATTCGTTCACAGCTCGACCTATACCTATTAAATAAATAAAGTATTAGATTGAAAATGCATTAATTTAAGTAGATTTAAAATAGAGGAAATACAAATGCAGTGCTTTACATTGTTTACATTTAGCTAGATAATAATTGGGCTAGCTATACAAACAAGAGAGACTATCCTGAAGTAAACAATTTTTGGACACATTATCTAAATGAACTTTTATTGAAAATAGACCTGATAAGATAATACCCATTCATTATTAATTATTTAACGTATCATCAATCATGTCATTATCATAAAGGGTTCACCTTCCTTTTATTTTCAATCCGTAATAGTTAAGAACACAGAAAAACTCGATTCTTGTCTATCATTTTTATAAAACTCTGAGGCGGTGCCAACCATCACTTCTAACACGGGACTACTTCCGGGGTCTAATAAGTATTACCCGGTAAAGTTAATTCAAATTATTATCAAATTTAGATTTCTAACTGATTTTTTACTTAGCAGCGCGTCACTTATAAAGTTTGTTTAGATAATGTGCCATCGTACACGCAGACGATCTAGAAGCTGATGCCCTCCTGGACCTTGGCCATGAGCTGCGCGGACTTGCGCAGCTGCTGCGTCTCCTGGTCGGTGAGCGGCTGGCGCACCACGTCCGACACGCCCGAGTGGCCCAGCACGCATGGCAGAGACAGGAACACTTCCTCCTCGATGCCGTGGAGACCCTGACACAACATCGATAGAAAAGTCAACATAAATAAGCAGGTATGTTTATACAGGATGTTAATTTAAATGCGCATAGCTCACGCACGGTAGGTTTAGGATCGATAAAAGTTTATGTAAAAGCAACAAAAAAAATATGGTTAAAATATATCGGATCAAAAATATCATTTTAAGGGAAAATGAATTTATTACTTATACTTTTGCCGTTTAAAGAGTGCCAATATAAGCACTTTCGTCTCAACGAGTTTGAGAGATAGAGTCTGGCCAGCGAGTCTTTGGACACGGAAATGGCGCCAATTTTAAAAATCTTTCACATGATAACACTGAAAAACTACAATAAAACAATATTGATACTTACTATTTTTTTGTTTTCTGCTCTTCAGTTTGTGTTTACCTTGCCTACCGGTATGCATGTATGATGTATCTACCGGGAGTAACAGAAAGGGTATAACAAGCCGAAAGGAGGTCAAGGTACTCATGAAACTGAACAACTTTCCCCATGGAACATGGGACGAAATATGAAAAAAAATTTGGATCTCCCAGAGTAAATCAATCAGCTGATCTGCGATTTTGTATGGGAGGTCCAAATATTTTTTTCTTTATCGACCCATGTTTCATGGGGAAAGTTGTTCAGTTTCATGAGTACCTTGACCTCCTTTCGGCTTGTTATACCCTTTCTGTTACTCCCGGTAGATACATCATACATACATATCGGTAGGCAAGGTAAACACAAACTAAAGAGCAGAAAACAAAAAAATAGTAAGTATCAAAATTGTTTTATTGTAGTTTTTCTGTGTTAACATGTTGCCATTTTAAATATTTGAATTATTTGACGTCCAAAGACTCGCTAGCCAGACTCTATAGGCATTTGAATCTCGCATTTGAATACATTTGCGACTAAAACTTTTTTTTGTTTAACAAGAATGTTTAAAAAAAAATACCTGAAGCTATGGCATGCATTTAAAATTTAAAATTAACTCTCTGTATTTTCCGACGTATGATTTTAATCCCGGAGTAAGTTATTACTTATTAGATTTTACTCTATGGTCTGACCGTCAGGTTTTTCCCAGAAATGACCGAAGTATCATCCATCTTTCACACCATGTATAATATAGGAATGTTAGTATATCTGCATTACCTACATTATAACACACCAGCATACAACTGAACAAGACTTGAGATTTTTTCCGTGACCTGTAACGTGTAGTATTATTAGCGCGGTCAATGCACTGAATGCTCACATCAAAGATTCGGACGAGAATCGGACTCTTAAAATTTATAAATAGGCGCCTTGGCATATAATATGTTCCTATAGATAGGCGCCGCTGCTTGACTGGTTATTGGTACCGTGTCAAGCGTAGGCATACCGATTAATTAATACTACTCTCACTTCACTTTACCTAATGCCCGACAAACCGCACTAACCATGAGGTAGGTGGAGACTGCGTTGACGCTGTGCGCGTTGGTGACGATAGCCCTGGCGAGCTGGGACAACAAACCTAGAATCACCTGTTATTCACCTTGAGTCACCTGTATTCCAACTAGAGTCACCTGTAGTCCAACTAGAGTCACCTGTAGTCCACCTAGAGTCACCTATAGTCCAACAAGAGTCACCTGTAGTCCACCTAGAGTCACCTATAGTCCAACTAGAGTCACCTGTAGTCCACATAGTCACCTGTAGTCCTCCTGCCCTGCTCGCCGGGCTCCACCCCCGAGCACACAAGGCGAGCGGTGTCTGTATCCCTTCAGCTTGATGACCTCGTAGGCACTCTTCAACACGTTCCACTCACCTTCAGGTAGGTGGAGACTGCGTTGACACTGTGCGCGTTGGTGAGGATAGCTCTGGCGAGCTGAGACAGTGATAGCCCGATGGCCCACGACGTGTATCCCTTTAGCTTGATGACTTCTTCACCACCACTCACCTTCAGGTAGGTGGAAACTGCGTTGACACTGTGCGCGTTTGTGAGGATAGCCCTGGCAAGCTGAGAGAGCGACAGCCCGATGGCCCACGACGTGTACCCCTTCAGCTTGATGACCTCGTAGGCGCTCTACACTACGTTCCACTCACCTTCAGGTAGGTGGAGACTGCGTTGACACTGTGCGCGTTGGTGAGGATGGCCCTGGCGAGCTGGGAAAGCGACAGCCCGATGGCCCACGACGTGTATCCCTTCAGCTTGATGACCTCTTCACCACTACTCACCTTCAGATAGGTGGAGACTGCGTTGACACTGTGCGCGTTGGTGAGGATAGCCCTGGCGAGCTGAGACAGTGATAGCCCGATGGCCCACGACGTGTACCCCTTCAGCTTGATGACCTCGTAGGCGCTCTTCACCACATGTTCCACTCACCTTCAGGTAGGTGGAGACTGCGTTGACACTGTGCGCGTTGGTGAGGATAGCCCTGGCTAGCTGCGACAGCGATAGCCCGATGTGTATCCCTTCAGCTTGATGATCTTGTAGGCGCTCTTTATCACGTTCCACTTACCTTCAGGTAGGTGGAGACTGCGTTGACACTGTGCGCGTTGGTGAGGATAGCCCTGGCAAGCTGAGACAGCGACAGCCCGATGGTTTACGACGTGTATCCCTTCAGCTTGATGACCTCTTCACCACGTTCCACTCACCTTCAGGTAGGTGGAGACTGCGTTGACACTGTGCGCGTTGGTGAGGATAGCCCTGGCGAGCTGGGACAGCGACAGCCCGATGGCCCACGACGTGTAGCCTTTCAGCTTGATGACCTCGTAGGCGCTCTTCACCACGTTTTCGTGAGTCTCCTTCCAGTTCTCCTCGTCCTCGTCGGTGCCGATTTTGGGGTTGAGGTCGCTAAGTCGCACCCCGGCAATGTTCACGCCGGACCACACTGGCACTGCAATTGTGTTGGCAAATGTTAGAATACACAGAAGATTCCCTGGATGAAGGAAAATCGTTAGGCATAAAAATTGTAAAAACAAGTAAATACCTTATTGGTTACCAGACAAAACGTTACATTAATGGCATCGTCCTGAGGGGGGACCCACTTGTCAACAAGCTGGAGAAGTACCTACCACTGCTGTCTCCGTGCTCGCCGATGATGTACCCGTGGCAGGAGGTGGGCGCGATGCCCAGCTTCTCCGACAGCAGGTAGCGGAACCTGGCCGAGTCCAGGTTGGTGCCGGAGCCGATCACGCGGTGCTTGGGCAGCCCGCTGATCTTCCACGTCACGTACGTCAGGATGTCCACCGGGTTGCTCGCGATCAGGAATATCGCGTCCGGGCTGTATTTCACCAGCTGCAAGTGGTCGTTGTTTTAGTCAACTCTTAGGTAGGTACTTATCCTGCATAAATTATAGAGAGCGCATCTTCAAAGGTGAATTATTAATATTTTAACCCATTTTATAGTAACCCACGGCTCGGAGCAAAATTTTAAGTTTCGGTTTTTCACGAAGTTTCATCTCAATAAGTTACCTTTTCATGGTGGTCCCATCACAAATTACAGAAACGGCACGCGGGGCGGTCCCATCCCGTTAAAGCTAAATATGTGACATTTTGCGCTACTACTATTACCCCTGTATGTCCCTTAATCACAGTACGTGTGAGAGTTCTTACCTGTGGGACTATCATCTTGAGCTCGTCAGTGTTCCTCTGCACGAGGTCCAGCCGATACTCGCCCTCACGCTGACCCCCGCCATGATCACGCAGATCTTGGAGCCCGCCGTGATCGAGTAGTGTGGACACCATCAGCTTACCTGTGGGACTATCATCTTGAGCACGTCAGTGTTCCTCTGCACGAGGTCCAGTCGAGACTCGCCCTCGCGCTGCCGCACCCCCGCCGTGATCACGCAGATCTTGGAGCCCGCCGTGATCGTGATCTGGACACCATCAGCTTACCTGTGGGACTATCATATTGAGCACGTCAGTGTTCCTCTGCACGAGGTCCAGCCGAGACTCGCCCTCGCGCTGCCGCACCCCCGCCGTGATCACGCAGATCTTGGAGCCCGCCGTGATCGAGTAATCTGGACACCGACAATAATCAATGTCTTAAAATCCTAAAATCTTGTCATTCACATTTTACACAAACCACAATATAGCGAATAGGTGTGCAAATTCGTATCGAAAATACCTAACTACGATCTGGCAATCTACGACGTAGCCCATCTACGATCACTCACTACGTAGTATGACTTCCTTTGAATTCACTAAAATATAATTTTTCGTTAGTTATGTAACGTTAACAGTTGGCTTTTGGACATTTGTAAATATTGGTTTGTTGAGTTTCTTTGAAGCCCTGTCAGCCTATCATAATATCCTCTACGAACAACGGTAGTGTAGGTACGCATCTTTAGCGTTATGACGACACATCACACTTGCCGACTAAATGATGTAGTAGTGTGGAAAAATTATTTTAACGAAGTTTTTATAATTTTATTGGTAAAACGTCATGTATAAGGTAGGTAGATACCTAGGTACCTAAGTACTTATGTCTACATCATTTTGAATACTGAATTTGGATGTCGTTGAATACTTATAAGTTGATTTGATTTTCCTCCTAATTATAAACTTTCAAACGTCATGATGATTCTTCTTCCAGTCCATAACATAGTTAATCTATTAAGCAGTGGGTGTTACCTTTACTGGCCTGGATCTTGGCGTTCCTCATGAAGGAGGAGCCGTGCAGCAGGTCCATCATCTCGCCCTTCAACTTGTCCTCCATCACGTCCACTATGGCCACGTGGTTGGTCACGTTCTGTGCAAATCACAATGTTTTCTTTTATAAAGCATTTTGATCATACGATCACCAATATTAACCAATTTTTAAAGTGAAACAATTAAACCTGTACCAACCCTTTATCATTATCATTACAATAATTATCTACCTATAGTACCTATGTGTGTGTACCTAGAACCAAGAATATAATGTACGATCCACTGAAATTTTTCGTTTATAATTTTACTAGCTGCCCGTCAGCGGTTTCACCCGCTGCAACATGGGTTAGGTTAGGTTAGGTTAGACCTTTAGGGGTTAAAAATCGAAAATCCCTGAAACGCGTACTCAAATTTTTTTAGCTGTTTGATCTAATTGCAAGTCTTGAGTCTAACAGATCGCATTTAAAAATCATGCTTTTCCTTACAAACTTTTAACCCCCTTTTTTTACCCCTTTAGAGGTCGAAAACCGAAAACCCCGGAAACACGTATTTAATTTTTTTATCTTGTTCATCTAATCGCAAATTTTGGAACAGATCGCATTTAAAAATAATGATTTTCCATACAAAATGTTAACCCCTTTTTTACCCCTTTACGGGTTAAAAATCGAAAATCCCTGAAACATGTACTCAATTTTTTCAGCTCTCAGATCTCATTTAAAAATAATGATTTTTCATACAAACTTTTAACCCCTTTTTTACCCCTTTAGGGGTTAAAAATCGAAAATCCCTGAAACACGTGTTTAATTATTTTAGCTCTTTGTTTTAATCACAAATTTTGAAACAGATCGCATTTAAAAATAATGATTTTCCATACAAACTTCTAACCCATTTTTTACCCCTTTTGGGGTTAAAATTTGAGGTAAAAAATATTTAAAAACCTGCCCCTTAACTTAATCTATATACTAAAAAACAACGCATCAAAATCCGTTGAGGGGTTTTAAAGATATAAGGAAACATACATACAGACACGGGAAGGGACTTTACTTTATACTATGTATTGATGATAAGTAAAGCCAAAAGTGACTGCATTTATCAGCAAAACTGTTCGCCTCGCCTCACATGCATTGTGAAATACAATACCGACCCTAAATTACCTACCCAATTATACAGCAGGTACGTAGAGCCAAGTAGAGCAGAAAAAAATAGGTAAAGTACCAAGGTACCATTTCCAAAGACAGAAAGATACAGGGTGTAAATTTAAATGCTTGCCAGCCATAGCATAAGGGGCTTTAAATTAACACCTTGTAAAGTAAGCATAAACTTTGATTTCAGTATCAATGCATCTATTGAGGGGGATTAACATAAAAGCGGGGGACGACGCGATGTCCCACTCGAAAAGAAGATAAAAGTACCTGTTCACTGTAGGTAGGCACGGCAAAGTGAAACAATACGTCTATCTAGTGGAAGTGGAATCGATAATACCTTCTCAAACAATGCAATGTCTACAATACCATATTAAAGTTTGTATTCTTTGACAATACTAACAGCACTGTAACAAGAAGTCAAGCCAGGGAAAAAACCGAGGTAAATAAACTACACTTCTCACAATTTGCAATGATGCACCACCTACGAACAGGTAGGTAGGTAGGTACATTCTAAGATAGAACAAAATGTTCCCGTAGTTTGCGTGATATTCGTAGTTTACAATAAGTAGAGTTCGTTTTCATTAAGAATGAAAATAAAATATTAAATCAGTTTTGTGAGTAGAGACCTTAAAATATTTGTTTTTAATTGAAAGCAACTTTATACAGGGTGTTAATTTAATTGCGTGCCATAGCTTCAGGGTAGGTTAAGTAGGTATCAATTAAGGATGCCGTAAAAAATATTTAAAAAATCCAGATCAAGCATATTTTTTTTAGGATTTAGTCAATAAAACTTTTTTTTTTAAAGATTTAACGAATATCAGCTGAGATATAGGCACTTGAATCAAATGTCAGCCAAGTAAAAAAATTGTTTCTTGTTTTTTATTTGCAATATTTTTTACGGCATCCTTTATCGATACTAAACCTACCCTGAAGCTATGGCACGCATTTAAATTAACACCCTGTATAATGTGTCACATACCTGAGTGAGCATGGAGAAGACGGCCGCCATGCCGACCTGGCCGCACCCCACCACCGTCACCTTGCTGCCATTGTCGTCGTTCTTCTGCTGCACGCACTTCAGAAGCTTGTCCACGGTCGGCATCGCGTCTGATCATTACACAAAATATTCATTAAAAAGTCGCAAACGAAAAAAAAGAAAGAAAAAGAAAAACAGCAGCCTCGGCAGTCTACTGTTAAACCGGACAAGGTTTCAATTGTTCAGGCTGCTCGCCCACGTCAGACTTTTTGTAGGACCGATAATCACTCAGATTTTTCCTCCGATTCTTATGTCCGATTTTGTGACGGACTCAAAACACACGTCCGTCACTTTGTCTGTTGTTAGTAGCACGTCTAGGGATTGCAATCCCGCAATGCGGGATCCGCAATCCCGCGGGATCTCGCGCTACTTTTAGCCTTGCGGGATCCCGCACCTTCAAAAGGCGGATCCGCGGATCCGGCACATTGAAAACCCACGCCAAAAAATATAATATCTTTTGCTTCTGAATGGCGAAAACTCGACGTTCATTTAAAGTAAGTAAAGTAAAATAAAAAGCATTTATTGTGACAAAATAAAAAGTTACAGAGAAGTACTTATAAACTAATACACACATAATTTGTGTCACAATAGGTAATGGGCTCAGCATGTGCTGGGACGGGGCTGGTTTTCAGCCCACACCATTTTTGTGAGACGGCCGAAATTTACTTAAACAATAAACAAAGTTGTATAATTTTAAACATTTAAATAAAATAATAATGGTAAAGAAAAACATTGAAGTAGATTAAAAATAAAGAAGGAAACACAATAATGTTACATATTATTTTGGGAATGCTTTGGGTGAGGTCGTCTTGCGCGGACCGGAACGGGATGGAAGATGCTCGAAGCGTCTTGCGGCAGACCTGACAGTTTTATTATGATTATCTAATTGTTTTTACAATTTCAAAAAATGCTCCTTAGTGAGTTCCTTTTATGTTAAATCATTCCAAATTTTTGAATTTTAACATTTCCTATGAATATGTCCTAACTATGAAAACATTCTAAACTATTTGCATAGAAGCTGAAGAGCATTTCTTACTTGTGGTTTTTTGAGACGCAGGCTGGGTGATACTCGTAAAACCATTAATATTCTTTAATTAAGAGTATTCTTCTATAACTTATCAGTTATCTAGACGCTAGAGTTAAAAAACTCTGACACCAGGGTTCCTCGTGTCGTTGAACGACTCGGTGTCCTACACGAAAAGAAGTTATCTTATCATACCACCATAGGTAGTTTCAGCTGTTGGTAGTAAATTGAAAATTTGTTATTTGATATCTAGAGAAAGTTTTGATCTTAAAGTGACTAATTTGCCCCCTAATTTTGATTTTTAATCAGAACAATATGGAATTCATTTATATTATTAAAACAAACTGGATAAGGTTGTGTCAGATACAACCACGTGTCCCGCTAAATTACAATCTGTCAAAATATTGTAAGACATACACACGGATCACAATTTAACGTATCAATTTTCGAAAGATTATCTACACTAATATAATAAAGAGGAAACCTTTGTTTTTTTGTACGTATGTAATCGATAAACTCCGAAACTACTGAACCGATTTCCAAAATTCTTTCACCGTTGGAAAGCTACAACATTCCTGAGTAACATAGGCTACTTTTTACCACGGGAAAATTCCTCATCTCCACGGGAAAACGGTTAACATCAGGAAAAGCGGGAAATATAGCGGATATTACACAAATTAGCAAAACCGCTTTACTGATCTCCGCGAATTTTGGCACTGATGACTAGCATAGTACCTAAAGACGGACATGGACTACTTTTTGTCAGCCCTCGAGGATCTGGTGTATCTGATGACGACCACTAGCATCCCATCTAAACTATAAGAGATACGGTCATGGCTTAATAGAAAAAGTTGTTCACCATGACGAGCCACTTCTGTTGGCACATGGTCATGGAGGATCTGGAGTACCTGATGTAGACCACCAGCATCCCATCCTAACTATACGAGATACGGTAATGGCTTCAAAGTAAAAGTTACTCAGCATGACGAGCCGCTTCTGCTGGCACATGGTCACGAGGGTCTGGAGTACCTGATGCAGACCACCAGCATCCCATCTAAACTATAAGAGATACGGTAAAGGTGAAACCGCTGGGCGGGCCGCTAGTAATATTATAAAGTAAAACGTGAAAATTGACAACTCGCGTTCTGATTGGTCGAATGTCATGTACATCGCGCCGCCATGTTTATTTGACTGTTGATCGCCATATCGATGGGTATCTAACAAGTATCGAATCTAAGCAAACAGTGCTTATGAGATTATTTTCTTATTTCATAAGTTCATATGAGCAATTTTCAACACGGAGTTATAAAAACAGAAGAAAAGACTGTTAGTTTACGTTCGAGAACCAACGAGATGGCAATCAGCTGTTAAACAAACATGGCGTTGCTGGCAACATGAGACTTGACTTGACCAATCAGAACGCGAGCTGCGTATCGTATCACAGTTTTACGGTTTTGGTTCGTTATATTGTAATCTACTGAAAAATTATACGTTTGAATGGGTTACAATATTCCGACATATTATAATTTAGCGAGGTAGATTATAATCCAGCGATGTTTGTAATTTTACGGTGACATATGTATTTTTGTGTGTAATTCAACTTGCGGATTTCCATTGCAAAATACAACTTTGCAACTACCGAAGTCGGGTAACTGTTTTTAACCACTTCAACTTACCTATCCTTTCTTACCTGTCTTCTTGTCAAGTTTACAGTTTTGATACTGAAAAGATTTTATTATGAAACTACTTAATCTGAATTTGCAAAAGAGTCTTTACTAGAAAATTATAATTTGAAATAGGTATGTTGATGCTGCATATTGATGTGTACGAGATATGCGATTCTCGAGATATGCCCTTCCCTAGCAAGTGCATGCGGCTGACTGTCGGTGAGTAGTGTGCGTTTACGCATACATTTCAGAGTGTTCCATTTTTCGCCGACAATCGGATCGGTCGGGATGCACCGATTTTATTTCTCACCGTCTATTTGTAGGATGTGTGGGTTACGCCATTGCAATCAATACGTTCCATTTTTCTCCTACAAACAATCGGTCACCGATTATCGGACGTGGGGGAGCAGCCTTAGGTATTGGTGTACTACGCTATGATTTTTGGGTATGTGTCCGACTAGACGTGTGCGCCACGCCGCCGCGCCGCCGCCGCCGACGATTTCGGTCACGCCGCCGCCGCCGATGGATAGACCGGCGTGAAATCGGCGTGGACTTAAATGTGACGTTTTTATAATAATTTGTATCGGAAGTCCTTTAATTGGCGGAATAATGTATTAAAATAACTTTATTTACTAAGATTATGGCATGCTGACCACAAGGACAGTCAAAATGGACCTCATAGGCACGACTATTGAAGTCAGGGTGAACTGCGGCTGCCCTCAGGAAGGGGTCTTGTCCTCCCTGCTCTGGTCGATTGGAGTGGACTGTCTGCTCAACGAGCTGAACTCCGCTAACCTTCCCACGCAAGGGTACGCCCACCCTGGCCATGGAGGCGCTGCTTAACCTGCCGCCACTACACATTTTTGTGCAGAAAGAAGCTAGAGCGTCCATGGTTAGAGCGATTGAGATGGGAAGGGAGAGCTGGCACTCGAGGGTCATGAGAAACCTGAGGGATAGTGTCATGAATATTCCGCTCATGACAATGTCATCTGATGCAATGACGTTAACACATAACTTTGTGAGGTTCTTCAAAGTTATAATACCCGAAAGTGCTGAATGGAAGGAAGACACTATTCCTCCCATTTTCAGGAAGGCTGAACTAGTATGGTTCACGGATGGGTTCAGGAGAGAGGGAAGTGCTGGCTCTGGAGTGTTCTGTCAGAAACCCAAGGTCACCAGGTCTATTAGCCTGGGAACATTCGCAACCGTCTTCCAGGCTGAGATGTACGCTATCATAGAATCTGTGCACCTCAGCCTGTACGAAGGCAAAAGGATATTCATCCTATCGGACAGTCAGGCCGCGCTAAAGGCATTACAACCTGATAACGTGTGTTCTAAGCTGACCATGGACACCATTGCGCTCCTGAACCATCCCGGCACCCGAAATTATGTGACTTTGGGCTGGGTCTAAGGTCACTCAAACATAGGAGGAAATGAGACAGCAGACGAACTGGCCGGGAAGGCCTCTGGGTCACGACCCGTGGGGCCGGAGCCCAACCTGGGCATCAATAAGCCTGCACCTCGGAGAGTCCTAAACATATGGGCCCAAGAGCTCTGGAAGAGATCAGCAGGCTTAACAAACTCTAAGCTGCTGATACGGAGATTCTCCAGACGTATACTTCCGTGATACTAGCAATGAAGTGAAATAATCTCAGGATGATTAAAAGGGCCTACTTGACGATGGTTTCTTACGCGAACCAGGAGAATCAAGTGCTAGTATTTTTCAGTGCAGTAAACTAACTAAAATTATTAGTAAACACATAAAACTTCTGATCAAATTAAGGAATCTTGACGTATTTCGTCGATTTTACTATGTAATAAGTGCTGACTTTCCAGTATTAATTTTCTTTTTCAAAACGTTCAACAGTTTCAGCACAAAAAGAGTGGTTATTTGGGATTTATTGCTTAAATATATTAAATTTATACCCACGCCGATTTCACGCCGATTACGCCGCCGCCGCCGGTCTTTTTTCGACCGGACGCCGCCGCCGATCATTTTATCATCGGCGCACATGTCTATGTCCGACTACCAACCTCATTGGATTGGCAGTTTGGGTGATCGGTACAAAGTGGTGCTGACCATACCGGGTAGCTGTTTCTTTGACGATACTCGTGAGCAGATATGGTAAGATATAGCCGATTTTCACCACACGGTCTGCCTAGTACGGGCTCTAACTGCAACTGCAAACTGCAACGGTGTGCATGTGCACTCATGAGATCTGTGTAATTAACACTACGGAACCACCTCGGCATGACAATAAATTAGGGCGGTCGTTATACAACTATGTCGGAGGCCTAAAACTTGTAGTAGGCAGTTGTAAAACTTTGACACCAAGGTTCATCGGGTTGTTGGACGACTTGGTGACCCAATCGAAGAAGAAGGGTTTTTTTGTTATAGTTTACAGTTTGACGCCTTGTCACAAAAGAAATAAATAAGTTTAGATTACACGTCCTCTTCAAAACACTTCTTGGATTACACCACGATTACATGAGGATTTCATAAGGATTTAGCGATTTTGAATATTTTGCAAAGATTTTCTTAACCACCTGACTGACCCGTCCTCAAAATACAAGACCCACTCTTGCAACATAACGTACTATCGCCAGCAAAGCCACTACCCATTTAAGAGATCAACTTACGCTGGTTATATGCCTGTACTACCTGTACCACCTGTACCCAACCGAGGGTCTCGATCTTTGAACCGTCCAAAGCTTTATTTATATTGATTTGAATATTTGACACTGCTGCATTAAATTGTAATAAAAGAGCATAATTATTTTCGAAAGTAACCCGAATAATTAGTAACTGTCCTGCAATGCCTCGCTTTTATAACTACGAGTATTATTAACGTAGGCACTAGGGTAACTCGCGTGAAAATAATTATCCTCGAATAAAGTTTCAAAACTTCGAAATTACTACACAATTTCGTCACAGAAAAACAGCGATACTCACAACGATATTCTGTGTGCCCGTTACTACCGTTCGTCACTGTTTGTGCCATTTTTAATTCACGTACGAAAGAATAAAAAACTTTATTTGCGTATCGTAACTAAGAAACAGCTGTGAGTGTGCACTGGTTAGGTTTCCCCTTTCACTGGTCTGACCGGACTGGCGCGTGTGGTGACCGCGCGTGCATTTTATGCGTCGACCGGCGAAGCGCGCGCAGCGCATCACAGGACCACAATAATCCAGTAAACATCCTCGAAGAAAATAACGATGAAATCCGTCCATCACGCATAATTAATGACATAATTTAAGCAATAGTTACCTACTTTTAAATGAGCATTGACCATCCTTCATCATCGTCAGTTAAAGTCAATGTCAAAGTTACGATTAATTTAAAAATAGGAGCTTTCGTAGTGCTACTATTTTAATCACGCAAAACTCTATCTAAATTCTACTAAGTAGAGTTTATCACACAAGCCGTTTTCAACTGGCTTGCCTTGTCGGGATCACAGTCACACCCTGCCGACCCGACCTTGGTTGTCCTTCACGATTTTCCCTAGAGGACACCAATGAGGACATTCAACAGTTTTGTTATGCAATGTATCAAAATTTCATTGAATAATGCTATTACATATTTACTTCATGATAAGTATGTGCGAGCTTATAGCTATCTATTGGAAGGTTTGTTTTAATTTAATTATAATTACCATCAAATACTTTTTTCAACAGTAGGTACTTTTTTGTAGGCATTCCAGCCAGAACATCAACCTACCCATTTAAGGGATGAATTTATACTGGTTTTTCTTAGTATTTGTATGAACAAAAGTATAAGCTTAGTTCCATCTATGGGTAGGTAGGTACCTTACTTAGGTTTATGTGCTGGCGATAGAACCAGAAAAAAAAACGAGCCCTTTTCTGGGCCAAGGTCAAAGAATTGTTTTCCGTCATGTTTTAATATTCACGTATTACCTAGACACAGAAGGGTGTTTTAAACATAGTGCAATAATTAATAACTTCTAAAAATCATGTGCAAGTGCGCTAATTTTGAAACGCCTAGAAACAGAAGTTTAAAAGTTAAAGCAGACTCATCCATTGCTCTATAAATGTTTATCCATTGCTTTAGAGTTAATTCTAGAACTTTATTGGAATGTAGATACTCATTAACAAACTTTTTTATACAATTTATTTCGAAGATTCGATAGAGCAAATAAAACTTCGGTCTGCAGTTTGTGCCAGATTTACCCGGTTAGTAAGCAAGTTTTTACGAGAACATTGAACTTGAGAGCAGTTTGCAAGGGCGGAAGATGTTGTCACATCACAAGCGCTTACCTGGTTAGTCGTTGTTTAGTTTCGTTGTTCAGTTTGTGCCAGATTTACCCGGTTAATAAGCAAGTTTTTACGAGAACATTGAACTTGAGAGCAGTTTGCAAGGGCGGAAGATGTAGTCACATCACAAGCGCTTACCTGGTTAGTCGTTGTTTAGTTTCGTGTGGGAAGTCACGTAGAGTTGCCGATGGTGCGGGTTGAGTGTACAGTGTGCCGGCAACCGCTAGCCGGCCGGCGATCACGAGCGTTCGCTCTCCTCAAGGTGACCTTCACCACTCCATTTCGGCAGCCACGGCACCGCGCATGCCCGAATTATACCTGTTTCCTCAAAATTGCACCATACGCAGAGTATCCAGAGTGCACAGTCGCAGGAGCTACCACCGGTTGATACAGGACTCATATTATTAAGACTCGAACTCGACTCATCATCATGAACTCATTTTGGATTGGTTACGATACAATTTGCTTTTACGAGGTGCCTAACTATAGGTAAGGAGCGCGTTTTACGGAATAGAGTTTTAGGACAAAAATTATTCCCCTCATTTATCTCGCTCGTGTAAACTCTTCTACCTACTAGAACCCACCTTTAATATAAATATAATCTAAAAGCTTTACCCCCCCCCCCATATAAAAAGGTATAGCTATAGGTATCTAGATATCTAAAAGGGTATCTAACAGCCATCGTCGTCGCCAAGTTGTGGCCAAGCATTCGTAGGTCCAAAGCCTAAAGCACTATACGCCTACCTCCAAAACATACCTACCTACATATAGTAAAATAATTAATGGAGAGATCTGTTAATATTGTGTTAGCAGAGACTGCTAAGATTATCCTATAATATCAGGTACAAAGGTACGTAACTACCTACTATGTAGAGTTCTAATGGGATTACAATTTCCTTCACGCTCTCCATCACTCTCTAGGTCTTGCTGGTAATTGTACCCTCCACTATGCTTCCGGGTGAAAGCTTTGAGCAACGTTTTCCTACTCTCAGTAACACGTCTCACCTCATCTTTATCTAATTATTGTCACCGTTGAACTAAAATTCGATAATTTGAATAATGAAGAGGATTTCCAAGTTAGTAGCTACAAAACTCTTCCTGTCTGTTAATAGTTACCTACCAAGCTACCAAAAGAATCTGTTTGTCTTCTACCTGGGTACTTGATCTACATTGTGATTATAGTACCTACATACTAACAAAAATGATTTAGATACGCACGTTTTACGAAATATTGCAAAAGCTTTTGTAGCGCACGCAGCTACCAAAATGCGCGCGAAAGAATGGAAGTAGTTTTGAATTCTTCATCTTCTTCGAGTGGGACACCAAGTCGTCCAATGACCCCATGAACAGTGGTGTCAGGGTTTTTGAATCGCCTACTGCAAGTAGCAGGCCTCTGACGTGTAACGACCGCCGTCTAAGTGATCATAGAGAGCAACCGGGACTAACCGCTTAACGTGCTCTCCGAAGCACGGAACCATCTTGCTTTGAATAGTCAACCAGTAGTGAGCCAGTTGCTCCTGACAATCTATCTACGATAATTCTCTCACTCTCTTTGTGTGGGACACCAAGTCATCTAATGATCCGCTGAACCCTAGTGTCAGAGTTTTACAACCGCCTACTATAAGTAGCAGGCCTCTGACATGGTTGTGTAAAGACCGCCGTCTAAATAATCATAGGATCTTATCCGGTCCGGAATGATATGTAGTGAGCCGGTCCATGAGTCATTGCAAACACACGTGGTGGACGGTGGTGCAAGCGCGCGCACATGCCGCGCCGCACGCGCTCCTGCGCGACCAGCGACCGACGCGCGAGGAAAAGCGGCGCATACGCAACACCACGCCCAAATACGGCCGTTAGCCTGTTTACAGTGTCTGACGGCTCATTTTCCCTGAATCTGACTGATTCACGGTTTTATTTGCGGTAGATTAATACTTATAACGAGCAAAATAATCAAAGTAGGTACCTACTTGTATAAAATACGTATATAAGTAACTAATATGTTTCACTTCCACGTTACCTGTTTTATGTAAACCTTCGAGCATTTCCGTCCCGTTCCGGCCCCGGCGGACGGAAATGCTCGAAGATGTAAACGAAGTCTTTTATCGCGAATAAGTATTCTTTCAAAATTTTCGCGGCTAATTGCCGAGTTTCCAAGTTGCATTATTTAATTTCTGTGAAAAGTTGCTTTATAATCGTACTTATAGGCACCTATTAATACAATCCTACTATTAGGTACTTACTTACCTGTATGTATACTGCTTCTTTTATATTGTGATGCGGCATTCTTATCCCTCCTGAAAAAAAACCCTTTCTACCTTAAAAGAAAAGTATATGACTAGGAGTACAACTTACCCATTTCCATGTCCGACATGTCCTAAACGTACAACTTGACTGCACTCCGATATACAAGAAAAGAGTTGTCTAGATAAAATATCTTGTTATTTATAGGTAATATCTTCACGAATTTATTGTTGGTAGATCATTCATTAGCTATCGTATCGTTCATATCGCGTGCAGTTTTACAACTGACTGATTATGATTAGGCGCGATTGAGTGGGCATGACGTCACCCTGCAAGGTCGCCAGGCCTTAGCTAGCTTGCTGTGACGACCTGACAATAGACCCTGTCTGTTTACTTATCTATCAAATTCTCAAATTCTCAAATGTTTATTTGCTTTTCATGTTGTACAAAGATCATAGGGTACATTATTTTGGACACAAACATGAACCCTGCAAGGGTATTGCAATTTAAGTTGTGACGAACACTTAGTTATAATATTAATAAAATAATCTTAAAAAATACATATACTTAACATCATTTACAAAATACATTAAAACTTATATACTTTACCTACACTTTTATACAATATTAAATTACCTACTCAGCTTATTTTTCTATTCTAACTTATTTTGTTCACTATAAATACTAATAAATTTCCTTATCATCTAAAAATTCTTGTACTGAGTAATAGCACTTTTTGAGCAAAATTGTTTTTAACGCCTTTTTAAATTTACTTGGTTCATTTATTGATTTTAATGAAGTTGGGATTTTATTATATTTTTACTGCCATTGCAAAAGGACCTGAATGGTACATTTGTAATTTTGAGAATGGTGTAGTTAGTCTGGTAGCTGGTCGAAGATTCTGGGGTCGGGAATATTGTGGGAATAGGTGTAAATTATTCTTGGCAAAGTCACTTATTTCTAGGATGTATATGCTGGGGAGAGAGAGGATCTTTAAATTTATAAAATGTGGTTTACAGCTTTCTGTTTTTTGTATATTTTGGATTATTCTAATGCATTTCTTTTGTAATCGAAATAGTTGTATGGTATCAGAGCTATTACCCCACAATTCTATGCCGTACTGCAACCAGGCATGGGCATAAGCATAGTAGGCATTTATCGTCAACGAGATTACAGCTGCTTCTTTGGGAATGAGATAGATGCGCTAACATTACATCTAAATTCATCAATCAGATATCGGCTGCATGCAAGTGTAGTACCAAAAACTTTGAAGGAGGAGCATTCAGACTTTTGGATCAGACAACTGGACAACTTTTCATGTTAAAGGGCTATGTTGTGAAACGAAAAAATATTTCCAGTTCCCAAAGAAAGTGATCGGGATCGGGAATTTTGTATGGAGTTGTTTTTAGCATCAATCCGTTTTCGGTAAAACTTACATTAGGTAAAACTTACATTGTGCTCAAGATGGCATACTGAGATAAGATGACACACCATCAATATCTGCTAAAGTATTGATGTTAGAGGTGTACCTGTAGTGTTTTTATGTGTATCTTTGGTGCTCCTAATACATATATTCAATAGAGAAGTCAATGACAGCAAATGTAAAAATTATGCGGATTTTTGTGATTTTTGACTTCAAGGAATTTTCGACCACCTTCAGTTTGCTGTTTGTTTGTTGGTGAAACTACCAAAATATATAATTTAATAATCCGAATATTTTTTGGTGTAATCTAGGGTTACATTAGTATGTAAATTTTAATAAAGGAGTAATGTGAACCTTTAACATTTTTAACAAAAAAATAATTATTTTACTACTACGCTTTGAGTAAGGCGAAGGTAAGACGACATACTAGATTAGTGGGTGTGAGGTTGTATGTCAACTTACCCATAAAAACTCGTGTTCACTGTTTTCAGCATTGTTTTCCGTATTCTCGACCATGTTTTATATCTCCTCACATATCAAATGGCCAGGACATAATTGAGTACACTGTTTAAGAAATATTAAAGCGTATGTCATCTTATCCTTACGCTGTGTCGTCTTACTCTGGTCGGAGTGGTGGTGGTTTTAGGTTTATAAAATTTGAAATTATTGACTTACTTGATTGTAAAATAAACAATCAGCTTCCCAATAAAATGTTTTTTTAACATGCATCAGATTATAAAACTTACATGACTTAATTTAACGAAATATTTACCTCTAAACAAAAAGTATGTCATCTTAAGCACAATTCCCCTACAGACTTACATATATAAGTTAATGAATCAGTGCATTATGCATTACTTACAGGCTTGATTACAGCTATGCATATTGCATATGGTCCATGGTCCTCCCTCCCTCACCCACCTCACACTAAAAAGGTGGAGAAAAAGGCGCTACTCTAATCTCTACGGAGTTTTCGTGCTCTACCTTACTCTACGACGAGAGGTGACGACGAGTTGTCTACGACCTGCTGATGACATGACAGCATGAGACATCTTTGTCATTGTCAGTGACACTATGGTAAATGGTGACATACAAATAAAAAAATCGTTACCTTGAAATTCTAAGTAGAGGCGACTATCTTGATCGTAAATTCGTAACTTGTATTCAAAACACTTTGCGCGATCGAAAACTGATCAACAGAAGTATGGCCACCTGGAGGGTGGCAGGCCTCAAGTAAGTACCCAGCTTTTAGAAATTATTCCAAATCAAAGACATTTCTCGTTACCACGTAAGCCCGAGTTTCCTACATAGATAGATGACATATTTCATCATCCTCTCCTTGGAGGAAGGCTAGGTATTGGAGACGCCATACGAAGAGCTTCCCCTCTGTCACGGCCTATGCCCACTTGGGCTTATCTTATTACAAAAACCAGTTGCTGTCAGATCTTTTACTAGAACGAGTCCAGTCGCGCATGTCAAATGAGCTCCGATAAAAAGCCGAATCGTAGAGATAATAATGCCTTTAAAAATATGTAAAAATACAAATTTACAACAAAACAATATCACTTTTCATCTGAAAGTATTCCTCCAGTACAATATCACTAAATAATATATAAAATTAGCGATTGAAAATTGTACATAAGTGTTGCCAGTAAGTCGTACAAAATGTCTGATGTGGAGTTTTTTTGTAGGTGGATCTACAATAAAATAATTGTATTTTGTTCCTTTTGTTATTATTTTGTGTCGAACAATGGTGTTAATCATAGTATCGTTAATTTACAAATAAAGATTATAATATTCCACCATATAATAGGTAACAATTAACGATCTTAGTTTATTGATGCCTTTAAAAACAGTAAATAGCTTGCTAAGTAAGATTAGAATGTTAGTTTGGGATTGTTCTACTTATTCAATGATGGTCATTTCCAGTCGATATTCAATGAAAAAACGATAATTTTAACTTAAAGTATCGAGCCACACTCAACCCAAGCTAGTGCAGTGACCCAAGTAATACAAAACGTCGATACTTTTTCTATCGTCATAGTTACAAACCTATACTCCCTATACTATGTAAAGACGGTCTGTACCGAAAACTTTGCAGGCATGATCAGATTATGAAATTGAACAACTTTTACTATGGATTTTGGGAAACCCTGATTTTGTTCGAGTTTCATTAAAAATTAATGTCAGTCTAAGCTGATCGGGTGACATCGGATGTCAGCCGACGTGGCGCAATGGCTAGTCCGACTGCCTGTTCAATTCCTTTCGCTCACAAAGTTGATATTTATCACTTTGTGAATATGTTCCTAGACTGGTCAGGACACCACACAGGCTGAATCACGTGATTGTCCGAGAAGCAAGATGGTTCCGTGCTTTGGAGCCATGTTCAGCCGTCGGTCCCGGTTGCTGTCTATGGTCACTTAGACGGCTGTCGTTACACAACAATTTCAAAGGCCTGCTTCATGCAGTAGGTGGTTGAAAAGCACTGGCACCAGGGTTCATCAGGTCGTTGGACGTTTTGGTGTCCTTTAAACTGTTTAAACTTAAGTCCGACATTTTAACTTTAATTACATGTATAAAAAGGATTTCACACTTACCTACTTCTTATTACATCGCGGTTTCGCGACCGTTTCGGTCCAGTCGGTGGTCTTTTATCAGCCGAAGTGCTCAGACAAAACACGAATATTTGAAAATTTACTTTATAAATATTTGTGTCCGGTGGAAATCGAACCCACGAGCCTCGGCGTAGAAGACAGATAGATAGTCGAAGTTATTATGTATGACTTGTTGTAAAGATGGTTTTTTAGTAAATACTTAATGATCAGTAAATAGAAGGTAGGTATTGCATTGATTGTACCTACATAATTGTATTATCTGGTCTTTGGGGAAAGAAATTCATATTTTGGTTAATTTATACCTTATGCAATATTTAAAATGATGTTATTGCGCCTATATTTCTATTTACTACAAAATCCTATTCTCAAGAACTAAGTTGCTTTTGAAAATGCAATAATATGACACAATATTGAGTAGACTGATGTAATTAATCGAAAGGTCAAGTATCGATATTGTCGATTCCAACACTAGCTTGATTTGACAGCTTTACCTCTCCCCCCGCAAAAAATGGCAGAAATATTTGTATAGAGTAAAGTAGCTATAACGACTCCCCTCGGGCCGGAACGGGACGGAAGATGCTCGAAGATCCTCTCAAATGAAATTCAATATTCAGAAAGACTGACGAAAGCCTTGCGAAATATTATGTAACCCTGGCGCAAATAATTATTCAGAATGCTAGGCGAAAAAGTACTAAGTACAAGATAAAATCTCGGAATGGTACCATGAAGGGGTAAAATGCACAGCACACCTTGTTTATAAAAAAACTGCAGTCATGCATGAGAGTGCTTCTCATTCCCTTACCTTTCCCCTTTGCATATTGCTCCTTGTAAGAGCATAGAGGTGGCTAGCTCTGTAATCTCTCCTTGCACAGTGTTGTCACTGGCATGTAGGTAGAGATGTCACCAACCCAGATGGAACATCACAATAGTGTCATGTCAGATCAAAAACAAATATCCAACTAGGTTGACGTGAAAAATATATTATTTATCTAAATATATTTGTTATGGTGTAGTACATATTGTGATTTCAGTTCTTTATACTTTTACACCTAACCCTCTGCTGCGCCACTCTGCCCAGCTACCAACAGGTCATTGGCCAAGCAGATCTTCGAGAGGGTATCGTAAGTTTTGTACCTGAAATGAGTACTAGCACCAGCAGCAGTATGAGCTTGCCAGCAATTGAAAAACTAGATGGAAGCTCGAACTATAGTAGTTGGAAATTTCTCATGGAACTTCAACTCATCCATGACGATCTCTGGGAGTTGACGACAAAGACGCCAGACAAAGCAGATGCTGCAATGGTAAAAAGGGACCAAAAAGCAAGAGCTAGAATATGCTTAATGGTCAAACCAGAATGCCTGGTTCATGTGCAGACTGCCAAGACGGCGAAGGAAGCCTGGGATGGCTTAAAGGCTGCCTACGAAGATAAAGGCATAAACAATCGGTGCAGGCTGCTATCAAAACTTGTGAGCCTGAAACTAGAACAGTTCAATAACATGCGGGACTACGTGACAGCAACCTTGACAACCGTCCAACGATTGAGGGACATCGGAAAAGAAATCGATGATGAAATGGTCGCAATGCTCATGCTCCAAGGGCTTACTGAAAACTATCAGCCGTTTAGACTAGCCTTGGAAACGAAGAACGAAACCTTGACATCGGACTATGTGAAGTTGAAACTGTTACAACTGGAAGATACCCATGAAGCATCGACGTCGATATCAACATCAGCGCTTACGGCAAACAGATCAAAGAAGTCTGCCAAGCAGCACACTATTAAGAAGCAAATCAAGTGCTACATATGCGAGGGACCGCATAAAGCTTTTCAATGCCCGCAGAAGCCTAAGAAGAAGGGAGATGCCCTACAAGCTTTTGCGTTCGCAGTAAATGAAGAGAAAGCCGATGAAGAATGGGTCATCGACTCCGGCGCGTCCAACCATATGACAGGAAATAGTGAATGGTTGAAGGATGTTAAACCGATGGATAAGAGGGAGATTACTTGTGCAAATGGAGAGAAAGTATTTGCCAAGAAGATGGGTACGGTATCTATGAAAGAGCATAATCTAACAGTTAATGATGTCTGGTATGTACCAAACTTATCTAGTAACTTGATGAGCGTAAGTACAGTAGCTAAGAAAGGTTTCATTGTAGTGTTTAAAGATGATGGCTGCGACATTTATCCCTCAGACTGTGTCAGGATCATAGGTAAGCCAGCAGTGAAAGGTGTATTAGAGAGAGTGTATACAAGCTGAGGCACAGTGCACCCGGAGCTGCTCTCTGTACAAAGGTGGATCCTGAACTGGTGCTGTGGCATCAACGCATGGCACATCTAGGTATTCGCAATCTTCGATTACTTAGAGACAAAATGGCAAACGGGGTAAGTTTTTCTAATTCAACTGAAAAACTAGAGTGCGCGGAATGTTTACTCGGAAAACAGACCACGCAACCGTTTCAAAAGAGTGGTGCAAAGCGAGCTACGGAGCTGCTTGAATTATTGCACATGGATGTATGCGGACCGATGCCAGTAGCGTCGCATACTGGATATAGGTACTTCTTGTCTATTATCGATGACAAATCGCGTAAAACTTTTATATATCTATTAAAGCAAAAAAGCGAAGTTTTACAAAAGTTCAAAGAGTTCAAAGTCCTAGCAGAGAATCAAACGGGTAAAAAGATTAAAAGTGTTCGGTCGGATAACGGGCGCGAGTTTGTTAATCGTGAGATGGATAACTTTTTAAAGTGTAACGGTATCATTCATCAATTAACAATTGAATACACGCCGCAGCAGAATGGAGTGGCTGAACGAGCCAATCGCACCATTGTGGAGAAGGCGCGAACTATGCTTCAAGAAGCGAAGCTGAGTAAAAACTACTGGGCTGAAGCTGTGAACACTGCCGTGTACTTGAAGAATCGCTCGCCGACGCTTGCAGTAAAGGGAAAAACCCCTGAAGAGGCCTGGACTGGAAAGAAAGTCGATCTTAGCATGATCAGGAAGTTTGGATGTCGAGCTTTCATGCACATTCCACGCCAGAAGCGGACGAAGTGGGATGCAAAGAGCAAGGAACTACTCTTTGTTGGATATTGCGAGGAATCCAAGGGTTATCGCCTTGTTGATCCGGATACACTGAAAGTGTATAAAGCAAGAGATGTAGTATTTTTCGAGAATCAATTGCTTAAAACTCAAGCAAATGAGACTAGCTCACACAGTGAGGAGAGTGATCAGCTTGTACCGGCGGAGAACTCAACCGAGCCTACATTACCTGAAGATAATTCCAACCGTCACCCGCAAGAGCAGCTGGGTGAAGGAGGAGCTTCAGTTGAAGAAGAGCTTCCGTGTGTAGGCGGAGATCGAGAAGAGGAATGCTTTCTCGATTGTGCTCCGCCAGTGACTGATGAAAGCATTGAGAGAGAGTCAGAGGATACTACAATCGCGGAAGATGTATCAGTGCATGAAGATGCTTCGAACTCGGAAGACGTGTCAGGGGACACGAACATTACTGAGAGGAGATATCCTTTAAGAAATAGAAAGGAAAAGGAATATCCAGATTTTCATCTGTATCAAGCTGCAGAGGAAGTTGATGAAGATCCTCTCACAATAAAAGAAGCACTATCAGGAAGACATAGTGCAGAATGGCGAAAAGCAATTCAAGAGGAGTTAGATGCTTTGAAGAAAAATAAAACGTGGACGCTAGTCGAACCACCAATCAGCCATAATGTTATTGATTCAAAGTGGGTACTTCGAATCAAAACAGAAGGAGGAGATAAGAAGCGATTTAAGGCTCGACTAGTGGCACGCGGTTTTAAACAAAGAGAAGGGGTGGACTATTTTGAAACTTATAGTCCAGTGATCCGACACTCATCGTTGAGACTTCTTTTGGCATTAGCGGTCAAAGAGAACTTGAACATCGACCAAATGGATGTCAAAACGGCGTTCCTTAATGGAAACCTATCTGAGACGGTTTATATGAAACAACCGGAAGGTTTCGCCGAAAAAGGAAAGGAGAATCACGTGTGCCTTCTAAAGAGGTCGCTCTACGGGCTAAAGCAAGCGCCACGGGCATGGAACCAGCGACTTGACGCAGCACTTAAGCAGCTGAAGTTCATGGCCTAGTGAATGAACCATGTGTGTATATCCGGCGAAGCCAACACAGGCTCATCATAGTGGCGGCATACGTTGACGACCTGCTGATTTTCTGGAACAACAAGCTAGAAATGGAGTCAGTGAAGAAGGAGCTGTCTGAAGTGTTTGAAATGAGAGATCTTGGCAGGGTAGACCTGTTCCTCGGTATGACAGTCAATCAAGAAAAGGGCTGCATCACCTAAGCCAAGAAAAATACACGAAGAAGGTCCTTAAGCGGTTCAACATGGAGGAGTGCAAACCTGTCTCCACTCCACTTGTTCCATGTCGCCTAGAAAAGCCAGGTGTAGAACATAAACCTGATGAAAGGATTCCATACAGGAGTTAATTGGATCCTTGATGTACCTGGCTGTGTGCACGAGGCCTGACATTGCCTTTGCAACCAGTTACCTCAGTCAGTTTAACAGCTGTTACAATGAGGCCCACTGGCAGGCTGCGAAAAGGGTACTCAGATACCTGAAAGGCACCGTCAGTCACGGATTAAAATTTATCGCCGATAAGAGAGGCGCGATTGAAGGATACGCAGATGCTGACTTTGCTGGAGACTTGGATCGCAAGTCGTACTCTGGATATGCGTTCGTTATGGGAGGAGCCATATCCTGGCAGGCAATGAAGCAGCGGACGGTAGCCTTATCTACAGCAGAGGCAGAATACGTTGCATTGTCGGAAGCAACCAAAGAGGCTGTACTGCTCCGCAGATTAGTGGCTGAAATTACCGATGCTCAGCCGCATACAATCTGTGTTTATTCAGATAGCCAGGCGGCTGGAGCTATGGCACAGAACCCGGTTCACCATAGCCATACAAAACATATCGATGTCAGGCACCATTTCGTAAGGGAAGCAGTTTCGGATGGTGTCATCACAATTAAGTATAAGAGCACGGAAGACATGGTAGCTGATGTGCTAACCAAGCCGCTGCTGAAAGGAAAGCATGTGAGATGCATGCAAGGTTTGAATGTGAGTCGAGTGTGAGGATTAGTGTATGTTAATGGTGTGCCTACTGCAGTTGAGGAGGAGAGATTAAGGAGGAGTGTAAGAGCATAGAGGTGGCTAGCTCTGTAATCTCTCCTTGCACAGTGTTGTCACTGGCATGTAGGTAGAGATGTCACCAACCCAGATGGAACATCACAATAGTGTCATGTCAGATCAAAAACAAATATCCAACTAGGTTGACGTGAAAAATATATTATTTATCTAAATATATTTGTTATGGTGTAGTACATATTGTGATTTCAGTTCTTTATACTTTTACACCTAACCCTCTGCTGCGCCACTCTGCCCAGCTACCAACACTCCTTCCGCCTTCCACTCAACTGCCTGGTCCATTCGACAATCGTAAAACTATACAACTACATTGCAATTTGCAAACTAACATCCATTTATTTTAACTTCATTGAAGTAGGTACTTCTGTCTAGGTGAAGTTAAAGGGCGAGTGCAATACGCTTGCCAATAAAATCACCTGGCATGGCATTAGTATTTTTAGAATAAATACTTAAAAAACTTACAGGCCTGTAAGTTTTTAGGTAAGTCAAGACCGTAGTCATACAGGGTGTAAGGGACAGCTATCCGAGTACTGATAAGGTAGGTGCGTTCAAAACATGAGACTGAACAACTTTCCACAAGAATGCGTATTTTTTTCAACTTTTCGTAGTCAACTTATTGTAATTTTGACGTCGATATGTTTTGTTCTTTCATAGTTTGCGTGCACTTATCATTTGGAGACCTGCCGTTACATCTCGCGTGGTTTACAATAGACATCTTCCTCATCCATCATTTATCCTTTGTCCGTTTTCTGAAGTATTGTTTTGTTCCAGTTACGTGAATTACTCTGGCATAGCCGCGCGCACGCTGCGCAGGTCGCTCAAGGCGAAGGAGCGCGAGGCGGCGGAGAAGCGCGACGCGTCCCACCTGCGCTACTTCTACTGGGTCGACGGCGAGATGCTGCGTGAGTTACTTGTACCATTTGTACTGTGTCAGCTGCGCGACTACTCGGGTACAGCTGCGCGACTACTCAAGTACAGCTGCGCGACTACTCAGGTACAGCTGCGTGACTACTCGGGTACAGCTGCGCGACTACTCAAGTACAGCTGCGCGACTACTCGAGTACAGCTGCGCGACTACTCAGGTACAGCTGCGCGACTACTCGGGTACAGCTGCGCGACTACTCGGGTACAGCTGCGCGACTACTCAAGTACAGCTGCGCGACTACTCGAGTACAGCTGCGCGACTACTCAGGTACAGCTGCGCGACTACTCGGGTACAGCTGCGCGACTACTCGGGTACAGCTGCGCGACTACTCCGGTCCTGCTGCGCGACTACTCAGATCCTGCTGCGAGACTACTCGAGCACAGCTGTGACACAAATAGATAAGTATAAAATGATATCGCTTTTTGTATTTCTTTGTCACTGCACCGCAAACTAGATCGAATTGAGAGGAACGTTTAAATGTATATTATACCTATAATAATACAAACGTCTTACTGCTACGGGAAAACGATTTGCAGGCCGGTGGTTCGGTTTAAAGAAAAATATGCAATAGGTATGTATACGATACGCAATGGCTTAATATTTGTTCCGCATCGTTTCACCAATGTATGGCGGTCACCGATTGAGTGATGCATTTTCAGCTTTAAGATAAGATAACAACAATATATTGACCTTAGAACTGGCATTGCATATTTATTGCTCATTGTACACACTTAAATGCGTGAATCATTATTAAGTTAGCTTAGATAGTAAGTTTACTATAAATTGAATCAGTATGAATATTGAATGTATTCACGATCATACTTTTTTTATTGCGCTATCCTTATAACCTTCTTTCATTTTGTTTACAGCCCACGGGGAGAAGCCTAAGGCCGATAAATCGACGGAGCATGAAGCAGTGGCGGTCAAAGCTTAGCCAGAGTCCAGGTGAAACGATCCACCCGCTGTCGTCGTAAGGTGAGAGGACGAGCATTTCTAATCTTTTCTGACTTGAATACTGCTTGAATACTTTCTTGACAATCTCAAAAATATGCCTAGTACCTTCTAATCTTACACGATAAGTGGATCGCTGCACCTGGACGATTTTAGAATACGATTATTTTATTACTCCTAATCTTATTTTATTGAATGAATGCTCATACTGAAAAGGCAGAATATCGTTCGAATTATTTGAGTTTTAAATAATAAAGATATTTTGATTTCAAGATAGGTACATTTATTTAATCAATATTCTAACTACACAATAACATTTATAATAACATTTACTATCTCCCTTAAAACTAACAATCAGTCAATCAATTGATTTCATTCGATCCACGTAATATAATAATAAAGTGTACTAAAAGCAGCAGTTCGGGATACTTTTAAATGGATCAACCAACATGGGCAACTCGAGTTGCTGCTGATAGTACCAATTTTTTATCTATTCTAACACCGTTTATTCTAATTTAGTTATGTGCCTAGCACTTACAGACTGTTGGCACTTTACTAAATTAGATTGGAAAGAAACTATCACTGTTCATACAAAATTGTTACTCTATAAACGTGTAATTATAATTATGTATCACGTAAAAGAAAATTAGTAAAATAAATCAAGTGAGCATTTATTAATATTTTATATACATATAATAGATACAATATATTCCTTTCACTGCAAGAATAGTTGCAACATTAATTATAGAAGTTTAAATGAGTAGGTATATCACAAATCGTTGGATAATTATTCAAACGACGAATAGACGAATATCACGGCTTTTGTCAACAATTACTCATCTACGAAGACATGCATCTAAACATTACCTATGTACGACATTGTAAAAAACCAAATACAATTACAATTTTAGTGAATCGCTAAAATAAAAACTGAAATAATTTGTATGTGGCGTAAAATAACACATTACTATTGAAATAATTCAGGTCTAATAAATTCGGTAGTCATTCCATAAGGTACCTTACATATGTTCGTATTTCTTATCTCAGTCTTTACTTTATCTTTACCTCATATTATATTTACTTTCCTACAGTTTTTAAAATGGTAAGATTTTTTAACTTCTGCTGAGATGCATGTATGTAATTACACATACTTTGTTTATTATCTAACTATGGAATATTAACCAACCACGGTGTTTCCAGATCCGATACGTACATAATTTTTTTCTGTTAAACAGTAACAGTAATATGTTGAAAACTTATGGTTCAATATAATTCGCTAAGCATTATCTAACTAAATTGATCCTTCGCAATATTTATGATTTACTGCCAGAATTAAAGGGTGGGTCCTATATAGTCTTATTCTCAGAAAGACTAGTGACTTAAAACACCTAAATAGCAATATATGCTAGTTTTGTTTTGTGTTAAAGATCAATGAACAGTTCAACCAAAAAATCTAGTTTTGAGTTTGGATATGTTGTTCGCCAGAATTCTGAAATATTGCATGACAATGAGGCTCGCCACCATGAAGAATCTCGTGGGGAATGAGAACCCTGCGCTTACCGAGGAGTTTACGTTCGCCTATAACTGTTAGGCGTTTTCCTGGTCGTGTTCAGGGCGCTCGGCGTCGTCGTCGACGATGCTGGCGCGCTCGTCGTGCGTGTCATTTTGCGCGCCCGCGCACCGCGCCGGCAGCAGGCCGTTGTACGCGCACATGCCCAGGATCAGAATGCCGAAGCCGATGAGGTGCTGCCAATGGAACGACTGCCACCGCAGACCCAGAGATACCATCCAGATTATGAACGTCCTGGAAACGTACCCACTCGGTTAAATCTCTACTAAGATTATTGGCTCTCAGGGTGTTACATGGAAACACGCACGAACTAAACGCGGACCCCAGAACAAATAAGTATCTGTTGCTGCAAATAATCGAACCCAGTTCAGGCAGACACGCTTACACCACACTAGTACCTACCACCAGACGCCACATGGTCATTGTGTGTGACAAAGATTTTAATACCTTGTGGCGGAGGGTCTTTGCCCAGGAATAGGACGAGAACCACTTGAAAAAGAAGAAGAAAATCCCATCAATACATAGGAAGAAATGAAGTCGCTTATTGTAATAATATATCTGTCTGTCCTCCTAAACGCAATGAATTTTGTGGCGGTTTTCTGTTATAGATAGAGCGATTCAAGAGGAAGATTTATACGTATCTTACATGCCGGGAAAACGAGTTGCAGCGGGTGAAACCGCTACCGGGCCGCTAGTATTTAATATAGTTTGCGTTGTGCAAGTGTATGACTTGTTTTAAAAAGCAGAGCCTGACCTGACGGAGTCGAGCACCATGCGGGTGGTGGCCGACATCTCCTTGGTGACGCTGATGCCCGCGAAGTTGAAGAACGCGATGGATACCACAGTCCCCAGCACCGCCGTCGCCAGCAGTGGGTTGTTACCTGAGCAACACATACATTTACAGAAAACACTTATTCCCAGCCTGGGAATCCCAGGCTTATTGTTATAAATAACATCAATTCAATGATTGAATTCATCCATCCTCCTGTTATCATACTTTTTGTTAGATTGAAATTCAATCCAACAAAAAGAAAATTGCTTGATTAATATCCTCCTGTTATCATACTTTTTGTTAGATTGAAATTCAATCTAACAAAAAGTATGATAACAGGAGGATATTAATCAAGCAATTTTTTTTTCTTTAAATCTGGACGGTTTACTGAAGCGCTCCCTGGTGCTTTTGCCGTAACACCTATTTTAGAACATTCGCCAATGAATTCGAAATCCATAACTGAAAACCGTATTAAAATCAGACCTGATGGAGATAATTGGTAGCATTAGTTTGCACAAACACTTGCACACGTTATCTCACCCCAAACGAATAAATAAATACGACGCGGGGCTGGTTGGTAGACACCACCAGCTGCTCAGCAGGGCAGCAGTGCCCACTCACCGATCTGCACGAGCCCGTCGACCGCATCCTCGAGCGTGCCGCGCGGGTTGTGCCCGAAGTGCGGCGGCGCGGGCGTCCAGTAGAACACCACTAGCAGCACCGACAGCACCGAGAACCCAAACACGCCCTCCCATCCTACCGCCTGCATCGACGGAATGTTCAGACCTGGAAGTAATCAAGAGATTGTGTTTCAATGCAAATCTAAGGGGTTGCTTACGTTTAAAGTTTAAGCGACATTATGTGTTAGTCCGCTTTTACGACATCCACGATGAGATAGTGTAATGCTCTCATCTGGCTCCCCACAGTGTTTCACGCTTGCTGTACAACAATCCACCGGCAAGTTAACATACCAGCAACGTATTTCTCTTCGTAGACCATCTGGCAGGCGGTGACGACCTGCGCCACGATGATGAGCAGGTCTCCCGTGATGAGGCTGTTGCGCCCCTTGGCTTCTCCCGGCTCCTGGTAGATGGCGTCGGTCGCGCCCACCACCAGCAGACCCAGGATCACGCACCCTGAACAAGTAGGAAGTGTCGTTAGTGTAGAAGACAAACAAAAACTCCGCATGACCTGAATTCGCTTTGCATAAATTCAAATTATCTTAATTTAATTGCTTGGAATTTGGGAGTGAAACTGTTCAATTTTAATTTATTTCATGTAGAACATTCAGGTAAATATTACACTGTTGCAGATCCTCTTGACGCATAATGTCCGATGTCCGTTTCGCACCCGAGTCGCACAAAGTCCGATTCGCATAATGTCCGATTCGCACAAAGTACGATTCGCACAATGTCCGATTCGCAGAATGTCCGAGTTGCCGGTGACAGGTGACAGTTGTCAAACTTTACACGTTTTTTTCTCGAAATAAAATAATAATAATAAACTATGCATGCGAGACGACTATTTTCTTAGAGAAAGTTGTTAGTCTTAAATTTCAGGTGCCAGCTGTCAAACTCAGAACTCGTTTTTCTCGGAAACTATGCATGCCAGACAAATAGTTTCTTAGGGGAAGTTGTTGGTTTTGACGAAATCTTCATTTCAGATGACAGCTGTTAAACTCAAAACTCGTTTTTCTCGGAAACTATGCATGCCAGACAAATAGTTCCTTAGGGGAAGTTGTTGGTCTTGACAAAATCTTAATTTCAGATGACAGCTGTCAAACTCAAAACTCGTTTTTCTCGGAAACTATGCATGCCAGACAACTTGTTTTTTAGGGGGAGTTATTGGTCTTGACGAAATCTGCAGTTCAGGTGAGTTACAAAAACGGGGAACCACAATGCACGACATACTCAATGCACACCAGGTTAAGGCACGGCAGCGTATTGTACAGCAGATCATTGTACGCCATGATGGATGGATGGTCTTGAAATACGGGCCCGGACCGATAATGTACAGGGGTGGAAATGGAATCAAAACAAATGACGTCACAGCGGATGTAGTGATGTGACAGTGTTGACTTTGATCGACTTATCGATTAATTATTCGAACATGACATGCAAGGCAAACCACGGAGGGGGGGTTTGGGGGGCGCAGCCCCCCGCAGTAAAAAAAACACATTCAACGCAAATCCGACACAGTAGGTTAGGTTAGGTTAGAACAGTGACCCCCTGGAGCGAACGAAGTGAGCGACCAAGCTTACTTAAGAACATATTTCATATAAAAACAATATCGATTAAGCTAGAAATGCACATAATATTATCGATCTAGTCACATCACTATTCTACCACAACACGTGATGTCTCCAGCCATCATGTCGTGCAATCCACCCCCGTGCACTTTCGGTACGGGGTGATGGATGGCGACATTGTTTTCATTCCATCCACCATGTCGTGCTTCACCACGTCGTACATTACTCTGACGGCCAGTATTATGGTGTACAATACTATGTTGTACAATGTAGGGACTCACAAAAACAAGTAAGTAGTAAGTTGAGAGCTGTCACCTGAAATGTAGATTTCGTCAAGACCAGCAACTTTTTCCAAGAAACTAGTTGTCTGGCATGCATAGTTTCCGAAAAAACGAGTTTTGCGTTTGACAGCTGTCACCTGAAATTTAGATTTTGTTAAGACTAACAACTTTCTCTAAGAAACTAGTTGTCTCGCATATGCATAGTTTATTGTTATTATTATTTTATTTCGAGGAAAAAACGTGTAAAGTTTGACAGCTGTCACCTGTCACCGGCAACTCGGACATTCTGCGAATCGGACTTTGTGCAAATCGGACTTTGTGCAAATCGGACTTTGTGCAGATCGGACTTTGTGCGAATCGGACATTATGCGAATCGGACATTGTGCGACTCGGGTGCGAAACGGACATCGGACATTATGCGAATCGAACATTATTCGTCAAGACGTTGCAGATAAGATACAATTGCATAAAAGGTATCACTGAAAGTTGCCTTTACAGGCATTTACATGGGGACAGATAGACATATTATGTTGCATACACATACACATAATATCACGCGTTTATATTACGGGTAAGGTAGACTGTCAAGGAACATATTTTTAGAGTCGTTATGGTCATGGTCACCCACAAATATTTGAGGGCACATGAAACCCTCAACTCAAGATCTCTTAGTCACCTCGCTATGCTAGGCAAATGCATTCCACTTGATGATGTTGCATTTGAGCATTATTATATTTAATCTTACGTAGAACTGCTACTATCTTCAATGATTATAGTAAATAGAGAAACCTTCTAATAGGATCCTTAACCTACTTACTTCATAAGAATATGAACTATGCGGGTATCTAAGTAGGTACCTACATAAACTCAGTGCATAAACTAATACATGAATAATGAATCATTTTCAAGCGAGCTATCTGCAGATGTTCGTAACATCTGGACTTTGTCATTTAGTAATATAATGTAATTATATTTACATAGTGATTACTAGTCACTGCTGTGTTACAGTCACAGACGCGAGTTTGTATAAATTATTCCGGTCAAAACAGAATGATTCACTGCCATCTCATATTGCTTTATATCGCAAAATTTGATTTATTTAGCACAGTTGCTAACCGACCCGATGTCCAACGATCAACTATTCTTTGACAAAGCAAATCTGTACTGTTATGTTACATTACTATTATAATATTTAGGATGATTCAAAATAGAGTACTTACACTTACAGGTTATAAACATACATACGTTAAATACGGGGTGTAAGGGACAGCCCTCCGAATACTGAAAGGAAGCATTCAGACCATGAAACTGAACAACTTGCTATAGAAATAAATTTCAACTTCCCATACAAATTCACGATCAACTGATTGCATTTTCTATGGGAAGTCAAAAAATTTTTGTTTCCGGAAATTTATTTCTATGGGAAGTTGTTCAGTTTCATGGTCTGACTGAATGCACCCTTTCAGTATTCGGAGGGCTGTCCCTTACACCCTATATACATTTCACGCATTAACCAGCTAAAGATAAAAGCCTGATATGTGGATGTAATCATCATTTTCCTGCCCTTATCCCAATTTCTTGGAGACGGCGCAACAGGTTTTGTTGAAAACAAAATCGTGTTGCAAAGGATTTGGCTTAATTTTACGACCGGCCGCCTACCAGACGACAACCCTCCTTGGGAATGCTTTTGTGGTGGTTTAACCGCCACCATACGGTTGGCCCTAGCTGTTTGGGTCAGGTTTATCGGTCGCCTATTACGATCCCCACGGGAAGAGAGGGGGTGGTGCTATTCTACTCTGCCTGCATTCACAATAAATTATGAAACACATAAACATAGGTACACTTTGTCTTGTCCCCTGCAGGGTAGGCAGAGCGTTAACAATCGTATCCAGGAATGGGATATCGCATGTCGCCAAAATTGTAATACACACCATCATCATGCAACCCTTGCGTCCCTTTGTTGCCACCCACGTCACGTACGAGAAAGAAATAGGGTGACGCTACTCTAAGCCTGCATCACACAGTTATCGCAATCGCAAATGCATAAAAATTTTGAACCTAAGCTTATTGTGGCTAGGAGTCTATTTTACTGAATATGATCATTCTGATCTCGTATCCGTAACTTGTTGCCCTGGTGTTATCTGGTTTTGTTAGTTAGATGATGTTTATATCTGTGGCTTCGTCGCATGTTTTGATAACAGTCGACTGTTCGTTCGATCGAACTCATACTGGATGGCTATCGGGTAGGGTTAACGGAAATTTAAATTTTTAATACTATATATGATTTAATAACTTTTCGCTAGATGTCAGATAAAAAGTTTGCGTGGTCTTGTAGGTTAAGCACAGGCATGGGCCATAGGCATGCATACCTAAGGTATCATATTAAATCACAAGATTACATTCCTAGCTAAATAATTACTTAAGGTTAGTGTTTATGATGGCCACAGACTAGAGCACATTATTTTACAATAGGTCAATTACATCTTCACTTCGCTTTGCCAAAATTAAACACAAAAAATCTAATTATTAGGTATTGTAGTTTTTAAAGAAATTCATTCTTTTAACCTAGTAGCAACCCTGACATGGGGAAACTTGTTGCACACACAAAACTTTACACCAAGCACCCTTGTTGAATGTTTGGGACAAACATTGCTCATGGTTCCATTGAATAACTTGTGATGAATCAACCAAGGCATGCTTTGTATAGGGCAATTCAGTTATGACAATATTTATTTTAGATATTTTCGAAAACAATAACACAGAATCTTTAGAGCATAAGCCCTCTATCTACCAGGTGTATAAAATTTCTATCTCTCTCTCTTTCTCTCTCCATGTAGGTATTCTACTTTGATTAATAATTATTACCTAGAACAGGTTAGATCAGTCAACTCCAATACAGACATCATGATTTTTTTTATGCTTATGCTTACCTATACCAGCCCATTCTCGCCTGATGATTGTTTTGTCAATGAATGTCATGGAAAGGACTGCAACAAATATGATCACCGAACCCCGGAACATTTGGAAGCTGCTGGGATAAGTCAGTGTGAGCCCGATGTACATTATTGAAGTGCCAATCTGTAAAAGTGCATCAAATTTAATTATTATTTCTGTTCAGTCCTTTAGAATATTTGGGTCACATGGACCTTGCCCTAAAAATGGTCAAATCCCATATCAAAGAATGTTTTTAATACCTTGGTGTGGAATGTTGTAATGAAACACTACTCCACTATAATGGAACAAATATTATTAAATGATACCCAAAAAAGCATATTGCTGATGTTGCAGACTATAGCTAGTAGGTATAGTGTCCCTACTACATGGTGAAATATGTATTATGGTTACTATTTCTTTTCTAATATGTACACAACAATGTTTTATGCTTACTTATACAATTATAAAATAACAATTAGAATTTCAATATTTATTGCATAACTTACCAAATCAAACATGGCTGCGGGCAACAGTATGAAAGGGTTGAAGTTTTGGTTGCCCTCAACCAGGGCGTGGCCTCCCGTGTTCCTTGTCCGGTACCAGACCAGCTTGAACACCAGCAGGCACATCATCTCACCCAGGAACATTGACAGTGCCTGTCACAATAACAATAGGTACATTCTACAAACACTGCACAAAAGTGCCTCAATAGCAGCCTAATGCTTTTGAGCATTGGACAAAGTAAATAGATTATAATATAACATACTACAGGCCTCAACCAACATTTTTACTTGCTGCTAATTGTTTTCTCGAAGGCATAAGATAAAAGTACCTAGTGTTTATTTCTCAATTTGTAAAGTGTTGCTATCAATGTTGTGGTGATGTAAATCAGATAGCAAGTAAGTAAAACACTTTATTGCACAAAAATAATAGAAACAGAACACAAGAACACACCTTGTATGTGCAGAGGCAGTTAAAAGCAATTTCTTCCAGACAACCTTTGGGTTGGGGAGAATGCATAGAAAACAGAGCAGTGCAAGAGTAAACAATAGGAAAGAAATAGTAAATTAAATAAAGTAAGCAATAATATAAATAATAGCTACCCTAATGTAATGTACATAGATAAATAAACCTGATAGTAAGATAAGTTACCTGTAGATATGGATGATCAAACTTCCTGACTATTCCATCAGATCCCTTGGACTCCAGTTTGTCGGCCCAGGCTGTGCTGAGGGTGTTGATGGAACCGGTCACCACCATCATGAGGGCCAGGAACTTCTGGTACACCGTCCACGCCATCGTGCTCAACTAGATGGGTAATGAAGAGTAAGTAAGTAGGTATTTCATATCCTTAGACGAATGATAGATCTTGCTGGCAGTCCAATTTTTCATAGAATAAGTAGGCAGGTACCTAGAAGTAGTATTATACTAGAAACCCGAATAGTAATTGTTTGATAACCAACTTACCAACTGATTAGCAAGAAAAAACAAAGCTAAAAATTGTAGGTAATTTTATAGCTCTATAGCTATAGAAACCTAACCTTAGCAAGAATTATTTATCATAACATAAAACAACACTTAAAACAATCACTAATTCGTGAGCGGAAAAGAGGAATTCGATAAATGGAGACCTTCTTTTGTTCTGTAATAAAATGTTAACTTACATTGTTATCCTCGCCTCGATCGCGTTCGGATAATTTATTATTAAAATTTCATAGGTACGTCGAAGTCTCAGTCGCAAAATTTGTTTTATAGTTTTCTTCTCTTTGTGTATGCAGTCAGAAAGAAAATACTAAACACAGCACAGCACAAAAACGATAGAAAACACTAACAAGTCAACTCAACACCAACTCAACTTGCTAGTAATGTAACGAACATAGCAACTCGTCCGTCACGTCACACACACGCACGTCACGTCACAATCTGTCAACACAACACAATCTTAGTGTTGCCAGCTCCGTTTCAGGTTTTGGCGCAATGGAGTCCAAAAATTATTATGCTATTTTTAGATTTTTCGCATTTACCTACTCTAATATGTAATTCAAAATAATAATAAGGGCTTTAGTCTATGATTGACGTTGTGTACTGTTTTTTACCCGACTGCCTCAGGAGGGTTATGTTTTTAGTACTCATGTCATGATGCATGCCTGTTGGTATCGTTCAGTGTCATCTATCGATGATTTTACCTGTGATTTTACTAACTACTGTTGTCATTATAAGGCCTCACCTCACTGCCAAAATTTTATGGTGTCGTGAAAGAAAACGGATTATTGACACTTATTATTACTGACACTTAGCTATCTGTCCGTTCTTTTACTGTCACCAGGCTGGCTGTATCTAATTAACCGTACCTACATTAATATAATTAATACGAGTACCTACGTATAGTATAAGTTTTCACAAGCGCCGTATTAAATTTCTGTTGCCGCTCTAAGATCAAATACTAAAAAAACAGAATAGAATAAAAAATAAGAAGGGCTCCCAAGTTGAAACCTTTACTGAACATGTATTACGGCCAAGGGTGTGTCAGATACGCCCACAAATAGGGTTTCGTAGTCAACGTTGAATATCAGGTGTTTTAGCGTTACAAAGTTAATTTTGTTGCTGGTTTGTTTTCAGCTGTATGGTTACTAACCGCAAATCGAAAATCTTTAATTTTTCGAAATCTTTAGTGGTACAGAAGTTACAGCTGGAACAAATATGGGTCCTAACGCCCTTTTTAAAAGCAAGTTTTATTAGACCTATTCAACGACACCCTACTCAATATTACAAGAGCAACGTCGTCACAAAAGCATGGATGCCGCAAGCCATATTCAATTTTGCTGATTGGTAGGTAAAACCTCAAATTTTGCCACTTAGCACTACGCCCTCTAGTGTGGCGCTGACTCAGACATGCCAATAGAAATTATCTCTTGATCCAATTTTCATTTTTTTTTTCTAAAGTGACACCGATATCAATATAAATTATACAAATACATGAGTGGAGAGCGATCGTAAAATTTACAATATTTCTAATGCACAATGAACAGATCCAGATAAGACATTTTCTATACCAAAAAGTGTCTAGTCTTGTCAAATCTAAGTCTAAGTACTGTCCGAAAAGGGACGGTCCATGAAAAAGCAAAAGGAACGAAAAATGACCATTTCCGGACGGTCTGGCAACGATGCGTAGCCTGCTGGGCGCTGGGTCACGCTGGGTGGATGCGGCTGGCTCCTGCTGGCTGGCATGCCCTGCTGACCTGATTTATAGAAGAAAGAGACCCGAAATGGCAACATTATTATTTGCTTCTTTTTCATGTTACATGACATTTGAGCAAGATTTCAACAATAATGTTGCCATTTCGGGTCCCTTTCTTCTATGAATCAGGTAGTACCTTTATAGCCACAGTCTACTGCTGGATATTGACCTCCCCATCTCGGGGGGTATTTTCCATACCTACTCACTTCTTGCTCGTGGTACCTACCTACCTTATCATATCGGTTTGGTTTTGATTCTTATGGATAGGTACCTATGTTTAAAACTGATTTCATAGTTAAACTGACCACGTGGACGATCTCTCTTTGATCCCTAGGAAGTTGTTCAGTTTCATGTCAAAATAGAGAATTTATTAGGCGGCCGCCGCCATAAGAATAAATAATAACACTACCGTGCCGCCGCCATTACTTGTTTTGTGTTAGGTAGGTACCTAGGTATAGGTAGGTAAGGTCAGGTAGGCAACAGTGACTCGGATTTTTTCAATCAATAAAATTTCATAGATAACTTTGAAGTATCAAACTCAAATTCATACCTAGGATGTATTCTTCTTCTTCTTTTCGGGTCAATGGCAATGATCCCCGCATTGACCGTATTACAGTCGCTGTGCCCAGAAAGTGGCTACGTCAATAGCCTTTTGGTTGGCACAATACAGATCCTCCTGTGTGCAAGCGGCAGGAGAGGTAGGGCATGACATTAAATGTGACATGGTTTGTGTTGCGCCACACTCGCACTTGTCATCAGAAGTAAAGCCCCACTTCTTTGTGAGCTCCTTACATCTGCCGACACCCGACCGAAGTCTATTCAGCGCCTTCCAAACAGACCACGGAAGGTTGTGGCCTGGCGGCAGTTTCTCTTCCGTAGGACCATGACCATCTCTAGATGGGTACTTTTTGGACCACAACTCTATTCTTGCTTTAGGTGGGTCTGAGTCGATAGGCTTGGTGTTATGCATAAAGCTGCGACGGCTTTTAAGGCGAGGTGGGGGTGGCTTATGGTCATGAAGTGGATGCCTATTGTCTTGTTCCTGTTTCTGTTTCTCAATGGAACAAGCTATTTCTCGGCGGACGCATGGTGGTGCTACCCCCGCCAGTGAATAAAGATGGTCCAACGGTGTCGGCTTCAGTGTACCCGTGATTATTCGGCACGTTTCGTTGAGGGCAACGTCCACATTCCTCGCGTGTGCTGAGCGCGCCCAAACGGGACAAGCGTACTCGCCCGCGGAGTAGCAAAGCGCGAGACTGCTTGTGCGAAGAACATGGGGCGAGGCTCCCCATCGGGTAGTTGTAAGGCGCCGGATGATGTTGTTCCGCGCACTGACCTTGCTTTTCACTTTCTGACAGTTCTCTTTATAAGTTAGGGATCGGTCCAAAACAACACCCAGGTATTTTGGGTTATTGTTATGGGCTATCTCTACTCCACGCCAAGTGATGTGAAGATGCTTTGCACTGTCTCGATTGCGGAGGTGGAATGCACAAGACTCCGTCTTCGCCGGATTTGGTCGCAATGAGTTGGCATTGTAATATACATGGAGCTGTTCGAGAGCTGCAGTCAGGTTTTGCTCAACGTCTAGAAATGATTTGGCTTGGCAGGTCAGAGCAAGATCGTCTGCGTATAAGAAACGTGAAGTGTTTTGGAAATTGGGCTGGTCGTCCGTGTACACGTTGAATAATATGGGTGCCAGAACACTTCCTTGAGGGAGGCCATTTTTTTGGTTACGCCATCTGCTTTTGTCATGGTGTAACTGGACCTGAAAACGACGGTTCTGTAATAGTTCAGCCAGGAGTGTGACAAATTTGCGATCTTTTGTGAAGGTAGCAATTTTTGCTAGGAGGCGCTTTGTATTGACGGTGTCATATGCTGCACTGAGATCGACGAAAACAACGCCGGTTACCAGCCCTTGGTCGTATCCATTCTCTATATGTTCAGTTAAATTAAGAACTTGGCTGCAACACGATTTACCCGGGCGGAAGCCGGCTTGTTCTTGGCTGAGCTGTGGGTCGATTAACTTTGTTAGCCGATTTAAAAGCAGACGTTCCAGCAACTTATAAGTGTGGCATAACAGGGATATAGGCCGGTAGCTCTTTGGGTCATCTGCGGGTTTTCCTGGTTTAAGCAGTGCTACGACTTTAGATTTGCGCCAGATTTTGGGGATTTTTGCAGTTTCTGTGCAGGTGTTGTATAATTCTAGTAGCCAAGATATTGCAACAGGACCAAGGTGCTTCAGTTGTTCAACAGTGATGTCGTCTATGCCGGCAGCTTTCCCATTTTTCAGGGCACCTAATGCTTTTTTGATGTCGGCGATATTGAAGTGCTGGCTTATCGGACGTTCATCATTCGTTAGCTCCGAGATGTTGTATTTGAGCTTTGAGAGTCGCTTAGGTGGTTTTCCGTTTAGGAGTAGTTGGTGGGCAACTTGGTTCGCAGTAACAGGGCCAGGATGGGCGGCATCAGGGGGGTCGCTTGTTAGTTTTCTGAGCGTAAACCAAGCTTTTTTCGAGTTGTGCGTCATATCAATATTTTCCCTTTCGGCCGCGTATGTAACTGTGTTTTGTAACCGGTTACAAACAAAGATTTTTTCTTATTTATTTGTAACCTGGTTACGAATTAAACCTTTTTTCTCCGCCTTTGTAACTATGTTTCGTAACCGCTGCAAAGTTACAAAAAAAGAAAAAAAAAAAGACTTGTCTCGTTACCATTTTCTATGAAGGTAATTCGACTGTGGAAAGGTAAAAGGGGCCAAGCAACACTAACTTAAGGAAATTTTACAGAAGAGCGTTTTAAAGTTCAAAAAATCGGAAAAAAACATAATTTGATAAAAGTTGTTATTTTAAGAAAATTTAAAATTAGTTTTTTATAATTTTTAGACCGCATATTTTTAAGGGTTATTCGAATGTTCTATCGTTTATATTAATTGAAATAAATGTCGCTTGAGACAAATTGACTCCGAATCTGGGCGAGGTAAAAGGGTCTAATGGTTATAGTAAATTTTAACGAAACTGGGTAAAAAGGTTCAAGTCTCTTCAATTCTGATATAAGAATGCGTAAAAACGCATTACCTTACAAGTAATTATAAAACCGCGCTAGGTATAAAGGGTTAATTTTTGATGTTAGTTAATTTAAAATGAGGTAAAAAGATATTAATACTATCAAGTTCATATATCGTTAAGGGAAAAAAGTATTAAGTAATAAGTAAAAGTAATATATACCTATATTTTTTTAGTAGCCATTTCCGTGTCCCACTGCTGGGCAAATATTTATTTGGTGGACCACGGGCGGGAGGAAAAAGCTTGCCCGTGGATTCGGGGCACTTATGAGAAATGCGGGCGTGTCTTATTAAAAAAACGGAATATATTGAGTTCTATTTTCAAAATACGAGAACAGTAATTCTTTCATAGTAACTTTTAAAAAATATTCCAAAGTCCAATAATGTATTTATTAGTTCGTAACCAGGTTACGAATAAATAAGAAAAAATCTTTATTTGTAACCGGTTACAAAACACAGTTACATACGCGGCCGAAAAGATATTTTCCACCAACGTTATCCATTTCTCGCGACGGCACTCACCGAGAGTTTCTAAAAGCTCTTCACCGGCCGCGATAGTTTCATCTGAGAAAGCATCCTTTATATACAAAGCTTCGTATTCAACCAGTTTCTGTGCTGAATTTTTATCAAGGCCTGGGACATAGCTTGTTCGACAGCCTCGTGGGATGCATTGCCGGGATGCCCACTGAACAATTCTTACAAAGTCTTCGTAGTGGTCAGGAGACGGCGGAATATCAAGCATTCTATGATCGATCATCTTAGCATACTGTTCCCAGTCAGCCTTAGAAAAATTGAATCGGCGTCTGAACGGGACCGGCATTGGTTTGACTACAGCTTGGACTGTGCACATTATTGGTCGGTGTTGAGTTCGGGGAATCGGAAAGCAAATACTTTTGAGGGAGTTTGAACTGATGTTTGAGCTGACAAAGATCAAGTCGGGATTGTAGCCTCGGTTCCAACGTCGACTATTGAATGATGCGGGGAGCTTTGAATTGTGTACCAGCGTCAGATCGTGAAGATCAGCCCAACTTTCTACTGCTACACCGCTATCATTTGAGTTGATACCTATAACCCCAGTTAATACTGCGACTATTAAAATCTCCGACAACAATTTTTGTATTATCACATCTGTAGTTTCAAAGTCAAAAACTTCACCAGGTGGGCTATATATGGAGGTTACAGAGCAGGACCCAAGATCCACGCTAATAATTTCTGTTTTGTTAGGTGAAAGCTTTGATGATGCTGATTTAACTATTAAGTCTGGTTGTATGAACATAGCGCTGCCATGTTTAGAGTGCGGTATCTCGGAGATTAATTTCATGCCTGGAATTTCGGGGCGCAGGCTACTTTGGTCCCTGTGTGTCTCTTGCACGCATAAAACGTGGCATCTTGTTTGGTGACACAGGTTTTTTAGGAGTTCCGCTTTCACAGAAGAGAAACCTTCAATGTTGATAGAAACAACTGTAATCACATACTTGGGGATTTGCCATTGTGGTGGGAGAATTGGCCAGCCTAGACACTGCGTTACCGTGTCTAGCTGTTTCCAGGGTGCACCGCGGGGAGGTTTCTTCCATGCACCCCTCGCTAAGATGCTAGGATGTATTGATTATTACTCTTTCGGTTCGCATTATCATTTTTTGCAATAACACGACAATTAGGCCACCAGCCATTTTTTTCTACAAAAAAAATTGTGTGTCATTGTGTACGTGTACCTGTCTACACTGACTCAACCCCTGTAGTACACAGTGACTCTAACAGTTTAAAGTATAATTTTTATTGAAACTATGCATTATAATCAATTATATTTGTCAAAGTATTCTCTTCATATCATTACCGTTGCCATAAGAAATATTCTACAACTGTCTGTTAATGTTTGTAAAAATAGAGAGATGAGCCAGTACTGAATGTTAGAGTCACTGTGTACCACTTAAATTTGAGTCAGTGTAGACGCCGACGCTATTTTGAAATAATTAGCCTGCAAAAATTACCACACTTCTCTAAGAGCAAGCAAATCTAGCTTATTATCTAGTATATGAACACCGCTTTCAATAATAAAAATTACATTTCCCTACACCTTTCAATCGTAACCGATAAAAATACATGTAGGATACCTTTAAAAGCATTTTTAGAGGTGCAAAACCAATCGCACATTTTTTTCACAATCAAACCGCAATGGAGCGGACGGATGATTGGTTTGTATGTGTTTGGTTGTCAAGAGCTACCATTTAGTTAAGAATACAGATAGATATTGCTGTCCTATTACGAAATATAAGCGTGAGTCAATGTACCTACCCGCCTGAGTCACCGATCCCTACCTGACCCTACGTAACGGAGAGCAGAGCTGCCCGGAAAGTTGTTCAGTATCATGAGTAGGTAGTTACCTTCACGTTCTTTCTTCTTGTTACACCCTTTTTGTTACTTCCGCTATATTGAAGTTAGGCGTTTTGAGTTTGTTCCTGCTTGTCAGATGTTTTGAAAACAATGTTCGAATCGAAAACACGAGGAGGAGACTCGCCTTTACACTTACACCCCTTAATAATGCCTGTTACTGATACCTACCTGATACATAACAAGATTTCCTTTTTGGTTTTTATAATCTGTGTAAGCAGGTAGGTATAGGAGTTTGATTACTTCCTAGACATGTTTGGTGATTGGTGTCATTAATATTTTTCCGTAATATTTGGGTCAATCCAAATGAAAAACAAGGAAAAGTGGAGTAGGTACGAATCGGTAATAGGAATGAAAGTTTTTTGAAACATTTTTTATTCCTTTGCAAATTATACAGGGTGTTAGGAAAAGTAGTACGTTCCTTTAAACCACACGTTCTATAGGTATAATAAAGTATGTCAAGAATGTTAAACCAATTTTAATAAAATATTAGGGGTAAAATGTTTTTCAAAATCTTATAATACATCCCGCTATTCAATGTTATGTACCTAGGTACCTATGTATGTTATGATTTTACCCAGCTATGTAATTTTTCTTCTCATTTTAAAGGTGATAGTTACCGCTAAGGCGTGCCCTACGATTCTTGCCTACGACATTCGTAGCTTGTTCGTGGCTCGTAGGCGTGCCGGACGCAATACCGGGCGTAGCATTTGGTTTGTAGAGCAGCCTCTACGGTCAAACCCGGGGGAAAATTCAAATCGTGACGTGAAGTAAGAGATAGAAAATCATGTTTCCCGTAAGTAGGTAGTTGTAGGTGGATAGGTCATTGATTTACGTACACCTAAAGTGGACAAAATAATAATGGCAGACCTATCCTTTTTACATGATTTATCAATGGTACCTAAACTGATGCCAGCACTTTCATTCGGGTCTAATAATATAACAGATGAAAAAATATCAAAAAATATCGATTACCTATTTTCATCTTTCGGTAGGATCAGCTCTGGCGGATCTAGTCTTTCGACTTGTTTAATTTTCGGTTAACGTATCAAAGTTAGCCTATTTAGTAGGTTAGAATTTCTATACAAAAAATTTTGGGAGTTCCCGTGCGTGTTCCAGGCCGGTTCCGCTTTGGAAACTAATCTAATAAGCTATTCTTTACCTATGGCGAACCGGGGTTTTGCAGGCCTACTTACAAAAAAAAAATTGCAACCGTTTCAAAAATTTTTCACTGGGCAAAATTTTGTTATTTTGTAATAATTCAAAAATGGTAAGAGCTACAAATAACTATTGTATGGAAGATATGTTAAGCGTAAATTTCTGCATATGAATGTTATCAATAACTTTTTCATAATCAAATAGTTTGCGAGAAAAACGAAGCACAACATGGCAGTTTTTGCTGAAAACTCACAAATTAGAAAGTATAAAGTAAGTAGTGAAGTTGGGGATTAAGAGTCACTCGCTGTGTGGGTAAACCATGCTGCAATATCCTGCCTGATATTTAGTAACAAGCTTTCCGCCCAGCGGTTTTACCCGCTGATATATTTTGAAGTAAACAAGTTAATTTTATACAAATTTTCGTCCTCTGTTTTACCACCTTAGGTGATGAATCTTTTGGAATCCTTTCTTGATATTAATTAAGATTATTCAAATAACCTCTGTGCAAAATTTCAGGATCCTAGGTCCAGTAGTATTGCCTATGCGTGGTATACAATTTGTATGAAAAAAGTAGAGTTTGTTCGTTGTTGCCACATTTTGTTCTTTTTTGCTATCCTAACAGGACCTTGGGTCAGAACTATTAAAGAACAGCCTTAAGGGATTGCAAAAAAATAAAAATGTGGCAACTACGAACAAATTTAATATTTTTTTTACAAATTGTAAATCTATGCACAGGCAATACCACTGGACCTAGGTTCTTGAAATTTTGCGCAGAGGTTATTTTGGTTGGGTTAATTAACACCACGAAAGGAATCTAAGAAAATCATCTCATAAGGTGGTAAAACTCAGGGTGTAAATTGGCAAAAAATTTGCTTGTTTACTTGAAAATATATTAGCGGGTAACACCTCTGGGCAGAAAGCTTGTTACTAAGTATCAGTCAGGATACCGTAGCAAGGTCTACCCACACAGTAAGTAATTCTTAATCCCCAACTTCACTACTTAATTCATATTTTAGATTTGGTGAGTTTTTATAAAAAACTGCCATGTATTAAAGCGTTTTTTTCGCAAACTATTAGATTATCAAAAAAGTTATTAGAGCAAGATTGTGCAGAAATTTACGCGTAACATTTCTTCTATACAATGTTCATTTATAGCACTTACCAGTTTTGAGTTATTATTACAAAATAACAAAATTTTGGCCAATGAAAAAAGTTTGAAATGGCTGCCATTTTTTTTTTTTGTAAGTATGCTAGCAAGGCCCCGGCTCGGAATAGCTAAAGAATAGCCTAAATATTCGTTTCCAAGGCGGGGCCAAACTCGGGAAAAAACGGGAACTCTCACTTAAGCGATCTTACCTACTAATTGTGGTACCTAGTGAGATAGGTATTTAATTTTTCAATTGAGTACATCACAAAAAGTAGACAAATATTTTAATAAAATCAAGTAATATTCTAATTTAAATAAATCATTATAATTATTTATGAGTGTTTAACACACGTGCCCCACAAAGTTGCGGTATATTTTATCAGTGGGTTTCTTAGAGATCTTTTCGTCATACCACCGGGGCGGGCGGCTATAAAGCGGGACAGCGAAAATAGCACAGTTTTGGGCGGCACGTGTATTTACTACTTGTCCTGGGTTGGATTATACCTATACTTATAAAAAACTTATATTTACATGAAGCTGAGCTTTTAAGTTAGTAAATAAATAGAAAATTATGTATATTATTGTTTAAATAACGACGCATTCATGGGGGAACACCAGTCCGCGCATCGGGATGGTTGGGCAGGCTGAAACAAAAGTAACATCGTATAAAAGTGGTAGGGAATGTTAAACTGATTTCTATAACTATACACGTACAGGGTGTTGATTGAAACGGGTGCCATAGCTTCAGGGTAGGTTTAGTATCGATAAAGGATGCCTTGCCGAAAAAGTATTGAAAAAATCCTGGGTCAAATTTTTAGATTTTTACTAAGCCGAAATTTATTTTATTTATTAGGTACTATATCTCAGCCAATGTTCGTTAATAAAACTCAAAGTTGACTACACAAAAGTGGTTGATTACACTTTTATTGGCACTCTCCAAACGACAAAACTAAAACAGTTTATTTTTTGAATAAGCAAACGTAAATTGCAAAATTTTGTCTGAGCCATAAAAAATATGTTTTGGTCAGGATTTTTTAAAATATTTTTTACGGCATCCTTTATCGATACTGAACCTACCCTGTGGCTATGGCACGCATTTAAATTAACACCCTGTATAGAAAAAGTATAATATAAGTAGGTAGGTTAGTAATTTGTAAAATGCTGGTTTACTTTATTTGCAACTAAACAGCAAAAGCAGGGAGAGATATCTAGGGTATTTCAATAAAATAGTTTAAAACTCATTGGAAACGTATGAACTGTGGGGTGCTGCTATTTAAAAGGAAGCACACAACTTCTACAATCGCCTACTGCGAGTTGTATCTCTACTCTAGTAGTAGGTATGTAGAAAACTTTGTGCAGAAATTTCATATTGCACACGATCACCCTTGCTATGTAATAGCTAGCATTCTACCTTGGAGCGAATTGTGGACGGGGCGTCGTTTTCCCCTTACGTCGAGCCTCTCTGTATCGGGCTTCTTTGCGCAGTGCCTCGTGGCATCGTGCCGCTTAACATCGAGTACAGTTCTCAACAAAATCTATTTTGATTTGATTTGTTTAATACTGTCAGTGTCTTAGAAAAAGTTTAACATCTTGACGAGACCTACAATTTAGGTGACAGCTGTCAAACTAAAACCTCGTTTATCTCGTTAACTGTGAATGCTTCACTATTGGTTCCTTCGGGAAAGTTGTAGTCCTTAACGAGATCTACATGACAGGTGTCAGCTGTCATACTAAAAAGTCGTTTATATCGGAAACTGTGCGTGCTAGACTATTGGTTTCTTCGGGAAAGTTGTAGGCCTTAACGAGATCTACATTACAGGTGTCAGCTGTCATACTAAAAAGTCGTTTATATCAAAAACTGTGCGTGCTAGACTATTGGTTTCTTCGGGAAAGTTGTAGGCCTTAACGAGATCTAAATGACAGGTGTCAGCTGTCATACTAAAAAGTTGTTTATATCGGAAACTGTGCGTGCTAGACTATTGGTTTCTTCGGGAAAGTAGTAGGCCTTAACGAGATCTAAATGACAGGTGTCAGCTGTCATACTAAAAAGTTGTTTATATCGGAAACTGTGCGTGCTAGACTATTGGTTTCTTCGGGAAAGTTATAGGCCTTAACGAGATCAAAATGACAGGTGATAGCTGTCAAACTTTAAACTCGTTTATCTCGTTAACTGTGCATGCTACACTACTAGTTTCTTTGGAAAAGTTGTAGGTCTTGCCAAGATCTACATTTTACGTGACAGCTTAAAAGCTACTAGTGTAGCATTCACAGTTAACGAGATAAACGAGTTTAAAGTTTGACAGCTGTCAACTAAACTGTAGATGTCGTCCGGACCTACAAATTTTCCAAAGAAACTAGTAGTGTAGCATGCACAATTAAAGAGATAAACGAGTTTAAAGTTTGACAGCTGTCACCTGTCATGTAGATCTCGTTAAGGCCTACAACTTTCCCGAAGAAACCAATAGTCTAGCAAGCATAGTTTCCGATATAAACGACTTTTTAGTATGACAGCTGACACCTGTCATGTAGATCTCGTTAAGGCCTACAACTTTCCCAAAGAAACCAATAGTCTAGCACGCAAAGTTTCCGATATAAACGACTTTTTAGTATGACAGCTGACACCTGTCATGTAGATCTCGTTAAGGCCTACAACTTTCCCATAGAAACCAATAGTGAAGCATTCACAGTTAACGAGATAAACGAGTTTAAAGTTTGACAGCTGTCACTTAAAATGTAGATCTTGGCAAGACCTACAACTTTTCCAAAGAAACTAGTAGTGTAGCATGCACAGTTGATTTATTTCTTTGGTGCGGGTAAGAGGCTGACAACCTGTCAGTATTACTATACAATGTAGTTATTGCCTAAAAACAATAATTTCTGTAAAATATTTCTGCGGACTGTACTTTCTGATACCCTATCCTAGGCAGGCCCAACGTATAGGGAACAAAGCGGCGGCTCGACGCAATGGAGCTCGAAACAGAGAGGCTCGACGTAAGGGGAAAACGACGCCCGGGTAAAAATTGCTTGGAGCCACCTTCAAAGCATAGTACGGTCGGGGTCATAAGAGTAAGACTTTACCTATCGTAAAGGAACTCTTCAAAAGGTACAAAATATCTTTTTTATAAGTACATTTATGTTCTTTACTTTTATAAATAGAGTTAACTAGCTGCATATAAAACAAAATAAATAATTTACTAAAGTGATGTACCTACCTACCTATAGAGATATTTTAAACAATTTGAGGCGGTCCCGTGCTCTTTTGACCCGACTTTACCTACATACACAGTAAGAATACGGGGGTGAATAATTCCAAGTGCTTGACTAGGACTTTTTCACGGTTACTGGTAAAGAACGACAGGGTTTAAAGAGTACTTATTGCCTACAAGTGACGCAAATGATCCGTACCTTTCTCGCAGCGTCGTCCGTAGAAGCCGGTCCCTTCACACTTGCAGGAGTAACCAGGGTCTTGCATGGTCTGGATGCAGATGCCCCTCAGGCACGGCATGCGGTAGCAAATATTTGAATTCCTCTCTGTTGAAAAAAGAAATACATACAGAATGTATAGAAGATTTCTATATGAGAAGATTAGGACGTGGGGGTGCGACGGTGCGTAGTTTCATGAAAAAGACGTCGTTGAAATTGGAACTTACTTACTTATCTATTGGTTCTTACTTATATAACAAAGATCAATCTACGGAGGTTATTGAAGGCTCATTTTCATTTTGTTGATATCTTGATTCTATCTTGGTACCTACTTGTAGGTACGCTTTCGTGGAACGCCTGTATCCAACGTATCCCATAACGTATTGGGAGCGCACTGTAAGAGCAAAGCATAGTAAAATCCCTCAGGATTACTTGGCTTGGCACTTTCCCTATAACGTTATCTACCTACTCGCATTCAGCTGTACAGTGTAAGTACTTGTTGCTTCTCGAGATGATTGTCTTCCTTACGTAGGTATGAGGATGACGTAATCATACCTTTGATGGCATTGAGGCACTCCACCCTCGTGCGGTAGATGAACTCTGTGTTGCAGCCGTGTCCACACGAGCACTGCGCGCCGTAGATCTTGCAGCCGTAGTGCATCTGCTCCGGATCACACGCGTGGCATAATACTGTAAACCAATCATACGCAGTTGATATCATCGTCTGTATTTTCTTCAAGAGTGATCATCGCACCAACAAATCGCAAACAAAAATAATTTGTAACATTCGCTCGCGCTCTAAACAATATCTCGCATTGCGTTGCTTTGCATCACCAATTCATACCAAACTGTAAAATTATGATATGATTATCTGTTTCATTAGTAAATCAAACTCGCGTTGATTTAGGTAAGTAGCAGGTATTAGAACGTATAGCTGCCTAAATACTCACGTTTATTTTCGTTCGATTAAAATCCATTATAAGTATAGATAGTTGGGTTAAAATGTAAACTAGGCATGCATGCGATAGATACTTATATAAGAAAATCATCCTAACGTAATAATACGGGTGCGTGTAAGGGACTTGACTCCGAGTAGATCCAGTAATGATACATGCTGACCATGACACTGAACAACTTTTCCCTGGAAACATGGTAGGAAACAACAAAAAAGTTAGGCCTGCCATACACGATAGAAATCACGATATACTTAGACATTCCCTTAAAAAATTCTGATGGGAAATTGTTCAGTTACCTACTTACAAGGTTTGAATGCATTCTATAGTATTCGGAGTCCTGTCCCTTACGCCCTGTATAGGGTACAAGGCGGGCCAAAAGTAATCACCGTATGTGAATCACCTCCCATTTTTTATCAGTCATTAAAATTGACTGCTGTTTTCGGAAATCTATCTTTCGAAGATGCTGAATTTATATGATTATGTTTTCAAAAAGACATTAGTTAATTAACCACCTCTACCGTACGCTTTCCATACATTCTTGACCATGCTTTTTTTTCGTTTGTGGCGGCTTCAGGGACTTGAAAGTTTTATGACTTGCAATTTGTAATCTTGAGGTTTCAAAAATACTATTAGGTAGGTAAATTCTGGCGTTGTCAGATCTGGAGATCTTACTAACCGGTTCAAAAACCAAATCCTGTGGATTGGTTTTCACCAACTTGCATCAAATCTGGAGTTGGCATCTAACTGTTTTGTTTATTTTTTATTTCACAGCATTCTTTTCACGTCTTCGGAGGAATATTCAGTGTTATCAAAACTTATTTTAACATCTTTTTAAACAAAATGGGGGCCGTTTTAACACGTGAAGGGAGCTTTTCAGAGAACATTTTTAATTTAAGTCAGGAGGTGGCAATATGACCAATGTCTTTTTTAAAAACATAACCACACAAATTCTGAATCTTTGAAAGATTGATTTCCGAAAACAGCAGTCAATTTTTATGACTAATAAAAAATGGGAGGCGAATCACATCGGATGACATATTTTTGCCCACCTTGTACTTTTGTAGTGGTAACTTGTTGCAGAAACATTTAATAGTGGATTTAGAATTTCTTTGAGTAGGTGTTATATTTTGCAAATGAACCAGTGTATAGGTACTTAGAGTGGTAGACTATACAATAGCCAGCTTATTCCTCTTATCGGCGAATCAGCCAGTAAGCGTCGCGTCTGTTTTGGCTTACGTGCTTGGATGATCTAGAATAGTAACGGTTCCTACTGTTATAAAATAACATCTGTAGATTACTGTAGATAGGTAATATACCTACGTTTTATATTACGATACTTGACTCTGTATTTACTAAGCTGTATACTAGGTATTTTACATATCTCATGCTCTGAAAATGGGTTCATACTGGCAAAAACCCCCTCTGTAAGTACAACCTAATCACCTACACAAAAAGACTGCGTTGTAATTGATGCCTTACATCCCTAGGTACGTAATCTACTATTAATTAAGAACAAATATTTTAAGGATGTCCTCAACTCACATACCTAACCTAACTGAACAACTTTAATAAGAAACTTTTCTTCGAAATATGACAAAGAGATTTGGGTCCCCCATACTATTTTTCAACATTATTGTACTTAGGTATGGCAGATCCAATTTTTTGTCATATTTCGAAAAAAAGTTTCTAATACAAGTTTTGTGAGTTGAACATACCCTATAAATCTGTATTTAATCTAATTTAACCCTACCTATATATATAAATACAACAGCTACTGTGTTACTTACTACATACTAATGCAGTATTGCTTATACCTTAACACAAACTTAGACAACTTCCTACTAATACATAAAGAGTAGTATATTTATTCTAACTTCCTTATTTGCTGCAGTTAGTGACTGAAAACAAGTTGTACCCACATACGCACGTTCGTGGCATCTTATCTGCCAAGCACAACTTCTGCTGTGGGTGCATCTGCGGAATGGGCTGCATAATGCAGCCCAAAAGCACCATAAATAACCCTCCTTCTTAGGCAGTCGCGTAAATAAGCTCTGTGCCACCCCACTAAAAGTGCCTACTACTTGAACCTTTAATTTGTAGAGATGACTATGAGGTCATGTTATGCGCAGGCAGGCATAAGATTTTATTTATACTTAGGATAGGGCAGTGCCTGAGAAAACAGAGTTCAGAACCCCGTGCCGAATGGTACCTTGCGCAGCGCATATTACTGGCAATACATTGAAATGTCGCCAGCGTGGGCACATTTGCTCCATTCGTGACGGCCTCTTTGGCAGATCTCTATAGGTAGTATAGCCGTTTTTATGGAGTTGTTTTATTTATAATTTAAATACATTTCAATCGTTGGGTGTTTTCATAAATCTGCGCGTGGGTGTGGCAGTGGCACTATCATACAAACAAGCATGCCATCATTGTCAGCCATAGCAGGCCTCTCGAGCGCAGCGCCGCAGCGACGTGTTATCATGCCTCACTTCCGCTTACTGCCCGCTATATGAGGCAGCTTCACTTCATTCTTGAATCATACAGCCAAGCATTCACTACCAATTATATTCACGTATAGTAATATTGTCTTATAAACATACTGGTTTTCCTAAGATTTTTCCACGGTCAATATTCTTATCTTATCCAGCCGTCAGGATCCCACTGCTGGGCAAAGGCCTCCTCTCCCTTTTTAGGGTTTCGTAGTCTACTAGAAACCCTTATAGTTTCGTCATGTCTGTCTGTCTGTCTGTCTGTCTGTCTGTCTGTATGCCGCGCCCTCATATCTTCTTCAGTTTTAGAGCTATCGACATGAAATTTGGTGAGAAGATAGATCGTGTTGACCCAAATATAGAAATGTTAAGAAAAAAATATTTAAAATGTTTTTTGGACCCCCTCCCATACAAGTGAAAGGGGGGCAAAATTTTTTTTTTCTTCTTTAATATTGAGTATGGTATCGTTGAATAGGTCTTTTAAAATTAAGGTGAGGTTTCTTTGAAACAAATCCTCTAAAATGTTTCTGTCACGAGATATTTGCTTTTAAAAAGGGCGTTTTTGACCCATAATTTGTTCCAGCTGTAACTTCTAAAGTATAAACGCTAAAAATTTGAAATAAATATGGAATATAGCTTACAATCTGAAGTTACAATGAAAACTATAACGGATATCGTACCCTTAAAGGTTTCAGGAAAAATTGAGTTTTTCTATTTGCGGTTGGTCATCATACTGCTGCTAACAAACCAGCAACAAAATTAAGTTTGTAATGCTGAAAATCTGATATTTAAACGTTGACTACGAAACCCTATTTGTGGGCGTGTCTGACACGCTCTTGGCCGGTTTTTTCGACTGTCAATCAGGTTCTCCAAAATTCCATTCCATATCGAATGTACCTACGTAACAAAAATGTTAGAAAAACCATAGGCAGGGGTAACAAAGAGTACTTTATGTATGTGTCATACTTCTAATTTTGCAATGCTAGGTATATTGTGAGTAGGTAAGAAATAGAAAATTACATAATGTGATGATCCCAAATGGACTAGGTAGGTAGGTTAGGTACCTACCTATAATAAGTAATAACAAGGAAATAACTTGGAAAATAAAAGGAAGTGGGGTTAAATAATAAAGCAAAGAGTACGTTATCATTCGAGGTAAAAGACCTCTTTATCTTTGAAAATCCTCTGTTTTATCTCTAACTCTAGAGTGGCGGGTGAGAGGTTAAATGGGAATAAAACAGAGAATTAATATAGTGAACAGGAAGATAGGTCGGTCGGTAGATAACGCAACCAACAAACATTACATAAGGAAATGCATTTCATCATAGTTCACTTTGATAAAGATAAAACGTGGTGGAAATATATTCAACTTCATCTTTAATAGCCATTACAACCCAATGCTGCACATGGGCCGGATACTCACCACGCCTGGTAGGCGGATAGGCGAGCGCAGTGCAAATGTTACAATTACACAAAACGCTACGTTTATCCGATATTGGGGTGGCATTATTCTAAGCCAGTATCTCTCGGTGAATTGAAAAAGTTTTTACGGAAAAAATATTATTACATACTTATGATAAGAGCTACTCTCTTCACTAAACGATAAAAAATGCGAAATTCGGAAAAGGGTGCACTTTGAAAGACTGTATCTCAGGAAATGTGGTTTTTCAAAGATAGTTTCTTAATAAGTATGATATTGTAGCAAATTTTGTCTTCTTCAAAAACGTCTCAGAAAGTTATCTCTAAAGCTAATCCTATAGGGTTTTAACTCTAAAGGTTTTAACCGGCTAAAAAAGAAGAATGGTTGCGTTTGGCACTTGACGCAACACTCTTAGGTGATTCATTGGGCTAACATTATAAACAAGTCTCCAAAAAGTCAAACAGCCCCGATTAAATGCTTATCAGCTCATACATCCAGGCAAAAAAGTATAAATGTATAAAATAAACTGCATGTGAACTTTATGAATCTGAGAGTTCTCAATCTAGGATCGGGGTTTTCATACAAACGTATTCCCCTGTATTCTTCCCGAATACCTATTCCATGTTTTTTTTTAAATTAAGGCCTACTGTTTAGGGGGTAGGGTCTTCGTCTACCTGCCTACCTACAAAAGCCTTTAATTAATACAAAGTCTTTCCAAAGATGTTCGTCATATCTTAGCCAGCTCGCAGCCAAGGATAAATCCATCAACTTTTCACAAGAAGCTTGCAGACCAAATTATTTAGAATCTCTTTGCTAACATTTTGTCTAACGCAAACTTAACTAAACTTAATACTTAGACTTGCACTTGCCTAACTAAAACATAAACATAACCATATACCTACTAGCGTATACCAAAAACCCTCCAAAAACCAAAATCATGTTAAACCTCCGTGACACCAATCAAATGTCTCAAAAAACTAAAAATAAATATCCTCATGAAACTAAAAAAAGCTTTCCCCATGAAACATGGGGCGAATTATAAAAAAAACGACCTCCCTTAGTTACACAAATAAAATGATGGGCAATTTACTCTTGTTCCATGAAAGGAAAGGAAAGTTGTTCTGTTTCATGAGTAACTTGACCTCCTTTAGGCTTTATTTGTTGTTTTGTAACACCCAGTATAGCTACAATATAAACTCAAATTTAAACAGATCTATCTAACTGTAAAATGATTGCAATTATTGTAAGAATTATTGTGATTTTATCATAATTTAATAAGTTCCGCACTAGACGTAAGATCTGGTGATAAAATATAAGAAATACTTAGTTTTAACAATATTATTCTCTGTAAGTAAAGGTTACTTGATTGAAACTGAGGTATATAAATTCCGCGCCATAGATGCCACAACTGCTTAACGCTTCAAGAACGTTAGCTACTTATATAATATGTAACTATTAGATGAAAATGCCTTGCTTCACACTTCTTTTACTCAGTCTTGAGGAAAGTTTTTAAGTCTAAAAATCACGTGGTATAGCTTTTTACGCTACGCTTATTATGCCTGCGCTACATCTTGCCGGAAAAACGAATTTGACCGCACATTAAAAAAACTACACATTTCAAAAAAAAGCTCAGAATCAATATTAATAAAGGGTTATTTTTTAGTCAGTGCGCAAACTTTGCAGGATGTTTCTACTCGTGATTCTGAACACCTTTTACTTACTATGGGGCCATCTGAGAGATCTAAAAAAATATTGTGGGTGTTCCATACATTTTTGCTGCTGTAGGCTATAGAACATCCCAATTTTTTTTTTGCGTAATAGCTGGTGGTCTTATTGTAAAATTGATCATAATCACGAGTAGAAACACCCTGCAAAGTTTGCGCACTGACTAATAAATAGCCCTGTACGAGTTTATGCTACTTAACTACTACGTAAATGGACCATGCATTAAAGTTACGGTATTTTTGGGGAACTCACCTACAAGGCAGGCGATGGTGGTGCCGGCTAAGAGCCATACGGGGGTGGAGGAGCGCGCGCGCATGATGCCGGTGCGCTGCGTGCGGGCTGCGTGCTGCGTGTGAGTGCGTCCGCGACGACGCCGGCACGCACCCACCACCCGACACCGCCACCGGTAGGGCTGCCACGGAAAATACACAGGTCAACCAAGCCCGCTGTGAAGATGCTTGTCTAGCCACTTAGGTATAGGTAGGCATGCTGATTCACTTAGGTTTTGGATGATCGTTTTTGTTACAATCTTAGAAAATACACTAGATTTTTCATTTGTTTATGTATGTTATGTTATGAGTGGGTAAAGTACGGATAGATGCGCACCTTTTGGAAAATGCTCTATAACTCAATAATTAAGAACTTATTTACAAAACTATCTTTACAGATTAGAGAATTGATCTTTAATCTTTCATTAAAGCCCTAATTCATGCATTTAATTTTTATTGTTTTGTTGAAAATCCAGTTTTGTTTGACCCCTTGAAAAAGGGATAGTCGCGCACCCGCACGGATAGTTGCGCAGCTCTAAAAAATCTTGGGGGGATACTTGCCCTTTGAAGATTACCTACGTGACTTACTATGAAATTGGTACTTTATTTAAATCAAACCAATTTTAAATTAATTTGATTAAATACTTATTTTATAAATCGAATAAGCCTCCGAACCTTAATATTATTATTATTTCTAAAGTTATTGAGTGCTAAGTCACTAATTTCAGTAAAAAAATTGTATCAACGCGTAGGTAGCATAAATTGTATGTTGGATCCATAGTCCATATCTAGACTGTAATTTAGAAGCATTTTGTCCATCTGCAACATACTAAAATAAACAAAAATATCAATCTGCGCAACTATCCCTCAAAGCGCAACTATCCGTCCAAAAAAACCTGCGCAAATATCCTTTTTGGTACCAATAGTTGCGCATTTAATTAAATAAGTAATTATTTGATTTTTTGCAATAATTAATAACTGGTCACGTACTTTATACTTTAGTGCATATGAGGAAGTAAAAATGTGAGCGATTCTACAACCGTGAGAAAAAATACCCGAAAAACAAAATGTGCTAAAATAATTTCGACGCCTGGTCTGACCATGCTAGGTACTGAAGATTTTTGCGTAAATTGTGCAATTATTCCAATAATTAACGTGGTAATTGAGCTTTCAGGAGGAAGACTACTTTATTTTAATAAGCAATAGTGCTGAAATTCACTAGATGACTAGAACATAGTGTTTTCGAAACCTGCGCAACTATCCCAAAGGCGCATCTATCCGTACTTTACCCTATGTGTGGTTCCCTGCCTGCCTTTTTTAGTTTTGCTTTTGCCATTTCTACTACACCGCCTTACCAGTTCAGCATAATCAGTAAGTACCTACACTCGTACTTAGAGTGTATACAGGGAATAACAGAAAGGGTATAACAAGCCGAGGGAGGTCATAGGACTCATTAAACCGAACAACTTTCTCCATGAAACATGGGTCGAAATACTTACGAAAAAAAAATTGGATCTCCCTTAATATATCGCCGATCAGCTAATTGATTTACTATGGGATGTCCAAATTTTTTTTTCATATTTCGCCAATGTTCCATGGGGAAAGTTGTTCAGTTTCATGAGTACCTTGACCTCCTTTCGGCTTGTTATACCCTTTCCGTTACTCCCGGTATTTATACCCTTTCCGTTACTCCCGGTATAGAAGATAAGTAATAGCTGGAGTGGTGGCAGCCCTGTATGCGCGCGCGCGGCGCGGCGCGGCGGCCGATAGCGAGCTCTTCCTCCGCGCAGTGTGAACGCCCGCCGTATCAGCTTCGCCACATTAGGGTAACTCTCTCTCCGCTTATCTCTTGCCTCTGTGTACCAGCGTCCTATTTACAGGCTTGACGTAGCTAACAAAAACTAATAAGAGATATAAGAATTAATTTCTGTATTTTGGGATGGGACTCAGTATTAAAGCCGAAGTAGGTACTTACTAAAAATTAAGAGCCTTACCTACCACAAAAAAAGTTAGACCAGCGTTGACGCGTGTCTAGTCTAGCGCGATTTTTTATGAAGTTTTATTTAATACGCGCGTTTAACACTTGTCTAGCTTTATTGTGGTAAAGTCCTTTTTTAACAGCTCAATTCGGTAGTTTTTTTATTTACCTGTATTGTATGTATTAACTGTTTAAATGACACGAACATTAGGGTGTAATGACCTCACGATTTCGACAACTACGTTCCTAAGTAGGTAATTTGGACTGCCACGTTTAAAACCGACATTATGTAGGTATACTTAAGGGTAGATTACCTACGGTTATTTTGAATAGGCCTTGTTTAAAACTTTGTAGGTTCCTACCTACCTACATTAGTTCTGGTTACTTTACTGATGAAATGAAACTATTTATCTCCGTAACTTAATTAAATCCGATTGTATAAATATAATTTAAAAATTAAGGCAGTACAGTTTCAAACCACTGCCAAACATAAGCAAACAAAATTAAAAAAAGAATTATCGATCCTTTCCCGGCTTCGTCTGCCGCCCGCCCTCGCCGCTGCCGCCCGCCCTCGCCGCCGCCGCGCCGCCGCAGTGCAGCCCAGCCGCGCCGTCCGGCATTGTTGTTTCATCCCCGTTTTGTTCTATAAATAAATAGTGTTCTTCAGCTTTGAGTGTTTTACCATTAAATGCAATAAAATGGAAACTAATTCCAAAACTAGTGATTGCAACTTCGAGGAAAAGAAGGCTTACCTGCAAGAACTTAAAAAGTGCCGGGAACCAACTGCCACTCCATCAACTGAAGAACAATTGGAGAGTGTTAATACAACCCTCTCATTGAACAACCAATTGGAGAAAAAATATGCTATACTAGAAAATGAACTTCGTGTTCGGTTAGAAGAATGTTTAGATAAACTTGATACGATACGACAAAGCCGCCGATCTGACAGCAGTCAACAGGTTTTTCACTTTGGCTACTGCGGCGCTCCATATTTTCGAGACAGTAACGGTGATTCATTACTAAAGAAGGAAGATACCATGAAAGTGAAACAATTGAGAATATATAAACTGGCAAACATTAATTTCTTATCTGATAATTGGTCTGATTCAGACAAAGAAGACTTCTATAATGAAATTTTGAAACTAATTCAAAATAAAAGAAAAGATAAATTGAAAGAAAGTCTTAATCGTTTGAGGTCACTCAAAAAAAGTCAACAGATGCATACTAAAAGAATACAGAAAAATATAACTGCACTCAGGAAAGAAATTCATTATATCAAATGTGCAACTGACTTTCCTCTAGAACAAGATTATGACTGGCAAGAATTAGCCAAAAGATTGAATTTTAAACATACACCGGCGGAATTACGGGCTTCTTGGAAGAATATATTAACAAAAGTTAAAATTGAAAACAATAAATGGGACAATACGGAAAAAGAACAATTACGTGCGATTGCAACATCGAACCAACGTCATGATTGGGATAAAATTGCCAAGGAATTAGGCACTGGGCGAACCGGCTTCGAATGTTTCCTTTACTCTCGCACTAATATTATGCTAAGACGAATAGAATAAATAATACGTTAAAGAGCGATTACAGAGGGCATGGGCATTCCGGGCTTTTTTATTTCATCGTCACTAAGTAGGAGATCAACATCTTCAAAGAACTCGAGTTCAGGGCTCTTGCTTCAGGAGACGATACCTAACTCAATACAGAAAATGAAAAAATAAAAAAAAAGTCATTTACAACCAAAAGATATGCTAATGTTGATTTTTCTTTCAAAATTGGAACATTAAGATTCTCTTATAGTGTAATTGTAATGAATGTGGTATGTTTACATCTAAGCAGGTATAATCTTAATCTAATACCTCTAATATAAGTTTGTTGTGCTCCAAGCAATGTATCGAATGTATCCCTCTCCTAGATTACATAACATAAACAAATAAAAAAAAAAACAAAAACATTTAAAATCATCTCAGTAGGAAATGAGTAAAAAATGTAATTCTGTCTAAAACTTATTTATTCCAATTTTTTTCTAAAATGTTATTCTTCAAATTAAATGTTTGTATAAGAGCTACTTTAGTATTAAATAGGTATAAGTAAATGAGGCCATTTTGGAAAATTATTTAAAAAATATACTTTTGTAGTAAGTAAAACCATTTATAGATACGACAGCGATAGATCTTTTTTAACAATGATGATTTAGTTCGTGCATCATGACTATAAAAAAGAAAGAAAGTGAAAGCATAAAAAAATAAGCTTTTGCAGTTGTTAAATGCATAAAAAACGATCAAGAGCGTGTCAGACATGCCCACAAATAGTGTTTCGAAGCCAAAATTGTTTGCAAAAAATAAAGAAATTTAAATCTTAGAGAGTTACATTTTAAATCTGTAAAAATGGCCTTATTTAGTAATTTATCGAATGTACCCTTATCATAAGGATAAAATCACCTACATAATTATAAAAAAAATTGATTAAAAATCATTATAGTTATAAATGAATGTAAAAGTTGGAAATCTGTGTAATTAATATATGAACTCAATAATCGAATAGGTGTAGGTAATTATAGCGTTATTGTGCTTCATGTAATCTGTCGAATTTATCTATATCCTAAGATAAAATAAAAAAAATAATAAAACACAAAATAAAAAAAAAAAAACATAATTAAGTACAGAACGATGTATAGCGTTGTTGTGTCCTATATGGTTCCAAGTAATATATCGAATGTGTGTATATTATATGTAGCCTTATACGGAAAAAAAATAAAAAAAATATAAAAGTCCAAAAAACATAAAAAGTATACAAAAAAGTAAAAAACATATGTATTAAAGTTCATGGTCTTTGAGGCGATTCGTACCAAAATTGTGCATTAGGGTAACTCTCAGAGAAGATTGATAAATTAAAATCATTAAATACGTGTTTCGGAACTTTATAAATTTTATACCCCAACAGGGGTAAAAAATGTTTGTATGGTACTTTGTGATTATTAAGCGCAATCTGTTTCAAAATTTGTGGTTTGGCTAACAAAATTAAATGGATAAACACGAGTTTCAGCGTTTCATTTGTTCACCTACAGCCTACAACTGATGTTACAACGATTACTTAACGGGTACGTTAACAAATAACCGGTGATTGACCAGGTGACGATTTTCTTGCGTGTCCACCAACACTTTTAGGACATCGTTCTAACAACCAAGCGTTTTTGGATGAAACTTTTTGAAGATCCAAAAGTTTAAATCGACCACGTAAAATTGACATCCGTTTCCTTGTTGTTACTATTAACAAGAGCACCGTCCAAACGTGGTAGCGTATCTTTTGCCCAAGCATCTGGACATAGAGCAGGCACACATAATTTTTAGCAGCGTGACAAATTCAAAGATTAAAAACAAAACACTTTACACTCAGTCAAGGGTGCAGAAGCGTCAAGAGGGGCATCGTATGAGGACCAAATTTCGGGCGCGCAGCGCAATACAATAATAGGGATGAACCATTTTTGTTGAAGATTTGGGGCAAAACGTAAGATAATGGAAGAAATGAGGATGTTTAAGTAAATCACTGAGTTAACCCCACTTGATAGCCTGCCTTTAAATGGTGGTTAGAGTTTGGTAAACAGTAAAAATTTAATAAAACATGGAATTAGATTTTATCAACCGATTATAAGTTAAACAGCTATCGGTGAACACGGGCCTAAATGCGTAAAATGGGGGCTAAAAGTGTTGGATAATAATTCGTCTTCTTTGATGCAATCTTTTAATTACAAAAGTGTTCTTAGAAACCCTAAAGGGGTAAAAATTGGTTAAGACGTTTGAAACCAGGCACTTTAATACAATGGTCTTTCTTAGATATGATCTATTTCGAGAGTTAGGTAGAGTACCTAGACCACAGTATAATAAATAGTACTAGCCTATACATCTTTTAAAATTACTTCGTTTAGAGCAAAAGCACTAAGCTTATTCAGCCATATCTTTTAAAGTGTACCTATAGGCACACTACGACTGAAATTCGTTTTTCGGTTGGGATGAGATGACACACTATAAGCGCCGAAATTACGTCGAAATTACTTAGGACCAAAATTCGGCGAAGTAATTCCGTCGCGTAGTTTCGTAGTGTGTCGAGATCTTCGAAAGTTTTGACAGTTGGATCTGTTCTCTCACGGGAGGAAAGTGATTTGAATGGATTATTCCTTCTCGCTAATTTAAACCTAAACAATGACTCACGTTCCTCTCTACGTCGCTCTAAAGCTAGCGTGTCCCTAAAGCCATTTCATGGGTCACTTTCTACACAGGTGTAGTATAAAGTTAAATTTTGAGGTTTTGGGGTGAAAGTTAATTTTTTGTGGCAGAATAGTTTTATAGCTCGTCACAAGAACATTATTAAATGAGTAAAGATAAATTAAAATACATACCGAAAGTAGTTATAAACTTTATTTGGAAAGAATTATCACAATAACATCACAACTTGCGACTCATCATCACATTGTAGGTATGTACTGAAAATTATGATAGTTCCTACGAGTAAGTAGGTAAAGTAGGTACTATCATAATTCATATATAAGGTGATGGTTAACATAAGTGACATGGATAAAACAGGCTGAAATCATAAAGACCTCATCACGGAAAGCAGTAATATGGCGACTGTTTGTTTACATCCTTATTTTACAACAGGTGTGCAGAAATTAATATATAGGCTGATTCACTCACACTTACAATAAATAGTTTCAGTTCATTGTGTTATATTTTATTATCTAAATTACCTAAATAACATACCAGTGGCATGCTTATACTAGGTATATTTTTTTGTAATATATTAAACTGGCGCCCCGTTAGTGGTATCACCCGCTGTAACTGATTTTCCCACTAGAAACAGACATTTGTTACACATATAAGGTGTAATAAAATTAACTGCAAATATTTAAAGGGGTGAATCAGCCCATGAAACTGAACAACTTTCCCCAAGGAACATAGGTCGAATTATGAAAAAAATTTTTGGACCTCCCATACAAATTGACTCGGTCGGCTGGTACATCTTGTATGGGAGGTCCAAAAATTTTTTTCGTATTTCGACCTATGTTTCTTGGGGAAAGTTGTTCAGTTTCATGGGCTGGTTCACCCCTTAAAATATTTGCAGTTGATTTTTTTACATCCTATATAAACCTTTCTCTTGAAACACTCTACCTATTACAAAAAAACGCATCAAAATCCGTTGCGTGGTTTAAGAGGAGTTAGCGGATTCCACGACAGATAGAGAGAAAAACGTAAAAAGCGACTTCATTTTATATAATATGTATTGATTTGATTAGGTACCTATGTTACACTTTGTGTTGTTATTTCATAATGGCACTGCAAGTTATTTATTTTACCTAAATATTAATGAAACACATTCTTCACTAGTTCCAGTAGTATAGTTTAATATAAAACTTTTAAAAAATAAATTGTAGAACTAGTAATGAACATGTTTTATTAATAAATTAAAATATGTATGTACTTAATTTATTATCTGGGTACACGTATCCCTGTGAACTTTGGTACAGCTGTAATATAGTAAGGTTAGTACCGTTCGTACAGTATTATTTTCTATGAAGTGGCAACTACGGTGTTCAATAGCTCGCTCCACTTCACTCGAGAGTTTATTTACTGTGGTTGACGCGACAACCCAGCCACACTGAAAATGATAGACTCATTTTGAAGTAGATGCGGTCGTCGATAAAGTTGTTGCGCAATTTTTCGGGTTCAGTAGTGCGACTACGGACCCTTATCATTTCATTGACTCTGGCAGACAGTGCCAGTCCTGTATGCCCAAAACACTGCTAGTAAGTACAACGACTGCTGAAAACTATGCTTTTTAAATTATCTATAGCTTTATGTTCTTTTTACATACCTATTTATATGGTAGAGTTACATTAATATAAACATTATAGGCGAGGACAAAATATGGCATAAAGTTAGAACATAACATACTTTGAGATATTGGATGTGTTCAATTATGACATGCATGAGTTATATCTTATTATAATACCTTGATAGACTTAAGGTAACTACCATTTAAATATTATATCAATCAAATTATCAATCTACTTGTGTAGGTATACATTATTTAAACAGTTCTAAGGATAGCTACTTTTTCAGGATTAATGAATGTGCCTATTTCGTATCCATTTTTTGCGTTGGATTCAAGTTAATTAAACGATCGTTCTTAGCTCTACTTAAAATATTATCTCCCAAATAGGGTATGGCTTGCGCTGCGCCGTTTCTAAAGCAAAATTAACATACATTGCATTTTAATATAATAATATTAGCTAGACAAAAGCCTGTAGCGTCATTGTTCGCTGTTCCACGATTAGACCAGGAACATGATTACCTATATAAATTTCGATACAGTACATTTTCACTCAGTATGCTCTTGAAATCAGCGCACCAAATGGTGATGGAATTGCGGCGACCCCAACGGTATCTCCTAGACAATCTGCGGCGTGGTGTAGAGGTTGAGGAAGGGCGCGTTGGGCCCCTCCTGCAGCCAGTTGTCTGGGGAGTAGGTGTTGTTGTGCGTCTCCACCACGTGGAAGGTATACGCGTGTCGGCTCTTGTCCGACCGGTTCGGCGCGCTCCTGTGCACCACCAGACCGTGGATTAGGATGCACGTACCTGGAACAAGATGAGACATTATGATGCTGAGAAAACACTCTGTAGGTACAGCACACTTTTGTCAGGCTAGACAATAGTGGCCCTGTCTCTTCACCCTAGGCATGCTACACTGTTACGAGATGCGTACAAGAAGTAACTAATACTGTTCCTACCTTTGCTCACAGGCACTGGTGTGAAGGCGGACTGCGGGTAGATGGGCGCGGGGCGGTCGTACTCGAGCTCGGTCTTGCCGGGGCTCCGCACCAGGCGGCGGTGCACCCCGGACTTGTGGGAGCCGCGCGCCATCCACAGGCACCCGTTCTGCAGCGTGGCGTCCTCCAGCGCGATCCAGAAACCCACTGCTGGTGTCGGCTCCGTGTGCAAGTAAGTCGCGTCTTGGTGCTCGATCACTGTAAGTTGGTAATTAGAAAGATATAATTAGACATTCACAAATATATCAAAATTAGAAGCGTAGCCAATTTGCTACGCCGTAGTAAAAGCGCTGTAATTGATGAGTAAACTTTTTAAATAACGCCAAACTGGTTTAATCTTTTAGGCATCTAAACGAAAGGGGAATTTGAAACATTGTGCTATTTGCATAATTGGGATATGAGTTGAGTTGGTTAGGTATGTAAGTATAAGTGTCTTAATATTCTATACCTTATATAAATTACCAGAACCCATCTGCAAGAAATTACTTAGTTATTATACCGACTGGCAGCTTATAGGATACCTAGAAGACTCTCATAGGTTATTAAATCTCTAATATAGAGCGCACAAAGTTGGAGAATTCATTACAGCGCGTGGGTGTAGCTTAGATGTAGCGCTTGCATTTGTAAGTCTTTTAATAAGTGTTCAAGTTTCATGGAAAAGCAATATTCTGTATCAGAACAGAACTGCTCTTGCAATAAACCTTTTGAGCTTCCAGAATGTCGTACAAAACTACACTCTGATGATCACTGTACTATATTATCACTAGATATCACTTTCATGAGTAAAGTGTACCGAGTACTTAGTTAAAAGAAGTTGCTAAGCAATCTACTCTACCTAGGCTAGATATATATTCGTGCTTTATTCAATTCGTCACCATAAAAAAACGGTAAAAAAAAATTGTTTGGAAAACTTGCTTTTCATCTTTTAAGAAACTTTTGCACGCAACCATATTAGTTTAGATCGGGTTCGACTCTTCGAGCATCTTCCGTCCCGTTCCGGCTCCGGGGTTCGACTCTAACATCTTCACAATGTATTGGTAGGTTTTTCAATGCGCTTACAGTGCTATTATGATTTGCTAAAATGAAAAATGAGAGAATTAAAATATTCGTTAGTGTCAGCCGGGACTTGAACCCGGGACCGTGGGATTCCGTTCCACTCCGTGACCTGTGGAATCACTCACATCGTTTATATTTACCTATCACTTTGTGACTTTGTTCCTAGTCTGGTCAGGACATTGCAGGCTGAATCAAGTGATTGTCCGAAAATTAAGATGGTGACGTGTTTCGGAGGGCACGGTAAGCCGTCTCGGTCACTTAGACGGCGGTCGGTATCCAACCATGTCAGAGGCCTGGTACTTACATTAGGCGATTAAAACATTTTGACACCAGGGTTCATCGGGTCGTTGGATGACTTGGTGTCCCACTCGAAGAAGAAGATGTTTATAGTGAGACGTGGTACCTTCTCCGCCGATGCCGGGGTTCTTGTAGATGTACATGCTCTGCACGACCACACCGCCTGCACGCGCTCGCTGCACGTACCTTCTCCGCCGATGCCGGGGTTCTTGTAGATGTACATGCTCTGCACGACCACACCGCCTGCACGCGCTCGCTGCACATACCTTCTCCGCCGATGCCGGGGTTCTTGTAGATGTACATGCTCTGCACGACCACACCGCCTGCACGCGCTCGCTGCACGTACCTTCTCCGCCGATGCCGGGGTTCTTGTAGATGTACATGCTCTGCACGACCACACCGCCTGCACGCGCTCGCTGCACGTACCTTCTCCGCCGATGCCGGGGTTCTTGTAGATGTACATGCTCTGCACGACCACACCGCCTGCACGCGCTCGCTGCACGTACCTTCTCCGCCAATGATGTGGTTCTTGTAGATGTACATGCTCTGCACGACCACACCGCCTGCACGCGCTCGCTGCACGTACCTTCTCCGCCGATGCCGGGGTTCTTGTAGATGTACATGCTCTGCACGACCACACCGCCTGCACGCGCTCGCTGCACGTACCTTCTCCGCCGATGCCGGGGTTCTTGTAGATGTACATGCTCTGCACGACCACACCCAGAAAACAGAAAGACGTCTTTCTGTTTTCTGTGACCACACCGCCTGCACGCGCTCGCTGCACGTACCTTCTTCGCCGATGCCGGGGTTCTTGTAGATGTACATGCTCTGCACGACCACACCGCCTGCACGCGCTCGCTGCACGTACCTTCTCCGCCGATGCCGGGGTTCTTGTAGATGTACATGCTCTGCACGACCACACCGCCTGCACGCGCTCGCTGCACGTACCTTCTCCGCCGATGCCGGGGTTCTTGTAGATGTACATGCTCTGCACGACCACACCGCCTGCACGCGCTCGCTGCACGTACCTTCTCCGCCGATGCCGGGGTTCTTGTAGATGTGCATGCTCTGCACGACCACACCGCCTGCACGCGCTCGCTGCACGTACCTTCTCCGCCGATGCCGGGTTCTTGTAGATGTACATGCTCTGCACGACCACACCGCCTGCACGCGCTCGCTGCACGTACCTTCTCCGCCGATGCCGGGTTCTTGTAGATGTACATGCTCTGCACGACCACACCGCCTGCACGCGCTCGCTGCACGTACCTTCTCCGCCGATGCCGGGGTTCTTGTAGATGTACATGCTCTGCACGACCACACCGCCTGCACGCGCTCGCTGCACGTACCTTCTCCGCCGATGCCGGGGTTCTTGTAGATGTACATGCTCTGCACGACCACACCGCCTGCACGCGCTCGCTGCACGTACCTTCTCCGCCGATGCCGGGTTCTTGTAGATGTACATGCTCTGCACGACCACACCGCCTGCACGCGCTCGCTGCACGTACCTTCTCCGCCGATGCCGGGTTCTTGTAGATGTACATGCTCTGCACGACCACACCGCCTGCACGCGCTCGCTGCACGTACCTTCTCCGCCGATGCCGGGTTCTTGTAGATGTACATGCTCTGCACGACCACACCGCCTGCACGCGCTCGCTGCACGTACCTTCTCCGCCGATGCCGGGTTCTTGTAGATGTACATGCTCTGCACGACCACACCGCCTGCACGCGCTCGCTGCACGTACCTTCTCCGCCGATGCCGGGGTTCTTGTAGATGTACATGCTCTGCACGACGGCGGGCACGCGCAGCCCCAGTTGTTGACACACCGCCTTCACGCGCTCGCTGTACGTGTAGCACCGGAAGATGGGGTGCAGCAGGTGCAGCGCGTGACCAACCTGGACATTACACAGCGTGTATTGATCACATCACAAAGTATACCGAGATAACAAGACAAAAGGAGGTCAAGCTTCTCATGAAACTTGATGACTATCTCATGAAACATGGGATGAAATGGGTGCTTCTTCGAAATCGCGTTCTTCGGCTGATTCCCGTAGTCGTTTTCATTTTTCAATTTATGATGTAATGTTACACTGTATGTCAAATTATAGAACGAAACAAAGGTATATTTGACATAGGCACTCATTTCAAATTAAAGATTTTCGAAATATTGACATTATAAAATTTACTGCCTACGGGAATCAGATTTAGGAATACGGGAATCAGAAATATGATTATTCAATATGACAAACCATTAATAAACTTATAATAATAATAATTAATAATTAAGCCTTTTATTTCCAATGCCAAAAAATACATTTACAGTTCATTTTACTCATCAAAATAAAATATAACAATTCTTATCATCTAAAATCATTCTAAATCATGCTGCAATACAATTAAATAAAGAAATTATAAGATAAAATTCAAGCAAGTTCATTTTCTAGTAAGTACTTATAAATAAAAATATAATTTATCAATCGGGTCTTATTCAAATTAAAATCCTTATAATGTTTATCTAATCTAATCATATCTAATCATTCTTATTCATTTTAAAACATGCCACAATACCACTAACTTAAATAGATCACCAATATAAAATATAATAAGTTAATTCATTCAAGGATAATAAAATAAAATATCACAGAAACTTAAAAATATCACAGAAACTTAAATAAAACTTAAAAACTATTCTGCATTGGATGCCCAGCGTTGGACATAGGCCTCCTCCATCTCGCGCCACTTCTCCCGGTCAGCGGCTAGTCTCGTCCAGGTGGTGCCCGCGGTGAGCACGATGTCGTCTCGCCAGCGCTGGCGCGGCCGGCCCCTGGGGCGGCGCGCCTCGCGCGGGTACCAGTGTAATAATCTTTCACTCCAGCGACCATCTTGAGTTCGGGCTGTGTGACCTGCCCATCTCCACTTCAGGCGACAGGCTAGTTGTGCAGCATCAGCAATCTTTGTTTTCTGGCGGATTTTTGTGTTTCTCACCCTGTTTCTCAGTGTAATACCCAACATGCTCCTTTCAGCGCTTCTCTGGAATACTTGCAGTTTGTGTATAGTCTCCTTAGTAAGTGGCCATGTTTGACAACCGTAAAGTAGAGTCGGTGTTACAACTGTATCCATGGCAATTCTTTTAAGATTGATATCCATTTTTGATTTAAATATATGTTTCATCGACCAGTATGCACTCCAGGCTTTTTTAATTCTTCGCTCTACTTCTGCTAAAGGTGATGTTGTCATGGATATATTTTGTCCTAAGTAAATGTAATCATCGACGTAGTTCATTCTTTTCGACTGGATAGTAATGTCTCTATGTTCTCCGTTAGTCATGATACAGGTTTTTTCAGGATTCATTTGTAGTCCACATTTTCTGCTCTGATGATCTAAGGATTGTAGCATGTACGTTAGGTCATTATGGCTTTCAGAGAGAATAACAATATCGTCTGCGAACCGCAGGTGGTGTAGGTATTCGCCGTTGACGTTTATGCCTTTTCCGGACCAGTCCAGAGATCTGAAGATATGTTCTAACAGAGCTGTGAAAAGATTCGGTGAGATCGGATCTCCTTGTCTTACTCCGCGCTTTATGTCGAATACTGGCCCCCTTCTCTCCAATTTCACGTATGCTTTGCTCTTGGTGTAGATTTCTTTTAATATTTTTATGTAACAGTCGTTTATTCCCTGTTCTTGTAGAGCTACCCAGAGTTCAGAATGTTGTATGGAGTCGAAAGCCTTCGTATAGTCGATAAATGCAATGTAGAGGCATTTTCCATATTCTTTATATTTCTCGATGACTTGGTTGAGAGTGAATATGTGGTCCAATGTAGAGTACCCACGTCGAAATCCTGCTTGCTCTTTGGGTTGTTGGAATTCCAAGTCATTTTTAATTCTAGTTAAAATTATATTTGTGAATAATTTGTATATTGACTGTAGGAGGCTTATCGGGCGGTAGTTATTTATGTTAAGAGGATCACCTTTCTTATAGAGCAGTGTTATCACTGATGTTTCCCATTCTTCAGGTATTTTGCAGAGTGTTATTATATTATTAAATAATTCTGTTAGTATGGGGCTAAGTGGCTCTATCATAGCTCTAATGACGTCATTTGTCACTCCGTCTTCTCCTGGGCTCTTACCGGTCTTCAGGTTTAATATGCCATGCCGTATTTCGTCTTCCATAAACGGTATGACTGTCTCGCTTTTGCTAGATTCTCCGATTGGCATGTCAGACATATTGGAGTTCTCTTGAGCCTGAAAGTCGTAAAGCGTGCGGTAAAAATCCGAAGTAATTTTTATGATGTGGTCTCTATTTGTAGCGACATGTCCGGAACTGTTTTTCAACGATGCTACCCATGGCTTGCTCTCTTTGTTGCGGTTATTTCCTCTTTTAACAGATCTTCTTTTTTCTAGCTCTTCTTTTACAATTGATAGTTTATATTTTGCTTTGTTTCGCTTTACTAGTTTTCTTGTTCTGTTGTAGAGATTTTTAAGCTTTTTCTTCTCGTTTCCAGTTTTGTTAGCTTTTTCTTTTAATTTATTTCTATCAGCGATAAGTTGTTTTACTGCGTCCGTAATTATGAACTCTATCTTAGACTTTTCAACTTTTCGATATAGCTTACTGACACTTTTCTTAAGAGTTTTTATCAGCCATTTGTATTCTTCTTGTATATCCATGTTCATTGCATTCTCAGAAGATTTGTATTGCTTAGACAGGTCACTGAAAATATTCTTCAGCGATTCGCGCTCTATCGGCAGTAATGTTGTAAGCTTTTTATGAAATTCTCTTCTAGATTTCCTCCGCTCTGTGTTGATGCTGTAGGTCGCTCGGACCATTCTGTGGTCAGAGGGGTAGTTGGTGTTTATAACTTGTATATTTTGAATGGTGTTTATTTTATTTTTTCTGACTATGAAAAAGTCAATCTCATTAAAAGTTTTCTCGTCCGGGGACTGCCAGGTCCATTTCTGCTTTGCTCTTTTCTTAAAGTGGGTGTTCATGATATAAAGGTTATTTTCGTGACAAAAATCGATTAACATTTGGCCTCGATCGTTTCGGTTGCCGTAGCCCCATGGACCCATTACGGCTCTATCTTCGGGTGTGCTTTGGCCAATTTTTGCATTAAAATCACCCAATAAAATACATTCAGAGTGAGAATTTTCGAGACCAATACGGACTTCGTTATAAAATGTGTCTATTTCTTCTTTTTTTGCCTTGCTTGTCGGTGCGTAGGTTTGTATTAAGCTCAGGGGACGGTTTGCTATTAACATATCCAATCTTACGACTCTATCAGATATTGCCTGAAAGTCTGTGATATTTTGGCTCCACTCTTTCTTTACCATAAAGCCAACGCCATTTCTACCACTTTTTTTGCCATTGTACAAAAATATATATTCTTTATGTTCTAAAATGCATGTCCCTTCTTTCAGAATTTCAGAGAGTCCCAAAATATCCCATTTAATATTTTCTAAAGCATATTCAAGTTGCTCTTGACGGCCACTTCCAATTAGTGATTTTACATTAAATGTATTTATGTATATTGCAGAGTTCTCGATGGAGGGGGTGGTCTATCTCCTCGCGGGACCGGCCGTATTGGGAGAGGTGTTTTCGGTGCATTTATTTGCGAAGTTATTATCGGAGGAGGGGGCTGGCTCTAACTGCTATTCTTGAGATTGAATGGAATTTGGTGTCTGGCGGAATAAGTAGGAATCCATTGTTTTATTCTTTTTTAAATTATTTGTTACAGGTAGAGATTGACCAAAGTCACTGCTGCGTGCTCGTATATTTTCAGGAGATTGACTTTGTTTTCGTTTTGTAGTTCTTATCTTAGTGTGCTCGACGTGACTATCATTGTGGTGTTTAGTTTTCTTGGTTACTATTTTATCGTACTTTATGAAAACATTTTCTCCGTTATCTCTCCTCTCCTTTAATTCCGCCTGAAGCTTTTTTCTTTCATTCATTATTTTAGTAGACAGGTCCTCTTTGAGGAAAATATCCGTGCCTTGCAATCTACTTCTGTTCCTCATAATCTCTATTTTACTATTCATTGTGGTTACTGTCAGGACTATTGGCCTAATTTTATTTTCACTTTTCTTTCCTATTCTATGTAGAGATTCAATTTCAGATCTTCCGAATGTCGATATTTCCATTTTTTCTCTTATTACTTCCACTATGAACTTTTCAAGATCATAATATTTTTTCTCTTTTTCTTCCACACCATAAATTATTATGTTCTTCCTTTTCATTTGTTGCTCTAATCGGTCAATGATAGTTTGTTGCTCTTGTATTTTACTTTCCATTATTTCTGTTCTAGTCTCAAGTACGGAGAATTTTTGATTTATGTTTTTTGTAATCTCATCTATAATCGATTTCTTCATGATAGACATTTCTTCCTTTTGTTTCTCTTGGTTTTCCTGGATTGTGCAAAACATTCTTTTAATTTCATCCATATCCATTTTTATTTTATTTTTTATTTTTAGTTGTACTGCCCTCTAGCGTCAAGCAGCGTTACTAGCTTAGTTGATGGTTCTGGTTGTTTTCTTGTACCAAGTCTCTTGAACTAGATGGTTCTGCGTAATTCTGGTAGATGGCGCTACTTTCTATATGATGTTATAATTATTTCTGTTTTGATTTTAATGCAAAAGAAACAATTTATTATGCAAGAAAACTGTAACAGCTGATCATGTGCTCACCAATGATTGTTTCAGTAGGTATTCTTTGCTGGTTATAACAGTTTGAACATCTCTAAACGTTTACTGTTTACTGACTTGGCAGTTCTTTTGTTGTTTCCTCGTAGGCATTATTTTTCTTTCCATTTCATATTATATTACACGGATTGTTCAAACAGTAGAATAACAGGCAAATAGCCATACTCAGTCCTTGTTTTGCAGTCTCAACTGTCATTCAAACACTGTAGTTCCGTCTTAGGGCCGTTAATATATTTTGAGGTTATCTGACAGTTATTAATTTATAGCATTCGTATTTCAAATTGTTCATTTTCTTGTAACATTTAGACACTATTATCCTAAGTTTTTATGTATTTACAATGTTCGTTTATAGTCACTGTCCAGATAAATGTCCTTTTTGTATCGGATTTCACTATTTTTGGTGGCACAAAACACCTTTGTTTACGGATATGTATTTTGCACTTTGCTGGGTCTTATAATTGTTGTTTTCACTGTACTTCACTAATTTTGCACGTTTCTTAGTTTTATATTCGTTATTATTTCACTTTCGGTTATAATTTGTCGATATTTATATTTTTAAAGCAATAAATACGGAGACTTGATGTATTTATTTTTCTACTTATTAACATATATTTATTTTTCTATTTATTAAACTTAACATATATTTATTTTTCTACTTATTTATTGCAATTTAATGTCACCGCTAGATTACTTAGGTGTTCTGGTTTAGGCACATAATGTCTCCTTCGCAGAATGTCTCTGTAGCAAAATGTTATTCGGCGTAATGTTCTAATACAAGTTATATGATATTATCAATATAGTAAAGTACGTAGGTAGCTAAGTAATCAGGTAGGCAAGAAAATAGGTTGATAAGTACTTAGGTAGGTAGCATTCAGACGCATAATGTCCCTTTTGCAGTACTTTGCAGTCGTAAAATGTCCTTGTCACGTAAAATACCATTTTTATGTAATATTATGATATCAGTAGGTAAATAATGTCATAAAGTAGGTAGTTGAGCAGTAGGCAGGTAGATAGGTAAGGTAGTAGGCAGGTAGGTAACCAGCTAAGTACTTGGGTGAAGGTAAGTAAGTAGGTAGGTTACTTGGAAAATACCTACACATAAAACTACTAGTAGGGCTATGACATGGTTGTGTAACGACCGCCGCGTAAGAAATCATACACAACAACTGAGATTTATGATTTGGCGTGCCCTCTGAAGTACTAATCACTGATTCCCGTGTCAAGAAGTACACGGGAATCAGTGTGACGGAAGTCAGAAAAAATCGAAAAATTGAGATTACCTCGAACCTTTTGCGTCTCACACAATAATATTAACATATAAGGTAGTAAACCTAAAGAGCTTTAAATTAAGTATAATGGGTCCATTTCGTGACTTATACTTTAATTTAAAATTGACAAACGGGAATCAGTTTTAAGTGAAACCAAATGCACGGGAATCAGATTCTTGGCCTCGTAGTGGGGTGATGCTGCACGAGCGGCACGTTCTGCATCCCACGGCACTTGGAGCACTCTAGGGATAGCTATGGTGGATAGACCACACCTTCAGGGTGGTTTAATAGGAAGTTTTTTGCGGTTTAATGACGTTACACGGGAATCAGTTCTAGGTACCGGACATTTTTAAAATGATTTATAAAACAAAATGGACCTTAATTACACGTTTGAAATATTTTTTTCCCGTATCATTGTACATCTGTTAAGTTTAAAAAAAATAGTTTATGTAGATAAATCATACAGTAAAAAACATATAAGCCGTTTTGTATCAAATTTTGGGGCGCGGACACGTTACGGGAATCAGATTTCAGCAGTTTGAATTTTTTTTAACTGTCTTGTTTAACTAAAATACAAAAGTTTCATTGTGTCCCAGTTAGATACAAGTATGAACTATTAATAAAAAAATAGTCCATACCTAAGTTTTTTAAAAAAATGTGTGTTTTGTTCCCGGACAACGAAAATTTAGGCTCCGAAGAAGCACCCAAATAAAAAAAATTGTGGACCGGGATGAAATTAATATATAAATCAATTGACTGAATTTTGCATTGGTCCAATTACTTTTTCATTTTCGGGAAAAGTTGTTCAGTTTCCTGAGTACCTTGACCTCCTTTCGGCTTGTTATAGCCTTTTGGTTCCTCCCTGTAGATACGTTGCACTTCATGATTTTCATTACGATCATATTGAGACCAATCCTCGGTTTTACCCCCTGTGAACTGTACCCAGCTGTACCTTATCTTATAAAGGTCGCTCTCACCACATCTAATCCCACTAAAATGCACGACCTTCCTTCGAGTTTCCTAGTAAAGAAGATGTATGCTATTTGTTATTCGAGCAGACTACTATGATTACTGATTTTATACAATACGGCATTTAGCTGAGTTCCATATAAAATGTGTTTGTTTACACTCAGTAAGATAGTAATGTTGTCTAGGTAGTAGGTACAGTCATTCAGTGTTATGCGAGCTGTAAAGCGTATTCTCGCTCAATTTCAGAACGGTAATTTTGTTAAAACATTGACAGTAAGATCTCGTAACGGTTGCTCGTAACGTCTTGCTAGAGAAGGGGAAGTACACATAGGTATTAGGTACTTATATTATTTTTAGTTTCAATTCGTAGTCGTAAGTTTAAGAATACTCATATACTCACACCGAGCATATGTAAAAAAAACTGCCCATAATTATAGTCCCCAGTACAACGCCTCCTAAGAAATGGTTGTATTTATAATGTTGAAAGATTTTTTGTAATAGATGCAGTATTAGTTTTGTAGGAGTGTTCAGTTTATCGATTGCGTGTAAGCAAGTCTTTTTTCTGTATAATAATATAAGATTAAGAAGATATGATAGTACATATCGTTAAAAATGCTGCCTTTCTTACTTTAATGAGATTTAAATAAAAATAACCCGGCTTTTGGCTATCTGCTACTGTTGACGTAGGACTGGGTTCCCATTTTCCCCTGTCCAGTTAAAACAGTCTTTCAAAATTGTCGTATGTATGTAGCGTTCCTTGGAAACGTTTACGGTACGTTTGGGACGTACAAACGGAAATGCATTGAAACAGCAATATATTCCCCGGAACAGTAGGTAGGTACCTTGTTGAGCGAGACGCTGGGGTCCACTTTCAGCTGGCCGTCCTCGCCCACGGCCTCCGTCTCGTAGAAATACCGGATTTTGTCGTTGCTCTCCAAGAAGTATGTGTCTTTTAGTTGCTGTAAGTAAGACATTTCATGCTCATTATTAAGTACTGTTTTAAAATGATATGGACATACATATATATCACGCCTATATCCCTTGCGGGGTAGGTAGAGCGCAAACTATTGTTAAAACGGATATTTACACCACGTCTAACAAAAGTTTGAGAGTCATTCGAAATACTTTGTTATAACCATCCATAGCCACAGGTTGTCAGTCTGTCACCTAAAATTGCAATACATATCAACTCTCAAACCCCTTATTCGCTTCTTACGACGCCACCCACAGAAACCCAACCCCAAAACCAAAAGATGGGGTGATGCTAGGTATACTAAGCCGGCACCGCACCGGCAAGTCTCAAAAGGAACATATTGATTTTGTTTCTAGGACCTTGTTTTATAACAAAAGTTTTAACCATAAATTAAATACAAGCAACGAAATGGACGCTCAAAAAATTCAAGAGTTGGCAGTTATTTGGTGAATAAGTAATGTTAATTAATTTTGCGCATAAAGCGATGCATTTATTCTTGTAATTATTTTTGCTGTGAAATATGCGTGAAATGTGTATGAATGGCGTTTCCGCGACGTATGGCATGCGGGCTTCACGCCGCACCGGGGTGGGGTGGGTCAGGTGGGTGGACGTACAGTAGGTGGGTTGATATCCGATTTAATTTATTCTCGAAACCTGTTCATCAAACAGCAATATTGCATCCGCCGCGTCTGCCCACGTAATAAACTACAGTTCAGTATATTTTACTCATAATTTGATTTTGCCAATCAATCCATACGCGTGGGTGCCGTGGGTACACTATATTTATTGAACGTTGTACCTACCTATATTAAAGCTTTGTCATTAAGTACATTCTTTTCTGTGGCTTAATACCCTAAGGTTGCGTAGAAGAAACTGTTGCTAACATTGATGGTAACATAGGTAGCCTAACCTAACCTAACATGTTACTTGTTAAACACAGATGATAGGTATTTTGTATAAACATAACACATAGGTGGGGTTGTTGTTGGTACCTGTTTGTCTCCCTTGGTGTTGTTGGTACCTGTTTGTCTCCCTTGGTGTTGTTGGTACCTGTTTGTCTCCCTTGGTGGGAACACGGTGGGGTTGTTGTTGGTACCTGTTTGTCTCCCTTGGTGGGAACACGGTGGGGTTGTTGTTGGTACCTGTTTGTCTCCCTTGGTGTTGTTGGTACCTGTTTGTCTCCCTTGGTGTTGTTGGTACCTGTTTGTCTCCCTTGGTGTTGTTGGTACCTGTTTGTCTCCCTTGGTGGGAACACGGTGGGGTTGTTGTTGGTACCTGTTTGTCTCCCTTGGTGTTGTTGGTACCTGTTTGTCTCCCTTGGTGTTGTTGGTACCTGTTTGTCTCCCTTGGTGGGAACACGGTGGGGTTGTTGTTGGTACCTGTTTGTCTCCCTTGGTGTTGTTGGTACCTGTTTGTCTCCCTTGGTGGGAACACGGTGGGGTTGTTGTTGGTACCTGTTTGTCTCCCTTGGTGGCTCGTTGTTGTTGGTACCTGTTTGTCTCCCTTGGTGTTGTTGGTACCTGTTTGTCTCCCTTGGTGTTGTTGGTACCTGTTTGTCTCCCTTGGTGTTGTTGGTACCTGTTTGTCTCCCTTGGTGGCTCGTTGTTGTTGGTACCTGTTTGTCTCCCTTGGTGTTGTTGGTACCTGTTTGTCTCCCTTGGTGTTGTTGGTACCTGTTTGTCTCCCTTGGTGTTGTTGGTACCTGTTTGTCTCCCTTGGTGGCTCGTTGTTGTTGGTACCTGTTTGTCTCCCTTGGTGTTGTTGGTACCTGTTTGTCTCCCTTGGTGGCTCGTTGTTGTTGGTACCTGTTTGTCTCCCTTGGTGTTGTTGGTACCTGTTTGTCTCCCTTGGTGGCTCGTTGTTGTTGGTACCTGTTTGTCTCCCTTGGTGGCTCGTTGTTGTTGGTACCTGTTTGTCTCCCTTGGTGTTGTTGGTACCTGTTTGTCTCCCTTGGTGGCGAACACGGAGGGGTGGTCGGTGTCGGGCACGTTGTTGGCGAGCTCCAGCCCGGCGGCGCGCAGCTCGTCGCACTCCGCAGGCAACAGGAACTCTTCCAGCACCACGAACCCATCTTCATTTAACTGCACAAGTTGACAAGCAGATGTATTAAAAACGCAACCCGACTGCGGCAATTTCAAAATATGTAGCGTTTAAATTTCGCCATTTTTAATTTATGTCATTTTATTATAACCGGTGTCACTCGCCCTTCTGAGACAAATCTAATGACACCTCCATTTGAGCCATTTGAGCTGTAGCCACACAGCCATTTGAGCTGTTGCCCGTGAATAAGAATTTCTTGTCTACATACACTTGGAAAAATATAACCCTCATGCTGAGGCAGTCAGGTAAAAATAAAAATGACTTAAGAATTCTCATCATCAGTCCCACCAAAACATAAGCGTGCCAAGCTTAGTATCCTATTAGCAACGAACACTGCAGAAAATTGGGAGGGAAACTTCGTATTGTTTACTTCTAACGTTAGTTGGCTCTTGGCATGCATTTTAGTTAGTTTCCAATCACAAACTTGGCGAGATAGTTTCACAAGACTTAAAATAAAGGCAAGGTCTGGTCAGGGGTGCATTTTTAATTCACATCATAGAAATCGCATCAGCAGGCCGTGGCGAGACGGCTTTACCTATATCGATGATACTCACACACACACACAATATCAATCAAGCCTGTATTCATATAGCCGTTAGCGGCTATAAAAATAATAATATGGTAGATATCGCGACGAGTCTAATATTTATTTTGCAAACTGAAATAGAAATCAATTATTTAGATCGGGGCGCATCTTTATCGTTTTACTAGACAGAGATAATACGAGGGCAAGACAGCAACAAGTAAAAAATATCTAGATACATAGTGATTGCACAAAATGTGAAGTACTATTAGATATGGAGAATACCATAGCTTGAGACAGAGTGTATGTAAACACACGACAGCTGAAGCGGTGCGCTCACGCCGCGACGCGATGCCCCCACGTGGTCGGTCTATTTCTGCGCAGGAGAGCTATTTCCAGCGGCTTATTTCAATACCACGGAGGGTATACATATGCACCCTCATATGTTGGAATAAAATATGCTGTATTGTAAACACGTTCGGTCGCACTTTTAGCTTTCAACTATATTGGTCGACCCTTCAGTTCTCAGTGGCGTACATACTAGCATTATAGGTTCACACCCGTTCTTCCGCATTACTTGGCCTTTTTAGGGTCATGTGTAAGTTTAGTGCTTCAGCATCACACCAGTTTTCAAGTGAAAAGTCGAGGGCACTTTGCTCGGAATATAAGTTTTGTGTTAGTAGGTATGGCGCCTCTCTCGCTCTCCCTTAAAGCCGCTTGCACCACACCAGTTGTAAAGTTTGAAATCCAGCTAACTTTGCTCACTATACGCGTTTTGTTACATTGTTTTGTTATGATGCTATGATAACAAGCTTATAGAATTGCAATTTTCGGCTTGAATGCAATTGTTACTTCTTCTGGTAATGTATACTTAAGTATTATGAATATGAATAATTGCTATCATTAGAATTAAATTAAAAACACCAAACTTGAGCAGGTAATCTAGCTGACCCCATATTTTGAAATACGCCAATTTTGGGGGGTATTGGTTAAAAGGGTAGAGCTAACCCGCATCGGGTGCCATAATAGCTAACTAACTAGCTACGCCACTGCCAGTTCTAAATATCTATTCATAAAGGTACCTACATATTTACTTAGAAATAATGGTTGTGCCTATTTATTTATTCTACAATCGATAAGTAGGGAAACTAAACGGCAAAATCTTACTCCTGAATCACTATTTTAAAAACGCATCAAAGTCCGTTGCCCATGATGGACAGAGTAATATAAGTAGGTATAACATTTATATTTTACACTTAGTATATGTATGATGCTGGGATACCATAATTATTTCCACGGGAATTCGTAGAATGAACTGATCTACAAAATATTTACAATCAACACGTTTAGTCCGTGTTATGGCCAGTTTTTCCCCATTGTTATTAGATGCGTACCATCAGGCCATTAGATAACATTTACCAAGCTATTTCTAAAAATTCGTCAACTAAATAAACATGTAAACTCGTCAAATAGTTACATACTAATGTAATTTATTATCGTACTAACGAATTTGCCCTTTGACTCGTCTTGATAATATCGTATCGCGATCTGAGGTTAATGTAATGTAATCTTGAGTTAATAAAATAATAAACCTAATAAGTAAATGAAATCAAAAGGCAGCTCGCATGCTATGCTAACTAACTAGTTCGTAGATATCTAAACAAGTGTTGGTAAGTTTAAAAATATTACCAAAGTCGTGGATAATTAACAATTAATCTTTATTAAATATTATTATTACAAAACTTCGCCAGCAGCGACAGCAATATCATAAAATTAATTTCTGATCAAAGTTAAATAAGAGTATGAAACAATATTTACCCGGGTTTTAATGTCGTCGTGCATGTTACAATAATATCCAAACGGCACACTCAACTGTCACTAACCAAAATCGTTGAAATACTGAGTCAGAGAATGAATGAGCGAGTGTTAGTTAGCTGGAGTGGTCGGCTCGCCCACCCGTCGGCGGCGGCGCGGCGCGGCGGCGGCTCACGCGTCATTCCGCATCCACCGCCTGGCAAATACCAGCGCGGTGACTCCTGACCCCGATATAGCCAGTGATGTATCAGCCACCGCGGCGCTGCGTGTGCGCTTACGGCTGGTGACACGATCTTGCTTGACAACATCTGGAAACGATTGACGCGTCACCCGCGGCAGGTTTACTTACTATTTATTTAATGTATTGCTTTTGCTACCATGAAGGGGCGTAACTGCGTGTCATCCTGTCCTGTCGTCTAAACAATCGCCCAAGTTTGTTTTGGTATTTGGTAGGTGCCAATTACCAAATATCAAAACTGGAAAATATAGTCATTTGTTACTATAGGTAATAGGTATAATTTGATTTTACTTACTTGCCTGCCAGCGCATTGATTATACGGGTTGTTTGGGACAGCTCTCCGACCATGAAACTGAACAGCTTACCATAAGATAATATTTCAGGATACGTAAAATTTTTCAGGAGACCTATAATTTTAGAGCACCCATACAAAATCACGATCAGTTGATTGCACTTATTTTTTTACGTCACCTGAAATATTTACTGGAGTATAATTTGTTCAGTTTCATGGCTTGAATATATTCAGTAGGTATTCGGAGAGCTGTCTCTTACACCCTGTATATAGGAAATGATGAAGATATGAGTCACATGAATGCTCTTTATTATTAACATTGGCTACCGGCTTGCAACAAGCGTAAATATTGTTTTTATGGGTAATTTACTTCACCCGAGTGAAATACCCTCATACATTTTCAGGGACATAATATTTATTAACGAATCTCGGTTGGTCATGTATTTCGGAAGATATAAAAACAAGAAAAGCATTTGAAAATATTTAGCTCTAATTTAATATGTCCATATCATTAGTTACAAAAAATGTACTTTTATTTATCCAAAAGTCGGTATTCCCTTCATTTGACCCTTGTGTTGTAAAGGGGCACAAAAAATTAAACGGTCTTAATAAATAACTCACTTGTCCATTTGTCAGGGTTGCCAGGTTAGGCGACAAGTTGTTAATTCGGATAACTAACTATTCAAGAGCCTCGAGGCCACCAAGGTATTATCTACAGGAGATATTAACTACTGAACAGACAGGTGCCTTCTGTAACATTTTTCTGACGCATTGCCTGCGTGATCTAACAGTTGGCACAAAATAGAGAGTTTACAGAAGATTCACTCGATCCTATTCAGGACTTTTGCGATAGTCATTTGCTACATAGCCAGGGTTGCTACATGTCAACAATCTCAAATTCGGTTCGTTGAATGACTCGGTGTCCCACACGAAGAGAGAGAACAATCTCAAATTATAAAAACATCAAAACAGTAAAATCTGATACAAAAACGTCATAATGATTCCGAGTTAATTTTAATCCAAGCAATATGACGTTTGTTGCAACTGGCAACCAACTCCATAGTTACCTTGACTTCCCCTGAGATTCCAGTTATATCCAATTTAAGTCAGTAAGCGCCAAAGTCGTCGCTAATACTGAGTGAGCTATCTGCATAGGCATCAAGCGCGCCGTTTTCCATATTTGTGTCCCTTACCTGGTCTACTTTGTGAATTTATTGCGAACTAGTTATTCGGTTGTACCTATGCTACCTAACTTCTCGGTATGTAAGTAATTCATTACATCAAGCTAGAAGTAGATACCAACCTTAAAATTACTGTTAGTTATTAATTTTAACACTGTTGGTTTTAGGTTTGATAATTGCACTTGTCTTGGTTTATTTTGTGTATAACGTAAACAAGGATGACAACTGACAGATAAATAAGGGTTGCTATTATAAAATATTATGTTCGACAGGAGTGGTACTGTATTTCGTCTTATGATGGACCAACGTATTCAATATCCCTTTCATTGGTTTGTTTATTAACTGACAAGGATAGTACTATCAAGTTGGCCATGCAACGTTGGTCCGAGTATGGTACGAAATACAGTAACAGATGAATATGCGGTGGTGTAGTGAATCGTATAATTTGCAAAAAGGTTTTAAAAAATGTAACGGTACCGTCAGACATTTTTCTGTATTAGGACTTGGTATAATAAAGACGTGTGAAGTGATGTAAACTATTAGTGTTACTTTTATTATAATTAATATTACTCTTAAAATACCTACTAGTTTACATACTAGGTATATTATGTACATACTTTTTCAGTGTAACTAAAATACCTATTACAAAGAATTTGTCGTTTGTAGTTACTCGACACTTACGCCACGATACACTTTCCTTCGTGGTCAATAGTTACCTACCATTAGTGCCGATTACCTAAATCTAAATAGAACCTATATTTTATATACAAGTCGTGATGGGTCTATATAAGTAGGAACATAAGCACATGGCGCTTGTATTGGCATGCGGGTAAACATTGTGTGTGACATCAACAACCCATTAGCTCAGTCGATATCAAAATTGCCCATTAACATTGCCTGATGTGGTTATAACATTTTTTCTGGGAACAGATAAGTCAATGATAAGATAAAGTTTGTTTAAAGGTGTCTTCTGTGACGACCTTTGATAACGAAATTAGCTTTTTAAGTGTTTTCATTTCCATGCTCTATGGCAGATTATTTAGTTCTAATTCTTTTTATTAATCTTTAGAATAGTTGCCGAGTAGAGAAACGCAAAAGCGACTTTATTTTATACTTACAATACATTATATATTTTAATCTATAACAACTGTAGGCCTAACTTTTTGTTTGTGTTATGTTATGGCACTTAACTTTGTGCCAGCTTCGAGTTTTCGGAGTTTTTCCTGCCCGTTAGTGGAGCTTTTCCTCGCACAGCTCTGATAACGATTAATTGTACCTATAACTATATAAATGTTTATTTAAAATCCGGATCTCAGCCGAATGAAAGTAGGTACTGGCATCAGTTTACCATTAATAAATAATGTAAAAAAACTTGGTCTGCCAGTATGCACTCTCTGCTGGAAGTGCTTGGCGGACCGCTCCAGAAGTGCCCTTACAATAAATATTATAATCGCAGTGGCAGACCAAGTTTTTTTCTACATAATTTATCAATGGTTAACTGCTGCCAACACTTTAATTTGGGTACTTTTAAACATAAATTATACAGATGAAAAATTATCGGTTATTTTCATCTTTTGACAGGATTGGCTCTGGCAGACCTACTCTTTCGACTTGTTTACGTGTCAGTTAACGTTCTGAAGTTAGCCTATTGTAGTCCCTGATGAGATATTCTCCAGTCGGCTCTTCCATTATTAGGGAGACAGCGCACATGGTGCCTTTACCGATGGCCCACTCAGTACTAGCGACGATTTTGACTCTTACTGACATTAACTAGAAATAACTGGAATCTCAGATGAACTCAAGATGGTTGCCACGAACATCATATTTTTGGATAAAAAATCGCTCACAATCAAACGACGTTCTTGTATCAGTATTTGCTGTATTGATACAATACATACCTATATAATATCATTGTATTGATATTCTTATAGGTACTTTGAGATTTTTGATAGCAGCTACCCTGGCTATGTAACAAATAACAATCGCAAAAATCATAAATAGGGTCAAGTGAACCGTCTCTAACGATGCCATTTATTAGGGCGTAAATGGGCGTAAAAAACAAAACCGATCGTGCTCTGTTCTCCAGTGTTACCTTAATGCAATGAATATAGGCGTGTTTGAAATGTGGTGAATATACGTACTTACCTGTAACGGCTGTTTCACGCCAGAGTTGTTTGTGTACACGGCGATCGAGAAGCATAGGTATACGGTGGCGGCGACTTGGTGGCGGTTTGGTCGCAGTTACAATGCTTCTTGACCAGCGTTACAAACATAGTGACCAGAATTCATAACACGTGCTTAAATTTTTACTGAAATGTAGAGTTTGTGAAATTTGGATTGGGAAAACTGGAAAGGCGTATACCGGGTGTAACAGAATGGGTATAACAAGCCAAAAGAATGTCGAGGTACTCATGAAACTGAACAACTTTCCCCATGGAATATGGATTGAAAAATCAAATGAATGTATTAGTTAAGTGTTCCATTCATAGAAATCTTTCTTATGAAAGTTCTGTAAACTAGGTAGGTACTATTAATTATTACATAAGGATATACATATATCTCGCTTACATGACTTGCGGGGTAGGCAGAGCGTAAACGGCTGTAAAAACGGACACCATGTCTGACAAAAGTTTGACAGTCATTCAGAAGAAGATGTTATTACTTATTAGCTAATATAATATCATATAATATGCTATAGATGGTACCTATGATACAGTCATCTGCTTGAGAGAAATAAGATTATTAGTCATTATTACACAACACAGGTTTCATACATTTGCTTTGTCTGCAGTGATTAGACTATGCATTATAAACTAAAGCTAATTGGATAATGAAACTATCACGTCACGAAGACTGGTCGTTGATTGGTCATTAATAATTAATTAGCTTAGGTCTGCCCCTGAACAGATTATTCTTAGGTAGGTCTATGTGATACTTTTTTTGGAAAACTTGCAAAATTGTCTATCGCAGGCTGGATTTAAACCAGCGACCTTTGCCATCTGTACTGGCGACGCCTCTACTATCTGGGTTTGAGCGGCTCACTCCAAGCCCGCGGATTTCGCTAACTAAATTTCACTAACGCGTGGTAGGACTCCATCTACTGGGATAGTTTTTGCAACTAATTCCTTAGATGATACTAAGTACACAACCTGCTACTTTTTCTTTTGAAATCTTACTAATTTTTTCACCGCAAAGAAGATTTACGTCATCAATACCTACCTCTACAATGCTTTGGCCGTACATACTGATGCCTGAAGTCGCAGATTCAAATCCTGCCTGCTGCGGTGGAAAATGTTGCAAGTTTTCTTAAATTGGGTACCTATTACGGGAAGCGTTTTAATATTTGGTATTCTGTGTACTTTAATTAAAATTATTTACCTATCACTACCAGGTTTGTACCTCTAACTACAAATGCTGATAAATAATCTGAGTTGCATATAGAAACCCTGCTGCCCATCCATACCTTAAATGAATTTCACCTTAAAAGCAGGGTCGCGTCGAGTCGTTGAACGACCCTATAAATCCTGGTGTCAGAGCTTTTTAACCACCTACTACAAGTAACAGGCCTCTGGCTTGACTGCGTAACGACCGCCTACGTCTAAGTCATCGTAATCATAGACAGAAACCGGAGCCGATAGCTTAGCGTGCCCTCCGAAGCACGGAACCATCTTGCCATTCGGACAGTCAGTTGGTTCAGACTGCAATGTCGTAAGCAGAATGGGAACAAATTACAAAGTGATAAATATCATCTTTGTGAGTGTCCTACCGGGAATTAAAGCCGGAACCTTCTGCGCCGCAGGCAGTCGTACTACCAATGCACCATATCGGCTGTCGTTACGGTGATGCTATTCTAAACTGGCATCACATTGTGCTAGCATTTGCTTTGTTTATTTTATAAGATTTACAAGTGACCCACCAACCCAGTGCCTTAATTAATCCGCTGCAATCGGTTTTCTTAAAGGCGTTTAGAGTTAAAGGTGTGAGAGAGAATATAAATAGATATAAGTAGGTATATAATACATAGATGGAGTAGGTTTTTATTTGCATTTCATATTATTGTATGTAAGTATACGACGTGACTGGGAAAGACCAACTTTCTCTATATCGAGGAAAGTTGTTTAGTTTATCGGGTTGAGCTTAAAGTTTTCGGGTAGTCGGTCGGTTAGTAGAAATTAGAAGGGAGACAAGAGAGGCAGGGCTCGGAATCGGCCAAATAATTTTCATCACGTCATAAAGGCAGTACACATCTCCTGATTCTTTATAAGAAGCCTACCACTAATGTACATTGGCATAAAGACCGAGTCACGCGCTGTGTTGCTTCCTTCCTTCTAATTAATGAGCTGAGCTTTTACGAGAAGCGAGATAAATGTACCCGAAAGATGTCGCCCTCACCTCGTGACCTTCGAGGTCAACGGGGATTTGGGAAGGAAGGTGAGTGTGCATCGTGCAGGAGGAGCGAGCTTGCGATGGCGGGCAGCCGGCAGCGGGTGCGGCGGCGGCGGCGGCGGGCGCGGGGCGCGGCTCGCAGCCTGCGGAATATTTAATGAGGGCCGGGAGAGCAGACCTACCGGGGTTATTACACAGAACAATAAACGCAAAATTGGCAAAAGTTATAAAACACCCATCCCGAGCGCGAAGGACCCTCATGGGTACAAGTAACGAAATTGCCCTGCTAGTACCCAATCTAGATTTAATATTATTGTTACGATGGGAACCTAGTAGTCAGTATTTACTTACGTAATTCGCTAAGTAAATAATGTAATATTATTCTACACTACCCTTTGAACACACCTGTTATTAACGCTATTACTATTTAATATATCAAGAGAAGGGTAACTATGTCCCTCGGTTCCTCCTGAGAAGAGAGTTTGATGGGTGTACGTTTACGTAGGTACGTAACATAAGTATAAAACCGCCCGCCTGCCCGGCCCGGGCGGCGGGCACGTCAGGACGGGATGGGGCACGGGCGCGCGGGCAGGGGGGGAGGGGGCTGCGGGCGTCACGGGCCCGCGGACCGCGCGCTCCGTCACACCAGCGACGTCGCGCCCCGGGGCTGCCAGTCAGGACCCGCGCTCGCGATCGCCGCCCGAGCGAAAAACTTCGACTTACATGTTTAGAACTATGTCGAAACTACTTTTACCGTCAACAGACCTGTACTAAATAAACTATGGGTAGCCTCGGGTCTCTAAAATAATTTTTGAGACGATGTTAGGACCCCGAGGCGAGGTCTACTAAATTCCTGAGGTCGAGATAAGCCGAAACGCCGTACGAAATGTCGCTCGTAGTGAAATTGAATCGCTTCAAAGTACTGAAATGCAAAAACGAGAAATATGCCCGCTTGGAGTTCAGAGGTGAGTTAGAGCTTGCATCACATTCACTTTCATAACTTTGTTTTGAATACAAGTTTTTATTTTTATTTTGAAATGAACCCATAAGTTTTATTTTGTGTATTTCAGCATTAATTTAACTGTACTTACATTTTGTTCTTGAACTGATTACCTATTTGATGACATGTTTGTATTTGTCTTACTTCCTACATCAACATTTAAATAATAACATTAAATTGCCTATAATAGGTAACGAGCACCAGTCACCATGCAATAATTACTGTAATTATTTTACCACAAAATGCTGGTGTATTTTTGCGCTGAGCGGGATTGTAATTTTGATGATAATTGGCGTTGCTACCTAAGGGTGAGTTGTACCAAATTGTCCTGTTTTCCCAAATTACCCGCACGGCGCGTGCCCACGGCGGTTTCCCTTTTTCATCATGTAGTAAAATAAAGGTAGCAGAATCTACGCTGCATAAATAACGCGGTTGCAATCTGAAATATGTATAAATTATTAAAGTTTAATAGATTATATACTTAATATTTTAATTAGAATTCGGTAGGTGCCTCCAATCCTTTATTACCTTTGTAGAGGTATTTAACTTATACCAGCTGGTGGACCGAGATCGTTCGTTTTCTTGTTTTCTTAGTGTACGGAGTCACGATCCTTAGTGGGGCAACCGACAGGAAGAGAAAGAGATGGGTTTGATAACTTACAAACAACTAGCAAAAAAGCGTTTTTTGAAAAATCAGTCGTGTCTAGGAGAGATCAATTTATTGCCCCTACAAACGATACTAAATTTCATAAAAATTGCGAAGTCATTTTTAAGATCACCATAAACTAGTTTACTACTCCTGAAATTGCTGGTGGTTCTCTGGCCCTGGATATATGAAATGCTCGTTCAAAGGTATCAAATTAAGTAGAAAATTAATTATACCGTAATACCTTCCTTTGTGTACTTTCAAGCTCTATCATGGTTAATGTTCAGACGAGCGTTTTTTACCGTAACAAGTATACAGGGTGATTGGAAATTCGATGCATTCCCTGAAGGTGGTTAGAGGGGGGGCCATTTCCAACATATTCTTCCATGGAACCAGGGGTCGGAAATGATTGGTTACAAAATTATTAATAATCCGTAAAACTTCATAACAGAGTTCTCTGTTTCATTAGCTAACCGAAAGGTACAATCTACAATCAAACATGTTTTCATAAAATAATTAGCATTAATGCAAAAGCGCCGTGCGAAACAAGGCAATTGACTATGGTCGGTCGACTACGCCAAAGTCAGCAAATGCTGTTTAGACAACTTTTCAAGTATTTTCGTGGTAATGGGTGAGCATTCTCTGTGGTTCCGTGAGTTGACCTACAAGGTTGATATTCAACACTTTGTGAATTTTTCCCAGTTTGGTTTAAAAAATCACGTTGAACCACCTGATTGTCCGCAAGAAAATATCGTGCTCCGGAGGGCATATTAAACCATCGGCCTCGATTGATGTCTAATAAACGCAGACGGGGGTGTCGTAATCCTAATCGTGCGAAAATCTGCTACTAATTGTGCTCGTATCACATGTTCTACTAAACTTATTAATTTATGCACACCCTAATAAATTCACACAAACCCTTAACATTTAAAGTGTCGAGTAGTAGAACGTGTAATACGAATGGTTAGACCACTCGTTTTAGATTTCCGTGCACGGATTTGGATTACGACAATTCAGAAATGGAGCTCCTGAGCTTTAAACAGCCTAAAAAACTGAAATGATAAATCTTTGTCGGAGTTTTTAAACCACCTTCTACAAGTATTAGACCTCTGCTATGGTAGTGTTACAACCACCGTCTGCGTTTATTAGACATCAATCGAGGCCGATGGTTTAATATGCCCTCCGGAGCACGATATTTTCTTACGGACAATCAGGTGGTTCAACGTGATTTTTAAACCAAACTGGGAAAAATTCACAAAGTGTTGAATATCAACCTTGTAGGTCAACTCACGGAATCGAACCTGGAACCACAGACTCTGAGGGGAATGCTCCATCCATTAGACCACGAAAATACTTGAAAAAGTTGTCTAAACAGCATTTGCTGACTTTGGCGTAGTCGACCGACCATAGTCAATTGCCTTGTTTCGCACGCCGCTTTTTGCATTAATGCTAATTATTTTATGAAAACATGTTTGATTGTAGATTATTGTACCTTTTGGTTAGCTAATGCAACAGAGAACTCTGTTATGAAGTTTTTACGGATTATTCCATAGTGATTTTTACAGTAGATTACTATGAATGTTGAAAAATCCTTTCCACCAAAATATTTTCTTGTTTTGGCGCTGTATTTTAAAAAGAAGAGTATTTCTAACTAAACTTGTAACTAAAATGATTGTCCTATTCATTCACTATGAGATCATGTCAAAAAACTATGCATAAAACGGTTTGGCTAGCTTTCGCATGACTTTTAAAGTTGAAATCGGGAAATTTTCTTTAAAAAATCAAAAGTCCTAATAATTTTGTAACCAATCATTTCCGACCCCTGGTTCCATGGAAGAATATGTTGGAAATGGCCCCCCCTCTAACCACCTTCAGGGAATGCATCGAATTTCCAATCACCCTGTATATCATAATCAATGCCATGTTTCTACATGTGAAGAACACAATCATTTCATTAAGGCCGCTATAGAGCTTTTCACGAAGCCCATACAATTTTCCCTGCCAGACCTCTCGAAGCGTCATTTTGCGAAAAACATGGGGATGTTTGAATATTTTTTACAGTGATATTATGAATAAAAATAAATATATTTTTCTGCAATTAGATTAAGTACATCTTCTTAAATAACATATATTTTTTTTAAATCTTTACTACTGTTATTTTTTCATACAGAAGCCGTTATAATGGCGCATTATTTTGCAAAAAATCGTATTTAAAAACGTGGTATTATTCTATATTTCTGAATAAAATTGTAAAATGTTCACTGTAGACTTTGTTCTCAAATATATACTCTATTTTTTTGTATAATTGATATTTTTTTACAGTGAACCAAAACTCTAAAACTCACGCTTGATTTGAGGTCTTTTCCTGAATTTTGGTTTTGTCGCTTTAGATATCGCTGTTTGAAACAGGTTTAAAACTAAAATGTTAATATTTTCATTGTACATTTTTTAGATGAAGATATGCTTGATTAAATGTTCAAGTAACATATTATTTTTACATAACGGTTTTCGAGAAACTCGCATGTTTATAAAGCCAATATTTGCAAATTTGCTAGAAAAAATTGAATGCGCTCTTAAAAGCAGCAGTGCCTGCCTGCGGCTTTCACTATTCCGATTTCCGGCGGTTCGCTTCTAACTAATCATACCTCTTACTTAACTATGCACTAAGTACGTAATGTGTACGTATGCGAAATATTGAGAGATTTACTATTACACACTTCCATCTTTTCATTCTTGTCTTTCAGGGCGAAGCTAACTTTGAGTGTAAGTCTTTTATACACAATTTCGCAAGTTATGTAACTTAAGTTATCAACTGAACTGGGGTATCAGCTGTATCAGTCGACAGCCGCCGTCTTGGTTAGGTAGTATTTAAAGTAGAAGTTAAAAGTTATTTAAAGTAGATCTTTCATAAAAAAGTTCGCACTGAATTGAAAACCTCGTCTTTATTTATTCGTCGGTTAAAAATACCCACGAGCATAAAGATCTTATAATGTACTTAATCCTAATAAAAACTGGTAACCTTCCCCTACCTGTGAGCCTCTGAGCCTGTGACAGAGCGACCTTCAACCTTCAATTATTTTCCGTATGCATGTCATGAATAAAATAAGGGCACGGTGCGGCGCCGCTTCAAAAGCGGATAATTTGAATTTTTCCCTTGAAACCACTCCTATTCAGAACACAAGAGGGCCGCCTGTGTTGTGTAAACAAATACTGAATACGCTGAATACCTAATAAACTATCGTTTGCCGGTGAATAAGTATCTGACCATGAACTGGACCCGACGTCATTTCAAACGAGCTGATACTGTTTAACGTGAAATGGATTTTATCGTATGGGATTTCGTTCGATTAACCAAAATTAACCAAAATTACCCTCAAGAGGGCAAAATAACAAAAGTTATGCCAAACCTCACTACGACGGTTAAAATAAATAGCGTTAGTTTACTTAAAAATTGCTGTATTTTAGTTAAATAAACCAAAATCAACCAAAATTACCATTGGAAATCGAACCCGGAACCTTTGCGTCGCACTACTTTATTACGGCATTATACCAGCAAAACAAAGAGGCATTTATCGAATGGTTAAAAGATCTCTATCTGGAAAATAAGTTTTAGAGATACGATAGAAAGCCCGGTGCCAGAAAGTAGGACACATCAATTGAATCGGGAACTAAGTATGTGTCGCGGCATTGGTTGGTTGCGAAAAAGGCTCTCAAAACGAAATGCACCAGAGTCTTTTGTACTCATTTCTTCGCCGATGGTTTATATTTGTATATGTAGGTATTTACTTAGCTGTATAATGTTAAAGTTCGACTAGGGGCCCCGCCAGTGGCTGCCAATCGTTTCCCCGTAAATTTACGTGGGAATAAGTCGTTGCTGGCATGTATTACTATTTATACCGGGAGTAACAGAAAGAGTATTTAATATTACAAGCCGAAAGGAGGTGAAAGTACTCATGAAACTGAACAACTTTCCCCATGGAACATGGGTCGAAATATGAAAAAAAAATTTGGACCTCCCATACAAAATCGCCGATCAGCTGACTGATTTACCAAAATTTGGTAAAATTGGTGGTCCAAATATTTTTTCATATTTCGACCTATGTTCCATAGTGAAAGTTGTTCATTTTTATGAGTACCTTCACCTCCTTTCGGCTTGTAATACCCTTTCTGTTACTCCCTGTATAAAACCTTTTGAATAACTCTATCTATTAAAAAACCCATCAAAATTCGCTGAGCGATTAAGTAACTTCTTCTAGCGGTTTCCATAACAGACAGATAGAAAAACTACTTTATTTTATACTGTGTATCGATATTGAGATAAGAGAAATATCTCAGTGCATCTAAAAGGCGAAGACGCAATAATTTATGTCTGGTGCACTCCGGCGCGCTAACTCAACGAAATGTATTTAGTTGTAAATTCGCGTCGTCGTAATGTGCTCGCTCCTTGGAACTGTTGGTTAGGGCTGTGGTAAGGGTTCAGGTAGGGGGCTTTTATAGTAGGTGAAAGTCGACCCTTTTGTGATGTATGATCGACAACCCTGCCTAACTATTTTCTCCAAAGGAAAGATTCATGACGAGCAAGAGGGATCTGTGGGAGAAGCAGGCTGAACAACCTGTTTGTAAGAAAGAGGGTTCCCTGTATCGGAAGGCCTTAAGACATCGGAGTAATTTATGCATTTTATATTTTTACACCAGGCTTCAGCAGGTAGTTCGCCGAGTCAGTGGTAGTGCCGAGATAAACGAACTTTTTACGATTGCAGACCAGAATGGTCTTGACCAAGAACTTGTCAAATTGCTTTTTATGTGGCTTGTCGCCAGTCTACAGGCAACATGTCGCTCGTCTGTAGCGCGCCCTGTAGTAGGTAACTACACCACGTTCCTTTGCCTGGAAACCGATGTCTTATTTTCGCTCTCGGGCCTCGGCTGGTTTAATGCCCGTCCTCAGAGGCTGACGTTAGTTTGAAAACAGATTTTCCCACCCAGCAGCGAGGAAATGGAAATATCAACTTGCACATTTTACGGCGCCGTCTTCAGCCTCTGTACCTATTGTGCGGATGCAATCTTTATACGGGATTTTACAGAAAATGCACTTTATGCTTTCGATTGTCCAGTCCGCATCCAAGCTTTTAGATAAATAGATTATATGGACTGAAAATAGGGTTTAGAAAATATACATTATTTTTTACCGGTTATTTCTCATTAGTAGAGTAGGTATTTAGTCTATCGGTCGTAGCCAGCGAATATCGGGGTTGTAGGTACAGAAAACGTTTTCTAAATAAAACGGAAAGCAAAAGCGAATAAACACGTAGCAAGTGACGGACTTTATCGCGATCTTCCCATTTTGTGGTCGAAATACACAGAAGTCAAGGATTTACAAAGCTTTATTTATGGCCTGTCGTCATTCAAACCCTAAGGGGTTTACACCAAAACCAAGTTCACATTCTATGTTTTAATATTGTAGTGTGTATATTCGGTTGTAGTGTAGTACACCAGAGTAACTCAAAGCAACTGTTCTTTTTGTCTTGATATGATTATTTATTACTAAGAAATGACTTTATGAGAAATGCTGTCTATCTGGGTTTGGGACACCAGTCGTCCAACGACCCGATGAACCCTGGTATCAGCTTTTACCAACCTCCTCATGAGAGTGAGGTTAAATTATGGTAATATTTTGACTAGGTATAAAATAATTCAGTTATTTTGAAGTACCCTGGTACCTACCGACTTTATGTGGTACCACCGACAGACTGGAATTACATACCTACGTACTTCCATACACTGGGTGCAAGTATTGCAATTTATCAGTCGGGTCTAACTGCTAGGCATCATGTGAGTTAGTCTAAAACTGTAGACCAGATTTACAAAATTTTTGGAAATCCTTCGTTTTAGTAATCCTTTTACATGGAAGTTCAAAACGCAGTACCTACCTACTCGTAGGTATATATTTATATCCCAAGGAAATAAAAAAGGGAAAGGTATATTTATTTCCCTAGGGAAAATCTGTTTCACTCAATTTAACTTACAGGCGGAATAAAAGTAGGTATTTGCTACTCTCTTGAATATAGGTAACTCTTTTATCGGAGGAGGATAATAAAGGCCTTGTGGTGCTGGCTTAGAATAGCATCACACCATGTCTTTGTTGTGGGTGTCATAACCTGTCACTATGGTGATACACAGTCTTCTGAATGACTTTCAAACATTTGTCAGACGTGGTGTAAATGGTCGCTATTTACAGCCGTTTAGGCTCTGCCTACCGCGCAAGGGATATAGGCGCGATATATGTATGTATGTATATGTATGACAATAAAGGTTCCAATCATTCATTCAGTTATTGGTAAATTTTCTCAACTTTCCTTACATAATTAATACTTTTCAATCTAGCAATGGATATATTTTCAAAAAGGTGCGCAATTATCCGTACTTTACACTAGGTACAGGTTTTACCTATGAGGGTACTTATTCATTACATTTAAAAATATAATAAAACTAAGTTGATAAAATGTGCGTGCCGATAAAACTTAAAAAGGATTCCCGGTACGATAAAGGGACTTATATAGTGCAATAGCCCTTTATCCCTCCTCGAAGAAGAAAGTTCCCATTTAAAATTAAAGGGCGTAGTTTTAAAGATATAAAGGCTTTTCCAATCTCTCAACTTGAAAATTAAGTGAAGTAGTGGCGCCATCTGTTGTCGAGTAGTTGAACTCCATTCAGAACGATTGAGTTGCGTTTCGAAATGCAATGTATTTCAAACTTTTTTATTAGACCAAACAGCTAAATACCGCGAGTGAAACTGCGGGCGGAAAGCTAGTTTAAAATAAGTAAACAAAGGAAAGAGATTGAACCCTATAGTCCGTCAGGTTCGTGCGCGACCTTCCTGCGGGGTACAGACGGTTGGGGGGCGAGTAAGCACGTCATTTTAATATGACGTGCGGCGCGGATGCGCGCGTTTCCCTTCCCCGCTACACCTCCCGCTACCCGCTGACATCTCCCCTCCCAACGTCTGTCACCCCTAGGGAGGGTCGCGCACGAACTTGCAGGACTATAGGAGGCATAGTATTAATCATCGAAAAGGGGTCGAAAAAGGGTCATTTTAAATTCAATTTTATGGCATAGACCTCTATACTGCGAGTAACAAAAAGCTTTGAAAAAGCCGATACCATGTAAAATAATTTGGACCTCCCATACAAAATCACCGATCAGCTCATTGATGTGAGGTACTCTTTTAAAGTACACGTTGGCAATTTTAGTTATTACGACAAAATGTTTATTTATTTTTCGGGAAAAAATTTACAAGTTTGGCACAATGATGTTATCTGGATTAGCAAACAGTAAAGGGCTTTTATTAATTTTAATGAATTCCTTTGCGCGGAATTGCGAGCGCGGTAGGTACCTACTATCCAGCTACGCGACCCTTTTCTATAACATTTACCCTGATCCGGCTCGTAACTTAATCTTAATCATTTATTTAGTACATAGTAAAAATTATAACAAAGCTTTATAACTATAGAAAAACGTTTTATGTAATTTTAAATTAGTTTCTAGGGTGATCTGACATGACGGGTTACGGAAAGTAGTAAACACAATATCAAAAGAGTGTTGATAGTACCTAGCTGCTACAGTAGCTAATAATTACCTAGACCTAAAGGTGCAAGTTTGTCATCTGCAGTCGATCACCGCGTTCGGCTGCGGCCGATGCGTGCAGCTGCGGTTGAAGGGCGCTACACACCGGGCGCGTATGCGTGACGTGCACGTCATCACGCGCGTAGAGATGACGTTGTATCGTATGGGTTTGTATGAGAAGCTGCACACTGAATACGCATGCGTACGCGTAACCACGGCGTAATCACGCGCGTAGCGCGGTGTGTAGCCTCTCATACAATACCATACGATACAACGTCATCTCTACGCGCGTAGTAATGCCGTCACTACGTGCACATCACGCATACGAGCCCGGTGTGTAGCGCCCTTATACCTGGCGCCACGTTTGAGGTGTGCGACAAACGCATGCGGCTGTGTGCATACACTTGCACACTACGACTAGATAAAGCCGCATCGGCCGCACGTGACAAACTTGCATCTCAACTAAAAAAAACCGGCCAAGAGCGTGTCAGACACGCCCACTAATAGGGTTTCGTAGTCAACGTTTAAATATCAGGTTTTTCAGCATTGCAAACTTAATTTTGTTGCTGGTTTGTTAGCAGCAGTATGATGACCAACCGCAAATAGAAAAACTCAATTTTTCTGAAACCTTTAAGGGTACAATATCCGTTATAGTTTTCATTGTAACTTCAGATTGTAAGCTATATTCCATATTTATTTCAAATTTTTAGCGTTTATACTTTAGAAGTTACAGCTGGAATAAATTATGGGTCAAAAACGCCCTTTTTAAAAGCAAATATCTCGTGACAGAAACATTTTACAGACTTTGATTTAAAGAAACCTCACCTTAGTTTTAAAAGATCTATTCAGCGATACCCTACTCAATATTACAGAAGAAAAAAATTTTTTTTGCCCCCCTTTCACTTGTATGGGAGGGGGTCCAAAAAACATTTAAAATATTTTTTTCTTAACATTTCTATATTTGGGTCAACACGATCTATCTTCTCACCAAATTTCATGTCGATAGCTCTAAAACTGACGAAGATATGAGGGCGCGGCATACAGACAGACAGACAGACAGACAGACAGACAGACATGACGAAACTATAAGGGTTTCTAGTAGACTACGAAACCCTAAAAACAAACTTTTATTTCACAAACAGCACAATTTGCAAGGTTTTAAATCCGCCCAACTATACATGTGTAGGCAAAAATAGTTTTGTATACGGGGTGTAAGGGATAGATCTCCGATTACTGTTACGGGAGAGCACTCCGATTGCATTTAGACCATCAAACTGACCAACTTCCCGTAAGATATTTTTTTCAGGAGACGTTAAAATTTTTTTGACCTCCCAATAACCTCCCATACAAAATCACGATCAGCTGACTGCATTTACTATGGAAAGTCAAATTTTTTTACGTATCCTGGAATATTTACTTAAGAGAGGTTGTTCAGTTTCGTGGTCTGAATGCGAGCCTATCAGTATTCGGAGAGCTGTCCCTTATACCCTGTATATCTCCCGTCCTTAGGTACACTGTAGCCTCTGTAGAGTTTATAAACAATCCCTCAAACAAATAATTTTAACAATTCCGAGAATTTTGTCTCTCATACAGAACTTGAGCCTGTACTGCAGGGAGATCAGATCTGGCGCTAAAAAAGCAGACTGCCCCAGATTTTAGGCCATTAGTATGTCATGAATAGGTAGACAGTTAAAATTAATGAGGCCTGCCCACATACGACGCGGATGAGTGGCAGTGGCAGGCTATTGATGCAATCGCCATTAACGTATCGGTTCATAAAGTCATTTGCAGAATAGTTTGCAAATAAAATAACGATTGACTATTATGTTCTTTGTGTCACATAATCATAATCACTGACGGTATTCGAAAGTCATTTGCAGAATAGTTTGCAAATAAAATAACGATTGACTATTATGTTCTTTGTGTCACATAATCATAATCACTGACGGTATTCGTTTATGGTTGTGATGTGACCGTAAAATTACTAACAGTGCTAGATTACAATGTTTCTCGCTAAATCAGCTAAATTAAGATCCGTCGAAATATTGTCAAACATTTATACGTATCACGAATATCACGTCATTAATTTCAGCTGATTATATTTATATAGTCTAAAATGAAATATCTCTCTCTATCTGTGTCTGATTCGCTAATTCCTCTAAAACCACAAATTAGCGAAACGGCGCGCGGGCTAAAACCATAAGACGGATTTTAATGCTGTTTTGTTTAATAGATAGAGTGATTCAAGAGGAAGGTTTATAAATAACACATGCCGGGAAAATGTCTTAGGGCCGCTATTAACGTACTATATCCTATAATAAACCGTATAATTAATTACCTATTAAACTTGTTACCTTAATTAATTACCTATTAAACTTGTTACCTTCTTCTGCAAAAAGAGATACTTTTATCAATGAAGTAATTTCCACTCTTCTCTTTTCTGCGGCAGTAAAATATTGTAGCCCTCCGTAACATTGAATCTATTGTCGTGTTCCGAGTGTATATTTTAAAATATCTCGATGGATTGTAATTTGGCGAGGTACACTATCATAGTAGGGTGTTCTTGTCAAGTTCTTGTACGGCGACATTCAAAGAGTATGGTACCTACCTACTTGAAGCCACGTTCACGATTATGCTAGGCGTTAACTAGTGACGTGGATTAAATATGATTTCTATTCATACATGCAAAGTTCTTTAGTGTCTTTATCTAAGTAGACATATAACTAATATATCGATATAAGTGCAAATACGTTTGAAAAAGGAAGGGTCAGTCAATATAGAGCATCAACGGGTAATAAAAGCGGCGTATAGAGATGGAGTGGATTGATTGATTCACTCCCGAGGTTCACTCGCTCTGATTGACCTTTGAATAAGTGGGAAACTTTCTATTGACAGTTCTGAATCACTGCCTTAATGTCACGCCAGAGGGCGCAGTGCTTAGTGGTAATTTGACTTTACACTAAACAATCAGCAAAATACAATATTGCTGGCGGCAATCATGCTTATGTCACGTTCCATTTCACGTTGTGTTCGTAACTAATTAATTGGACACCTACAGTTCCATTGATTTGTTAAGTGTCATTTATGTTAATAAACATGAAATCAATAATCAATTACAGATTTGAAACAATTGAATAAACACAAAATAAACAGTAATTTATAAAGTGGTTCATTCTCTCGTGTAAAGTAACGTTATTTCCTCTTCGCTCAGCGCCCCCTACATGACACTTGGGAATCCACAGAAAGTTTCCCATTGCACAATATCACAGTTTCGTGACGCCATTGAGTAGAGAGCTTTGGTAATCCTTTGTATCCCTATGTAAATCGAAATACCTACTTACCTAGCACTATGCAAAAGTTTAGATCTCTCGTTGTCACTTTGCGTTGATCATGCGATCTCTGTTCCTAGGAGAAATTTGTTTTGTTTCATAGACTATTCAATACTTTCTTTATATCATACCATATGTAGGTATATAGTATTTTAGGCAAAAATTCAGGAGAGGTTTAATACTTTTTTTATTAAGTCTTAAAACAAATCTCTACAAAATTGGGTTGTGTTTTCACCTTATTCACTGGAGCGTTTATGTCGTGAGATATCCTTCAGTAATCCAGAACGCCGCGATCTTGGAGCCTGAGTGTTATGCCTACATGTTAAAAGCGCAGGATTTCATGAGGAAGTCCATGCTACAAGAACACTAACTTAAAGGTTCTTTGCTGGGGCCTAGGGCTTCTTCTTTTCGATTGGGACTAGGAGTCGTTCAACGACCCGTAATTATGGAGCTTGATTAAAGTAATCACAAAAAATATCTTGTAATTTTTTTGACTAATTTCATTCAATAAGCGTCTCTAACTGTTAATAACGAGTAGGTACCTACTTACTATTAGTTTTCCCTAGCTTAATACATTCCGCTTCATAGCTTGTGGAATCGTTGGTAGGTACGCGTTTTCACTTCGCTACCCCTCTGGCTATTGTGAGATGGCGGGCGGTATGCCGGCCGGCCACTGGAAGATGGCTTCCATTCAAACTTATTTTATGAGGCGGATGACGGCGTGCCTGGGCCACTGGGCCGGAAGTGGATCCCTCACATCCCTCCAGGGTGAGGACATTATGTGCTACTCTTACACACTCAGAACAAAGAAATTACATGGAGTGACCCTAGCTAAAACTTAAGCTATCAAAAACTCGTCACAATCACACTTAACGAGTGCTAACATACATGAACAGAACCAAATCCATTAAATGCAAACCTAGCCGCATGTATGCAGTTTGGTATATCATATACATTTATAATTTTCAGCTCGTAAACGGCAACAACGATTTTTATTTTATTTTGTTTATTTCGTTGGCGATAAACCTATTGCTCTAGATAGCAAAATGACGAGTGATGTTTGGCCTTGGTCATCCATTTATTACTACTTATATTCATAATCTTTTAGGCATACTAAAGTATTAAACTAGTATATTGTGTATAGTGTTTAGTTTAACATGCATGTAAGTAAGTTGTATTTTAGCATGCGCCAAGTCTATCTGCATTGAGATTTTCACATCTTCACAGAGTACTACCTAGAGATCTTTCTAAATAATTTACTTTCTCTGAGTATTATCTACTTACGCGTCAGAAAAAAGAGAAAAAGAAACGCTAAAAATGGTTGGCCATATCCTTGAGCCAATTCGCGTCAGGCTTGTATTAAGTTAGGAGTCAGCAGTGGAGATCTTTACAATCCTTAGGTTCTTATGTTAGGGGCTTAGGGCCATATTCTTACATAATAAATTACTCAGAACTAGCTAGTCTACATATTTAAGTTCATCTGTGCTCACAACTCACAAAAGAAAAAACTTTTGGCGGCATTTTTTAATTTTACAAGCATTTTCTTTTACCTTTTGGTACCTGTCATATTTTGTAATATTAATATTAACATTTTAATCGGTACTGTTATTAATTCAATTCAAAATTTTAATGATTTTGTATCAAACAAAGAAAGCTCTTTCCTTAGTTTTACGAGATTTTTTCAACAGTATTTCGTAAAATGTAGTAAAAGGTAATAGTGAAAATATATTAAATGTTTGCAGACTTTCAGAATATTTTGTCAATATTTTTTATAACATTTCTCTTTGAAGATTATTGCCAGATTGGGCAGTAAAATAATCGGTCTGAACAAGGTCAGAACGGCTAGTAAGTTGGCATTTTTCGTAGCGGCCGTTTTTTGAATAATTGATTTGAGAGAGGATAATATTGTTACCTGCAAGCTCTAAGAGCTTAGGAATAACGGGGTTGTAACAAAATACCTTTACTACGTTGGGAACCGTTCCTCTATCGCGTGTTCAAGGGATTTGAGATGCTCAAAGCCAGGATACTCTCGGGGCGCTGCCAGGTTACTGCTACTGCACCTTGCACATCTCGTACTTGAAAATAATCGCAGCTTTTAAGAACTGCGCAACGTCGCGAACTGTAGCGTTGAGAAAATTTTTACACTCTATATCTTCATATTTATTCATAATCATAACTTTGAACACATGCAGAATCTGCATTATTGAACTAGTACGAATTTGCAATGTTCCATTTATGTTTTAGTTCTATTCCAACCCAACCGTCTAGCTTTGACTTGGTCAATATTGACGTGCAGTGTCGCGTCGCGTGATGCAGTTATCATTAGTACAGTGAACAGTGCCATTACTGTGATCACACCTACATATTGCATCACATCTAGGTACGTCGGCATTTGATAGCGCATAGTCGAGGCGCAGTAGGTAATGTCATAGATGAATACATTCCATCAGTACTCGAAACGACCTCACATTCACCCTGTATAATGTCTTTACAAAGGCTGTCTCAGGCGACACCTTCACAGGTTCAGAAAATACGAAAATACATATTTCATAGGGAACCCTACGAATAACCAGAACGAAGGTACGGAAAACTAGTCGCAGTCCAACTTGACGTTCGATAAACACAACATGCATAAAAACACTTCTTATTTAGTCAACTATGACGTGTTATTTATTTATTAGGTGGCAAACGCTATGCAAGTAACGGTACGCTAGGCGAAAAGTAAAGCGTGTATATTTATTTTGATGCATTTTTCTATGTTTTATGACGCGATAATTCTGGCTGCAACAAGTTTTTTATGCCTTTTTTTCTATTTGTTCATAGGATTCCCTCTGAGCCCTTCTCTTGCTTTTACGGATTCCAGGTGCACTGCACCCTACCGAGACTCGGCACGTTTTCCTTAACATACCGTGTTAGAGAGCTCCCGTGTCAAAGGCACTCAAAGGATTTAAGCTAACCAAGCTTTGCTTGTTGCAGGGTCCACTAAGTACTCCTCCGTGCTGGCTGACAATGAGGAGATCATCTTCGTCAACCAGGTATGAATTTATTGCCTTAATAATATGATAGCGTTACATTATTGCATTTGAAAGCATTATGTGGTTCTTTGCTTGGCGGTTTATTATAAATTATTTTATGCTTGATAGACAGGAGACAAATTATGGGAAGTTAAGTGGTTCCGTTTTTTATTTTTTATTTCTTACCTGCTGCTGAGTAGAAAATACCTAGTTAAACAAATACTGTACAACAAAATTATAAAAATATTTCAAAGCTTTTGGTAGGAGTTGGAACAGAAGCTGAAAACTGGGTCGTGTCCTAATACTCATCGCGTTTTCATTTTGTCGAGCTCTATCTGCGAACTTTAGAGGATTCCTTTTGCATTCCAGTTTCAAAAAACTATCGGTTGCGATATGAATATAAAGTGTTAACTCAGATTTTGTAATTATAGAACTCACATTCAACGCATACAAAAATGAGGGCTTACGCGTAAAAAGTGTCCATCAGTGGGGTAGGCACCTAATGGGTTAAGATGAGTTCCAGAATCTACAAAAGCTCCTCTATCATACTGACTAAATACTCATATATTTCCTGAAACTTTCAGTTTTACAGAACTGCAAATTTGTACCCTAAAAAACCTAACTTACTTATTATAATAATGTAAATATTTCGGAGGCCCAGCAAGCCAATGCTGACTTATAGACCGAGCGGCGACCGCGGCGCAGCTTGGCACGTTTTGCGGAGTAGCAAAAAGTTCGCCCTCTGAAAAAAGTTAAAAATAATAGAATGCGACATGGTTGTAGCGATAGGAGCAGCTTAGTAAAGTGTATAAATTTTTGTCTGCCGGCTGCTATCTTGGCACGTTTGGCTGAGTAGCTAAAAGTATGTCCTCTAAATATTCTATTATTTTATGAGATAGAGTTGCTAGCAGTCGCCGCTCAACCCATTACCTACTTATATGATGATCGATTTCGAAATCTAGTATAGTCCCTATATTGTAATGTCTTCCAAAAACAAAAACATATTTTTTGTGATGGACATCCGAAGATGTAACTCAGTAAATACTAATATCATAAAATGCAAATTCGGAAACGAAATGCCGACACGTGGACCCTTTACGCGCGGAAACCCACAAATAATTATAGCACGCCTTTCCTTGTGGGCCAGACAGACTGACGATGGTTCAACAAGTCTTTACTTTCGGTGGCTACCTCATCCAACAATTATTTCTAAAATTTTAAAATAAAATATCTTTAAGTTACAGAGTTTGATAAGGAAGTTATTTTTAACGGCGGAATGATTTTCAAACAGTTCATTAAATGTAACTGCCTTCGATTTTGTAATACCGATATGACGAACCGAGTGTAGATAAAGAAAACTTGCTACTGAATTCTGAAAAATTATCTTTTAGCCAGGAAGTGCCCATTACAGTTGCAATACAACAAACATGGTTACTATGCGATTTTTCTCATATTGTTAAAGAACCTTACATGCGCGGCGCGGTTCAAATCACACTTGGTCGAAAAGGGTTTGGTTTCGAAAGGGGTTTTTACTTCCCCGTATTTTTGTTTATATAAATATCTGATGTTTTCATAGCGTTCAGTCTGTTCAATCAAAACAACGAAGCCGAGCTTGTTCGGCTCGCATAACAATATTGATACTTGTTATGCCACAGCTTATATTACGTGTCGCAAATAGTGCGATATTTTGCAACAAAGCTTTATAAATGTGGGCATGTCACGTATGAGCCGCGCACGGGAACAAAATAATTTTGTTTGGTTAGACATGGCATGGTAAGCCTCCCTCTATGAATATATACCCTTTCGAAATGTATTTTATATCAGAGATATTTATCAGACAATAGGTATGCCCACATATCGTAGCGCTTTGTTTGCATTGCACACAAGGGCGTTATTGAAAATGCAATTGTAAACCTGTACATGCCGGTCACCTTGAAAGAAAGTAGGTCAGTTCTATTACAAAAACGAGGTTGAAAATAAAGGTAGTAGGTAGGTGTCCTTATTTTTTATACTTTAGCGCTCTACTCTCATCTCAGCTCTCATGTAATAAATATCCTCTAGTCTAGGCCAACACCAAAGGATAGTAGGTAAACCAACAGTGGTGTAGGAGGAGGGTTTGGGGGGTTGACTAAAAGTTTTCACTGTAGCTATGTCATTTGTCTATTGTGATACTGTTATTTTATTAAAAAATTTCAACTAGTCTGTTCCACTGTTGAACTGCAATAAAATGCAAATATAAAGCTTTTTACTGCCTCCAATAATAACGTACTACTTATCTACATAATATTAAAAATTTCCTGAAATATTATTATTCTCTGGTACTTGTTTGGGAATTGTAGAATAGGAGTCCCATAAAAATCGACCTAGTAATTTTCTGTGCACTATTCAGAAATAAGTGTACGGAATTGTTATCCTTTTCAAAACAATTAAATGCGCGGCAAATATTTTGTGCATACAAGAATGCGCAACACGCTACTGCGCGGCTACCTCTGAACTAACCTATTTGTTTGTCAGCGGTTCGAGTGGGCAGTGGCGCGTCCGGTGGGCACCGGCGAGGTGCTGACGCTGCAGCTGCTGGCGCGGGGGCGGTGGGGCGCGCCGCGCGTGCTGGGCGTCTACCGGCTCGGCCTGCAGATCCTCGTGGTGGACGGCCAGCTCTCCATCACCGACACCCTCGTCGACGAGCGCAACCGCGCCGTGCCCGTGAGTACAATAAACATAAACAGTTACTAGCTCGGATGGACCGGATGGACGCCCTCCGGCCAGATGGACCGATGACTTAAAAAAGGCGACTTGTAGCGACTGGATGGCCTTCTGGCGTTCCCTGGGGAAGGCCTACGTCCAGCAGTTGACTGCAATAGGCTGAAATGCTGAAATAGTATAGAATAGCTCAGCGAATTAGGCATTCTCTTGATTGATACTGATTTTATTACCTGCTGCTGGCTCTGAAAGTAAGTGTTTAATTTATGCTTTTACCTTCCTAATATTAGGTACCATTTCTTGGCTAAAAGGAAAGTGGATGATTAGGTACAATGGTTCTCAATGTAGCCTACCAGGGAGTGAGACCGTTGTGGGGTGGTTTTGTACCCATTAGGTACTATTAGGTAGACAATATTTTAATATTTATATCATGCCTAAATATTTGTACCATGCCCTGTTATAATTAATCCTTTTGTTTACAATAACAACTTCTTCGTAAATCTCTACTTCTAGTTAAACCGTTAATCGATAGATTAAGCTCAACTAATTTGTACTAGAAATTATTAAACCGTTCTGGGAACTACGAGTAGAAGAAAAATCATCATTATTTGGTAGTTTAGGAGGAGCAAGTGAGCTACGGAAAGCTACTTCATTTCATACTACCTACTGAAATTGAAAGTCAATTTAATTGATTTATATACTAATGTAATTCGTATCATGAAGGTTTTTATTCTAAAGTCTACCTGATCGAATAAGTCATATGTAACAGATGTCAAAATTATGTTTATGCTGTCCATAAATATAATTTTATATATATATGATATATCTTAAAGTATAGGGTCAAATAGGACTTATTTGGGCGGCCATAGGTAGATACTTTAATAAAATAAATTCAATTCAGTTCACTTGAAGCGGTATACGGTTCATTTGGGTTTGTTCTTACCACAAGACCTAAGACGTGAGGTTGCAATCAAAAAGTCAGCTAGAAAATTGTAATGGCGAACGTGTAAGTATCGGTTCGTACGTGTGGTGAATCCAAGTAGGTGGCACCACTAGCACAAAGTTAGTATTGGCGGGCGCCCAATACAAAGAGACGACTACAAGGAAACGTCGTCGCTACACTCACAAACACACACGCGCGATCTCGAACCGGTTCGAACCAGCTAGTAGCGAGTGTTTACAGCGCGGCGCTAGGAGCGAATGGACGGCCAAATGTAAAGTGTAAATATTTTTGTATAGCGTGTCATAGAGCAAGTTTGATATAATGTAGGTAATGCACCAAAGTACATTTGATCCAGGTACCCCATTTCATAAAATCAGAAAGAGAAAGTAGCATCTCTAAGAGTGTAGGCACAAAGCCAATACTTACTTAGTGGTGTAGGTATACACTCGAGTGTAGGTGTATCTAATCGAGATAAGAAGCGAGCTGTCCTTCTGTGAATTCTCTATTTTGTGCCACTAGCGCTGAATCGGCGTAGCTGGCAACGCGCGGCCTTTGTCGGGGACTGGGGATAGGGCGATTCCATTAGCGGTGAGGTCGTATCGCTTGATCCAGGAAACTAAACCCTGTGTGTGGAGACTGGTCTTAGTCTGAACACCAAACAGAAATGCTGAGCAAAGCGTGTTGTAGGTAATACCGTAATACCCTACTTGTTTGTAAGTATCTGCACTGCACTCTACTGGGACTTGAGACTGTATCAATTATTTTTGGACCTTTGCGTTTGCAGTTAATAGTTTCTTAAGAATTTTAAAGGTCTTCTGAAAGCATTTAATATTAAGTTTACTCACATACAAACACAGATCAATAAAAAGTTTTTAATAATTTGATTGCCACATAAGTGTTTAGTTTGTTTGGTTGTTTTATTATAGTACCATATGAATAAAACAAAATTCAGGACTATCAACTAAACTTGGCAACCAATTTCTTTAAACATTTATGTTTTTTGGGATTATGCCGTGTGGTGCCGGCAGATTAGAATAGCACCACCCCTTCTTTTCCCGTAGGTATCGTAAGAGGCGGCCGAAGGATGAACCCTACCCAAACAGCCAGGGCCAACCGTATGGTGGCTGTTAATTCACCACAAAAGCATTCCCAAGGAGGGTTGACGTCTGGTAGGCGGCCGGTCGTAAAATTCAGCCAAATCATTTTGCAACACGATTTTGTGTTCAACAAAACGTGTTGCGCCAACCCCAAGTAATTGGGATAAGGGCAGGAAGATGATGATTTATGTTTTTTGGGAGAGATAGAAGAAACACTAAGGCGAGAAATACACGTAGCGTCCGTTTGTGCGTTATTTGACAACACTTTCGACCTTATAGGTACAGTTTACCTATGTCAAACAGTACTGACACGTCCGTAGACGCAGCGTTGTGCGTTATTTTGCGCTAGCGGAACTGTTAGACAGAAACCGTATATGTACGAAAAAAGGGTGGAAAATCGTGTTGCTCAAGCGTAACGGAAAGCGCTGCGCAAAACTAACACCCCAAACGGACGTTACTTGTATTTCTCGCCTATAAGGGGGTTAGGAAGGAATGAAATGTTACTTTTTTGCAACATAGCAGAATGTACCTTAAAGATACCCTTAAAATCCAAGCGTCGCGGCGTCGCGCCGGCGTCGTTTTCGCTGTCAAATGACTGGTTTGTATGGGGATACCAAAAAGACCGGGCGTCAGCATTAACGACGCCGCCGTGTCGCCGTCACGTTGACAGCGCGCTGAGAAGCTCAGGGTTTGTATGGCGCTGTCAGCAACGGCTGTCAGTTGATGCGGTCGGGTTTTTCTACAAAACCGCTGCGAAATTGGCGCCGTCAATTGATGGCGTCATTGTCGCGACGCCCGGTTAAAGCGTACCCTAAGAACAAAAGATGAGCATTTGCAAGGTGTAATATAAAAAAGTGTCACTATTTGTTCCTAACTTCTTCTTCCTCAACTTCAGTCTACTTCCTCAACATTAATATAACGTGATTTGAATAGGCAGAAAGGACACGTGTACCTACAGCAAAACAATGGATTAAATTGCAAACGAATTCCATTGAAACTTTCTGTGAAGTGTCAGGGATGTTCCAAACTGATATTCTGAATAGGTAATGAAGACATCATAAAGTAATCTTGTAACTGATTAACTAAGTTGAAATATAAGAAAGCTGCTAGATAAATAAAACAAACACATTTAAGCACGGAAAGCCCTCTTTCCAACATGTGCTGATGTGCCTAGCGTCACGTCAAGTTCTAGAATTTTCTGCTTTATGATGTAACACCCTGACTTTTGCAATTAAATTTTTGGAACTCTGTGTTATCACATCACAGTAATTATTTTAGAATTTTAGAACACTGAAAACATAAAAAAAGCAATTTTCCGTTTTACCCCACTACCTCAGAAGAGGGGTTATGATTTTTTCGAGATGTTGTATGTTACCTATATGAACCATTACGTGGACAAGGAGATTGTTTTTACGGACAACCCGGTTAGGCTAACTAGGCGAATGTTGATATACATTATGATTTGTCGTTAAATTCAGCAGCGCAAGTGATACAGGCTAAGTGGGTATAGTAAAATTTTACAAATTCAAAATGAAATTAATAATTAAATTGCAGTCGACAAATTTCCTGATGTGTAATAATAATTTATGCTTGTTTTAAAGTATATTCTAGTCGGAAACGTGGAAGTCTGCTCAAAGCGCTTTTTGATGCAAATTCCGACTCTTTACTTTATTTGTACAGCAAAGGTACCTAAAAGCCATTTAGTAGTAGGCTCCATTTAGAAGCGTATTTCTTATAAGGGTTTCGTTCGTATTGGCGCTACACACCGGGGCGGGCGCGTATGCGTGACGTGCACGTCATTACGTGCGTAGAGATGACGTTGTATCATATGGGATTGTATGAGACGCTGCACACCGAATACGCATGCATACGCGTAACCACGGCGTAATCACGCGCGTAGCGCGGTGTGTAGCCTCTCATACAATCCCATACGATACAATGTCATCATACGGGCCCGGTGTGTAGCGTCCTTTTGAAAGGTAGATTATAATGGTAAAACTTACAACTTATTCACTCTATTTAGAACCTGACCGTATATGCCTCCACAAAAAACTATTGGTAATCCTTTACCTACCTCACACTTTGAACTATACCTAGACGTTATATAAAAATGGAAACTCTTTACATACCTTCTGGGAGTTGCACTTTGTAATAGGTTTAGACATTTTTTTTATCATAGCATTACATACAAATACTAAGTAAAAACCAGAACAAGTTGACCCCTTAACTGGTTGCTGTGTTGTGCTGGCAATGGCACTTACATTACTTACTTGCCAACAGATTTATTCAGTTCGGCGAATGGGTACTCGGCGGCGAGTTAACTAGCTAGTTGCCATGTTTGTGTACACACGGCATTACAAGCCGTAGTGGCGTTACAAGCCTTAGTGGCGTTACAAGCCGAAGTGGCGTTATTGCCGGGTATTGCAGCTCGTGAGCTCGTGACCCTCGAGCTGTCCCGGGAGTTACGACTACTAATCAAATATTAAACACGTCGTATCTGAGACCGTGTTGGTATGGAGCTCAAACGTTCCGGATAATTACATGTACACACCAGGTAGTAACGTTTGCCGTAAAATTATGTGAAGCTCGAGTGTTATATTGGCCGCAATTTGGGAAATAAATTATCTTAACTTACCTAGACATAGAGCAAAGAACCCATTGACATATTTAAGCATTAGATACCTATCTCTTATCCTCTTCTAAACCTTAATTTGGTACCCAAGGCAGGATTTCACTTTTTTCAATAAATTTTTAATGGTGAAACATGTTTCCTTACATTCGTGATCTGTACAATCTATCAATCTACCCATCTATCTCGTCTCGTTTATTGAGACCACACACACCGTATACATATGTATACTGGTTTTACAAACAAACCTAAGAAAAACCAGTACAACTTGATCCTTTACACACTTACAAACTTATAGTCTACTATCGCAAAAAAAACCTTTTGCAAAACAGTCCCTACACAAAACGAAACAATATTATGTGCAAATACTTTTATACAAGTTTCGTTCCCCTATTTCTGAAAATTGGCATGAAAGGAAAGTTCTGAACAGGGCTGTTTTGCGTCCATGAGTGGTAAATTGAATGGTCGCAATAAATGGCTTGATTTCCATTTACAGCTTTACTTCCCTTCATTTTTGAAGCTCATGCATAGGTAAGACTTTATTTGAAATTAATGCACATAGATGACTAAAATTCGCTCAATAGAAAACTGACACTGTCTCTTAGGCATGGGCGCGTGTAAAATGTGTTGACCCTGCTGAAGAAACCATTTCATATTCTTTTTGATGAGCTTCAAATCTCTAGGAATATGTAAGAGTTTCATTCCACACCTTGCGTCGGTTGAAGTCACTGCTGCTTCAGAGTCTGAAGTTCAGACCTACATTGCATTGGATTTTACCAAGATTTCACCGTTATAATATTTTTTATGACAAGTATGAATGTTTTTGAATACCGAATCTTATGAATTATCCGAGATAGTTCTTGTCTTATCGCGATTTTAGAAATGATAGCAAATAGGAGGCATACCAGCGGGGTGCCTGCCATATTGTCTGTAGAGTAGACAAATGCTTTATATCTACTACGTTATTTGATAAGTTTCTTATTGTCTAACTTAAATAAAACTTAAACAAAAGCCGATCGGTTTTGTATTGTCAAAATGGCGTCGCTATCGGCTTCAACTGTCAAATTCAAGCCGATGACAATGCCCCTATGCAATGCCCAAACGATGCCGATAAAAGTTAGACAATCAGCCAGCCAGCAGGTAAATGAAAATTCATCTCGTTTAAAGTTGTTTTTCATACTTCTTATTTTCCTTCATTATACTTGTTTTATTAAACGTTAAATATAAAAATATAAAGTTAATTAATCAAGTTGCAATGCTTTGATATAAACTAAACTCGTTTGCAAAGTTCGTTATGAAGGTCACTCATACCAGTCTAATTAACATGCATGTACCGTGCAAAATTAATAGTACAGCAGCTAACGCACAAAATTTTACCTACATTGTGTCGTATCGTTTGTCAAGGACTACACGGTGTCACAGGGTACTGTGATAGGATAGTGATAGACGATAGTAAATGGAGTCTACCTAGGTATATGTAAATGAAAACAATACAAGTAAGGGTGGGTAGGTACAGATGACACGCGCATCAGCACACGCACTTACCACGATTTCAAAGCTGTAGGTAAGTAATTTGAGTCTTATCATGATATTGACACGTCAATAGATCTCAAAATACTTTATTCGATAAAGCCCCGCCGCAGAAGGCTTGCGCCCGCCCAATGCTTCATACGTGTCCAATAACTACCTACTTGCTGATCTATCGTTTCTTTTCAACTTCTCCTACTATAACAGCCACAATAAAGTCCACTGCTGAACATGGGCCTCCCCCTAGCAGGGGGGTATTTGCCATACTCACCCACCACGCTTGGCAGGCGGGTTGGTAAGCGCAATGCTGAAATTCATCCACGGATTGAACCCCTGGATGAATTTATCCCTTAGTCGCCTCTTACGACACCCACGGGAACCCATATTGACACGTCAATAGATCTCAAAATACTTTATTCGATAAAGCCCCGCCGCAGACGCCTTGCGCCCGCCCAGCGCTTCCCACGTGTCCAATAACTACCTACTTGCTGATATATCGTTTCATTTCAACAACTACTACTACTACTATAACAGCCGCAATAAAGTCCACTGCTGAACATGGGCCTACCCCTAGTAGGGGAGTATTTGCCATACTCACCACGCTTGGCAGGCGGGTTGGTAAGCGCAATGCAAGATATTGCAATGCGATTGCGAAATTCATCCACGGATTGAGCCCCTGGATGAATTTATCCCACAATCACCTCTTACGACATCCACGGGAAAGATATGGGGTGATAACATTCTAAGCCGGCATCGCACGACATTCATTTCAATGTGCATGAATATTACGAATGAGAGGGATTGAAAAAATATTCTTCTAGGTTTTTTATTTAATATTTGTTATATTAATTTGTTGAGGTATACAGAAACACGCAATAGTTAAATAGCTGCAGGTGTTTTATATATATTTTTTAATAATGGCATTTTTTTATCCCAACTGTCTAGGATGAACTTTATGTCTTTTTGCATGGAACGGGAAGGGATCACGATGATCATATTGCCAAGCCTTCGGGCTGTATTACATATTCTGATCAGAGATAGATTGTAGCTCCTATTAATTACCTATGGTGATAAGAAAATTTTCAGCTGCAAGACTATTAGAGTTCATTAGAAACTTTGAAACGAATTGAAGACTTCTAGGTAATAAATGTTGCTGCAATTCTCAACTGAAGTTACCTTAAGATAATTAAGGTGCCACTTCTCTTAAATAAGAGCAATATTTAAGGCATAACGAGCAGCTTCGTGACTCGCTTTACATTCAATACTGAGTTACTTCATTATCAGTCAAAATAGCTTTGTATTTTATTGACCGACTGCCTCAGAAGGAGGATTATGTTTTTCAATAGTATACGTATGAAGGTACAAGGACAAGATTTTCTTTTTCACGGGCTACAGCCCTACCGGCTGGGTGGATCATGATATGAGGTGTCGTTAGATTTGTCACAGCATCACGAGTTACACCGGCAGTACCAAAATTTCTTAAATTCAAAACCGTGGATTCATCTGAAGATTTATCTTTAAAATTACCGTAGTCGGAATTTAGTCTTTTAATACATCTGCTTGTTTAATCTTCAAGATACCTGAGTAAAATGGTAACTTGAGTTGAGTGAGGGCCAAAATCTAATTTATTTAAGACTCTCGTAACGTTTCGTGTTTTGATGACAATTTTCTTACTTTAATTTGTTAATTGCATGAAATTGAAGTATTGAAGATATCATACACTTTTATATTATTAAAATTACTCTTCATATTGTACATAGAACTTTTTTAACTTATTTGTTTCTTCTAATAGTTATTGATGATTTATACCACATTTATCCAATTACCACATACTATCAATCAAGGCTTTTGTTGCTTTACGATCTAGGTATCAGGATATGTCTTTAGGATTTAGGATGAGCTATAAAAGCACGTATCATATACAGCTCAATCTGTACGTGACTGAATATACATACTCGTATTATGTTTCTAGTTGGGAAATAACGTAACAATCGTTTTAGTTCAGATACCAATCTGTTTTACAAAGAACACTGGTATGACTTAAACAAACAAAGGCATTTGTTTGCTCTGGTAATACAGTGGCACAATATTCCTTTTGCAAGAAGGACGTTATTTTATTCATAAGTATATATTGTTATCTACCACATAATAAGCTCGTGTTTTTTATTGATATGAGCGGATTGTATTTGTTTTGACCATTTGCCATGGGACTCGAATAAACAGTCGTAATGCTGTAGGTAAATATCATCTATCACGACTATCACAAGGACATAGAATTCGATTTTTTATTGTTCTGACATGATTAACTACATGAACGTTTTCATATCAGTAGACAGCAGTGGCCTACGCATCGAAACCACAGGTTACAATTCTACAGGCAAAATTCGATGTAAGTACACTGCGTAGCCGGTCAGCAATTATGATCCCATTATTAAACCGGCTACGCAATGTACCTACATCTTTTTCTTCTTCTCTCGTGTCGATGATCAAATATATTTCGACCAAATGTACATCTAATTTCGCCTGCAGAATTGTAGCCTGTTGTTTGGTAAAATCGGGTACAGGAAGCACTTGTGTTCTGCTCAACTCATTGCGTTGCAAGTAGGATAAGTAAGTGGCGGGGTCAGAGTAACGACTCCTTCAAACCAATCGAAACCTAATCATTTTGGATTGCGAATGCTGCGAGCAAAGAGTATCGGATTGACAAATCCAATTAACTACGTGCTAGCTGTCAATGGATTTGCAATACCAAAGCAACAAAAGTACCAAAATATTTACGGTCACATGATGATTAAATTGACCTTCTCGAAAATGAATGCGGCCCGGGTTCGAGCCCCGGTCGATGCATGACAATGACAATCTTTTTAATATCTTATTTTCATTTAAAACCTTATTTTTTCCGCAAGGATTTTCTATATCGGAGTCATGGACATAAACAGAACGACGCGCAATACTGTCCGTACTCGAGAGCAGAACAGATATTCATATAAATCATTCAAATACGAATCCCGACAGAGAACGGCACTCACGCACGACCTATTCGAATGGGCAGGTGCACTACATCAATTTGCAACATAATATAGGAAGTAACGGCCCGCCCAGCCATGGCACCCGCTCAGCGGTTTGAACTGCTGCTAATCGTTGTCCCAGTATATTCTATAGGTACGTAATATAAACCTTCATCTTGTGAATTACTCTATCTTTTAAGAACCGCACTAAAATCCTTTGCGTGTGGTTTACGAGGAGTTGGCGGTGTCCATGACAGTAAGAGAAACGTATAAAGCGACTTCATGCCGTTTATTGAAATATTGCAGTCTCTACTGTATTTGCCTAGATTAAGTTAGGATCACAATAAATAGCAAATACCTATATAATACAATTTTCAGTTACACATTGAGCTACACGCTGAGTGAGTACTGACAGTCATTTGTTTAAAACAGTGCATGCGCCTGACAGACGCTTGCGACAATGGTTTTGGTTTGGCAATTTGGTGACAGTGGTTACTGTGGTCATAAATCCAAGACACGCCCATCGAATAAAAGACTTCACTTTTTATACCGACTGATAACGTAAAATGAAGTTCTCACGTAAAGTTATTCCTTCGTGGCAGACCTGTGCTCATTTCAAGAATAGTATAACGTGGAAAGTTATTCTCCCATTCCCATTCTAAATGATAAAGTTTGAAACTAGCATTTGTGAAGCTAGAGGGAGAACATTACGCAAACTCGTAAAAATATTTCACGAAGAAAACTCCTTAACGGTTGGAGAATATAAAATTACTTTACTTTATTCTATTTGATTTATAAGGGAAGAAAAATTATAGGTACTTATTTTTTTATAAACCGTAGCATGTAAATGCGTCGTCCTTTGTCCAACATAATAAGCTTAAGAGAGGGAACTGTTAATGGCGCCCATTTCCTCGGGTTATTAGCTGGTTCCCGTACGGTTCCGGTCGATGACGCTCGCACGGTATACAATACTCAGGTACTTGTTGCTTGTGCCGCTTCGTTTGAAAGCTGTTGCGTGTTTGCTGGCAACTTGCCCGCGGGCTGTCGGTGAGTCGGCGAGGTCGACCAGTCACTAGCGTATTGCAACTGGCGGCCCTTTATTACACCACTTCCTTCTCACTTTCCCATTTCCTCTACTTATTAACTTGTTCCCGGTGGATCACGCCCGCACGGTATACAAAACTTTCCTATTACTTGTGCCGAAGCGCGCCTCGGCGCTTTGTTTGAATGCTGTTGCGTGTTTGCTGTGAATCGGGGAACTCGACCGGCCACTAGTGAATTGCAACTGGTGGCTCTTTATTATACTACTTACTTCCCATTTCCTCCAGTTATTAGCTTGTTCCCGGTGGATCACGCAGGCACGGTATACAATGTTTACTTGTTGCTTGCGGCAGGCGCGGCGCGTTGCTTCGTTTGAAAGTTGTTGCGTGTTAGCTGTGAATCGGGGAGGTCAACCGCCCATTACCTCATTGCAGCTGGTGGCCCTTTATTACACTACCTACTACTTACTCACTTTCCCATTTCCTCCAGTTATTAGCTTGTTGGTTCGCAATCGCACGGTGTACGTACAAAACTAAGGTACTTGTTGCTTGTGCCGTTGTGCCGCTGCGTTTGATAGCTGTTGCGTGTTTGTTGGCAACTTGCCCGCGGGCTGTCGGTGAGTCGTTCCTGGTGGCCCTTTATTACACCATTTCCTTCTCACTTTCCCATTTCCTCTACTTATTAACTAGGTCCCGGTGGATTAAGCCGGCATGGTATACAATACTTAGTTGTTCCTTGTGCCGCGGCGCGGCGTTTGAAATCTGTTGCGTGTTTGCTGTAAATCGGGGAGATCGACTGCTCACTAACGCATTGCAACTGGTGCCCCTTTATTATACTAGTTACTTCTCACTTTCCCATGTCCCCCAGTCTGTTACCGGTGGATCGCGCCGGCACGGTAAACGGTATACAATACTTAAGTACTTGTTGCTTGTGCCGCTTCGTTTGAAAGCTGTTGCGTGTTTGCTGGCAACTTGCCCGCGGGCTGTCGGTGAGTCGGCGAGGTCGACCAGTCACTAGCGTATTGCAACTGGCGGCCCTTTATTACACCACTTCCTTCTCACTTTCCCATTTCCTCTATTTATTAGCTTGTTGCCGGTGGATCGCAATCGCACGGTGTACGTACAAAACTAAGGTACTTGTTGCTTGTGCCGTTGTGCCGCTGCGTTTGATAGCTGTTGCGTGTTTGCTGGCAACTTGCCCGCGGGCTGTCGGTGAGTCGCAAGGTCGACCGGCCACTAGCGCATTGCAACTGGTGGCCCTTTATTACACTACTTACCTACTCACTTTCAATAGCCGGGTTAAACTGATAGCCTAGCCGGATGAAATTGATGGAGTTTTAACTTAATTTTGAGCGTTTAATAAAATAAAAGCTGCATTCATTCGTTTAAAAGCTTTTTTTATGCAGAACTCACCAATTATATCATACGAGGAGGCACAATAAAAATAAAGCCTTTTTTACTTCAATTAGTTAAACTTGTTTACATTCGCCAATAATCTTTTACTTATAGGTTTATTTCAGTTATTTTATGCATTTTAGTAGTATTTATAAACTTTTATATTATTGGAGCATTTGCTTAATGGATTTTCAATTTCAGTTCGCTGGACTAATAATAAACTTAATGTGGCATTGCGGAAAGTAGCTGTTTTCAAGCTTTTAGCTTGTTGGTAGTCAGGAATTTACGTGGGCGGTCGAGGCTTTTATAATTGTGATGGTGTACGTAACACCCCCGAAAAGTCGAGATTCTGCAAGCATCCACTTTAAGAAACAACTCGTTTACTCCTTTTATCTACACTCAGTTCGTAATATTCGTTTTACAGAATCGAAAGTACGAACATAATGAACTGCATTACGAATATACAGCCTTTAAAAAAAAACTTTCATACTACTGGATGCTACATAAAGTAACTCGATTTCTAGTATTTGAAAAAAAATTAAACGAATTGACCCGCGTACCAAATTGTAATCTGTTCCAATTTGACACTGGCCATCAGTAAGTCGAATGAAAAAAAAAACAAGTGTCACCCGCGGCGGGACGACACTAGAAATTATGAGAACTTATTTATTATCAAATCTTTGCTTCAAATCATTTTTAGAATTAAAATTCACCGATAAATGCTATTTAATTTTAAAAGTTGTTTAGTTTTTATGAGCCTCCATTTTAAAGTTTAGTTAAAAAGTTACATAAGTACAAAAGTCGTTCAGTTGGTGGTTCAGTAGATAGGCTTGCAATCGCCATAGTGCAGTGCGGAGGTGTGAATTATTTTTCATAGTTTTTCTTGTGGAGTGTAGATAAAATAGTGTATGCAACTGCAAATAATTAGGCTTTAGAATGCTCGTGTCAAACTATTATCACACTCGGCTGCGCCTCGTGTGATAAACAGACACTCTCATCCTAAAGCCTCTCATTATTAGGCAGTTGCATAAACTACTATTATATTATATTAACATACAAAATAAGTTATCCTTGATCGTTTAATAATTTAATAGTAAACGAACACTGATTTACTCAGATACCTAGTTTTTTTTTACCTATGATGGATTTCATCTTGACTCCACTCTATGTCACCTTCTTCTTCTATCGAGTCGATGGCATGCCCATACCTCAAACGCCATTAGCCCAATATTCACCTAATATCATAAAATGGTAACGTTTAGTGCCACGTGGTACGTAACAGCTTGGAATATGGTGTCGTAAAGGCGACTAAGGCAATAGCAGCGTTCTCTGTGAAAAATGCATTGGATTCGAAAAAGTTTCCGGTTATAATTTTGTTAAATCCCGTTTTCATATTCATAATCATAATTTTCCATAACACTTTGTCACAAAATCTGCAATACCGTTATTTCGTTTTACGAGCAGAACGTGGTACTTACTGACACTGTGTGAATAATCACAGTGTGAGCTTATTTAATAGGCTGCTTGGCTTCGAGCGTTGGGAAAATAAAATATTTTCAAGTTATTTCAAGTTAATCTAGGTGGAAGAAACGCGAATTTGCGTGTTGCGATAAATAAAGCAGTGGCTATTATGAAGCGAGAGTACTCCAGTACACGCGGTGCGGGACTCGACACGACACAAGGGGCTTTTAATGTTAAAAACGTTAAAAACTGATGGTGTAACCATTTAACAAAAAAATAGCTCAACCACATGGCAAAATTGATTCAATGCTGTCTATAGCGCAAGCTGCACGGAGTAGACGCGAAAAGGCATCGGTCCAACAAGTGATCGTCGCTAAACTTAGCAAAACAAAATTGACACTGGCGAAATCATAATGAAAACGCTACATAAATGTATGACATAGACGAGACTAAGCTACACACGTGAGCCTTGTCTGACAGATATCAATTTGCGCGTCGCGTAGCGCGTCTATTCTATGGAGCTTGCCCCTATGACTACTACTGGCGGTCTTCGTCGTTACACAACCATGCCAGAGGCCGGCTAATTGGCGGTTGAAAAACTCTTTACACCAGGATTCGTCAGGGTCATTGGACGTGTGTCGCACACGAGAGGTAGGCAACACGCGCTGCACGCGTAGTTAGCGCGCGTATGATTTGAGTACAAACACGCGCAGCCTTCTCGCAACACGCAAATTGTCTGAAAAAATATGTCTGAATCCGTCCTTATGCACAGGCATGTGGTCATTAAATCATGTTGATCACATATGTTAGAAGAGTTTGTGTAACACTTGTATAACAGAATCATCCTGCATCCTATTACTGCCCTCCCGCCTATACCACGCACTTGATTCAACTGGTCCCAATTTGGAACTGCTTACAAACCAGTTCTCGTCTACTTAAATGTAAATTAATACTCACCTACCAACTTCTAACTATAATCTGTAAATTCAAAACGGTTTAAATAATTAACGTAATTTACTGGACATTTGCTAAAAGCGAAATCTTAGTCTACCATTTTAAAATCGTTGTAGCCTAAGGTTGTAGCCGTAGCAGTGTGCTACGCTGTAGCAAATTCGTAGGCGCGTATTCTCGGCATAGCAAAGCAGTGTTTCATTTCATACGAAAAACAAAGGCAACCTGGGACAGGTTCTGAGTTTCTGAGTTTACTTCATAGACCTTGAACTTACTGCGTAGTAGTGTATAATAGTGCGTAATGCATTTTCAAAAATGTGGGTGATGCACGGTTAGTTGATAAATTTGCTCAAATTACAAAATAAACTTTCTTTCTTTAAAACAAGGCCTAAACAATACCAGGTGGGCGGGATGACTACACCGTCTGTGGTCTGAAGATGTTCCCGACAGTTCCTTCAAACATTTCCCTTTGAGTTCATTCCAATAAGTTGCGCAAAGTGGCGACTCCGCCCTTTGCTAGTAAAAACACCGCTTTGGAAACTAAAAACGAAAAAGTTTAGTATCAACAGAGGAGTAGTAAAGAAAAATAAGACGTAATTTTGGGTTTAGAACCTAATGACTGCCTAGGGAAAATGGTGATCTCTAGAATAAATAACTATTCAAGAAAATGAAAAAAGAAATATACCTACTCCTGATAATCCAATTCAATGTAATGTTCGTATTGCCTTGCCGGTTAATATTCTATTCACTTCGGCCAACGCTTATAATAACTTATTGGTCTTTCTTTACTAAATTACAATTGATAGTTTATTAAAGTTTCTGAAGAAAATGGAACGCTTCATGGAGAAATAAAATAATAATTGGTCGTAGTTCATTTCGAATTATAAGTACCTATTTTTATATCCCAGATCGTTTGAGATTTCGAGTTGTAAACTGAAGTTGAAAATCATTCCCTTTCATGTTTTGGATCAACCTTGGCAAATAGTATCCTCCTCTATTTCAGCAAAAATCAATGAGTACATTAAAATGAAGTCTGTTTTTTGTGTTTCTTCCAGAAACCGCCAACTCCAGAAAACCATGGTACATACCAATTTTGACATAAAAATGTTTTATATGAAAGTTTATAAATACATGCTGAGAAAAGTCTTATTTCCATGGGAAAATGAGTTTCAGTGAGTGAGATCGCTGACGGGCCGCCAGTAAATGATAAAACGGAAAGCCCATTATTAGGTCCCCGAGTTGTACCGGTTTCATAAAAAGGAAAATCATACTGTATTCTCTTTGATGTCTTGAGTTGTGCCATGCTTTTGTTAAAATATGAAACGAGGGGAGTTTGATTGATAGCATTATGTCGAATGTTTCGCTCAAGTTTCAGCAATATGCCGATTGTTACAAGAGTATGCTAAAATGCTCATTCACACTGCAGTATTAAAATTCAAAGGTATGATTTTTGTTTTGTCGGTCGTACCTACGTAAGTAAATAATCATGTAATGTAATAAAATGCCTATACTTAAGTACTTACTCGTACCTACAAGGGTGAATAAAATCGATAGTCATCAATGTCCTAAACACGCGAGAGAGGAGTTAGTGTCTTTATAATTTAGTGAGACTGTAATTCTAATGTCTTATTATTTAATACAGTGTAGTAGATTACTAATGTTTTAATATTACAGTGATATTTTTTAACTAGAACCTCCCGTTTAATTTGAACACAAGTATAGGAATAGGAGCACCGTCTCCTATAATGCTTTTCATGGTGAATCGCACTATTTATTAAAAATAACACGTAATGAACTTTTCGTAGGTAGTTGCTACGCCGTAGCATAGTCAATCGTAGAATATAATTTAGAATTTAAAGTTATTTTAGACGGCTTAGAAAAATAACACCTTAAATTGTTAAAAACCATACATCGCGATTATCTGCCTGTCTGTCATGCACAATACTAACTCCTCCTCAACTACGCAATGGATTTTGATGCGATTTTTTAAACAGACAGAGGTGAAAACATCATATACCCATGGGAAAATTTCAGCGTGTGAAACCGCTAACAGGCCGCAAGTAATAAATAGTTAAAACAATTTTTCGATTTTTATGTGGGCGTTTGTGCCAGCCAGTACTAAGTTTGTGCGAGGGGAGGATTATAAATACAGTGTTGGAAAATAATTGCTGTTCTAGCCGTCAGCGGGACTGATGAACAGTGTAGTTAATTTAATGGCTGCCATTTTTCAAAGCCTGGCCGCCAGCGACGCTAGCCTTGGCGTTTCAAGTAGTTCCTTGCGTCTGTGTGCCTAGAGTGGGAATTTGTTATTCTAATTCGGTAAGTAAATACTGCAATTTGAATTCCTAAGCAACTTGTTTAGTTAGCAGCGAACCTTCGTTCGGTGAGTGGGTGCCCGCATTCTGATAGTTTAAATAGGTAGGTACAAATAGATTATTATACTAATGTGTAAATACTTACGAATAAAATATTTAAATCACACTGTAAAAATATTTTGCCTGACCTCAAAATGTAGTCTCGTCTACTATAAATAGGGTCAAATAGTTTTAGGTCAAAATTTCTTTGAAAGAAGCTTGTGTTCAAAGACGTAAAATGTGTGAAAGAAGAGGCATATTTTTCTAGTGAGAGAGAAAAGCTTTCTTTGAAGGTTCTCAAAAGCGAGATTCCGGTCGGTTGGCGGAAGCCAGCCGTCGAATGCCGGAGAGGATGCCTATAGGATGGCATGACAGATGCTCATGTGATGAAAACCTTTGTTCTTCGGTGAATATGGCCAGGGTATAAGGGCTGCACCAATGCGCATTTTTTCTCGGCATTTTCCGTTATCTACCTTTTTTGGGGCTTAGAGACGCCATCAAACTAACTCTCGAAATTATCGCTTGCTATAGCACTCTATCGCTTTAGTAAGAGCTTCAAAAAATTGGTTCTGAATCGGTAATAGAAACAATAAAAGGACGAGACAGACGTGTTCCAGCCCTAATGCGAAATACCTGCGGGCACATGCTCGCCCGTCAGAGAATACCTTTGATCTCCCGAGTCGAGAATGATCACTAATTATATTATTGACCTGTAGGTAGATTTATTTCAGCTGCCTACTATAAATTTCAGCTTAGAGTAGAATAAAAGATTACATCGTACGTAGAAAAATACTGTGTTTCCTTATGAAAATCGTTTATTATGGTTGATCTCTCAAATAGTTGCTAATCTACTGCTAGTTAAGTATACAAAATTATAACTATGCTACGTAGCTGCTACTACTTAATTTTTTTATTTATTCTGTGTGTTGTTCGTCCCCTCCCCTACCTATGAAATTACCTACCTATTGCAACTAGTGTCGTAGAAATTATTACTTGACTAGAAAACATAACGTGTAACGTTTCACCTACCACCTACGGCTTCATGGAAATAATGGATACTTGAAAACCGATTTCCTCCAACTGCAATATAATAACACTACAATCGGATTTATTGAAGCGTGCCGAAGGGTTTTCGCGAAGCGCGGCTAAATTTGGAATCGCTGGAAATGCACTCCGTTATAAGCCCTGGCCGTTGTGTGCATTGCAGCGCAAACTGCGCGCGTAGGCGGTTTTACGAAGCGGATGCGATCGCCCACCGCCCGCCCACGCGCGCTTCGGCTCTGGTCGTGCTTCTCGATGTAGGATCAGGGCCACTGCCAAATAATGCCATCTAATATGCCTTTTTTTAGGGTTTCATGATTGCACCACTTGGTTTCCCATTTCTACTTATCAGACGGTTTTATTTTTTAATGTGTTCTTGGTTGTATATTTTTTTATCTTATAGCCAATTACTCACTTTCTGTCTAAAATAACGTAGCAAAATATGAAATAAGCAACGAAGTAAGTAATCAAGTTATATTTAATGTTTTTGGGCCTCCACTCTTCGAAGTCGAGTAGAGACTAAAAGTGAGATATCGTTGAAAAGGTTCTGTTAAATTAATGGTGTTTTTTCTTGGCATTAAAATCCTGTTTCAAGATATTTGTTTCTTCTGAACGAATTTACGGATAAAAAAGTTTCGTTAAATAAGAAGGTATGCTATTTTCAACAAAATCCAATCTGGGGCTCTGTTCGGTTTGTTAATTTTAATACACGTGAAAATTGCATCTCACTGAATCTACCGTAAGTGGGTATCTATTTGTGTTGAAACATAACATGTGATGCGTTTATACAGAGGCTCTTAATTACGCCATTAATGGACTGTCCCTTTGAAGAGGAATATTGGAGATCATAATTGGGTTTTAAAGTGTCTACGCTATGTAGAATTTCAGCTAGACCTCTGTAAAGCGAAAAGTTTTGACCGTCTTTGAGAAAATAACACGACAATAATAAGAAGAAGGCCTTGGGCTGCGCCGGATTACAGCGTCGCGGGGAGATGCCGCTAACCAATCTCACCCATTAAAAGTAATTGGTTGTCCCACATAAAGTAATAGCTTTGAAATTAGCTAGCTATTCATGGCTGGGCTTGTAAACAACGCACAACAACGAGGAAAATGCGAATGTGAAATGAAATTATGCCTCTCCGACATCAATAGAGCGTTGTCAAGGAGATATTGCAATTTGCAGCGCGATATCGTTCGTAAAATGAGAAAACCAATAACCATTGGGAGCAAATGAACGACAGATATTGCTTGTACTTGTACCTACGGGATGAGAAAGCGCTGTAATATTTCAAGGCAATACCGTACTGGGTGGGGATCATACTTAAACATAATATACTTACAAACAAATTATCCTTTACGAAATCAATTATTTTAATAAAGGTAATTTTTGCAACTTCTTTGCGGTCTCCCTACAGAGGCTACAAGGTTGCACTTTGACAACATTTTCTACACATGTTATCTTATAAAAAGCCTTATACCTACACAGTTAGCTTTACGGCTAGCACTCTCCTTTTCCATTTACTACCGCCATTCATAATTCGTTATGAGGTTCGAATGAGCGACTTTCTGAAAACGCTAAGCTCAACAAATCAAAATAAACCACTTTCACCACGGACCATGGGTCAATTACACATAAATGGACCACTCATACAAAAAAAACAACTGATCGAGGATTTTTTAACGAAAGGTGATTTTTTTATGTTCTTTAGAAGTTGTTAAGTTTTGCCTGTAGAGCTTTGTATTTCCGGGGAGGTAGGTCGTTCAGTACTATCTTGTATATTCGAGATATCGATATGTTGTGATTGACTGTAATCACAGAGCGGAATAGCGGCGGGATTGCTATCTGCAACTACTCTGGTTGCTGGCTGGTTGTTACAAGGATGAGCGGGCACATACATTGACGACACGATAACTACCTGCAGCAAACTTTTACGATAACCTATAATTTTCCTGCCAACTTTTACGTTCGTTATGTAACCGGTGGCCTACCTCACGCGTTTTTTGCACTACAGCTTCCATGATCGAGGAATAACCACTTCCGTTCCTTGCATTCACACTTGCGTTCTTTGCATTAACACTTGTGTCCCAGAGTCCAGTGGCGAGTTCCGGTGAGTTTTAATGATGATAAGCCCTGCACACGCTGGCTCTCGCCTGGGGACCCACTGACCCACTTTAGGAACACAGAATAATACACAAAGCCCACCTCACTATTCTCCACTAATATAATAAAATAATCCGTTGCGCTGTTTTTCAGAGAGCATGGCTAAAAGCAGTCCGTAAAAAATTTACAACCTACAGTTGCGCCAACCAAAATGCCGAGCGTTAAAGTTGTTTTAAAAAGTAAATATTAATTAAATATTGAGTTTATTTTGGCCTCAGTAAGCAAACTAGGGTACAAACCTCCCTAATCCAAAAGGTAATATAATATTTATGGAAAACCACCACGTAACCGGAGGATTGTATCAATTTAATTAATTACATTTTGTATATTAATCGATCTTCATGTTATAAATAAAATAGAACGCACATTCATTTTGTAATAACAGTTTACTTAATTACATAAGTGCAAATGAATTACTGTTACCCTTGAACTCAATTATTTATTCAGTGAGGCTAAACCACGGCCCAACATCAGTTTTCGGAACCTTCATACAAAATGTAACACTACGAGATATTATGTATTCTTTGCTACGAGGTAAGGCACCATGTTTGTGTGTTCTTGTAAAATGTATTTACACAAATCATGTTCGTGCCGCAGTAATGCTATACAATGTGTATTTTAGAAGGAAAATGAAAAACAAACAGCGATTTCAATAAGCGTAGCGCTTACCAGAGTTACATGTTTTAGCTTGCGTATAATGTGCAGAATTTATTATAGGTACCTGCCTTATACCCGGTAACAACTTTCCCTATGGAACATGAGTCGAAATACGAAAAAAAAATTGGGCCTCCCATACAAAATTGCCGATCAACTGATTGATTTGCTATGGGAGGTGCAAATTTTTTTTTCATATATCGACCCATGTTCCATAGGAAAAGTTGTTCAGTTTCATGAGTACCGTGACCTCCTTTCGGCTTGTTATACCCTTTCTGTTACTCCCTGTATAATAAATGCGTGTCTCATAGGCGTGGTGCCTCTTTATTGAACCGATATTATTTCTCGCAGGTGTTTGTGGACATGGACGTGTTTTACACGGCACCGGCGCTCTCGTCGACGCCCGTACTGGAAGAGGCAGGGGCTCGAAGCGAGGTGACGTCGATGCCTGGGGGCTCCATGCAGGGCTCCGCTGGGGGCTCGCTGCGCGGGTCGATGCACGGCTCTGCTCACAGCTCGGCCCCGCAGTCAGATGCCGACGACGACAACGCGCTCGAGGATCTGCAACGTAACATCGCCATCCTCGAGCGCTCTCTGCAGCAGAAGGACACCGTCATCGATATAGACTCCGAAGACGAGTCCAAAACTCGTCGGCTCAAGATAGCTGGAAAGAAGTTTCTGAGGTTAGTTGGGGACGTGCCTAGTCATTAAACCGAAAATGTATAAAACTATAACTAAAGCGACCTAAATAAATATATTTTACTTTTTATACAGGCGTGGTTTTTCAATGGGTGCCGAGAAAGTGGTGACTATTTCGGAGCGCGAACACAAGAGGCACTCCACTTTCAAGAGTGTGCGGAACCTCATTCGCCTGGGCAAGACTCGCCCGCGAGACAGCAGCGGCGACGAGGAGCAGGGACTCCTAGACGTGCCCGGACCCTCCACGGAGATGGACCGCCCCAGCAGCATCACCTCCGTCTCCTCCGATGAGATGCTACTAGGAGACACCCGTTCCCCGAATGAGACACCGAAGATAAAGAAGTTGTAAGTCTTATCTGTAATTAAATGAAAGGCGTGATGGTAACGATTTTGTAGTCGGACGGTCGAGAAGTACTATCGCCCGTACATCAACCCACCGATTTCAGAGATCACCTCAGCCATGGAGGAAATTTACCTCCATGGCTCAGCTTAAGCTTGTTTTTCTTAGTATTTATATGAAAAACATACCTAAATAAATAGGTTGATGTGCTAGTGACAGCCATTAGCCAGCTTATGAGGATTATGGGATGAGCCTTATTCCAGCATTCCAATGTTATGACTTCTTTAATTTACGGAACATTATATTAGTACCTCTACGTGATATATTATCTGAAAACAATGTGTAGGTAAGTGAAATATACCTAAGGTAAGGTAGGTAGTACAATTTCTTTGTTCTCTCCCTGAATAAGCGCCGTCTGTACAGGAAATAAGGAAGGTATCGCGATGGCATCCATAAAGCCGACATGGAACGGAATACAAAGAATTGCTCCAGCATTGTCATTCCGAATATTTTCGGCGCTGTAATAATATTGATATTGAACGAGTCGTTTTCTATAGGGACAAATCAGTTACATTTTGGGTAAAATCTTGGCAATCGATGAACTTTCACAATAAGTCGCAGGCTTTTGATAAATTCCTTTCAAGAAATAGATAGATACCTAGGTTTTTAGTCAAACAACGGTAGATGACAATGTTTTCTCAGTCTTTTCATAAACACTAAATACCTATAAGTATTGCTAGCGCCCAAAAACCTAAAATAATTCAGGTTTTTGATCATAAAACCTGATTTTATCAACAACCCACATATATTTCAGCAGTGGCAGAAATCTGATAAATGGATATTGGCTTAATGGGCTATCGGATGCGCTTGTAGTGGTTTGGAAATTTCGGGATAAAGGCAGACAAAGGGCTCTGTTTTCAATGAATGTATTTCACAAGCTTATTGTTTGATCGTCACTCATCACGTCAAATGACAGCCGATGTGGCGCAGTGGTTAGTATGCCTGCCTGCCACGCAAAGGTTCCGGGTTCAATTCCCGGTGGGGTCATTCACAAAGTTGATATTTATCACTTTGTGAATTTGTTCCCAGTCTGGTTAGGACATTGCAGGCTGAACCACCTGATTGTCCGCAAGTAAGATGGTTCCGTGCTTCGGATGGGCACGTTAAGCCGTCGGTCCCGGTTGCTGTCTACGATGGTGGTCGTTACACAACCACGTCAGAGGCCTGCTGCATGCAGTAGGCGGTTGAAAAACTCTGACACCAGGGTTAATCGGGTCGTTGATCGACTCGGTGTCCCACACGAAAAGAAGAAGACGTCAAATATGAAAGTATCTACGGGCTACATAGGGAATAATGAAGGTAACGATAACTTTGCAGGCGAGATCACACCACGAAACTGAACTACTTTTTACTTTCGAGCATCATGTTGAGAAACGAAATAAAAATTTCGGGTTCCCACTAAGTCAGTCAGTTGATTGGGTATACCCTTTGGGTACGAACCCTAAAATATAAGTTTGAAATTAGCATCTGATGCAGCAAAAGAAAAGGGGTGCAAAACAAGGAGCAAGATTAAACTAAAGAAGGCATGTGGTCGGCTTGGGCGATAGTTGGCATATACCAGGAGTTACAAACACTTCACTGTTAGAATACTGTTTTTTTGTTATTATTATCACTATTTTAGGGTTTTCCGTACAATACAGGGTGTTAGGAAAAGTAGTACGTTCCTTTTATCCACGAGTTCTGTAGGCATAACAAAGTGTCAAGCACATGTTTAAAAAAAAAATAAAAACTATTTTAAATAAAACATAATTTACAAAATCCTTTATTTGAAATGTTCAACCCTAGCTCTAAGCGCGACATAGCACGTAGTGACGGTTACATACAGCTGCGGTTGCACCGTTGTAGACTTTATTGTGCGCGGCGAAGGAACGGTGTAAAAGTTATCCGAGCGGTAATCGACTGTACAGCGTGTTGTGTTGTAGGGTTGAACAATTAATTTGAAGTTTTTGAAAAATATTTTAATCTTTCAATATTTTTTATGCATTGTTTGAACACCCTTAACATACTTTATTATACATGTAGAACGTGTGGTTTGAAGGAACGTGCTACTTTTCCTTACATCCTGTATAACTTATTACGAATGTTCCATCGCATACTGTTATATCTGTTACATGTGCATTTGTTCCCAGGCGCACGATCATGGACACGGGCGGTCCGTCAGCGCTGAAGGCGGCCGACTTCCAGGTGTGCGTGACGGTGATCGAGGCGCGCCAGCTGGCCGGCCTCAACATGGACCCGGTGGTCTGCGTGCAGGTCGGGGACGTGCGCAAGTACACCAGCGTCAAGGAGAGCACCAACTGCCCCTATTACAACGAGGTGAGTGCAGTGCTTTCACTAGTCTCCCCCAGTGGGCTGGCGCACCGCGACTTCGATTTTCTCTACATCTTTGTGTCCAAATTCTTCACTTGTTTTTATAAAATCCTTTCTACCTGTAAGATAAGTCTTTCTACGGTGCTCATCATAAGCCTACAGACAGGTTCCGGTCGATAAAAACCAAAAGTTATAAAGTAATGGTTTAGTGGTACACAACATATTTCTTCTTCTATTGAATGGCACATTGACATCAGGGTTTTTTCACCGAACTCTAATACAGTATAATACATTTTTATTTATAACCTGCTTCTTTATCACTGACCAAATAAAAGTATTTCAGAGGATATGTACTTAATTAATGCTAATAACGCACGTTAAATAAATATTTCTGCTACAAAAAGTTATGTACATATTTTATTGGGGAAGTATCTGATGAAAAAGAATCGATTGAATAAATGTTTGCAAATGTGTGCAGAGTTCTCCGAATGTGGTATTTTCGATGATTTATTAATGCATAAAATAAAATTATTGTTTTGTTTGAACCCGGTTTCAAATAACATTTCTATAAAAAATTTCGTAGTCGAAATGGAACCCTTACCTATCACGTCTGTCATGTCGAAGTCTGTTCGTCTATCGATTTAATCAAAAACATAATCATCAATCATTATTAGGCAGGTAGACTACCATTTTAGGCAAGCGCAAAACAATGTTATGCAACCACCCAATTCGACATGAATTTTGGGAAATGGTGAAAACCTTCGTACAGACTGGCACTGATTTGTCCAAGCTGGCACATTATCCCAAATCATTTTGGTGAATAAGAATTTTCAGGGGTTACTCATAAAACTGAACATATTTCGTTAGTCTAATCTTTAGGTAGGTATATCTTTCGTCACCTACTTACAAAAAAATACGATATGTGCAATAAATTGTTCTTCGCATAAAAATTGGCAAATTTTTTATCACTTTTAATGGTAGGTCAACGTACCTATTGTTTATTTTCGTATTTCTAAAAGGATAAAGGATGTTCAATTCTATGAGGATAACGCTCCTTGGTATAACTACTGAAATATAGCTGCGTGGTATAACAGAGCCTGAAAATTATTGTAATGAAAAATGCAACCTTATACATTATAAATAAAATACCTACTTCAACTAGTTTTTTATATCTTTTTACCAGTTGAACTGGAGGTGTAATCCAGCTGCTGCCGATAGGATCTGTTCTTACAGACGCGCGCATCTCAGCTATATGGTTTATGTAACTGCGTTTATAAAGGAGTTTATGACATTATAAAACTTAATAACTTCCCTTGGGTTAAAGTGTGATTTATCCCATGAAAATAGGCCATTGTGTTAGGTTATGGTATGGAATACAGTAACATAATAATTATGAGAGGCGCTATTTGCGACGCAAGCTCTATCTAATATATTTAAGCAAGCAAGAACTGTATATAATCGATAGAAACGGCTCCAGCGATTTTTACGAAATTTCGTAAGTACGGGGTTTCGGGGTCGATAAATTGATCTAGCTAGGTTTTATTCCCCACAAATCGTTTTTAACCTATTTTTTTATTTATTTTTTAAACTAACGATAACATCTATTGATTAACCGAGGAAACTCGGTCAACCAGGTACCTACTTTACTGTAAGTACCGAGAGAAATATCATCATCTGGAGTCTGAGCTATTTGCCTTCATCGATGCGTGCTTTAAGCCTCGCCGACTGCAAACCCGCACAAAGCTTCCAACTACGCACAAAGGGTTTGGGTATTGCAGGAATTTTCACACCTGAGCTTCCAATGCGATTGAGAGCGGCTTTTTGTGAAAGCCCACGCCCCGGGAGCCGTGTTGGTTAATAAAGAGCATTCGGACCACGGACAAACATTGGGCTTTGTAGTTCAGAACAATAGTCCCGCTTCACATATACAAGAGACAGCTATTTCGCTTCGATTGTAAAGGGATCAGAGGTTAGGTGTTCGTTTTTAGTCAATCTATATTATTTGCACGAGGTATTCCAGCTGCGCGTATTTGAAAACGCTGTGCATCACAAACAAATCCCACAAACAAACAAAACCCACGTCCACGTCTGTTTGTTGAATGCATTTCAGATAACTTCTTTTTTAGATAGATAGGATTTTATTTTTATACCCCTTACAAACTATTTGTCAATGACACGTGCCTCGTGCCATTAACGGTGTTGAATATGAGTGCCTGATCGATCAGATCAGATAAATATGATGAGCTGTCATCAGCGGTTGTCCTATCGCCTATCCTATAGGTAAGGTAGGTAGGTATGTAATTTTGACATGTACACGAATCGTATGAGAACCATCTTAACTTAACTATTGAATAGACGTGTATGTAGGTAGGTAATTGTACGTAACTCCGTAGAAGATAACCGCTGATATTACGATTAAATGCGGGTTCGGAAGCTCTGATCAAGCCTATTGTGTTAATAATGCGGGTATAGCGATAGGCCGATGCTGTTTTATCTCGGCAAAGAACAGGTAGCACACAAGTCACGTAGCAGCTTGAATCCATCGTTAGCCGCCGCACGGCCGACCTCACACTAATTATACCGCGCTTGTTACCACAAAACCTACTCTTAACTAGGTACTGTCATGTAGTGTGAGTCTGATCTCACCGTCTTATAACGGGCGAGCTACCGTCGTCCGTCACCTGACCTTGAATTTAGTATCTTTCAGGACTCTTAACACTAAAAAATTACACAAGTGTTAGAGGCGTGTAGTGTAATTGTAGGTATAGACAAAATATGTAAACACGCGTTCAAAAATTGTGTTACTCTATTGTGGTAATAAACTTCTATGTATTTCAACCCACTGAAAAAATATAAAATTAATTTATAAACGAGAAACATTATCCGTCTAATTTACCCATCTCCTATTTTAATATAGAAAATCTAAACCACCCGATCGTCTTTGTGAAAGATGACTCTAGGAATCGAAGGGCATTTTAGGTCTTCAGTTGTTTATTGTTAGGTATTATAACATAAGATACTCATTCGTTACTAAACTCTGTTAAAACCTACAAGACTGTTTAAAAACTCTGCCAAAAACCAAAGGGTCCATTTGCATCATTCGTCAATGTCGTGGCCCCGAAATGACAAGAAGGCTTCTGCTATCAAAAACACCCAGACACAGTATCTATACAGATAGTCATAAAAAAGGGTATAACAAGTCGAAAGGAGGTCAAGGTACTCATGAGACTAAACAATTTTCGTCACAGAACATAGACATTTCCATACAAAATCGCCGATCAGCTGATTGATTTACCTACTACGGAAGAACATTTTTTTTTAAATATATATTTCGACCTATGTGCCGTGTGATGCCGGCTTAGAATGTCATCACCCCATATCTTTCCCATGGGTGTCGTAAGAAGCGACTAAGGGACAAATTCATTCAGGTGTTTAATCCCTGGATGAGTTTCGCAATCGAATTGCAACATCTTGCCAATCCACCTGCCAAGCGTGGTGAGTTTGGCAAATACCCCCCTACTACGGGGAGGCCCATGTTCAGCAGTGGACTTTATTGTGGCTGTTATAGTAGTAGTAGTACGTTCCATGAGGAAAATTCATGAGTATTTTGACCTCCGGCTTGTTTTAACCTTTTTCTTACTCTCTGTATATTTTTTACCTACCTGTTAGAGCTTTTACCATACCTACACTATACTAATCTACATCTACCTAAAATCATTTCCTGTTGTCCACAGTACTTCGTGTTCGACTTCCACATGCCGCCGATCATGCTGTTTGACAAAATCATCACATTATCGGTAAGTCATCGTTACTTTTTAGATATCACTGCAATTATTATTAAATTAACATCACGTTTTCTATGCAAGTTAGCAAATTAAATAGTTCAGAATTTGTAATTACATCCAAATGCCGACGCGAAAATGTATTTTTGCTATAGAGCAGATCATAATTATTTCCAAGCGTTTACTGTATTTTTGACAGCAGGAATCTAAATTAGCGTAGAAAGGACAAAACTAAACAAATATTCACCTGAGAGCTGTCAAAAATCAATAATGCACTTGGAAGAACTATAAGGGCATCAACGGGGTAAAACTCGAATGCGTCAAGGCGAAACTGTTCTGGGTTTCGGCTTTAATATTGAATATTTTGAAACAGTGTAGAAGCGAAGTGAATTGAGCACAAAACTGGGTTCGATTTCATACGAGACTAGACACTAGTATCTAACAGAATGGATATAGTAGGTAACAAACAACTGCTATATACAAGTTTAGTGCAAAGGTACCTACGTAATAGTGTGATTGATTTGAAGCCATTATGTCATCCGTCATGGAGTCAACTCATCATTTTAAGGTGCTGCATCGAAGCCGCCAGCACCGTTTTAGCCACGCCCCCAGGGGGTGCTCCCTTTGCGGGGGTCAAGATGTCAAAACTTTTCTTTCCAAGTAAATTCACAATAATTAGCCATCTGTTGATCAATTGTGGAACAAAGTAGTGCAATGCCACCTAGGGGAAAAGCTTTGAACAAATACACTTCTAAAACAGGTGAAAGTAAATATACCCGAACACCCGCAAGGCAACGCACTCACCGTACGCGCCGAATAATGCGGATGGCTTAGCACACTTAGCAGCAAGCACAGCTGCATCGAATCGAATCGGTGTTGCCTAGAAAGTACTTTCCTCCCAGTTTAATGGATAATTTTGCCATGTATGTGTACTTTTCAGAAATTTGTTGCATGCGGCAGGCAACAATAGGTGGAAATATTTTTGCCCACTAGTTCTACGGTGGAACAAAACCTGTGAGCATATCATAGGTGCCACTAGTTCAACGTTATAAAAATATTATTGTTCAAGGAAGTAGAATGTGCAGAAAGGCAAAATGACAAAACGTCAAAGTAGCAGAATGTCAAATTGCTAGAATGTTAACGTGAAAAAATGTAAAGAAGAAGCAGAAAACATTTTGTCCAAAAGTCTAAATGTTAAGGTAACAGAATGTCAAGTAATTGAATTTTACTATTGTTCATGTAGTTATTGTAATGGCTTCAAAGTAAAAATTGTTCAACATGATGAGGTGTTTTTGCTGGCAAATTGTAACGAGGATATAGAGTATTATCCGTTCCACTAAAGATGGGGAATATAAATGGCGCCACTTGACAGCTGACAGCGCTGCTACAGTCAGCATACAAAGTTTAGTTTATACGTCCGTGTTTTCTTTTTCGTTTTATTTCCTTATATTATAGGATTAGATTTTTCATGAAATGGACCCAAAATATCAACCAAACCCCGTTTACAGTGTTTACACTCAACTATTACATGCGGAAAGTTATAATTTCAAGTTAAACTTGTATATAATTTTGTGCATCGACAACGTCATAGTCATCATCATTATAGTCTATGATCAGCACTGGCTGGGGAATCCGTTCGATTCGGCGCGTGCGGTTCGGCAATATTTTCGAGGTTTCATAGATTTTCATACAAAGAATCCAAAATTCGGTGAGTGCGTTTCGGGTGTGCGGGTATAAGTAGGTACTTTTAACTATAAACAGCTTTGCAACTCTGAATTCATGTAACAAAAAGTGAGAATTGAGATGGAATGGAGTCGATATTTTCTTTTACTTGTAACATTAAATTTTGCTAGTGAACAATACTAAAAACCTAGAAATTGCGTTTAAAATTATCTGAATGGGGTTATGGAACGGAGTAGATTTTTTTATTGTAAAAAGATATTTCGCTAGTGATCAACACTCAAAACCTACACTAAATTTCAGTAGGTGTAGGTTTTTGCAGTATAGTTTTTAAAATGAGTTAAAATTCACTGAAATAAATTACTTGCATACGTTTATTAGTTCCTATATATATTTTTTTAAATAGGCTAGCAACGTTCGACCGGGCTCGCATGTGTGACGTCACTAGACATAAATCAATGAGACGGAGACCTTCGCTACGATGTCAGATGTCTACGCAATCATATCAGAGGACTAGGCATTAATGTCCGAGTTATAAAAAAAATATTTTTTAAAGTAGTCTTATTGAAATATACCGACTGGCATAGCCATTTTTAGGGTTTTTTAGGGTTTCTACTCATCATCTGCCTGCCCTTATCCCAATTTATTTGGGGTCGCCGCAACATGTCTTTCTCTTCCGTTCATCAGCCGTCAAATCTTCGTTTACACCTTTTTGATTCATTTTTATTTTATTTTATTTAAAGAAAAAACATGCGGTTTACAGTATTCTCCAAAACACCTGCACTTTAGGTACTAAATACAATTTCTGATACAATCAATTATTATAAAAGAAAATAATAGTCACAAATTATGTTAAAATTGAATAAAATTATAAAAATAAGCAAGTCATAAACGGTGTCACATTTCATACAAAAAATTAAAATACTAAATTCTTACATAAATAGTCATAAACTTTAATAATAAATTGCTTCATTTTGTCAGCATATATATCATATCATCTTTTACACAATCCATCCAAACTTTTTTAGGCCTTCCTCTCCTTCTGCGTCCATCCACATTCATATTCATTACCCTTTTCGTCACATGATTTCCATCCCTCCTTACGGCTAGCTCTCAACTTTTCTGTCACAGGTGCAACTTTTAAACTTCCTCTAATATACTCATTCCTTATTTTATCCATTCTTGTCACACCACACATCCATCTCAACATTCTCATTTCAGATACATGTAATCGTCTTTTATCCGTCACCTTTGTAGGCCAACACTCTGATCCATACATGACGACAGGTCTGACCACTGTCTTGTAAATCTTGCCCTACAGTTTGAGGGGCATTCGTGGGTCACACACTGTGCCCGTGACATGTCGCCATTTCATCCATCCTGCATTTATTCTGTGCTTGATAGTCCGGTCTATCTCACCATCGCCATGCAGAAGTGAACCGAGGTACCTGAAGTCGGAGCAGACTGGTAAGGTAACGCCATTTAGCGCTACCGGAGCATAGCCGGAGAGACCGCCGAAATCACAAAACATTTATTTTGTTCAGTCTCCGTTCTGCTGTTTCTCAGGCCGACACTCTCAAGCTTTTCCCGCCATTTTTTGAGTCTGCTCTGTATCTCATCAGGCTAGTTTATTTATTATTAATAATAAAAATATATTTGATGAGATATTAGCCAAAGTCAAATCTAGGCAAAGTCATGCCAAGTCTAAGGTTCCTTGATGCTATTTCTTTATTCATATAGTTAAATTTATACGACTGGCCGTTAAATTGTATCCACAAATCGTATGTAAACGTAACTTTCAACGGCCAGTCGTATAAAAACTACTATAACATTAAAGATATAGTATCAAGGAACCTTGGCATGACTTTGCCTAGATTTGATCACTTTTTAGAGATAAACAAGCAGCTCCATCGAGACTTGGCTACTTTTTTACAGAATGTTTTTGGTGGGATTTCACTTATTTTTATAAAAGAATCCCATCAAGCTGAACAACTTTTGCTTTGAAGTCATATCTGTATCTCATATGGTGTAGCCGGGCTCCTAGTGGTGGGCCAAGCCTAACCTTCGATTATCCTAGTTTTTAAAGTTTTCCTTTATGTGGTTATTAAAAATATAACTCCATACTTTTCAGCTCTCTGAGTTTATGGGAAGCACTAGTTCTATTTTGATGATCATGAGTGAGTGAGTGTCTGTCTAAAATGTGAAACTTTGCCTTTGCTTAACTTCGGAACTAAATGACCTACGGACTTGAAATTTTGGATTTTAAGTATGTGATTATAGCTTACGACGAGATAGGGGCTTGAAAATGCGGCGAAATTATTCCAGTGAAGGATGGTACGGTAGTGTTTGCTTTGCGCTCGACTTGGTGGGGGCACTGCCATGCCCCCAGATAGACATTTGAACATGCGACTTTCTGCATCTGCACTGCTGTATATTCACACTTATGTCATTATCATTGTCCCTTTTTGTAATAATTGACATTTCTCAACTGAAGGTCGGGTTTCCAATATTCTTAAAAAAATATGTAAGTATGTAGGTACTGGAAATAGTGTTAGAATTCAATGCCCATAATATTAGGTGAAATTTTACTAGTGGCTGATAGCGAAATCTCAGATCGGGCTGGTATGAGAATCAACTTTGTCCAACGAACATGGGTCGAAATATGAAAAAAAAACGTACCTCCCATACTAACAAAGTTGCCAATCAGCTGATATTTTGAGTTACTAGTGGAAAACCAATTTTTTTTTCATATTTCGACCTTTGTTCCTTAGGGAAAGTTGAACCTTATCACCAGCCCGTCCTGAGGTGTCGGTCACTAGTCAAATTTCATTGTATATAAATTTTAGTACCTACCTATAAATATATTATTTAAAAATTGCGATCTGTGTAAGCTATTACTAAAAATATCAAGTAAAAAAAAAGTTTTTGGTAGGTACGTAGTACGTACATTGTTTGGTCATTAAATTTAAATAATGTATTGGCGACTCTATGTACTCTGTGCCAGAGTCTCCGTGACGTCTGTGGCAGATATTTTCGCAATTTAAAAATCTGTAAATATCTAATCTAATCTGTAAATATAAAAAATATTTAAATTATTTTGTGAATATGTTCATGTAATTATGATGGTTTTCATTAATAATAAGCAATAAATAATAATCCAATAATCTTTCATCAAGTTTAAAAAAAAACATGAGAGAATAAGTAATAAGTGTATTAAGAATTTATGATTAAAGTAAGAGTGTAAAAAGAGAAAACCTAAAAATATCCAAGAAAATAAATACAAAAAATCTATATCTCGGGGATTCGATCCGAGTACCCAAAGTTTATTAGTATGCAAAAGAATTCACTCACTCTAGCCACTAAGCCAAAGTCACATCCAAGAGAGTTATCAAAATTTAGAGTAGGTATCGGCAAACTCGTTCAAAGTAATGCGATTGATTAGAGGAGATTCCATGCGTCAACACTTCTCTCTACCAATGAGGTATCTACATAATGTGTACGCATTATTAGTAAAAAAAGCTAACTACTCTTCTTCACTAACATTAGTACAAGACTAACATAAATATAATTTCCTTTTTCACATAAATAGATAGTACTTGATAAATATGAGCAAGAAAACGTTTACGTAATGCTAAATGTACTTATTTCCTTATTTTATCTTATCTTTATATATGATAAAATCTTTTTTGCGCTTCCTCGATATGATTGTTTTTGATTTGTTGCCCACTGGATGAGGGAGGCACAAGACCGTAAACTGGCGTAAAAAAACTAGATAGGTACACTTATTCTAGTAACGTATCTTATTCAGAGTTGACTACAAAATATTTAGAAGCCTAAAAATTTACACAATCTTCAAATAAACAAATAACTGAAATTACGACAAAAGCTGTCAGTTTCGGCGTAGCGTGCGACATGACCTCTCTCTGGCAGTGGCCACGGTGGAATGAGAGCGCAGCTGGGTGTGGCCTGTTTGCAATTCGCGCGTACGCGTTAGAGAGGGACAGAGCGACCCGTCCGCAAAATGGTTGAAACCAAGCCATTGTTGAAAATCTAAAATTATTGATTTTTCAGCAATAAAAGGTTTAAATAAAAAAACAAACGTTGACGAACTAGATAAGTATAATGTGCTTATGCTTACGAAAAATCATTGATTAACTCGGCACCGTTTCGGCATAAAGTTAAAAAATCTAAAAAAATGGAGTCATCTTTGGAAAAAAATCTATCGAGAAAATTTAATCGAATCGTGTTTTGCGAACGTTGAGAATCTAGCAAATATTATCAAAAATCATATATAAAATAGGTGTCGTCTCCAAGTGGAAAAATTTTGAATTGAAAAAACCCTTTTTGCATCACGGCACGGCCTTAAGTAGGTTTAAGATCATGAAGTATCCCGTCAAAGGAGTTACAGACATTACCTACTTGTTTTAATTGCAATACAAAAGGCAAATTTCTATAAGCCTTGAAGTAAGTAGCTTTTACTTACTTTACCTAAGTAGCTACTTGTTGTTGACATCCTCATAACATAATGTTGCAAATTCGGGATCCATTCTTTATATACGCAAGTTCTATCTTTCGACAGCCCCAAAAGACGGTGGCGAATCCAACATTATATTTTATCTAATAAAAGTTCCGTTGAGAAAGAACTCATCAAATATGATAATTAAAAAATTTGGAGTCAAAGAGCACGATGAGATTATGTACTTTCTCGCCACCCGTAGATGTTTATTTTGAACAGCTTTCAGCGAGAAATGTAATAAAATGTTAATGGAGATACTCCGTGTACTAAGAGCACATGCGTAAATACGAACTGGGACCAAATAGCGGATTTATTCTACTTGTGAATTAGTACTTACAGAAACTAAATATTTATAAATGTTAAATTAAATAAGTATATCTATATTAGGTGCCAAGCAACATTTCTCGTCGTATGAAAACAAATAAAAGAAGGGGTGAAGCTTGGATGAAGTGACGGTCAAGGTAAAAGAGGTTTAGAACTTTATGAAATTTAGTAAAAATTAATGAAATTGGTAAGTTTAAAAAATTGTATATTATTTATATTTAATTTAATGCGTATTACCTAGGTACATTACTTCCACCTAAAACTAACTCCTGAACTGTATATTTCACCATTCAATGAAAAATCGTGATAAATATTCATGTAGGTACCTCTGCGAAACCTTGGTCCTGTGCACGAGGACATCTATAAACTGAGTTATGAAAAATAAGCTTTCCGCCCCGAGGTTCCACCCGCAGCTGTTTCGGTTTTTTTGGTAAAAAGTCTCACTCTTTAGCTGCCTGCGGTTTTAGTCACGGCAGTTCTTATCGAATAATCAGACATTTTATACGTATGTATGTACCTATTATGGAGATTATCCCGCGAGAAAGAGGTGTTTTCCCGCCGTAAAACTCTCACTCTCCAGCATCTCAACTAACATCTCACGCAAAGTCATGACACAAAACCGGTCCGTAGCGACGGGAAAGAAGGACAAACAATCACACTTTCCCATTTATATTAAGTACTTATTAGTATAGATAAATCGTACCGTAATCATAATAAATTGACGCGAAGAGCTTGGAGGGCAGATTGGTCGCGGCCGCCCGCCCCGCCGCGCGCCGTCACCGCCCTGCCAGCTGCCACTACACACCTGCTAGCTACCTATCTAAGAATTAGATTGTAGACCGGCAAGAAAATTAGTAAAGCTGGGCTTCCGCGCGTAAGAAGTAAAGCTAGGCTTGCGTGCATAAAGGGTCCACTTGTCGACATTTAGTTTCCGAGATTTAAGCATGCATTTTTGTGAATTTGACGCCCTGCCCACTAGTACTTCACGTCCGCCGGGTGCCGGAGGCCTGTAGGTACATAGCACCTGCTGTCTACCTATTAGATTGTAGACCGGCAAGAAAATTTGTAAGACTAGGCTACCGCGCGTAGGGTAGACTAGTCGACATTTAGTTTCCGAAATATATGCATGCATTTTTGAAAAGTTGGCGCCCTGCCTACTACTCGACGATCGCCGGGTGCTGGGAGTCTGTAGCACCTGCCACCTACTTATTAGATTGTAGACAGGCAAGAAAACTTGTAAAGCTGGGCTTCCGTGCGTAAAGGGTCCACTTGTCGACATTTCGTCACCTCCATGTTATAGTAACGAATCTGCCAATTTTGAGAAATCGGGTTTTTTACGGGACACTAGTCACAAATATCAGTTACACGTCCTGGCAAAGTTTCATATCTCTATCTGCTTTCGTTCAGGAATTACCACGTAGTAAACTAGCGAATTTGCTGCATTTTTTTAAAATTGACCATGGTAATGTTACGAATGCCATATTCGCTGTTTTTCTATGGCATTTAATTTGGGCGATATCATTGTTTTCACCATTGCAAACTAACGAAACTGTCATATTCGCATGTTTGCTATGGTATTTGATATAAGCAAAATTATCATTTTCACCATTGCAAACTAACGAATCTGTCATATTCGCATGTTTGCTATGGTATCTGATATAGGCAAAAAAAATATTTTCACCATAGTAAAGTAATGAATTTGTCGTATTCGTAAATTTGCTACAGCCTCATGCTTGTCGCAATGAGTATTTCGCTGTAGCAAATTTCCGAATGTGGAAGATTAGAATATTTACTATGGTACATTATGATTTTTTAAGAAAATCAGCACACATTCGCGACTTTTTTCTAATACATTTTAATTTTGTTTTACGACCCGAACCTCGTATTTACCAGTTCTGAAATATGTATGCCAACCGATACCTCGAACCCAACATAGGGCCCTACTTTGTCTCATCCGCCCGGTTGTTTGCCCCGTCACTGTACCCTTCAGACGCCGTTTTAACTACACGAAGGCCAACTGGGAACAGTACTCCAACGCCATAGACGAAAAATGTAAATCTTTCACCAGATCCTGAAAACTATGATCTGTTTGTCGACATAGTTGCCACCACGTTCAGGTAATTCATCCCCAGGGGTTGTTATACATCTTATATCCCAGGTCTCCAGGGTGAATCAGTCGGTTTACTGAAGCTATACGACGCCGCTTTCAACAATGATCCTTTTTCCGAGGAAACCCTGCAGCTAGGAGAACAACTTATGTCACAAATCAGCGAAGTCACGCCGCGCAAAATGGTTCAGAATCATTACCAGCATCAACATGACGCACAACAGCAAAAAAGCATGGCCAACCATACGAAGTCTTACAAGTGAACCCCCACAAGCCTCTACTCCTAACCTGGTTTTGGCTAATCAAATAGCGCACCAGTTGCTACTAAACGGTAAACCCTTAAAGCGACCGAGCAGGATCCCCTCGCAGACTCACGCTAGATCAAACAATCACGCTATAAGCAAGCCTTTTGTTCTGGGGGATATGGTCAGAGCTCTCTCTTTTCGTGTGGGACACCGAGTCGTTCAACGACCCGATGAACCCTAGTGTCAGAGTTTTTCAACCGCCTACTACAAGTAACAGGCCTCTGACATGGCTGTGTAACGACCGCCATCATAGACAGCAACCGGGACCGACGGCTTAACGTGCCCATCCGAAGCACGGAACCATCTTACTTGCGGACAATCAGGTGGTTCAGCCTGCAATGTCCTAACCAGACTGGGAACAAATTCACAAAGTGATAAATATCAACTTTGTGAGTGACCCCACCGGGAATTGAACCCGGAACCTTTGCGTGGCAGGCAGGCATGCTAACCACTGCGCCACATCGGTTGGTCAGAGCTATCAAACCCTAAAAGATGGTAAAGCCTCAGGCATTGACAATTTCTCTGTTGAGCAAATCCAACATCTACGCCCCGTTGCTGTCTCATGGCTGCTACAGCTTTTCAACGGCTGCCTTGCAATGGCTAAAATCCCCCGGCTATGGATAAAGTCCAAAATTCTTGCATTACTGAAAGTACTGAAATCAGGAAAACCGAGTAACGAACCGAAAAGCTACCCATCTCTTTGCTGTGCCATTTATACAAACTGTTTGAGCGTATGCTTCTCAACCTCCTCACAAACATCGTTGATCCCAAACTTATACCGGAGCAGGCAGGTTTTAGGTCAGGCAAGTCATGCTGCAATCAAACCTTATATCTCACGCAGCATATCGAAGACGGGTTCGAGAGGGGTCACGTAACGGTCTGCTGCCTCCGATACCGTGAACCTAAAGAGACTACTCTGGAAAGTGGGCGAAACGGTAAAGATCAAAATTTTGAAAAGTTTCTCAGCGAATTGCTCTACAACCGCCGGTTTTAAGTGCACCTGCCAGGGGACAAAAGTATATGGCGATCTCAGAAAAACGTCTTCCTCAGGGAAGTGTTCTCGCCCCTCTCTTATATAACATCCATCTACTTACTGCCCACACGCACCGTTTTATTTACGCTGATGATCTGGCCCTAGCTTCGCAAGCTAAGTGGTTTGAAGACGTAGAAAGACACCTTACGGCTGCACTAACAGTTCTAAACCGCTACTACGTTGAGAATGCACTGAAGCCTCCAAATACGCAGGCTTGCGCTTTCTATCTGCGTAATCATCAGGCCAACCGCACCCTCAACGTATCGTGGGAAGAAGTGCCAATCGCTCACTGTGCGCATCCGAGGTACCCAGGAGTGACTCTTGACAGGGCACTAACTTACAAGGCAATTTGTGAAGGTGTGAGGAAAAACGTCACCACCCATAATAACCTCCTTCATCGACTAACGTCCACCAAATGGGGAGCCTCACCAACAGTACTACGGACGACTGGGCTGGCAGTGTGCTTTTCAACCGGCGAATATGCCTGCCCGGTGTGGAGCCGATCAGCACACGCCAAGCAAGTGGATATAGTAGTGAATCAAACCTGTCGGATTATTACGGGCTGCTTAAAGCCGACCTCGCTGAGTATGCTTTATCGGCTTAGAGGGAACGCCCCACCTGAAATCCGCCGAGAAGTGGCCAGTTCTGTCGAAATGGGTAAAAAACAACAAGATCCCCGACACCCAATGTTCGTATGCTCCCCTGCACCGCAAAGGCTCTCTAGCCGCCGAAGCTTCTTGCACAGCGTGAATCCACCGGCAACAGATAACCCATCTCAGGCGAGACTCGACCTTTGGAAAGAACAGGCGCCCACTCCACTACTACCTCCGAAGGAAAGTCTCCCCCCTGGTCACGACTTGTCATGGCTGACCTGGAAGTCACTAAACAGATTAAGGGTCCAGGTCGGTCGCTGCAAGGACAGTCTGGTCAGGTGGAGCTACACTGACAGCCCCAACAACACGTGTGAGTGTGGTGCCTCCCCCCAGACTATGGCCCACCTTACTTCCTGCTCCGCGTGCCCCAGCACCTGCACGCGCGAAGACCTGATGGCCGCTACCACAGAAGCGGTTAGGCTAGCCGAATTCTGGGCACGCAAAATTTGACGAGATCTATTGATTCGACAAAAAGAAGAAGAAGAATCTCATTTTCATGCTTGTCCATTATTAATATTTAAAATACTCTGCTAGTCCTTAGAGTCAATGGTATTGAAAGGGTTAGCAAGAAAAATGTATTTTTTAACACTAAAATTTTATTTTGTGTTTACTTTAAATAGGTAATTAGGAATAAAACAAGACTTTCCTAAAAAATGATTTTTATATCTATGAAGATTCGTAAAAATGCACGCCTAAAAACTGAAAATGTTTGATGCAAACTAGCGAATATGCCACTTTCGTAACTTTGGCATGGTCCAAAACGGGATATTTTTCAGGTTTCTATATGTTGTCAAAACTAACGAATGTGCATTATTTCCCTATTTAATGATTAAAATTAATATCAGCATAAATCATATGACAGGGCTTGTAATTTCATAAACCTAAAGTAATTTTACATTGGCAAAAGTTAATGGCGCATATTTCAAAATTTAAAAACAAGACGTTTTTAGCTCTCCTGAAAAAAGTGATTTTTGCAGATTCGTTACTTTAACATGGAGGTGACGATTTAGGGCCTTACCACAAAAAGGCCCTTAGTTTCCGAAATATATGCATGCATTTTTGTGAAGTTGCCGCCCTGCCTACTACTCGACACTCGCCGGGTGTCGAGAGCCTGTTGCACCTGCTACCTACCTACATATTGTAGACCAGAAACCCGTTATCTGTTGAAACGGACGTATTTACATAGTGTGCTACCCCTCGCTCCATTTCAATTATCTAATAACTTCCAACTATAAGAATACTTTTGAACTGTTTCAATTTCGAGGTAGGCTTTTGGTACAATTATAAGGGAAATAAAAAAATCGGCTTCATAAAGAAGTTTCGGAGATGTGATGGTGTGTATGGCTGTAGAGCAGTGCTCCGTGGCATAACCACAAAAAATGATTTTAAGCTATTCAAACTTGGAGGTACTAAAGGTAGACATAAGGTAGCATGTATTTACGATTATATTAAGGCGTTCCGTTTCCATACAAAAATTCAATGGAGTTATGTCTGTAAAGGAGACACAAGTCTGATTAAAAAACTTGATGGGGAGTCCCGTGGGTACATAACATTTTCGCAAAACACTAAAAATAATTTTTAAACCATCAGATTTCCCCGTAAAAACCGAGTCGCCACTTTACGAAAATAGATGGAGCTACTGCTGCAATAAATACGTTTAATTTTATTGCGCAGAAAATACTTATTATCTTTAAACCATAAGTAGTTTTGCGACAAAATTACGTGTGCCTTCATCATTTCACATGAAGTTTTTTCAATAATTTGCTCCGCATCTCATGTATAACCCGACTGAAGTGCAGTTTTTCGTTTGTATGACGTAACGATCCACCTTAAGTAAGTCCGGCTAGGGAGTAGCACACATCTACAGACAATATTTTTTCCATTTAGTAGCTTGTTAGGTATTTCAATAGGTAATACCTATTTCGTGTTTTATTAAATCAATTTAGGTCACAGACCTACTAAACCTGGTATGGACTGGAACTAATCTGTTCTGCCAATGTAGAATGCGGAAAAATAATGTTATTTCCTTTTCTCTCAAATGGTTTTCTGTAAGGAGATTGAGATAAAATATTGTCTGTCAGATCCCTTTAATTTTCGAACGCGACTGTTTCGCCATTTTATGGTGCCAACAATCTATGGTACTTCAAGTGTCAAAGTCTTGTAAACAAAGTGCGATTTATTCGTATTTTTCATGAAATATTATTTTTGCGGTGCATTTTTAGTGATAAAACACTAAATTATAGGAAATGACATCATGCCTGACTATTCCATAATACAGTGCGACGGGCGTCGGAATAAAAATCGCCCTGAAATTAGTTTGCACACGTAAGTACACAAATCTGCTATTTTACTCGAACTTTATAAGATTGTATGTAATTAAAAGCCACGAACATTTATTTTTCGCTATAAAGCAGCAAACTATAAACATTTTTTTCCCCAATATATCATTAATTACTTTATTTCTGCTGATACTGATTTCATACAAACTGATCGTCGGCTAGGGTTGGGGTAGTACATAAAGTCACGGTATCGATATATTTTGCCAGAATTCGTAAGAATAATGAAAGGAAATAATGAATTTGGAGAGTTCAATTCAGAAAGTTATAATGTGCCAAAGTACCTAACAACAAAAACTTAGTTCTTTAAAGGATTTTATATATACTTGTTTAATAATTTAAAAATATTTTTTTACAGAAGCAAAAATGAAGTTAGAAGAAGGAAATGGCTTGATATTATTGGCACTAAAATATAAATCCACGTCATGGAAAAATATCGTCGAATGTTATAACAGAACTCTAGAAAAATTATGCCTACGTGAAGAAGCCTTGCCAACCCCTTTTTGGTACAAGCTAAGGAAAATGATAGGTCTGTTTTGACTGAGCAGCAACAGGAGCAAAGTGGAAGGAAAAGGAAAATTTCTGGAATAGCACAAAAAATTCAACCTGTGTTAACAAAACAAATACCTAAATTATGTTTAAATTATTATTTTTGGTTTTGGATTGATTATTATTATCATAAATGTTTACCCCGACAACTTGTTTTTCTTTTTAACCATTTATTTACTACACACAAAAAGCAGTTAAGTATTATGAAAATAAGCATAATACAGTAGTAAGGTAGGTACACAAAAAATATCACAACAGCGTAGGCATAATGCCCGTCGTAACCATCATCATCTTCCTACCCAATTACTTGGGGTCGGCGCAGCATGTTTTGTATGAACACAAAATCATGTTGCAAAAGGATTTGGCTATGTTTTATGCCCGGCCGCCTACCTGACGTCAACCCTCTTTGGGAATGACGTCAAATCGTGACCCAAATTGCATAATTGGATCGTTCGTAGGCAGTTACCGACTATCGATATCGATTTTTGGGTCCAAAATGATTACAACCCTACAAAAATCCGCCATTTTATGAGTCCAACATTGTTTGACATTCTCGCACATTCAGAGGGTACAGCCAGTCCATAGGTTTAGTAGGTCTGTGATTTAGGTACTCTTAAAAAGCCGCATTACGTATTAACAGCTGAGTTTCGTGTTGCGGATAATATTGCGTTCGGTACTTATTTGTATCAAATCAGCGCAACGGTCGATATTATAATTGCATATTGCAATTTCACGGAATAATATTTTGTGTGGTTTAAATGTGATCAAAATGGTGAATGCTGATCTACCGATAAAAATATTCATTAATTATTTTGACAAGAATACAATTTCTTTGATTTACTTCACACATTCAATAACGGTAGATTCTTCTATGTAAAGGTAACTTAGTTTCAAAGGACAAACCCTTACCCATATACAGGATGTAAACTTCATTTGCTCTAGAACAAGATTACCGAGCGGAAATCCTTGTCTAACGCCTTATCTTATCTTTGCTGTTCCCTTTTCCTCCCCTGTCTTAGTATACCGGGAGTAACAGAAAGGGTATAACATGCCGAAAGGAGGTCAAGGTACTCATGAAACTGAACTACTTTCCCCATGGAACATGGGTCGAATTATGAAAAAAAAAATTTGGAACTTACATACAAAATCTCCGATCAGCTGATTGAGTTACTATGGGAGGTCCAAATTTTTTTTTCATATTTCGGCCAATGTGGAACATGGGGAAAGTTATTCAGTTTCAAGAGTACCTTGACCTCCTTTCGTCATGTTATACCCTTTCTGTCACTCCCGGTATATCGTATATTATTCGTCTGTTTCTGAAATTCTGTTGCTAATTTATAAGGGTCGCACAACAAAAGTTATACAATTCCGTATTCTGACTAAGTTCACCAGAGGATTTGTCCTAGGTATTTGCGTAACACCTTGTAGGTACATGTCCTAACTTCTTGTTTTTCGGGTCACGCGAAGCTGAAAGGATTTCACTGTACATGACCCTTCCTAGAAAGCCTTTATATATAAATACCATTGTAAGTATAAGCACATACAAACATCCGGAATGTTAAATGGCGACGGACTAAGCTGAATCCGAGACAGAGCGAAATACCTACAACATGATCCTATGAGTTCTGTCCTAGGTTCAATTTTGAACCGTTCTTTTTTTTTCAATATAATTATAACGTTGAATTTGCAAATATTAAGTAAAACAAGTGGATGATACTCAATTGACTGTTCTTTTTCCAAATACAACACAAATAATATTTTGTATGGAACTAATCTTTAGAAAGCGGCGTTTTAAGATTTGCCTAATCATTCATTTCAAAATAGATACCTACCTATAAAAGAACATACCAGGTGTAGGGGACCGTGTACCGAACACTTTCAGGTATGATTCCAGACCGTGAAACTGTACAAGTTTTTGGGATCAGGAAACCGGCGTATTTGTATGGGAAGTCGAAAATTTTTACTCGTTCACCCATATAGGTATATATGGTTACATTTAATTAAGCACGAGTCTCTTGAGGGTGTGTTTTACTCACGAAACTGAACAACTTTTGTTAGAAACATTTTTTGGAAATATGAAAAAAAATTGCCCCCCCTTACTAAGTGACACACTTTTTCAACATTTTTGTATGAAAGGTCCAAATTTTTTTTCTTATTTCCAAGAAAGGTTTCTAAGAAAAGTTGTTCAATTTTGTGAGTAGACCACACCCTCAAGAGATTTGTACTTAATTAAATGTAACCCTATATATCCTTCATAGAAAAAAATCTTTAAGTTCATGCTTAGAGTCTGGCTAGCGAGTCTTTGGACGTCAAATAATTCAAATATTTCAAATGGCAACATATTAACACTGAAAAACTACAATAAAACAATTTTGATACTTACTATTTTTTTGTTTTCTGCTCTTTAGTTTGTGTTTACCTTGCCTACCGGTATGTATGTATGATGTATCTACTACCGGGAGTACCAGAAAGGGTATAACAAGCCGAAAGGAGGTCAAGGTACTCATGAAACTGAACAACTTTCCCCATGGAACATGAGACGAAATATGAAAAAAAATTTGGACCTCTCAGAGTAAATCAATCAGCTGATCTGCGATTTTGTATGGGAGGTCCAAATATTTTTTTCATATATCGACCCATGTTTCATGGGGAAAGTTGTTCAGTTTCATGAGTACCTTGACCTCCTTTCGGCTTGTTATACCCTTTCTGTTACTCCCGGTAGAAACATCATACATACATACCGGTAGGCAAGGTAAACACAAACTAAAGAGCAGAAAACAAAAAAATAGTAAGTATCAAAATTGTTTTATTGTAGTTTCTCAGTGTTAACATGTGAAAGATTTTTAAAATTGGCGCCATTTCCGTGTGCAAAGACTCGCTGGCCAGACTCTAGTTCATGCTTGCAAAGTTTTTAGAACACCGGGTAAATATGTAAATGATGTAAGTAGTTATTGGCAAAAGGAACTCGTCTGACTCGGAACGGGACGGAAGATGAGTTGCTCGAAGCGTCTGACTCATTGAAATCGCATTGTTTGATTGGCCTATCTACTTAAGATTCTGTAAGATGAAAATATTATCTTTGGCTGTTGGTTATGGTCCATACAAATTGTAAAGCGAGCGATATTTTAGCGAAAGATAAAGATGTTTTCGTATGTATCTTCACCGTGAGCCACCCGTCTTACTTTACAAGAAGGCTACAAATATATCGATAGTGTATCTGACCCGACTAACTGATATGTTCCAACTTGCAGACAGTGTCGTGAACTGTGTTGTACTTATCGTGGTAGTAAGCTAGTTTACTCGGCAAGTTGGCGAGTTGAGGTTGTGGTTATCAAAGAGCCGGCACTTGAGGATAGATCGCCTTAATAACTTGACGCTACTTGGCCTACTTGTTGATAAGTTTCTTCAGTGGAATGTCTGCTCCACATTCTCAGGTCTTAGGCACAAAATAGAGAGTTAACAGAAGGTTTACTAGACCCTATTCAGGATTTTTTTGATTTTAACATTGCCAGGGTTACTACTGTCTAAAATCTCAAAGTATAAGAATATCAAAACAGCTAAATCTGATACAAGAACGTCATATGATTCTGAGCAAATCTGAAACAAGTGCAGTAAAATGTAATTTGTTTATTTATTTTTATTCAAGTTTTGGTTTTCTTTAATGAAATAATTTTACAAAGATTGTAGGCACATCCTATACCTTCACAAAACTATTAAAATGAATTAATTACTATTCTTGGACAATATATTTAGAAGGATTTTGCAAAAAATCATTCCTAGGCTGGTTCTAAGACTGAATTATCAAAATTTACAAAAATCTTGTTCCAATACAAAGTCCCACAAAATCTCTTTAGGTGTTTGTTTGTGAGATCGTTTGCCTGTGAGTCTCTTTTTAAACATGTAGCCCTCGTACCTATTCCTACTTTAAACAAAACTTGGTACAGTCATTCATTACAGTTAAGTATGATTTTATGTCTAGGTTTATGCTAGTTAGGTATGTGTTTGGCGCTAGTAAATTACTTTTGCTTATTTTCGTTTATTCCAAAACTTGGCCAAAACGCAGTATGGAACCACATTATTTGAGGCAACAACGTATCCAGCAACTTTACAATACGATTGAGGTACTTTTGTAAAACATTTCATTAGTCAGAAATCAAATAGGATTAAAATGTAAGTACATTTTGTAAAGATTAATCTAATTAATTAAATGTTTCTCATTTCGAAAGCCGGCCGGATCTTAGCGGATCCATGTTAAAATTTTAAGGCACCACAGTTAGATCAATAATAAGTTTCTAGAAGGAGTGTTGTTATTGAAAATCAACAAAGTTAAGTAACTGAAATCAGACATACCTAGGTACATTTGTTAAGGCAAGTCAAGTGAAAATAAAAGCTCCGTTGTAGATATAAGTAATTTTATTAGATACGTGTGGCATGAGAATGTTATCTACATTACAAAATACAATCACAATATATTCGAGGCTGAAAATAACCTTACCAACACGACTTGGACTAAACTTTTCGTCCTTTTATTTTGTGGCGCTCCGTTTACATAATCCTAACTCCAATGCAGCTCAAGATTCAAAGGTCATGAATTATTTGCGAAGTAAAACTTTTGATTTATGAACGTACCTAGCTAGTCAGCTATGGTCGCAACTTCGACCTAAAGTCTGCTATAAATATATTAATATTCCGTTTGGTTTTCAAGGAAACAATAGATGAACATTTCGTAACAGTGTAGGTAACAGTTTTCTGCTGAACGTGGGCTTCTTACTTGCTTCTTAGTATTGTTAATTTTTGCAGTTCTCACTACTCTAAAATATAGCCAACGAAACGAGATAATTAATGTAAACAACTTTTGTATGACTCGGTGACAGTTATTACAATCTGTCCTTGTCTGTCATATGGTATGGTATATTGTCAGTTGTCTCTTTCTGGTTTGTTTACATTAATTATCTCGTCTGGTTGGCCTTACTTTCACCATCGTCCACCTACATTTTATTTTCTTATAAATCAAGCCCATTTACATATTGGTTTTATTTCATGGACCCTGTGAGAAACGGTGTGATGTCATTCTAATTCCAAAAGCAAAATATTTACTTATTTTCTTATAAATCAAGCCCATTTACTTAATTATTGGTTTTATTTCATGGACCCAGTGAGAAACGGTGCGATGTTATTCTAATCCCAAAAGCAAAATATTTCCTAACTCTGCCTCTTTTTAACCAAAAATTGATTTACCGAGTTATATACCCAAATAGATCGGTTTAAAGAAAGATAATCCCAAATTAGGTCTCTTATTTCTTGTTTGCCCGAATTCTTTGTTGAATAATTCACTCACTTTATTATGAACAAAGAGTTTTATTAGCTGAACAAATAGATAGGAATTCATAACCTAAATGAGAAATCTAAAATCATTTCGCAGTTTCAACTATTGAAATAAGTAGGTATGAAATCTGACCCAGTTTTTAGTTATTCATACCTAGAAGTGTGAAGTTTAAATAAGACTAGATGTAGGTAGATGTGCTTCATCGCGAATATTTTGTTTGTAAGATTATTTTGAATATTGTGTTTGGTACTGTTGATTGGTGGAAACCAGCCATTAGTGAGTAGCAGCTGGGTTACATGGTTGTCCGCAGGTGCTGCAGTCACGCAACATCCTGCGAGCCAACAAGCTGCTGGGAAACTTCAAGCTGGACGTGGCCACCGTCTGGAGCCAGCCGGGTACGTAGCCTTAAAAAGCTTCTATTTTCTCATTCGGAGCGAGGAAATATTTCAGACGCAAATAAACGAACAACTACACGTAAAAACCTCGATCGTAGCAATCTAATTCGCCGTGCGCTGAAATACCAAATGAACATAAACAAAAAATACCATATTTTCTCCTTTATTCAAGTACTTTTAAGAGCGCTTTTCATATTTAAATACAGAATATTTAGCGTGTTTATGTTTATTTAGTGATGCAAACGCACGCCAAGTCGTCTGAAATATACTTTGCTCTGAATGTTTCTCTCCATTTCCTGTTTTACCTACCGAGTATTTGAGCACATAATTTATACATAAGGCCTTACCTTACCACAAAAAAGTTGGACATGCGTTGAACAGAACGCGAATTTGAATTAAAACTCTATGCAGGAAAACAAACGCTGGCTGGGCTGTAACATATCTAACTTTTTTGTGGTAAGGTCCTGTATGTCGAGAACTTTTGGAGAGCCAGGAATCCCAAATTATGCCAACCCTAAATTTTGGCTTTGCCAGTAAAGCTGTTTTTCTTCAGTCTCTCACTTAGCTTGCGCGGACACGCCTGAATTTTCATTTTAAAGTACGTAATACCTGTCTTTACCTAAAATATAAACATCTTGAGGAGAAAAACAAATTTGCTTTACAAAGGACTTCCCGACTATAAATTCCGTATGTACCTAAGGGTAACTTGATTAGATATTTTTACGAATTATTACTATATATGGACATGTTTTTTTTTATCACTGCAATTAAGGCACGCACCCCTTTGATGTAAAAGGTGTTATAAAAGTTCTGGAAAATAAATTCTACCTACCTAGCAGAAAGAACTAATTAAATTCCTCGCTAAAATGTCTGAGCTATAACTAATAAACTTTTTCTTAATCCGAGCCTTAGAGCAGAGCTTAATAAATATTTCTGGGAAAATTTATAAAGCAGGTATTCCTGCCTGCCTTCATAAATAAAGAATTTATAGTTCAGTGTACACGTAAAGTAAAGGATAAAAGTTCTTATCAGTATTAGCTAAATAATAAGGTTTTGATTGCGTTAGGTCACCGTCAAACTGTATTATCTTTAAAAATAAAGTTTGCCTCAGAGTAATAAATAATTTATTACTATATTCACGTAACCCACGGTGTCTTAAAGTCCTGTTTTAACAACAGCAGCAGTAGGCTACGTGGGTACCGGAACTAAATCCCTTAAAAATTTGTACAATCAAAATTGCGCGTACCCACGTACCGCGCAGGTATCGCTCAGGTTTTCATCGGGCTTAAATCTGGACTAGACCTCTCCTTATCGCCACCAGCCAGTTGTTTTGCATGCTCTTTTTCATTCTGTGCACGATGGTTTTTCATATTCTCTATTTTACACGCTATTTCAGAATCTCCTGCCTTCGGATGTCGCGCCTTCCTCTGGTCTTGCCTTTTTAGGTGATGAGTATAGCATGGTGTGACAATTACGCTTTGGTCATGTGCTAAGCTATCTTGTTTATTTTCATCCATATAAATGATAATACAAGTAGATGTAGTAAGTTGTAGATACTATCTGAGTACCTTTGCTACCAACGGTAGTAGGTAACTTTGGTATATAGAGTGGTATACTGAGTATTAAGATAATGTTAGATTATCAACTAAGTGAAATGAGCAATGGAAAAACTAAAGCTAATTCATAATATTTCTTAACATCGGCCGTTCATTCGCAATCCACCTATCTATCCTATAATTACCTATAGTATAGTTATTTTGTAAAAAGTACATTTGAAATACGTTATCGGGTGAATAAACTCGCGAGAGGTTTTGCGCTGTTCTCCTATTTGGCCACGGGTATACTCAGCACTAATGCACTATTAAAAGCTTTTCTACCTTGTGGACTAATTACGTAAGTACTTGGGCCAACACGAATACGTTCTTGAAGAAAGGACGGTCTAATTTTCCTTTTTGCTCGTGGCTGCGATTCTTTTTTCTCATTAGGAACTCGCACTTTTCATTATCACTGATGCCGTAAATTAAATAAATTATCCCGGTAAATATAGGGTTAAGTTAAGGTCCTTTCAGTCTCATATACTATACATACATATACCTATTACCTACCTATACGTGCGCAAGTTGAAGGCCATCCTAAAATATGCGCACCTCCTTGTCGCACACGCCAGGATCACTGCGAGAACGCCAAGGAGGCACATATTTCAGGATGGTCATGAATTCGCGCGCGCACTGAACAAGCTTTTCATTGCAAGTAGTCTTCCTAAGTCATATAGATCCTGAGTCACCCTGCTCCTGACTCCTAAAGATATACTTATGTAATCTATTGGGTGGTATCTGTACTTAATTTCTACATAATACATATTGTAAAAAAAAAAAAAACAAAGTAACGTGTTTTAGTTTGCAAGGAGTACCTAGTACTGAATTTCACAAACTTTGTTGTTATTCGCACAGTTAGTGAAAAGGCAAACGTAAAATAAACGAAAACAAGAAAGTTTTTAAGAAAACCCGTCTAGAGCTATTAAGTTCAAGACTGACTCCTTCTATAACACAGTACCAACTTGGAACAAAATAGGTCTCTCAATAAAAAGGTATATTTCGAGACTTGGTTCATCAAAAGCAAACCTTGTTAGTGTAAACTGGGAGGAAACGATGATAGATAACACCTTCCTACACCCTTACGTCCCAAGAGTCAGAACTGTTTTTTCCTTGAATAGAATTTAAGAGGAGTTACGTGTTTAAAAACATGGCAATCTCTTTTTTGTTTAAAGATATTCGAACTAGAAACAAAGCCAAGCGAAGCGTAATATTGTCGGGTCCACTTAATGAAATCCTTACCTGGGTCAATCTTCAAAGCATGATTATTTTCAATTTCCGAAAGAAAATGCACACATTGATTACTCGCAGAGCTAAAATTTCTACCTTATTTGGAGAGCCTGAACCTATTTAGTATAGCGCTAAAACAATTACAACAAAAGGATAGTAGATTAGGTAGATATAATTTTTTTTTGTGCCAAAAATTCATTATCATGACCTGTTCTCTGATCAGAACCGACAAAAAAAAAAGTATATTTCCAAAATGTGCGCGGAGAACATCACTTGCTACAGGGTACCTAAATACTAAATCATTAAGCTTACAAATCTATATTTTTATTCATAATTTGGAATACGAGGACATATTATTTTTGTCATCTTAACTTTTGTCACGATAAAAACTTCATTACCATGTGCAGATTTATTTGTGTTTGAGGTAGTCGTAATTTCCTTTGATCTCGCTGCAAAACGCCGTCATTTCTCTCGCCGCGTGTCAATCGATCGGCGGACGTTGTGTACTGTGTGGATGTGTCTACGTTTTTGCGACAAAATCAGATCGAAGTGCGTAATTTGGTGTTTCAACCAGTTTATTCTTCATTACACGGCCTGAATTATTGAGTTAAGTTTATGTTATATCTTTAACTGTTTGCTTTATAACCATTACTCTCAAGTAGTGTTAGGTAACCATAAAAGCTTTTATGAGAAAAGGCGGGAAAGATGCAAGTTTTTCTCAAATATATTTGATTTTTTCATTACCAGGCCCTTCATTACCGTCTTTACCGTAACCTTTTTGAGGCTACGGTAATGAAGTTGCCGCGACGGAGATGAGAAACTCTTTTTTACGTTTTTATTTTTTTAGAATTGATAAATAAGTATCAGCAGTTAATGCTCAAATACTTTTCTGTATGTTAATGTGCATGTAAAATATTTATTTCCCATTAATTAGAAGAATTAAATGTAGTGTTTTTGTTGACTTCCAGTGGTTGGTAATCGGATTATATAAAGGGCCCTGGAGAGCCTCTTCCATTCCTCCATATTGAAGTCCCAGGAGGCTCCAACTGCATTCACTTTGTGTTGTACGCGTTCAGGTTTTAACAGGTCTGCCACGTCGACGTTGCCCGCTTGGCTGCCACATGAAGACAATCTTGGCTAGGTCGTCGTCGTTTTAGCGTAGAGTGTGCCCAATCCAACTCCATTTACGGTGAGCAATTTCCTCTGCGACTGGTGACTGCCTGGGTATAGACTACAGTAGATACCTAGTATGAATACAACGATTTATTTACGAAAACTTGGATTTTATTCGACAAGGTTTTAGTTGCCTTCCATTACTCATAGCCGTACAACAACACTGGCTTTTCGAGCGAGATGAAGAGTGAGATTTTGATAAGTTGGGTAAGGATGTTGGTTTTCCAAACAGGTTTTAACTGAGCGCATACACCTTTGGCTTTCTTTATCCTGTCCCGCCGTCAACGTCCTCGTCTGAGCCACCACTGTTGGTAATGGTGCAGTGGTGCTGCCCCGAAATTGCTGCTATAGAAAATTGAAAGTAAAAAACATCACTGTTTGACTTTTGCGATTATTTTTATCGGGTCTGCTCGTGAACCACTTTGCAGGTGCTGTGGATGCAGAAAGCTTTGATGATGTTGACCTGTTTTACGTGGTAAACCCCTCCTTCTTAGCGTTGCCCGCATCGCACTCCATTTTACGGTGTCAAACGCCTTTTTAAAATCAACGAAGTTATGTACAACTCAAACTGCAGTTCTACGCATTGCTCTATCAGTATCCGGAGCGTGTTTATTTGGTCAGCACATGAGCGCCGAAGGCAAAAACTAGCTTGCTCTTCGCGTAAGGTTCGTTTTATGTGAGGTGACATCCTGCCCAGCAGGTTCTTAGCTAGAACCTTTGCAGCAGAAGAAAGTATTGTTATGCATCACCAGTTGTCGTTCTTCGGAACTTAAATCAACAGCCCTTGTTTCGTCGTCGTCGTTGTCGTCGTATTTTGTGGGTGCTTGATCATCACATTCCCAGATTCGTGCTATGAAAGGGTGCAGTGCAATATTTCAGATGATCGCACTGCGTATTCCATAGGCAGCTCTACGTTAATGTTGTCAAAACTAGAAGATTTTTCCGGATTAAAGTTGGCAATAGTTTTAACAACTTAGTGTATAGTTGAGGCGGTCATAGGTCTATCAAGCAAATCGTCAGGATTCATTCTAAAACTGCTGCCCGCTTCACTAACAGCAAGTATGAGTAAACCACACTGAAATGTTCGTGCCATCTGTCTAGCTGTTTTTCAGTTGTACAAAAGAGTTGTCCATCCTTGGCTTTAAGAGGTTTCTTAGACAGAGTTGCATGCCCCCCACTAAACCGAGATGTGATGTCATACAGAGTTATTGATTTATGTTTTTTATTTCATTACCATACCCTAAATAAATCATTACCAGGTAACAGTTTCATTACCGTAACTAAGCTTTATTTATTTGTGTCAGTATCTCCTTAAATCTTAGTTCTATCAGCGTGCCTTGCACACATGTGATACATTAGGTTATAGTCTCTCGTTACCTACGCGAAAATTTTATTTTAAACGTATTTTTTTACCCTATTAAAATTTTATTACGCCTTTTGAAGATTGACCCACCTACTAGTCACCTTATGAAACTTAATGAAACAAAAACCCAGCTAACTTATGAAACAAAAACAAGTCTGGTTCTCGAATAAAACATAAATATTTACCACTACCCCTACTAATGGGCAATAGCTGCTGAGCATTTCCATCATTTGTAGAAGCGCAACCTACTAGGAACGAAACGAACAGATAAAAATTTCTCATTTGCAAAGCGAAGCATCAATATGTCGCTGTGCGAGGCTACTGCGCTCACTTAACTTAGTTATTCTTTCACTGGATATTTCACCCTCGCAAAAAAAGCGCTAGTGTTGCCGGGCGATAGTGCACTAATATCGATAGACTATCGGTAGTACCCTTTCTCAAGATAAACTTTATTGAATTATCAATACTATGGATACTACCAATAGTTTTTCATCGATATTATTGATAGTTTTGCACTTGACTATAGTAGGTTTAATACAGATGGAACTATCGATACTATCAATAGTATAGGGGTTTTCGGCAACACTAACAAGCGAGGATAATGAAATTTTGCGAAGCCTATCTTTATTTTGCTGACTGCGCGCGAATATTGTTGCGATGTTTTTGCAATGCGAATTTTTCAGCGATGTTTTACTGACTGGAATTGTTTGTTTGAGTTCTTCGCGTTGATTAGGGGATTAAGGATTTATTTACTCATGTACCTACCTACTTACGAGAGTAGGCAACAGAAGATGATTAAAAATATAACCATTTGTTTTTTTAGAAAGATTAGTTTAACCATTTGTTTATTTCGAAAGGTTTTTTAGATTCTTGAGTCTTTCTTTCAAATAGCCAACCTTTAGACGCTGACTTATAGATACATATACCTAGATACTTATAGAAAAATTTAGTAAGCTTTTACAAAACACATAGCTAAGATCATTAGGTGTAATAGGGACTAGAAAAGGACAAATCAAGTAGTGACGTAGTGGTGTGGCAAGTAGAATCATCCTAGTTTTAGTAATTCATAACCTGTATTTTAAACAATATGGTTTACGAAGTATATTTTGTCCATAGAGCGTCAGTTCTACCACAAATGGGCCCTGCTGACGGACCCTGACGACGTGGCCTCCGGCGCTAAGGGATACCTTAAGTGTGACATCAGCGTCATCGGCAAGGGAGACACCATCAAGATACCGCCTAAAAGCGAAAAGGATGAGGACGACATCGAAGCGTAAGTTGTGTTTCGTAAGGCATAGTACAGTCCCTCTTGCTCACTCATGAACAATCCAAAGATTAAGGTATAGATTTTTTTCAGACTGTAATATTTTACAGCAAATAGTTGTTACTTTTCTAGATGCAGCAACGTTTATTGAATCATACAACGTCGTTTTTGTCCGGCTTGTCGGTATCAATTACAAGAAAATCGAAACCATTAAAATAGAATTGTTAGTTAGTTAGCGTAAGAGACTATACTTTCCTATAAGTCGTTGCCGGCACGGATTCAACTCTAATATTATTTATCGCGGATATTACTTAAATCTACCACTTGGTGTCAAAAAAATAACGTAAGCAAACTTTACATTTGGATGTAATGTGGGTGAAAAGTCTTTTGTTCCGATTTCTCCTACTCCAGTTCTACGTACCTACCCACTCCAATTTTGTCGTATCGTAATGCGATTCGTCACACTCAAGACATAGTATTCTTTGCTCAAGACCGTCATACATAGCATACGCTACTGAACTGACTGACGGACTGACGGAGTTACAGAGTTCTGTTGACAGTTTGACAGACATAAACTCTACCTACACAAAACCCTTGCAAAACCCTATGCAAAACCCTGACAAGTCCAAATCAAATAAAAAAGCAATCAAACTACAGGGCAAGTAAATAAGGACGAAGTATTTTGTTTCCACCCTTGCAAACCCAAAAGTTATGGAATTATTTTATTATATTTTGTAAGTCACTGATTGAGAGCGTGCCTGGAAACGGCAGCGACCTCTTCCGGTCAATAGTTCATCAAAGCATAATCCATTTTGGGACTTTATTCCCAGTCTAGGCAGGACATAGCCTCTTCCTGAAGAAGGCTTTTCAGTGATACTGCCAACAGCACACACCCCATATATTTATCAATGGCATGCTTATGACTATCGATCTGCAGTAATTGTATCGAGTATAGAATGTGTCCTCAATTATTGGAAATAATTAAGTAATTAGTTTTCAATCTCAATTATAGTAAAAATCGATTGGTATTTCGGATGGCTAATCTACTGTTTATCTGCATGAGCTACTAGGATTATTATCTTTCGCTGCAATATACGTCCGCTATTTAGCTTTGTGTGGTAAGACCTTGTCAATGGAAGCTTAGTCTATCTAGAACACTCCGTTTTTGAGATATTAGCGTAAAATCCAAAATCGAAACTTTCACCTCTCCTGTGTAAGCAACCAGCTTATTGGGGTTTTTCACGAAAGTACGCTCAACGGCTTCGTTTTATTCTTTTTCTGGCATATTTTCCCAGTTTCATGGTCTGCATATACCCTATTCGGAGGGCCGGCCCTTACGTCCTGTATCTAGTAGGATTATTTATTCGGTGCCCATATATAACTACTTATTCTATGTTGGTGCAGTAACCTGTTGCTGCCTGACGGGGTGCCGATTGAGCGGCAACGGGCCAAGTTCATCGTGAAGATCTACCGAGCTGATGGTCTGCCCAAGATGAACTACTCCATCCTGGCCAACGTGAAGCGTGCCTTCACTGGAGAGACGCAGGACCTGGTCGACCCTTACGTCCAAGTCTGCTTCGCTGGCATGACTGTGAGTACTTAGTTTATACGTAGAAAAGGAGACTATATACAGACCTATAACTAGGTATCTATAGCGCTTTCTTGAAATCAAATTATGAAAGCAGATTCATTTTTAGACGCATTGTTAAACGTTGTTAAAAACGAGGATGAACTCCTTACGAAATAATTGCCTAGCTCCTTCTTCTGACTTTGGATTTTACTTGAATAGGTATAATTAACCGTGTGGTGCCGGCTTAGAATACCCCCTATCTTTCCCGTGGGTGTCGTTAGAAGCGACTAGGGGATTTGAGAGTTGGTGTGTATTGCTATTTTAAACGACAGGCTGACAATCTGTCACTATGGTGATACACAGTCCTCTGAATGACTCTCAAACTTTTGTCAGACGTGGTGTAAATGGCCGTTTTTATATAGTCGTTTACGCTTTGCCTACGCCGCTTGGGTTATAGGTGTAATGTATGTTCAATTGATAAACCACGTAAAATGAACTCCCAGGGTTGCACATCAGTGAAGAAGAACAGCTACACGCCCGTGTGGAACGAGCAGATCGTTTTCACGGAGATGTTCCCGCCGCTGTGCCAGCGCATCAAGATCCAGCTGCGGGACAATGACCCCGTGCACCCCAACGTCATCGGCACGCACTTCATCGACCTCAAGACCATCTCCAACGACGGGGAGAAAGGCAAGTCAACCGCCGCTGTGCCAGCGCATCAAGATCCAGCTGCGGGACAACGACCCCGTGCACCCCAACGTCATCGACCTCAAGACCATCTCCAACGACGGGGAGAAAGGTAAGGCAACCGCCGCTGTGCCAGCGCATCAAGATCCAGCTGCGGAATAACGACCCCGTGCACCCCAACGTCATCGGCACGCACTTCATCGACCTCAAGACCATCTCCAACGACGGGGAGAAAGGTCAGTCAACCGCCGCTGTGCCAGCGCATCAAGATCCAACTGCGGGATAACGACCCCGTGCACCCCAACGTCATCGGCACGCACTTCATCGACCTCAAGACCATCTCCAACGACGGAGAGAAAGGTAAGTCAACCGCCGCTGTGCCAGCGCATCAAGATCCAACTGCGGGACAACGACCCCGTGCACCCCAACGTCATCGGCACGCACTTCATCGACCTCAAGACCATCTCCAACGACGGGGAGAAAGGTAAGTCAACCGCCGCTGTGCCAGCGCATCAAGATCCAACTGCGGGACAACGACCCCGTGCACCCCAACGTCATCGGCACGCACTTCATCGACCTCAAGACCATCTCCAACGACGGGGAGAAAGGTAAGTCAATCACCGCTGTGCCAGCGCATCAAGATCAGCTGCGGGGCAACGACCCCGTGCACCCCAACGTCATCGGCACGCACTTCATCGACCTCAAGACCATCTCCAACGACGGGGAGAAAGGTCAATCAACCGCCGCTGTGCCAGCGCATCAAGATCAGCTGCGGGACAACGACCCCGTGCACCCCAACGTCATCGGGACGCACTTCATCGACCTCAAGACCATCTCCAACGACGGGGAGAAAGGTGAGTCCACCGCCGCTGTGCCAGCGCATCAAGATACAGCTGCGGGACAACGACCCCGTGCACCCCAACGTCATAGGCACGCACTTCATCGATTTCAAGACCATCTCCGACGACGGGGAAAGAGTACTTCGCAGAGATGAACATCGCGAACGACAGGGAATGCGAATTTATACTATAAACGAAAAAGCATAAAACACGCGAGCACACTTAAATCTAATACCATTAAACGAGCAATTCTTGTATCTATATTCATATGTTTATTATTGGAACGGCTTCAACGATTTTCATGAAATTTAATAATGATCTACTGTTTTAATAATTGTATTAAAAAGCCCTATCCGAACAGTGATTTTCTTCTAGCCACATTGATACGAATCATTTTACAAGTATTCGAACAGGCGGTAAAAATATCGCTCGGGAAAAATCTGTAACTTGATATGGAACGCGAATAAAAATAGTGCTAAAAAAATCGCTTTGCGGACAGGGCTTTAATCCTATTATTCAAACCGGATACCCGACGCCTACAGCCCTGAGCAAACCCGAGCGGAATCCTCGCGGTACGTGCGGGTAGGTACGCGAAAACCAATCGCTTTACAACTTATATACCAATCAGAATAAAGCTTACCCACGTGCAACGCCGGTGCCGCTAAGGTTTAGATACTTACATAGGATTTATAGCAAGTTAATTATACAGGATGAAATTTTACTAGTGACCGATAGCAAAAACTCAGGATCGGCTGGTGATAAGGAACAACTTTCCCCAAGGAACATAGGTCAAAATACTTAACTGAAATTTGCTGATCGGCAAGTTTGTATGGGAGGACCAAATTTTTTTTCGGATTTCGACCTATGTTCCTTTGGGCAAGTTGTTCCTTATCACCAGCCGATTCTGAGTTTTCGCTATCGGTCACTAGTAAAATATCACCCTATAGATAACACTAACTACTACCATTGCGATGGGTCATTAGATCATTTTATTAGGTAGTATTGAATTATCTGCAAAATATGGTAGGTACTGGAAGATAACGCTCAAGGTCCTTCTTAAATGAAAGAATAGTTAGCGTTAAAATAACTAGGATTTAATCAATGTCATACAAAGAAGAGACAATTAGGTAACGCATGGTATCCCAATATCAGAATCAAGACACGTACGGTCGATTATTAAGACCTAAAAGGTCACCTTTAACCTTAGGTCTGAGCGAAAACCGAACAAGGCGCGAAAATTTTTACTTGTTTGATTTCAATTTTTTTTTCACCTCACCAGCTTGAAAAGAACTATTTGGCTGCGTAAATTTAGTCGGCAAAGGTCGTCTTTAACCATCGTTCGAAATTCAAATCACATTTCTCAACTTGTTGAGAAAAGTAGTGGAGAAAAGTAATTTGAATTTCGAACATCTAATTTAACACTAAAGATTTCAAAAACTAGTCGTAATAAAGGCGGCGATTTCAGAACAAAATCTTCTAAATATTGACATTTTGTAAAATTTCTGAACGCATCTTTGAAAATTTGTTTGGCGGGATTATTTATAGACTAAATTCTAGGCAGTATAGTCACACCCTTCGCCTAGCCATAAAGAACAAAACCTTAAAAACATAATTTTCTTACTGGTAGAGGTGAAAAGTTGTGTGTACCACACGAAAGCAAACACATTTACAACTCATGCTTTTGAATCCCTCATTAAGCTCAGGATACTACTTTTGAATCACTCGCTACGCTCGTGATTCAATTTTAGTATCCTTCGCTACCTCGGGTTTCAAAATTAGCACTCGCAGCAAAAATCAACTTTGCTTTCTTGTTGAACAAATAACTATTTTCATTCTTACGGTTGGGCTAAAACATTAAAAGTATTACTTAGTTAGTTATCTCAGTCGTAAAGTCAATTTATTTATTGTTTGTTTTGTCATTTTTTGCTGAATATCTTGTATTTCCTTTTTTGAAACGTAATACGTGAGACACGCTCAAAACCCTTAATACTCGTACCATAAACATAAAATGTAAGAAACAGAAGGTGAGAGTGAGACGCGTTCGTGAATCGCGCGTCTCATTGCCAACGGACGGTGTGACCGTTTGTTCCCGATGTCCCTGGTGTTTGGTTCCCGGTTACCGGGGACAGCGGTATTTTATAGTACCGTCATTTGAATAGGCCATATTTGACAGCTGGCAAAATCATGTTAATGTTATGACATAAGGTCTATTTTTCTTTGTTGACATGTTTCCTAGTATGGGTTTGACAGCTGTCCAATATGGCCTATTTGAATGACCGTACTATAATAAATTAAACAAATGCTGTTGTCCCAGTAAGCGTATTCCCATTAAGGGTGAGGTAAGATGTCCCATCCTACCACACCTTGCTTTGAAGGCGAAAATGACACGTAGGTACATGCAATTTCCCCTTTGGCCCTATCCTCATAACGGACAACGGGGAGTAAAACTAATGACGTCTCGTTGTGCCCCGAGTTGTCCCCGGTACACGCTCTCAAAGGACAACGGGAACACACGGCTTATCTCAGTTGTCATCTAATATCTTACGTCTGATGTGTGTAGATAATGCCATAGGTAATGTTATCTCTTCACCAGGGTTTCTTCCAACGTTCGGGCCGGCGTACATCTACCTGTATGGCTCCACTCGCGACTACAGCCTGATCGACCAGCACGCCAACCTCAACATGGGCATGGGGGAGGGCGTTGCATACAGGGCCAGGTAATATTGCATTATTTACTAAAATATAAAGCTCTACGGCAAGACCGTTTTAACCTAAACTTCTTTGGCATGTCTATTGTGTCAGCTAACTTGTATACAGGATGTAAGGAACAGCTCTCGGATTATTGATAGGAATATTCAGACCATGAAACTGAACAACTTTACATAAAACAATATTTTAGTAGACATGCATAATAAATGCAGTCGACAGTGATTTTGTATGGGAAGTTTTTTTTTTTTTCTCCTGAATTATTTCTCTTATGGGACTTTGTTCAGTTTCCTGGTCTGAATACACGCTATCAGCACTAATGCTATCAGTATTCTGCTAGCTGTCCCTTACACCCCGTTTATAGGTAATTCTAACCGACCATCGTTGACAGGATCCTGATCTCGATCCGCACGGAGATAACGGACAGCATGGAGTGTCCAGCGTCCGAGGTGGAGGTGGAGCCAGTCCCGCCGATCACCGACTCCAGCTTCGGCAAGAACCAGGAGTTCTTCCTGTTTGCCAGCGTGTTCGACGCAAACATGATCGACAAGCGGCTCACGGACAAGCCGCTGCACTTCGAGCTGAGCATCGGCAACGCAGGGAACTGCCTCGACGGGCACAACGAGTCCGTCAAGCGCCCGCAGGATTTGGAAATTGAGGAATTAGGTTGGTGTACATAACTTAAAAGTCTCAATTGGAGCATTCCATGAAAATATTCCGCACTGGACCCTCTCATTTCTAGTATTTCCGTGTAAGATACAAGGATATCGCAAATACGGTATAATATAAAGCATTAGGACCTACAAGTTCTATAGCTGTGTATCATAAGCATAAATATAAGCTACCATACACGGCCCGTGCGGGACTAAGTAGCAATTTTCGTGGAGTGCCCCAGAATTTCAGGTCAGTTTGGGAGTTATATATTGTAAATTGTGGAGATAAATGGAGGTAAAACAGCCTATGACACTAAACAGGTCTTGAAATATAGGTATTCCGTATTTCTATGCATGCACTGTATTCTGGCCTGAGTTCCTTTCCTTTTTCCTTCCCTTATCACCGGCCCTTCCAAGTATTCAGTATCAGTCACTAGCTTGGTCACTAGTAAAATAACACGCAATTATTTACTTACCTAACTTACTTACTTACCTTAGAACCTTATTACTCCTGCACAGACGACCTGAGCGCCGACACCGGCTACTGGCAGAGCGTGACGCAGCCGACGAAGGCGTCATCTAGCGACAAGACCTGCTACTACCTGCCGTACTGGGACCACAAGCAGTGCATGCACGTGCGCAGCATCTGGCCCGACCACCGCCGCCGCATGTACAACTCCAACATGATCGCCAAGATCATCGACACTTTTGTAAGCGAATATCCCCCTTGTTAGACACACGCTAACGAGCCCCTTTTGAAAACTGTTAGATGTATTGAAAGGTAATTCGACGAAGGCGTCATCTAGCGACAAGACCTGCTACTACCTGCCGTACTGGGACCACAAGCAGTGCATGCATGTACGCAGCATCTGGCCCGACCACCGCCGCCGCATGTACAACTCCAACATGATCGCCAAGATCATCGACACTTTTGTAAGCGAATATCCCCCTTGTTAGACACACGCTAACGAGCCCCTTTTGAAAACTGTTAGATGTATAGAAAGGTGCGTCATCTAGCGACAAGACCTGCTACTACCTGCCGTACTGGGACCACAAGCAGTGCATGCACGTGCGCAGCATCTGGCCCGACCACCGCCGCCGCATGTACAACTCCAACATGATCGCCAAGATCATCGACACTTTTGTAAGCGAATATCCCCTTTGTGCACCACGATAACGAGCCCCTTTTGAAAACTGTTAGATGTATAGAAAGGTAATTCGATACATTTCCTGGAGGTTAGGCGGGGGAGGCAATTTTTAACATATTCTTCCATAGAACAATGGGTCGGAAACTAAGGTCGGAAGAAATCATTGGTTATGAAATTATTACGGCCATTGAATTTGCTGGATGTTTGACGACCAACTTTGGGGGACTCAGTTGAATAAATCACTACCTACAATTGTACCTACATGGCAAAATGCGTGCAAACTATAAAAGTAGTCCTCTGCTTCATCATCACCGATTTTTCTTTCTTTAAGAACCTGATTTGAAAACAGACAATTTTTATTTGTGGCTGTTTTGCTGTCCCACCCGTAACCGTGGATATGACCACAATAATTCCGTATTAAAAAAAATTATACCACAGTATTAAACACAGAATATTCGTGAAAGACCTCATCTCTCGTTGTTAAGGGGCCAACTCCCATGAAGTGAGGTGAAAACGAGCTACGCTTTTTCTATTTATTACATAATCTAGAACACGTTATTATCAGAATAAAATTGAATTTTGTTCTAAAAAATATGGGGAAACGCTTCCAGAAACCCAAACATCTAAGTTTATCCCAAAATACTAAGAAATAAAAATATGAAGTCGTCTCTATTTTTCACTGTTATCTATCATGACCATGGTACAATGTTGTACAAATGTTTTGCGTCAATGGTTATTGAAAATTATTAAACTTTATATGAATATTACTCACTATTCAATGTTAAACTCATCACAGATGCAACTTTTTGATAAACATACACCATTATCAAGTAATCTTGCGACAAACTTACTATTTCCGGATTCATTCTAAGGAATCAAAGGTTGATAAAAGGTATTTGTTTTGATACGTTTCCCCTGCAGTCAAAACTGACGTGGAATGGGTCATAGATAAACGCAAAATGAGACAGACCCACCAAATTGTTCATTTTTAACAATTTGTACGCATAAAATTACTTTAGCAAGAATTTTGTTGTAAAATATTTTTTTCCAACTTTCATAATGGCTTCTGTCCGATAAGACAAATTTTGCCAGTGTCAATAATTCTTTGATATCATACATCGGGACGCAAAATATGAACCAAATAGTTGTAACAATAATTGAATTATACACACGGCCTAATATTTAAATAATAAAAAGACTCTTTAAACAGCTACTCTGTATCTATTTATTTTGTAACATTGACTGGTTCCAACATTTAATGTATGGTGACACGTCTGTAAAGATACTCATTGACCGGCACGGACGCGACTTCCGAATATTATTTGAATTTCGAACCTTCCGGTAGAGGAGGGGGCTGTAGAAGCCTTAAGAGAAGCAACGCAAGTGAATATTTCTTTGTCTAATTTTTTAAATATATTTTGTCAATCTCAATCAAGCTTTGCGGAGGCACCCCTAGTATTTGCACTTTCGGAAGTGCTGTCGTCAGCAGAGGTCAAAAGCGTGACCTTGACTGAGTGATATAGCCCCTGCTGAACTGTACTGTAACCAATAAAAAAATAATGTAATACGTAGAAATCTGATAGTTGTCAATTATTTGATTGAACCCGTTATTTGTAAAATGCGTAGCAAACTGCTACGAACTATATAGCTACGCCGCCGTTATGATCAATAGTATCTCAGAACGAGAAGTCGCAGGGTCTTCTTTTGACGAAAAGTGAGCTATGCCAACTTAAGCTACTGCAACCAAGGTTCACAGTGTTGTTCGTCGGTTTGCTATCCCACTCGAAGCAGAAGAAGTTACCTATTTTAACAAAATACCCTGTTCTATTTGCTTGCTTAGGCGAGATACACACGCAACGTCCGTTTGTGCGTCATTCATTCGCTTCTCCGAGTGCGCCGTCACTTGCCAAAACCTAAAACAGTCAAATACGCGATTCGTCAAATTTGAGACTCGTCAATTCCAGTAGACAGTAACCAAAACCTAAACTAGTCAAATACGTGATTCGTCAAAACCTAAAACTGTAAACTGGTTCAAAGTAAAAACTCTTTTACATTGAAAAGTATTTAAGCTAGACTGTCAAATTCTTTGATGATGTTGTAAATCTTGATGAAACCGGCACATAGTATGACAGCTGTCAAGCTAAAAACTCGTGTATCTCTGAAATTATGCGTGCTAGACTATTAGTGTTTGAGAGAAAGTCATAGGCCTTAATGAGATCTACATATCAGGTGACAGCTGTCAAACAAAAACCTCGTTTATCTTAGAAACTACGCATGATAGACTATCAGTTTGTTTGAGAAAGTTGTGGTCCTTCATGAGGCCTACATTTATGATGACAGCTGTCAACTTTCCAAGTTGTACGTGTTTTTAGTTTGACAGCTGTCGTTTGATAGATCTCGTCAAGGCCTACCACTTTCTCAAAGAAACATATTGTCTAAGATTTTTAGTTTCCGAGATATGCGAGTTTTTAGTTTGACAGCTGTCATCATAAATGTAGGCCTCATGAAGGACCACAACTTTCTCAAACAAACTGATAGTCTATCATGCGTAGTTTCTAAGATAAACGAGGTTTTTGTTTGACAGCTGTCACCTGATATGTAGATCTCATTAAGGCCTATGACTTTCTCTCAAACACTGATAGTCTAGCACGCATAATTTCAGAGATACACGATACACGAGTTTTTAGCTTGACAGCTGTCATACTATGTGCCGGTTTCATCAAGATTTACAACATCATCAAAGAATTTGACAGTCTAGCTTAAATACTTTTCAATGTAAAAGAGTTTTTACTTTGAACCAGTTTACAGTTTTAGGTTTTGACGAATCACGTATTTGACTAGTTTAGGTTTTGGTTACTGTCTACTGGAATTGACGAGTCTCAAATTTGACGAATCGCGTATTTGACTGTTTTAGGTTTTGGCAAGTGACGGCGCACTCGCTTCTCCACCCTACATTCATACGCATATGGATTATGTCAAACGGCATTGCACAACACTGCGTGGACGGATGCGTCTGTCAAACCATTTGACATAAACCGTATTCGTATGAAAATAAGGTGGAGAATCGAACAAACGACGCACAAACAGACGTTACTATGTGTTTCTCGCAGGGCGTTTGTCCACCGCTGCCGTCACCGAGAACGATATGACTGCGTCGAAGCAGCGGTACATACATTTACTTCCGGCGTTTTCTTTTCTTCTTTTCCACCGCCGTCGCCAGCGATCGCCGTCACGTCATATTAAACTTGGCCCGAAATAATCTGGTTCTCGGTGACGTGACGGTGACGGCGGTGACAAACGCCCTTAGCTACACGATACACTGTATTACAGGAGGAGGGTTTGCACGAGACCCAGCACGCCATCGAGAGCGACGTGGGCTCGGAGTGCGTGGCGGCGCTGAAGAAGGCGCTGGACGCCGCCAACGGCGCGTGCGCAGCGTACGTGCGCCACATGACCAACGCGCCGCCCATCGGCAACACCAAGTTCGACCGCGAGCGACAGAAGATGTGCATCTATGAGATTGTAAGCTTTATTCTGTGGTAGAGCCTTTAACCAACGGCGCGTGCGCAGCGTACGTGCGCCACATGACCAACGCGCCGCCCATCGGCAACACCAAGTTCGACCGGGAGCGACAGAAGATGTGCATCTATGAGATTGTAAGCTTTATTGGTCTAGAGCCTTTAACCAACGGCGCGTGCGCAGCGTACGTGCGCCACATGACCAACGCGCCGCCCATCGGCAACACCAAGTTCGACCGCGAGCGGCAGAAGATGTGCATCTATGAGATTGTAAGCTTTATTCTGTGGTAGAGCCTTTAACCAACGGCGCGTGCGCAGCGTACGTGCGCCACATGACCAACGCGCCGCCCATCGGCAACACCAAGTTCGACCGCGAGCGGCAGAAGATGTGCATCTATGAGATTGTAAGCTTTATTCTGTGGTAGAGCCTTTAACCAACGGCGCGTGCGCAGCGTACGTGCGCCACATGACCAACGCGCCGCCCATCGGCAACACCAAGTTCGACCGCGAGCGACAGAAGATGTGCATCTATGAGATTGTAAGCTTTATTCTGTGGTCTAGACTCTAGAGCCTTTAACCAACGGCGCGTGCGCAGCGTACGTGCGCCACATGACCAACGCGCCGCCCATCGGCAACACCAAGTTCGACCGCGAGCGACAGAAGATGTGCATCTATGAGATTGTAAGCTTTATTCTGTGGTCTAGACTCTAGAGCCTTTAACCAACGGCGCGTGCGCAGCGTACGTGCGCCACATGACCAACGCGCCGCCCATCGGCAACACCAAGTTCGACCGCGAGCGACAGAAGATGTGCATCTATGAGATTGTAAGCTTTATTCTGTGGTCTAGACTCTAGAGCCTTTAACCAACGGCGCGTGCGCAGCGTACGTGCGCCACATGACCAACGCGCCGCCCATCGGCAACACCAAGTTCGACCGCGAGCGGCAGAAGATGTGCATCTATGAGATTGTAAGCTTTATTGGTCTAGAGCCTTTAACCAACGGCGCGTGCGCAGCGTACGTGCGCCACATGAGCAACGCGCCGCCCATCGGCAACACCAAGTTCGACCGCGAGCGACAGAAGATGTGCATCTATGAGATTGTAAGCTTTATTGGTCTAGAGCCTTTAACCAACGGCGCGTGCGCAGCGTACGTGCGCCACATGACCAACGCGCCGCCCATCGGCAACACCAAGTTCGACCGCGAGCGACAGAAGATGTGCATCTATGAGATTGTAAGCTTTATTCTGTGGTAGAGCCTTTAACCAACGGCGCGTGCGCAGCGTACGTGCGCCACATGACCAACGCGCCGCCCATCGGCAACACCAAGTTCGACCGCGAGCGACAGAAGATGTGCATCTATGAGATTGTAAGCTTTTCGTAGTCTACACGTAGTCAAGTATAGAGTGCAAGTATCGCCCCGCGCTGTATTGTCAAACGTATGCAAGCAGTTGTTCCATAGATACCTACGTCAATGAGAAGTAATAGAAGTTCAATAGTGTTGTCACTACCATTGGACATATTATGCTACTGATGGACAGAGAGGTTGTGTTCTTACTGCTACCCGTTCTTACTTTATAGCTTGCCTATAACAGTCAAAAAACTCAAATAACATGAATTTTCACTCTAGCGTAGACGTTTGTATGACCGAGCCTTAAAACTGTTGCTACACATTTTCTACGCCGTAGCCCGATAATGGCTACGGGGCGATAAAAGAGCAGCGTTACGCACTTCATAAATAATTGAACACCAAATTGTTGAAACACTTCCTGTATTATAGATTTTATATTTGTTGTTTTTGTATACAGGATCAAATAGCCTCGATGTCTCGGAGTCTAAAAGCTCTGATCACCAAGCACTCGATCAAGGACCGGCTGCGCACGGCGTACACATATCTGAACAAGTTGAAGCAGATTTGCGAAGATGTAAGTAGATACTATGTGATGCCGGCTATACTGTATGATGCTGGCTTAGAATAGCATCACCTCAAATTCTACCTGTGGGCCGTGAACGTGGTAAAAAGCGACTAAAAGATAATCATCCAGGAAAAAGCAGTAGAAGCCTATAAATGCAAGAAGATGTTGCATTTATAGGGATGCCTATAAATGCCTTGCACTGCGCTCGCCAATCTGCTTGCCAAGCGTGGTGAGTAGGTACTGCAAGTGGTAAGAGGCCCTGTCTTGTGGCTGTGATGGAAGTAGATAGTTACTTCACAAAATAGAGAAACGGCGCGCGGGGAGTTACTTCAACTTTTTACTACTTCCTTTGGCAGAGCTAATTTTAAGGAAGTAAAAACAATATAAGCCAATACAAGGGCAATATAACAGCTATATTGTTCAAGCTTAAACGTAAAAGGATATCAGAAGGGTTAAATGAACCTCATATTCATTACATTTTCATTATTATGGCGCATGTGAACTTTAGAATCAGGCTTAATAACTCGGATCAACAGTAGCCGTGTAGAGCCTTTGTAAAACCGTGTTTGTTTGTTTAGGCCCAACACGCAATGCCGGATGTTTTCATCTGGATGATAAGTAACGGCAAGCGGCTGGCTTACCACCGGATACCCGCGAGGGACATCATTTATTCCGACCATGCCGATGAGTGTGGAAAGCATTGCGGCAAAATGCAAACTCTCTTCTTGAAGGTAAGTGAATCGAAACAAATTCTCCGAGACCGAAATTATTGAAATATTAGTTTAATTTTTGTTAGGTCTTTTGACAAAGTTAAATCTGTAATTATTGGTACAAGTATAAATTTTAGTCTTCAGAATATTCTGCACATAGTTCTGCATACTAGTGACGAGAATTACAAATTGCAGTGGCCAGGAAAGAAAGCATCTACTCCTAGCGGTTGGACTATACCCGCCAAGATTTGCGTGTATCTTTGGCTCGGGGTTCTGCAAGACAAGCAACATTACATCGATGGGCTGCCGCAGGGATACGAAGTCAGTTCTGAGCTAAAAAACGCGTCTAAGCCGCGCTCGAATGCGCCGTCAACCATATTCTACGCAGAAAAGCATGTAAGTGCAAAATTTAAGCAGGTTTCTGCAACTTTTTTCATAGACGAAGGTAGACTATAGCAAGACATTTCATTATATTTTTTCAGACATTTCAAATGCGAGCTTATATTTATCAAGCGAGATCTCTGATTGGTTCAGATTCTTCAGGTTTATCGGATCCATTCGCTAGAGTGGTAATAAATGAGAGTTCCGCTACAACTCAAGTAATTGACGAGACACTCAGCCCCACCTGGGACGAACTCTTGGTTTTTGAAGACATACTGCTGTACAGTACCATTGAACAGATAAAAGCAGATCCTCCTACGATAGTCATTGAGATATTTGATCAAGATAAAGTGGGAAAATCAGAATTCATTGGCCGCACACTTGCGAAGCCTCACGTCAAAGCCTTCGAAGATACCTACGATACACCTTCTTTAGAGTGGCATGAAATCACTCGTGGGGACGACCGTGCAGGTGAATTGTTAGCAACATTCGAATTACTCGAGATTCCTGCAAAGCATGACGCTTCAATATTACCCGAGCTACCCACGCCGAGAGAAGCTAACGGGAAAACTCCGCACGACGCAAACAAAGGGCCAATACTGCCGGTCCCGAGGGGGATACGCCCCACTTTATCAAAATATCGCATCGAAGTTTTATTCTGGGGATTACGCGATCTAAAACGTGTTCACCTTTTGACCGTAGATAAACCAAGAGTTGATATTGAATGTGCTGGAAATATCCTGTATTCAACGGTGATTCAAAATGCAAAGCGTAATCCTAATTTCACGAATCCTGTGAAGTTTGTAGACGTTGAACTCCCTGACCAAGATTTATACAGGCCACCTTTGACTATTCGTGTACTTGACTGCCGTAGCTTTGGACGTATTACACTGGTTGGTACTCATACTATAAACTCAATTCATAAATATATTTACACACCTATGAGCAAACGAGAGAAAGAAATAGAAGACAGGAAAAAATCATTGATCCAGCTTCAAAATGTTGACTTACGTGCAAATTGCATCGTACAAGATGACGTCTTTACAATAGAGAACGAAAAAGAAAACTGTCCGTTGCTAAATCGAGAGGGACGTAGTGCCATTACATATGGATCTGGGGTAAAGCAGCCTGTCCGAAAGAAGACTACAAAACGCGAGTCCATAAAGAAGAGGAAGCAAAGTACTGATTCAGTACTAGATGGCGATGAAAGGAGTAAGGATTGGTGGACTAAATACTTTGCTTCTGTGGAGACGATGATTGAGGAAGAGAAGGAGGCTAAGAAAGAGAGGCAAGGCTTTCTGCACGCTCCGCAGTTGATGTTTGTGGACGAAATCCGATCGCCTCGTGAGGAAGTGCATTCGCCGCGGCCTGATCGAGACCGTACCAAGAGGCAAAAACCATTATCGCCGAAAGTTAAAGTGAGCCCGACTATACCTAAAAAGAACGAAATACCAGCTACTTGTTTGACGAAGGTGAGCTTTGAAATTAAAAAGATAATATATGATAAATAGATGACTATTGCAATATTTTTGCAATAAAGCTCAGAAGTAGGTACTCCAATGAGTGGCACCAAAAGAAAAGAATATTATAATTTTTAATTTTAGTATAATTTTCGTACAATACCGTTTTCGTTCGGCAAATTCTGGGTGGGGCCAAAATTGATTATTACATTTAATGCGGCTTCCTTTGACAGATATATCCCCATGAGCTTGAAGCAGTTCCGGAGTATGATGAATTTAAGGAATGGTTACATTCATTTGAGTTGTATAGGGGTAAAAAGACCGGCGATGAATCTGAGGATGAAAACAGAGTTGTGGGTGTATTCAAAGTAAGTACCTGCGTACTTATCTCATCGTAATCATGTCAGTCAGATTATCAAAATACTATTTATCGTCAATATCTAATTTTCAATTCTTCACACAGGGCGCCATAAAGGTGTACAAGTGGCCGCTGCCAAAAGGAATAGACGATCACACTGTAATGGGATTTGACCCGAATTACGGTTTCTTCCAAGGCGTTCCCAATAACGACCCCATTCATGTGCTAGTCAGAGTATACATTGTGAAAGCGACAGATCTACACCCGATGGATTTAAACGGCAAAGCAGACCCATACATTGTGTTGCACCTAGGTTCGAAAAGGATAAGCGATAAGGAAAACTACGTTTCTAAACAACTTAACCCGGTGTTTGGAAAATGTTTTGAAATCGAGGCAACATTCCCGCAAGACTCCATGTTGACGATTCAAGTGCTTGACTGGGACTTACTTGGGTCTGATGATTTGATCGGGGAGACAAAGATTGACCTGGAAAATCGCTTCTACAGTCGTCATCGAGCAACTTGCGGACTACCGATGAAATACGAAGAGTAAGTATGCTCTGCAACCTATAATCAAGTAACGATATTTGAGTGTGTTTCTAGTTAAAACAGAAATAACGTTTCCAGGCAAGGATTCAATCGATGGCGAGACGCACTGAAACCGACACAAATCTTGGCAAAGCTTTGCAAAGATGGAAAATTGGATCCACCCGTTTACGAGTACGGAAAAGTGAAGGTTGGACGCACAGTTTTTACCATGCCAATCGACGACCCCGAGCTGTTCTCCGACCCTGACACGCTGGAAGAACAGATGGCATTAGTGGTACTGCGTCGATGGCAAGAAGTTCCGAGGGTTGGCACTAAGTTAGTCACAGAGCACGTGGAAACTAGACCACTCTACAATCCAAGCAAACCAGGTAGCACCCATACATTTGTGTCAGTTCATTCTAAATCGCGCCACGATATTATTATGACGTCGCGCGGCAATTTCAAATCCTACTATTAAAACTGTACTCGATGATTAACCAAATACTTTTTTCAGGCATTGAACAAGGTAGGTTGGAGATGTGGGTAGACATGTTCCCTATGGATATGCCGTTGCCTGGACCTCCTCTTGATATATCGGCACGTAAGCCCAAGTCGTATGAAATGAGAGTAATTATCTGGAACACGGACGACGTAGTTCTGGAAGACGATGCTTTCTTCACAGGAGAGAAGATGTCCGATATCTATGTGAAAGGGTGCGTAACAAAAATGTGAACTTATCTTCCATAGCAACATTTAAAATCGGTACCAAAAGATGATAAAACCAATAATCGTTTGTTTTTAGGTGGGTAAAAGGACCGGACGATTGTCAATGCACAGATATCCATTACCGTTCTTTGACCGGCGAAGGAAACTTCAACTGGCGTTTCATCTATCCGTTCGACTACCTGGAGGCCGAGGAGCGTATAGTGATCTCTCGCAAGGAATCCGTGTTTTCCTGGGATGAGACTGAGTGCAAGATACCGGCCAGACTGGAGTTGCAGGTCTGGGATGCTGACCACTTCTCCGCTGATGATTTTCTGGGTAAGATAGATCGGTAGCCGCTTGAAAGGCATGTGTTTTCCACGGCGACACATAACCTGTAGGTTTTTAAAAATGTAAATTTAATGGATAGCAAATATAGATTATTAATTTTATTTCCTTTCAGGGGCTATAACCCTGGATTTGAACAGATTCCCGCGCGGCGCAAAATCATCAAAGCTGTGTACGTTGGAAATGTTACAAAATGACGGCACCGTTCCGATGGTCAACATCTTCAAGCAGAAACGTGTGAAAGGCTGGTGGCCATTCTACATAAAACGCGACACGGAGGAGATGGAGTTAACGGGAAAGGTGGAGGCTGAGATACACCTGCTGACCAAGGAAGAGGCTGAGAAGGTGCCAGCGGGGCTCGGCCGCAATGAGCCAGACCCACTAGATAAGCCCAAGTAAGTCAGTCAACTTTACAGGGAGGGTTAACTTGTGCTACGCTAGTCTCATGGAAACCTGCGAAATAGCGAACATTTAAAGAAAATACTTACTCACATCAATCTCACACGGTCAATCTTGTTTTCAGCCGGCCGGACGCATCGTTCATGTGGTTCCTGAACCCACTCAAATCTATCCGGTACATCATCTGGCACAACTACAAGTGGACGATCCTCAAGGCCACCGTGGTCATCCTGGTCGCCCTCATGTTCTTCCTGCTCATATACGCCGTTCCCGGATACTCTGTCAAGAAGCTTCTTGGAGCCTAAGTTAAACTGATCTCGAACAAGTCCACATATTTGTGGCGCTATCTTGATAAGCATATCTATTCTATTATTCATATTATCAGTGTTATATTATTATAAAACATATTTTGGGAGTTTATTATATTACTAGTATAATCGTGGACTACTAGGGTCCTCTGTTTTACCTACGTTTTAACCGGTGTCTGTAACATTTTTTTCGAACAGGCAAGATATTAGAAAGTTGCACCTACCAAGGTATTCTTGCAGTGTGTGCATGAGTGAGGATATTTAGTGAGGTAGGAATATTTGGAAAGTGATAGTTTTTCAACAGATAGATACTTCATGGCTATGTCACGAGAAGGGAGATTCCAATATGATAAAGTTTGGAACTTTGTATCTTTTATCCATTTCTGAAACATGTACTCTTTGAAATTTGGCCATTCTGTTCTGAGACATTTTTTATCTCACCGCACTACCAATGCGGACTGCTTAGGTTAAGGACTGGCAGCTGCTGCGTTTAGAAGCGAGCAGCTAAAATTGCATAAAATCTGTGAAATTAATGCGAATAAATCTATCCGGTACAAAAGTGTGAAAATTTTGTAACTTGCGTGGCATACCTACATGCTAGCTTTTACAACATTTACGCAACTTCAGCGGCTCACTGCTTCTTAACGCAACGGAGAGCATGTACCAGACTTTGACCTAAATAGTCTCAAGTATTATTGATTTCTTTACAAAATCACTTTGGTTTAAATGTACATAGACACTTTTTTGTGACGTAGCCTTTGGGTAAGGAACTTCGAATCTGTATTTATTTTTAGACCTACAATTTACCTTTACTTAAAGTACCAACATAGCGTGAAACCCTGTAGTCGTATATTTAATGATTACCTATACAGGATGTAAAAAATCACCTGCAAATATTTTAAAAGATCATCACATGACACGAATCGACCAATGCTCTTTGGGGAAAGTTGCTCGGTTTCACCCAAAATATTTGCAGCATTTTTTTTACGCCTTATATTCAATTTGTGTAAACATATCGCTTTTATAGATGTTTACCCCTGTACTAAACATTGACATACAATTATATGATCCAATTCAAGAATTATTTTAAGAATGAAATAAATATTTACCTAAATTATATTAGAATTATTATTTCATATTATCTATCACATCATATACCTACATATTTGTATTTTCGTAGCTAGTTACCTAATACTGGTTACGAAAGTGCACGAAGGGATATTTTTCCTAGTAATGTGTGCGGAATAAAATCTCGACAAAAATAGAAATGAGCTTATAGATAAATACTGTTTTTTTTTTTCAATTATAATATACCGTGTCGACCAGTGGACTGTTGTGGCTGTAAAGAAGAAGAATTAGAACATAGGTACATAATGTAGGAAAAAAATAACTTTTACAATTTGCAATGTAGAGGTAGGTACTTACTTATGTTACGGCTGTCGGAAAATATGTAAACTTTATCCTCCGAATTAGTGATTTAATAATTTTTTTTCAGTCTTTATTAGCATTAGTGTCTCGACACACTACGACCGAAATTACGCGACCGAATTCGCCGCAATCACGCCAGCAATGTTATTTGCATTACGGATGACTTCAGCAGAAATTCCGTCGCCGAATTTCAGTCCGAAGTAATTCAGCATGATTTGTACGTAATTTCGGCGCTTATAGTGACCGATAACCCCGAAAACTGACGGAACGGAACTCAAGCGCCGAATTTCGGTCGTAGTGTGCCTACACAGACTACATATAGGTACACTTCTTTTTAGGGTGAGAATCCACCAGAGCTGTGCGAGGTAGCGAGGCGGTGAGCGAAGAAAAAATCCACCAATAGAATCACTTCATTTTCCTAGCCTCGCTCAGCTCAGCTCTGGTGGAATAGGGTTGAGCGAAGCGAGGCCATTCTACATACAAAACAAGCGAGAAATGTGTGCGAGGAATGCGTTGCGAGGAATGCGTTAATGTGTAGCGAGGAATGCGTTGCGAGGAATGCGTTGCGAGAAATGTGTTGCGAGGTTTCCACTACATCGCATTCCCCCCGCTGACACATTTCACAGCTTCGCAACGCATCCTCGCTCCGCACATTAATGCGCATTTTGACAGCTCCGCTACGCATCCTCGTACGACACATTTTACTCGCACAGCTCTGGTGGAAACCCCTACACATTTCCACAGCACAGCTACGCATCCTCGTACGACACATTTTACTCGCACAGCTCTGGTGGATTCTCACCCTTAGGGTTCCGTACTTTAAAAGGTTAAAAACAGAACCCATATAGGATCACTTTGTTGTCCGTCTGTCTGTCTGTCATTCTGTCAAAACCCTTTATCTCAGGAACGCGTAATCGAGTTGAAATTAAAACCGTATACTCAAGTCTATGGTAGCTAGTAGTTGTGAAAAAATCAAGCACCTAATAAAGTTATTATTAAGCTAAAACTTATACAACTTCTCGAGATGTGTTGAAAAATATATCGCATTGATTTGCTCTGACGCGACGGTCCAGCGGGCTGACTATCTAATTTTCATCGGCATCGTAATTGGCTTCATGTCAATAAAGACGAAAAAATTGTCTCGATTCCATATAGTCACTTAAGGGCCACCGCACACAGACAGCCGTTTTTCGCTCGCTCATATCGCTCGACCATTTGCGCCTGTGCCGCCGCCGGCGCAGACAGAGCACATGTATTTGGCTAGGCGACCATGAGAAGTTTTTTCATTTGAGCCAATGTCGACTTTTTTTCGATTATTATAGGGTTAATTTTCGTATATCTCGTGAAAAGTTCGTGCGACTAACGTCCGCTCTGTCTGTCTCGGCGCAAAAGGTCGCGCGACGCGGAGTGGAAAATCGGCCGTCTGTGTGCGGCGGGCAAAAAATCGCTATCATAGAATAGCGCTGTCCGTTTCAGTCAAATATAGGGTCGGCATAGTCTAATAAAACATGGTCTTACATTCCCAGAGAAACACAAGCCAACGTCACTAGTATTGCCACTTTATTTCAATAAAATACGTTATGGGGTAAATTCAATCTCAGAAAAATGAGTTAGAATATTTCTGAATAATTTTATAATTTAGATTTACGTGTGTATTAACTTGAACTTTACAACACTTAAATTGTATTTATTAGTTATATGATTTACAAAAATAATCATAAGAGTAGGTAATTTTGGTAACCCACAAGCATGATGACGTAGGCTTGTGTTAGTCACGTGGTTCACGAGTCTCGGAATGGAATACCAGGCGGAGTATCTTATTATACCATGAGGGTCAGAAAAGGAAAAGTAACAGCTCTAATATTCTGAAATTGCTAATTTTTAGAGACCACTGTTAGGACGAAGACGACATGGAATAAAGACTATTATAATTAAATTTCCAATGCTTTGCGTAGTGCAAATTGCTCATTAGTTTATCTTACGAGTTACGTAGGTAATTTATACAGTGGGACGGTAATCTTTTAAAAAAAGAACTAAAATACTGAACAAATGGTTTTATTGTTTGTTTAAATCGTCGCCTCATCAACAACAAAATCATAAAACCGCAGATGTTAAATCAACAGAGACAAGTATAATTTTTTCCCAATCATTTGTTCTGCACCATACCCATAAAACAACAATTACTGTAAAACTTTAAAATAAATTAATTATTAAGGGTAATCTGTCACATTGTGACTATGATTACTATAGGCTTAAAGGTATGACGCAGAACAAATTAAATTCTACACATCTAAGTATAATCTATGGATTCTAGAATGTGCTCGATTTTATTTTTAAGTTAGTTCAAATACGTTTCGAATACCTACACGATAAGGCGTTTTAAAATCTTAAAATAAAAATAAATTATAAAATACGAGTAAGTTTAGAAATGTTCTCAATAAATTGCAGAAGTATCAACTTAAACTTGTCAATATTAAAGCTACCCTAACATGGTCGTAATATAATTACTACCAAGTTACGCAGGACTATACTATTGTTTTATGTAAACCTTTATAAGGCAGAAGGACTCATATTCCAACTTTTATTTTGAAAATTGAATCCTGTGTAGTAAAAATTATGTAAAATTCATTACATGTAGCTAAATGGCTGCAAAGATAAAACTGCATTGAGCAGACTGGATAATAATACCTACGCATTACACATAGTTTTAGGGCTTTCTTTTATCCCCTGTAAAATTGCTCATTTGCTATCATCTTAAAGGGAGAATAATAATTTCAAATCGGTTATATACATGTAACTCGTAATACAAAATATTTATATCCCGGGGTAGTATCCATGTTATAACGTGACAAATTCTGGCGACCTCCGTACACTCCCCTGTGATATCCCTAGACTAGAGATAATAATAATCAATTTCAAGCCAGTTCCGGACGATATTCTTTTTTAAATTAAGTATAGCATGTTTATTAATCAATTGACCGCTATAGTCCAGTCATGACATGACATAACAGTCAATGAAAGGAGTCCACTACGTTTGTCTGTAATAGCTGCAGAGTACCAAAGTAAATCCAAATCTGCAGTAGTGGAATAAACAACCATTTTTGTGATGCTACTTCAACTACTGCCAAATTGGCTCGACTCTACATAACCGCTATCTTCAACTTAAGAATAAATCATCATCCGCCCTCTTGCTGTGAGACAACCTTGTCAAACAAGTGAAATGCCCCATGAAATTCTCACATTATGGTCATACAAAATCTGTTTATCACGAGAGAAAATCAAATGCACACGGATACAAGACCTACACAGGACACACAACCAGCAGATTTGTGCAAAACACCAGAGCTGTGCGAGGTAGCGAGGCGGTGAGCGAAGAAAAAATCCACCAATAGAATCACTTCATTTTCCTAGCCTCGCTCAGCTCAGCTCTGGTGGAATAGGGTTGAGCGAAGCGAGGCCATTCTACATACAAAACAAGCGAGAAATGTGTGCGAGGAATGCGTTGCGAGGAATGCGTTAATGTGTAGCGAGGAATGCGTTGCGAGGAATGCGTTGCGAGAAATGTGTTGCGAGGTTTCCACTACATCGCATTCCCCCCGCTGACACATTTCACAGCTTCGCAACGCATCCTCGCTCCGCACATTAATGCGCATTTTGACAGCTCCGCTACGCATCCTCGTACGACACATTTTACTCGCACAGCTCTGGTGGAAACCCCTACACATTTCCACAGCACAGCTACGCATCCTCGTACGACACATTTTACTCGCACAGCTCTGGTGGATTCTCACCCTTAGGGTTCCGTACTTTAAAAGGTTAAAAACAGAACCCATATAGGATCACTTTGTTGTCCGTCTGTCTGTCTGTCATTCTGTCAAAACCCTTTATCTCAGGAACGCGTAATCGAGTTGAAATTAAAACCGTATACTCAAGTCTATGGTAGCTAGTAGTTGTGAAAAAATCAAGCACCTAATAAAGTTATTATTAAGCTAAAACTTATACAACTTCTCGAGATGTGTTGAAAAATATATCGCATTGATTTGCTCTGACGCGACGGTCCAGCGGGCTGACTATCTAATTTTCATCGGCATCGTAATTGGCTTCATGTCAATAAAGACGAAAAATTGTCTCGATTCCATATAGTCACTTAAGGGCCACCGCACACAGACAGCCGTTTTTCGCTCGCTCATATCGCTCGACCATTTGCGCCTGTGCCGCCGCCGGCGCAGACAGAGCACATGTATTTGGCTAGGCGACCATGAGAAGTTTTTTCATTTGAGCCAATGTCGACTTTTTTTCGATTATTATAGGGTTAATTTTCGTATATCTCGTGAAAAGTTCGTGCGACTAACGTCCGCTCTGTCTGTCTCGGCGCAAAAGGTCGCGCGACGCGGAGTGGAAAATCGGCCGTCTGTGTGCGGCGGGCAAAAAATCGCTATCATAGAATAGCGCTGTCCGTTTCAGTCAAATATAGGGTCGGCATAGTCTAATAAAACATGGTCTTACATTCCCAGAGAAACACAAGCCAACGTCACTAGTATTGCCACTTTATTTCAATAAAATACGTTATGGGGTAAATTCAATCTCAGAAAAATGAGTTAGAATATTTCTGAATAATTTTATAATTTAGATTTACGTGTGTATTAACTTGAACTTTACAACACTTAAATTGTATTTATTAGTTATATGATTTACAAAAATAATCATAAGAGTAGGTAATTTTGGTAACCCACAAGCATGATGACGTAGGCTTGTGTTAGTCACGTGGTTCACGAGTCTCGGAATGGAATACCAGGCGGAGTATCTTATTATACCATGAGGGTCAGAAAAGGAAAAGTAACAGCTCTAATATTCTGAAATTGCTAATTTTAGAGACCACTGTTAGGACGAAGACGACATGGAATAAAGACTATTATAATTAAATTTCCAATGCTTTGCGTAGTGCAAATTGCTCATTAGTTTATCTTACGAGTTACGTAGGTAATTTATACAGTGGGACGGTAATCTTTTAAAAAAAGAACTAAAATACTGAACAAATGGTTTTATTGTTTGTTTAAATCGTCGCCTCATCAACAACAAAATCATAAAACCGCAGATGTTAAATCAACAGAGACAAGTATAATTTTTCCCAATCATTTGTTCTGCACCATACCCATAAAACAACAATTACTGTAAAACTTTAAAATAAATTAATTATTAAGGGTAATCTGTCACATTGTGACTATGATTACTATAGGCTTAAAGGTATGACGCAGAACAAATTAAATTCTACACATCTAAGTATAATCTATGGATTCTAGAATGTGCTCGATTTTATTTTTAAGTTAGTTCAAATACGTTTCGAATACCTACACGATAAGGCGTTTTAAAATCTTAAAATAAAAATAAATTATAAAATACGAGTAAGTTTAGAAATGTTCTCAATAAATTGCAGAAGTATCAACTTAAACTTGTCAATATTAAAGCTACCCTAACATGGTCGTAATATAATTACTACCAAGTTACGCAGGACTATACTATTGTTTTATGTAAACCTTTATAAGGCAGAAGGACTCATATTCCAACTTTTATTTTGAAAATTGAATCCTGTGTAGTAAAAATTATGTAAAATTCATTACATGTAGCTAAATGGCTGCAAAGATAAAACTGCATTGAGCAGACTGGATAATAATACCTACGCATTACACATAGTTTTAGGGCTTTCTTTTATCCCCTGTAAAATTGCTCATTTGCTATCATCTTAAAGGGAGAATAATAATTTCAAATCGGTTATATACATGTAACTCGTAATACAAAATATTTATATCCCGGGGTAGTATCCATGTTATAACGTGACAAATTCTGGCGACCTCCGTACACTCCCCTGTGATATCCCTAGACTAGAGATAATAATAATCAATTTCAAGCCAGTTCCGGACGATATTCTTTTTTAAATTAAGTATAGCATGTTTATTAATCAATTGACCGCTATAGTCCAGTCATGACATGACATAACAGTCAATGAAAGGAGTCCACTACGTTTGTCTGTAATAGCTGCAGAGTACCAAAGTAAATCCAAATCTGCAGTAGTGGAATAAACAACCATTTTTGTGATGCTACTTCAACTACTGCCAAATTGGCTCGACTCTACATAACCGCTATCTTCAACTTAAGAATAAATCATCATCCGCCCTCTTGCTGTGAGACAACCTTGTCAAACAAGTGAAATGCCCCATGAAATTCTCACATTATGGTCATACAAAATCTGTTTATCACGAGAGAAAATCAAATGCACACGGATACAAGACCTACACAGGACACACAGTTATACATATTATAGGCGTACTCACACTCATGCAAAATTAAAACATCTCATAAAACTGGACATGGTCACCTAATTCTAAGCATACATGCATACTCACAAATAATCTTTTAAAGACGCTTTTTGTGGTTGATACATGAGTTGGCGAGAAGTAAACAAGCGCGCGCGGCGCGGGCGGTGGATTACGCATAACCTTCAGCCTATGGGGTTGGTTACCTAGGTATAAAGATTAAGTACTTCGATGATGAGACGTAAACGGACCGAACTTAATGCTAACCTTCGCGTCAATACGCTTACGCCACAAGCCCGAATGCTTTTACCGCCGCACGCGCCTGTCTCTCACAAATTCGATAAAATCTGTACACATTTTTAAAAACAAATCTGATAAGAAACAAAGACAAAGAACTTATGTACAAATGATAATACAATGCTTTAAAATGTTTTGTATATTACAATAAAAAGCTAATAAATCCTTATAATAATTAATAAGTATACAAACTAAAGTAGGTACAGAAACGTTCTGATAGGGTTGCAGTGTATAAAATAATACAAGTGTTTAGAAAAAACAGCTTAAAATAGTTACTTACATTAGGAGCTGTATTTTTTAAACACTGCTATACAATTATATACCATGAGACTATTCCTATATTTTAGCATTTTATAGGCATAACTTTGCAGTCTAGACACAATATTTTTCGCAATTGTGATAAGTTATTGAGTAGAGGTGCAAGTGAGAACAGCTACTTGCGTATAACAAGAAACTGCTAATTACGCTTGTTTACTAGCTTAGGTCGAGCGCCTAAAAATCCCTTTTATTAATTTACAGTATGATTTTTTGTTCAATACGTTCGGAATATTTTGGCAGACACTCATGAAGATGAGATAGGAGAGGATGTCTGTTAGAGAGACATCGCGATGATGCATGAAAACGGCAACATATTGTGAACATTATTATAGCTTCGGGATGCGCCTTTCTTTTCCAATGACAGAATTGTAGCATCTCACGTCTTGTTTCGTCACAGAGTGAAGTCAGTTCATATTCAGTTACTCGTATTCTCGTATATCGCAACAAGATCGAGTTCGAGTCATGCGTGTATAATTATGAGCGTGTGGTTGCTTGATCGTCGTTCTTTACATTATAACGAAAGTACTAAATTACACAGTAACAATAAACACCCAACACTGATAGTCACATTAAAAGACTCAAAACTCAGATTATGCATATTGCCCGGAAGTTCAAGTAACAAATGTAATATACCTATTCGATCTCGGCACAAGTTAAATATTTATACACAATATTAATTGATGTGTTGACATGAGTTTCGTTATATGTAAAACAAATATTTAAAAAAAAGACTATCGTTATTTTTTGTCTTGTGCATTGCTATGGTTAAAGGCACGAAGTAAAGAGATTTAGAAGTCTCTTTCACCAAATATCAAGAAGTGAAACAATTTAGCCTTAGTCAAGAAGTCCGCCCCGAATGGAGCCCCGTGCAAATGTGCTTTGAATTGCTAGCGATATGCGCTGCACGACGAACCATTCAGCGCGGGGTTCTGCACCAAGGTTTCTCAGTCGCTGCCCTAACTGCCCACATTTTAAAGTAACTTGGAACTGGATAACGCGGAAGTCATAATTTATTTGATATTATAAAAAGCTATTCGATAACAGCGTCAAACACATAAATATAAAATTAAAAAAATAAGTTTCAAAAAGTTGTTTCGTGCGCAATGAACGACCGAAAGACAACCTCTAAATACTTGTAGAGCCCTGCACAACTTAGTTCAAAATTATCTGGAACAAGATGTTTATGTCACCGTGAAACTGCCGTTACAAACAACGCTAGATTATAATCTATCCCGCTAAATTACAATTTGTCGGAATATTTACATAGCTAACTCACGTACTGCAATTTAACGCATAGTTTCTCAGCAGATTATAATTAAACAACCTAAAACCGTAAAATTGTGATACGATACGTAGCTCGCGTTCTGATGGGTCAAGCGTCATGTTGCGATGCCATGTTTGTGTCACAGATGATTGCCCTTTAGAGTCTGGCTAGCGAGTCTTTGGACGTCAAATAATTCAAATATTTCAAATGGCAACATGTTAACACTGAAAAACTACAATAAAACAATTTTGATACTTACTATTTTTTTGTTTTCTGCTCTTTAGTTTGTGTTTACCTTGCCTAGCGGTATGTATGTATGTATGTATGATGTATCTACCGGGAGTAACAGAAAGGGTATAACAAGCCGAAAGGAGGTCAAGGTACTCATGAAACTGAACAACTTTCCCCATGAAACATGCATGGGTCGATATATGAAAAAAATATTTGGACCTCCCATAAAAAATCGCAGATCAGCTGATTGATTTACTCTGAGAAGTCCAAATTTTTTTTCATATTTCGTCCAGTTGTTCAGTTTCATGAGTACCTTGACCTCCTTTCGGCTTGTTATACCCTTTCTGTTACTCCCGGTAGATACATCATACATACATACATACATACCGCTAGGCAAGGTAAACACAAACTAAAGAGCAGAAAACAAAAAAATAGTAAGTATCAAAATTGTTTTATTGTAGTTTTTCAGTGTTAACATGTGAAAGATTTTTAAAATTGGCGCCATTTCCGTGTCCAAAGACTCGCTGGCCAGACTCTAGTTGAGTCGTAACATAAACATTTTATTTTTTTATAATTTTGTTTTGTAGGCTACTCATGTAAGCTTACAAAAATAATACGAAATAAGAAAATTATCTCATATGCACTGTTTGCTTACGTTAGTGAACCAACGATATGCCAAATAAACTGTCTAATAAACATGGTGGCGCGATGTGCATGAGTTTCAACCAGTTTCGACGATTTTAGTTCTACTTCATTACATTGCAATCTTCGTTGTAAAATTGATACGTAAAATTGTAACTATTATGACCTACAATATTTCACCAGATTGTAATTTAGCGAGATATACTGTAATCTAGCGATATTTGTAATTTTACGGTGATATATGCAATGATAACTACTGTGTCCACAACTGTATACTGATATTATGCTTAGGATATAAATTAATAATGATTCTTTTAATGTAAGTATGCTGTAACTACGAGCCGGGAATAGTCAGCTCCGTTGCCTGATGATGATGGAATTAAGAGATGGGAAGAATATATTTTATCTCCGTAATATATAAATTAAAATAATAAATTAAAACTAAAACTGAATCAATCTAAATAATTAAAGTTACCTATTGCACAATCGTAAAAACATTTTTTACAAGAGTTATAAAATAATTTTAAGATTCAAATCATGTTGGCTTCCGACAACCATTTAACTTTCATTCACGCCATTAAATAAAGTTTATTAGGTAGGATTAACATACCGACGTCAGAACACTACGAAGGCACTATGTTGGTCTTGATGATTCAGACGCATAATGTATGTTTCGCAAAATGTCTACTCATCGCAAAATGTCTCTTTACCAGGTTGTCCCTTTCGCACAATGTTTAAATGTCCCTTTGTGTTATTACTAGGTTTCTGACCCGCGCTTTCACTCGCGCATTTATATTTTTGTGAATGGTAGTGGAGTATGGCAACAAACGACATGACTATGATGTCCTAATTATCTCTAATCTTATTCTAAACCTATTGAACCGAAAGTGGCAGCGCTACTTTCAGTTATAATGTGCAATCAACTTAACGATATTGTCCTATATCGTAAAAGGGGATATTAAGCAAAAGGGAAATTTTGCGACATTGTGCAAAAGGGGCATAGTGCGCAAGAGATATTTTGCGAAACTTAAATTATCCGTCTAAAGGGTCTCGATTTAAACGTGCCACGCACACGAGGTACACGACGACGTAAGAGGGCGGACATTTATTGCTTTAGTATAGATCGCACCACATAATGCAGCGCGTGAGTTTCGACGGCGTCTCATGTTTAGGCTAGCCGCTATAAGAAAAGTTTCCTGACGAGCAACATGACTTGCCCACCCTGTCATTCTTTTATAGCACGTGAGGTCATGGTTGCTGGTCAGACAATAATATATCTAACGTGGTGGGGCTCCGCTCCGTATACGAACGTCTACTTTATAAGTCAACCAGCATAGCCTTAAGCCTGCTCGTAGCTGCTCACGCTAGGCGATGCTCACGCTTAGCATACGACGAAATACGTTTTTCGTGTTAATTAATTCTACATGCTTAATCATATAAATAACGTTTGTCATGATAAGGACTACGAGCGCCGGGTTTTCACGATTCAACCTTCTGACAGAGTCATACAATATTTACATAGTACTAGCAACCACACATTTAGTACCTATTTACCTTTGTGGAATTTTAAAGCAAGATAACTATTTTCTTCCTCGTTAAATTATAGGACAAATAGTTTGGACATCCAGCAAGATCAAATGAAACGACCTTGATAGACTAACTAAAAGCTTGAGAATTCATGGATCTTTTATATGAGACCAAACAATAGACGAAACAATCCAGACATTCTAATGAAATGGTATAATTTCTATTTCATAGGCCTCATGTAGAAGAGCCAGCATTCCTATGATTTATTTTTATACAGATTATTTGAGAGTAGATTCAGGCAAACATAATGCTTACAAACAGTTTTCAAAATCTCTGTAAGTTTTATGTGTTGAGTGCGAATCAAAATTATTTCGTCTTAATTTATAACTGTGTTCAGACTTAAGAAATACATAGTTTGTTGATATTGCAGTCAGTACATGGACAATACACAAAAGGTACGTAGGTAGTTTATAATTTTATTACTGCTTAAAATACTTCAGACACAACATTAGAAATATGCGACACCGGAGTGGGCAGAATAGTCAGGGTTGATAGGAAATAACGCCGATGGATACCATCGACTAGTCATTCCATCATGGTTTGAATCTTGCGAAGCGTCAAGCAAGCGCCTCTTTTTCCTTAATTTTAAGTCGTACAGACGTTAAGTTATTTATTGATTATCACAAGGCGAGTTAGAGAACACAACACAACGCGCGGCGAGTATTCAGACGGTGTCGATGTCGCCGACGTTGATCCGGTCTTCGGCCGCGGTCACGGAGAAGCCAAGTAGACGGGCCGCATCCACTTTCATCATTTTGTTCTTTTTGGTCTTCTTACCTTTGCTCTTGACCTCCTGGTAGTCTGAGCCGGAGACGGTGCGCGGGTTGATCGCGAGCGCCGGCGAGCAGAGGTCGTCTGACGGCGTCACCATGCCCACTCGTAAAAGTTTCGACCTGCAACAATGCGCGTCATCAGAGGTTATGATAATGGATTAAGATTCCGCTCGTTACATTTCTTATAAAGCTTTATGCTATTGAAATATGTACAAAAGTATACTAACCTCCTCTCAAGGAACTGACGAGCAAAATCGCTTGAATCCTTAGAGTCCCCTAAGTAACACTTAACATAGTCCTTGACTTCATAGGGCGATTCGATGTCTTTTAGGAAACCAACGAATGTAGGTACTAAAACAAAAGAAAAATGTTATGATTATTATTCAACAAGCATAAATTAAAAATTTGCCTAACACTAGTACGAGTAGCTATAACATCAGTATGAACATCAAGACAAGATTTTACTGAAATACGGCTAAGAACCGTCCTGATTATATTAGTTTTCATACAAAAAAGAAACCGCTTTGAAATCGTTTATCCGTTTAGGAGCTACGTTGCGTCAGACAGTTGCAGACACATAGACGGACAGTTTTACCAGTGAAATTTATAACACCCTTCTCGTTTTGTTTATCGGGTGTTAAAAATTGTAGTCCAAAATCGCAGGATGTCAATGTCATAGTTACCGTCGATCTTGGTGCTCCAGGATGTGAGCACGGTGGTGCACCAGCACTCGAACTCAGCGGCGGGCGACACCTCCTTCCTGGCGGGGAGGCTGGGGGGTTGCGCGGGCGCGGGCGCGGGGGCCGGCGCGGCGGCCGCCTGCTGCTTCTTCTTCGGCTGCTTAGTCTCCGCCGGCTTCGGAGGCTCGGCCGCCTTCGTCACTGGGCTGGGTTGCGTGTCCCAGAAACCTGCACAATCAGATATACAAATCTAGCAGCGCTTTACAACTTCTATAGTAAAGTCATAGCAATCAGGTCGCCTTTAGACAAGCCTGTCATTTGACAGACGCCAAGCAGTGTATCGCCAAGTACCTCCGTTGTAGGGGTTGCCCCACGGGATGTGGTTGGTGACGGGCGCGGGCGCCAGCTGCTCCTCGAAGGCTTGTTGCGCCGCCGCCGCCGCTGCCGCAGCCGCCGCCGCCTGCTTCCGAGCTTCCGCCTGGAGTTTTGACACACGCTTTAGTACAACTTCAAATAAAAATCCTTCATCTTATCAAATTGCGAACTACACTTGATGGTCATGCACGACTTTTTCCGGAGAAGATATTAACACTGACCTGAATTTCAATCAAACTTTTCCCAGGCGTAGGAGCATTCGCCTTTTTCTTGGCCCATCCTAGACCTGCCTGCATTTCCTGTGAACAGTCATAAATTATTCATAAGCGTCTCGTAATTCTGTCTTACGGGCAATATGGTCCCGTTGGGTGGTGTCTTCAAAATAAAAAAAAATCCTTGAGGGATTACCCTTTAGTGGTTATTCTTTTATGATAACTGGGAGGTTTAGCATCAAAAGCTAGTCTTTACTTTGCACATTAAGCTGCCAAGCCGGACTCAACCTGCCTTCACTTGGTACTACCCCCAATATGGAACAAAGGGCAAAGTTGGCCACGCAAACCTTTCCGCTATCGATATAGAAAAAAAACAGTTTGCTCGTTTAGTGAATAATTCTCGGTGTTAATGAGTACCTGTTCCCTTGCGAGCGCGGCGGCTTGCTGCTGCGCGATCATCTGCATCATCTGCTGCTGCTCCTTCATCTGCTCGAGCTTCTTCTCCCGCTCGAGGCGCTGGATCTCGGCCAGCGTGAGCCCCTCCTTGTTGGGCTGCTGCGCGGCGGCCGCCCCCACCGCCGACCACGGCGCCTTCTTAGCCACGGACTCCGCCGCCTGACGCTGCTGCTGCTGCTGTTGGAGCTCCTGCCACGGAACAACAAATTGCATGTAGTAGCCCTGCATACAGAACGAACACTCACCACCCCACCATTCCAGTTGCTCACGCATAATTTTTTCTCAAGTAAAAATGTCATTAGTCTCAACTAAAAAGAGCCCTCTGTATGGAATGTCCAAGGTATGTTCCTGTTTTGTGTCGTTTCACTTTCGCTAAGCTAAGATACATGTATAACACAATGGCATCGGAAAATAACAGTGTAGCTTGAAATATGCGATAAACTGCCAATATAAGCTGTACCAAGGCTACTTGTACGTTTTTCCAAGTAATAATCTGGAGAATGATTCGAAACCACACCCTCTGTAAATTAGGTTTAAATCATCGGGACACAGGTAAATTATTAATATTTACCTAAATATTATCGCGATAGACCCAGTTCAATACGTAAAATAGGACTGAACAACTTATGGTATCTAGTATTAAATGGACATTGGAGAATGTAAATACAGAAATTCAAAGTGAGTTGTTATACCTGCTGCCGCCTCAGAATCTCTGCTTGCTTCTTCCTCTTCTCCTCTTCGGCGGCAAGTCGCTCTTCCTCTTTTCTGGAAATAATCAATACCTGGTTACTGATGATGAACGCCAGGCTTAATTCAACTGAGCTCATAACAAGTAACCAAAAAACCCTTTTAAACAAGCTAACAACAATATACAAACGTCAGTCATTGACAATATACATAGCAGATTCGATAAACTAACCTCTTCAATTCAGCTTCTTCTATCGCTTTCACTTCTTCCGTCTTCTTCTTCCCATCTTTGGTATTCTTCTCAGTTTTGACGATAGTGAATCCCTCTTTTATCCACTGATTTTTCTCCTTTTCTAGCTCCTTTTTGTTGATCTTTTCCTCCTTTTTAGATTTTGATGGTGATGCTTCCTCGGACCGTTTCTGTAAGACACAATTGTACTTATTATTACAGCGAGTGCCAGAAGTTTCATTGCCTTTTCATTTGATGACAGCCGAAGCAGAAAGTGCTCTCTATAAGGTCCTATTAAATTCACTGCAAATATTTTAAGGGCATGCGTAAATATGTATAAGAAAAACATCTAAGGCATTTTAAAAAAAATCTACACGCTAGATTTTTTTTTCATTTTCCAAACTTTCGAATTAATTATGTGAACATCCTTTGACTGACCCAACTGACGTTCCGCCACGTAAACAGGATTCACTTACACGGCATGCACACTAACAACCAACCAATCACAGCACTTTATTTTTGGCGCGTAATTTAAATTCATCGAAGTGTGAGTTTATATGACAAACAGGGTGCACTGTTTTCGTATTGTATTTTTTTAGTTAAATGCAATTTTCTCGAAAACTAGCGTGTAGATTTCTCTAAAAATTGGCCTAGTACATGCTTATATTTTATTTGATCTGCCCCTAAAATATTTCCAGTGAATTTAATAGGACCTTATATAGGAAATAATGGAAATAATACATTTCTGGTTTGGGATATTTTAATTTACAAATGATAGCTCGTTAACGCCTCACACAACCCGATAAAATCGACATAAAAAGCCGACCATTTAGGACCTTAAAACACACTTACTAGAGAATAGCAATTTTCTCAAACATGCTATAAAAAAATAGGAAATATGACAATTTCTTTCAAAAAAACAATCCAGAAAGTTTGACATTGTTTGTGATTTTGTAATTTCTAAACGATTTCTTTTTTACACACCTGCAATGGATTCCAATACAACTTTTCTGGCGCGATATCGAAATCGTTCAGAAATTACGAAATAAAAAAAGAATAACTCCAAATCCACATCTTGACGTAGTAATCAGTAAAACAACTTTTTATATCAAATTACTATAAAATAAATTAATATCTTTATAATTTCCTAGCATTTTTTTGAGAAAAGCACTATGTAAGCCTGCGGGAAAATGACTTTGCTAGACTCGTATAATTAAAGTTCAAACTCTACTCGTCAGTACAAACAAAGTCTTTATTTTCCGTCCTCGTCAACAACCTACTATTTGTTACATGAATAAAGAAATGTACTTACTTCAACTTTAGAGTTATCTTCTGGAGGCTTAACCTCACTTTCATCTTTCTTCTCTTCCTTTGCTTTTTTCGAGTTCTTTGTCTTAGCGTTTTCTTTAGTCTTAGGAGCTTTTTCTGCTTCGTTCTTAGCTTGCTTGGCAGCCTTGGTTTCCGGTGTAGCAGGCTGCTTTGTTTGAGATGCTTGTTGTGCTTGCATAGCTTCTGCTGCCGCCTTTTCATTACTTTCCCTTAGTTTTTTCATCTGGAACATATACAAAAATGAATATTTGGATGACCAAATAAATTGTTGTGTGCATTCTTTTCATACGCAGTAAAACAATAAATTTATAAAAAAATCATAATCTTCCTGCTACTCGAAAAATAATGAAGAATGAGCATTATTGATCAAGTTCACAGTTTTACCTGCAAGTCCATAAAGGTTTCTTTCTCTGGCTCTGGCGGTGGAGGCATTGGAATATCCTTCAACGATTCCTCTTGGATGAGTTTCTGTAGATCTTCCAAGTTGGGTGCCATCCCGACGTTGGGAGGGTACGGCGGCTCGTCGGGCTTGGTCGGCGGCGGGCCCTGCGGCAGCGGCGGCTGCTCGCTGCTGAAAGGCATCTTCGGTCCCGCGTTTGCGTTCTGCGATGCCCGAAGTTGTGCTAAGATTTCATCTTCCGTTTTCATTTCCTTAGGCAAACCATCGGGTAACAAAGGATTCGTCGTCATAGGCTGAAATAATATAATATAGTCATATCTCATAAAAAAATGCAGATCTTTACCAAACACTTATTCAAATGTTGCTTTTTTTTTCATAAATGAAGTGAGTGCACTATAAAAACTAAGAAACATCTACCAAAAGTGATAAATAATATATAAATATTTGTTATAAACTTGAATGTTTCCAGTTTTAATTACAATCATCATAATAAGATATTAGTCGCTATTGATTTAGTAAGAAGCCTCTTTCTGTAAATATGAAGGTAACCCATTTTTAGAAGAAAGTATAGTAGTCTTATTTCTACACTGGCTAAAATTTTTATGTACACTGTATAGAGTTTCGAAAACTTGTGTGAACAGGCGGAGTATTTTTTGACATGGACAAATACCTCTTGCCTCAAATAAGAATAATAAATATGATTAAATGGCAGAATATTTTTCATATGTTCTATGTAAATCATATTGTTTAACTATTAGCAAATATAGGCGAGAAAATTCAGTTTACCTTTTTTTGGAGAAATATATCAGTGCCTTCGCTGCGTGGCGCGGACCGTACGCGCGGACCCGCAATGCTAGCACTTGTGCGGTGTTCACTCACGTCACTTATACCGCTTGACGTAAAGTGAACTTCGCACGCGTCCGCGCGTACAATATGCGCCACCCAGCGGAGGCACTTAAATACATAATACTTTTTCAACGCGGTTATATTTCGGGCAAGGCGGTACATTGAAATTGAAATTGTAAAAAAATATTTTATTGTACTAGAAAATAACAAACATACAAAAGAATGAAACTGAAAGTTAATAAACAAACATCTTAAACTTTAAGCTCATCAGAGATTTGAAAGGTACTAATATCTAGTATTTCTAGTATCTCCACCATGCAAAATCACATAGTCATATAACTAAAATCTACAATCGTTACTAAGAACTAGAAACTTTGGTAACACGCACACAGCTAAAATCACGTTGTCAATTCGATGAGGTCAAATTTAAATGTAATTAACAGTCTTTTTCACGTTATGCTCAGTCTTCGACATAGAACCAAGTTATTTATATTTGTTGATCAAACGCCTGATTGTCTACTATTACATTTTACACATGAAGCAATTTTATCGTTTAAATAATACATAAAATCAACTTAGGTCCGTATTATTTATACAATAACATTAATATAACCTAAGTGAGTCAGCAATTTTGTTTTACTAAAACTTTACATTTCCACTACTATTACTGTAATAAAATGAGTGACTGTAAATTACAGTTCTAAGTGTCAAAATTAATTAATTTGGGTTATAGAATTACTAAGTGAGCGACTGACTGCGAGTGACGAGAAATCAACAGAACAGCAACTTACAAACATTAATTTGAGTTACTTAAAATACATAATGAGCAGCTTCATAATATTTGAGCGACCTAATATTTGTTTGCGGGTCAACGTTACGTCCTGCATTTTTTTAAATATTTGGCAAATGTATTTTTTATACTGAGCGGCATTTTATCTTAAATGAAGTGTTTCGAATACAAAAACCACTTTGAAAAATACAGTGATGAGCAGAGTATAATGAGCTCACATTTAAAAAACAAAAATAATATGAAATAACTATTTGAAGAAACACTATTCTATTAGTTGAGAAATTTTATTATCGAAATATAAGGGTAATTAAATAAAACAATGTACTCCGTAAAAATAAAGTAATATGCATGCATTTATTTCAATCAAATGAACAAAAAGTAAAATAAGACGCTTCAGTCAACAAAAAAAAACTTCTTATTAATAGGTACTAAGAAACATTGGTAGGTATGAGGAGCCCTACTACTCATCGTCACTGGTAAATAAGTGCTGGCTTGGACTTAGTGGGCCGGCCTCGTTTTCTTTTTTGTCCAATGGGTATCATTTTTGCTTCCAGTGGTGGTGTTGTTAGTTTGAGCCGAATTGCTAGCCCCAAAACGTGTTTGCATACATATCTATTGAAATATTATTGACTGCAACGATTCGTCGCCCCGCCCCTATTCGAATTCGCGCGCACTTAAAAATCTGTAGTTTTCATTAAAAAAGCGTATTAAAATAAAAAACATAAGCCCTCAAATAGAATATCAGTAATCAATTATCATTAATAAAGCAGCTTACAAAACTTTGCTCAAAGTGAACTTTTTAGTAGTTCGCTAAGTATAACCTCACTTAGAAAAATCGAATCTATCTTAATATTGAAGTTGCCCTCTCTGTATTTCCAGTCGCTCACTTAGTAATGAAGTCGCTCGGATAAAATTTTAATATCTGAAATTGATTTATCACAATCTACTTTTTGTAAGCTCGTTCTGGATTTTATTATAAATCAATATTCGTCGTCAGTTTAGTTAATTTTTCGCTTACTCAAATTCATACCGCTCAAGTTATTAAAACAGTATGTCATCATCAGTCGCAAAGTTTTTTTTTGTTCGCTCGTTTTATAATTCCCCATAAAATAATACATGGTTCCAAGTTTTCGTAATACGTATTTAAGCAGGCAAAGGGATTTCCCGTTTATCAACCCCTAAAAAAAATATTTCTTAGTGGTGGTGTCAACCTTTTTCATACGCTCCTAATGTTTACGCTTCACGAATAGAAGCATTCGCACTACGTTCAGTGAGCGAATACGAATAACGTTTGTTATCCGACGATTCCCACTTCCCCATGAGAATAAATTATTATTAATTACGTTATGTTAGAATTATCATCAAAATAACCAAAATTTCAATAACTTGTAATCCCTTTGACCCCTAAATATTACCTTGACGGACCCAATAAATAGTTACACTAAAATTTCATAAGCATCAACTTTTTCTTTAAAATGTACTTCAGCTTTTTTAAAATAATATTTTGACATAATTTTCGTAAACTACACCAAAACCATTTTGTTAAATACGCACTTTGTTCTAACTTCTTAAAAGTTAAACAATGAGATAAACTAAGTTGAGATGCTCTGTCTTAGTTTGCAGAAAATCATTTTCGTCCCTACATGTCGTAATTTATTATGCAAAAATATACTCGTCATACAAGAGTAATGATGACGCATAAAGTATTTGATTAGAGCTGATATCCTCCTATATATTTATACTTATCATCTTTATAGTTAGATAGAAAAACAATTATTGTTACCGATGTTCAGTGGACTGCATTAATTTTATTTAATTAAATACTTAAACTGAATGCTTTTAAGTTAGATAAAAACCGCTTTAAAGATCTACCTGTTTATATCACAGAATATGAAAAATAGGTCATCCCGTTTTCCCACGAATTTTCCTTAGAAAATGTAGAAAACGGTAAGTGATAATACTTAAAAATTGGTTTACTGGTCGATTACACAAAAAGGGTTTATATTTCTTATCTCTCCTCTTTAAAATAATAATTATTTAAATGGAAATGTGGATGTTAATAAAATCTAAAGTCCTTAGCCAACACGGAAATTCCAATAATTTCAAACTTTAGGAAACACTACTACCAAACAGGCATAAATACAAAAGGCATGCAAATATAGCATTCACACATTTAGCTTAGCTATTAAAATTATCCTATAGTAATAAAAAAGTTCGTATATGCACCAACTACCAACCACTAGAAGAGAACTAGGTATAAAGTTGCCAAGCAAACTTAGGATAACAGAAATCAAGATCCATAGCCAACTTATGTGTCAAAACGTAGATGACTACTTTGCAGCATCTCAAGTGAGAATAGTTTATATTAAATTAACAAAGTAAGAACAATAACAACACTGTTATTAATAATTTAACCATTAAATAAATAACACAAAAATAAATTTCTGATTCGTTTGAAACTTTGTATATCAAAGATCAAGGAACAGAAACATGATAATTTATGAACTACGTACAAGTAGTTTGAACTAAGAAACCTAATCATAAATACGAAAATAAACTTAATAGTTCATATAGACCAACTAAATCACTTCTAAAATAACAAAATTATACAAGTAACATTTCATTTGTCGTCTAAAAATTATAATTAGCATCACAAGTGCTCGAAGGATTTTTGTTTAAAATGTCTTCTTCAGCACGTTTGGCCGTTTTAGGCAAGTCTTCTGTTTCGTATGTGTCCTCATGAAATCGGTTTTGTATTCCGTTTACATTCTATCCTGAAAACCACAGGGGTTATTTTAAAGTAACCGGACATTGGAAATAAAATTCTATTCGGGTATAATAGGAATCATGAAAGACAGAGTTGAAGACATGACGAAAACAGAATACCGTTACGTCTGCAGTTTTTAAATCATATACTTGGCAACATTTAATACCTGCTTAAGTTATCTATCACTTCCAAAATTAAAAATATTACGCCGAAAATAATTCATCATATTTTTTTTACATCATTAGTTTGTTTGAACTCATTTGTTTATTAAATTTTGGTTCTTTTCAGTGTTACTATGAAAACCGGATATTATTGCAAGTCAGGTTCTGAAACTAGAACATGGAGGTAGTGTGATACATTTGACTCAAAATATGCTGACACCAATAAAACCACGATGAAAAACCTAGTAAGGTAAAAATATATAATATATCATAATCAATGCCATGTTTCCACATGTGAAGAACATAATCATTTCATTAAGATGTAGTGTTAGATTATAGTGCACTTATACTCTGAATGTCGTTGGCACTATAGACAAGACAGAGAAGCTCAATAAATTAGTATATAAAACAAAAATACAATTACTAGAGTGAAATAGACTAAAATTAATCGGTTCTAGGGTATTTTATGACTAACACGACCAATAAAAAAACTTTAGGAAAAAATAAATTTGACGCAATGTGACGGAGTATTGAACATTGATATGTAAGAAACCTGTGCAATAAAAATATTGGACGCGCCCAAGCACATCTCATGAGTATCCTGAAATAGGCGCTCCTTGTCGCAAGAGACAGTAGTATGGCGAAAATTGCTAAGTGGAATTTCTAATCGTAAGCACCAAAATTACACATGCTGACAAAATAATTATACCAACAACATATCACTAGTAACGTACTTCATTTACAACTTTACGGTCATCAGGTGAGGTAATTCATTCGAACCTCATACTCAGATTATTCTTTAATTCCATACTGTACAGTTCCTAATACGAAAGATTAGCTCTGACTTAGGACTAGTGGGATTATGCTCATAGTAAAGTAGTCCCGACCCATATTAGCCTATGATATTTTATTTGCTTATTTTTGTAATAACCATATACACAAAATATTACCTCGAAACTTTTACATTGAGAAATCGCTGTGGAAGGGCTCTAATGTAGCGACATATACCAACTTTACTATAGTATAAAAGTACGTACCTATTGATGTTATTCGATTATTACCTGATATAATAAGCTTAAAATTAACACTGGCATAGAATTAGTGATTAAAAGAACATGCCATTAGATGAGAGATTTCATTAAATCTTGTAGCTAAGCACTATTTATTTATCCCAAAAACATCTTAAAACTGACCCGGAAGGAGAAATCGGTCTTGTAGTCGAGCCTACTACATATTTAGTAAATACATAAACAAAATATACCTAATATTTCCCTTTCGTAATATATACAGAGATTATACATAGTTTATATGTGAGCCATTTAGTCTAATGTATGGAATAGTTTCTTAGGAATAATTTACAATCTAGCAAATTATTCATCGATAATATTATCTACAGTGTGTTATCGGCACGCGGGCATTTATATAAACTGGCGGTTCTGGGCACCCATATGAACAACGTTTTCCATGTCTATTATTAGGCCTCTCTGCCATCTCATAAAACAGAAAATAAAAATTTGTGAACTGAACCCTTCATTACTTTATGAAAATTTTCAATCCACCTGAGGGTTTTAATTACAACCATGCGCCAATTATTTATTTCATATGATTTTCAATTTAGGGATCAGTTCCATGGAATCAAAATGTAATTTCTTCCTTATTTTTCACTGTTAATTATGGATCAAGGATGAAATAGTATATTAAGCAAATACTAATAGTTTATGCATTAGGGTTGCCATATTCCTAACCATATCCAGGATTTCCGCCAAATCGTTTTCCGGACGATGATAATACGATTTTGTTATATTCCTGCGACATATTAAACAATATGAGAAAAAAAGCAAACAATAATATAATAAGTACTTAATAAAAATAAATGTGCGCGAATAATAAAGTATGAAGTCTTTCCTCGCTTTACATGACTAAATATTTTCGTCATGTCATTCTTTAAATACTGGTAAAGAAGGAAGTTATCCAAAAACATAGTTTGTTATCCATTTCACAATCATTGAGTAACTTACTAATAGATTACATTCAACCATTATAATCAAGCAAAGACGTTAAACAAAACGTAAATAATATTTACTAACAAATCATACATGGGGCGTAAGTAAATATTAAACTGTATCGATTTTTTGTGTAGTTCTGCTGTATGGTTACTTTTGGGTCGCAGTACATACCATCTATCTGTTAGTACAGCACACGATAAAATCCATAGTCGATATAAAAATAACATATAAAATAGAATCAGAACAATAAGTGCCTCAAAGATAAAATGGATGACCTTCAATTTACAGTAGGGTTTAACATCATTCATGATTCCTAGTTTACTCAACATTAAAACACGCACTACCTAATAACAACATAGCGCAATGCAAACATTAACAAAATAATACCCCATCGAAAAATACACTATCCGACACAGGAATCAAAAAATTAAAACATCGATCTATTTATTACTGAATTGACTGAACTGTTAGCAAAGATAAATTAAAGTATATACATTTTTAGATGGGGTATCAGCGAGCTCGATAAACCCCCCAACCGCAAAAATAATAATTGTGAAACGTGTTAATAGAGAAAGAAAACCAATAAGCCTAATTTTACAGCAAACAAGAGTTAGCAGACTAGGAGTAGAAACTAGAAAGCCAAATATTATTCTAGGATTATCGAGCTTGTCTTGTTAAAGTGATACAGTTACATTCCGTTTTATTGTTGTGTGGGTTATTACTCAAAATCGAAATAAAAAGTAATGCAAAAGAAAACAAGCGGAACATAACCGTACTACGGGGCTGAGTGTACAATGTGTGCAATAGGTACCTGCTGGTCCCAGAAGAACACCGAGAGGTTGTTGACGCGTGTGTCGTTTCGCGTGTTGTTCATGGCCTGCTGCATCCACAGCAGGTCCGGGGACGGCGACGGCTGCCCCCACAGGGACTCCACCTGCAACGACAACCATCTCACTCACCAGAGCTAACATTTTACCACATGATCAGCGCTGCTTCAATAATGGGCACACGAAGTATGGAGTACGAACAATTTAAGTTTCCCTTTTTTTTATTATTTAAAATCAATACCGTTTTAATAGAAAAATAATATAGATTGTTGGTGCTCAAATAACGCAGAATGTTAGTAAATGTTTACAGAGTAACGATAAATAGGCTTTGTATTGTTTTAAAGTTAGGGCCGGCGCACATAGACCGGACGCCGGCGACACTTTTCGCGCGACGCCTCTTGGTCGCGGAGCACACCAAGCGGCATTCTTCCGCGCGGCGTCGCCACGTGGCGCGTGCGTCCGCCGGTTCGCTAGACAGTGTTGCCCGCTAATCTTATTAAAAATAAATTGGGTGGTTCAGATGAATCCAACCTATTAAAAATTAAAGAACATTACGTTACGATTGTCACTGAACTAATTTTTTGCCACGTTTGAAAAAAAAATGGTCATTTGTGTAGCTCGTTGGTGTTTGATGGATCGTATGGGTTATTTGTATGGGTCGTTGGTATTTGTTAGGTCGTAAGGGTTTATTACGTGGGTCGTTGATGTTTGATGGGTCGTAAGGGTTTATTACGTGGGTCGTTGGTGTTTGTTGGGTCGTTAGAGTTTCTTACATGGGTCGTTGGTGTTTGTTGGGTCGTAAAGGTTAATTACGTGGGTTGTTGGTGTTTGTTGGATCGTAAGGGTATCTTACGTGGGTCGCTGATGTTTGATGGGTCGTAAGGGTATTTGTTTGGGTCGTTGATGTTTGATGGGTCGTAAGGGTTAATTACGTGGGTCGTTGGTGGCGACCCAACAAACACCAACGACCCACGTATTAAACTCTTACGCCCCATTAAACACCAACGGACCACGTAATAACCATTACGACCCAACAAACACCAACGACCCACATAAATAACCCTTACGACCCAACAAACACCAACGACCCACGTAATAAACCCTAACGACCCAATAAACACCAAGGTTGTAGGTACTTATATTATAAATATTTATTCAAAACAATGTTTAGATATTTTTATTTTGATTTATTTTAGTAGTCGACACTTTTCTTTGAGAAACATTATCTTTTTTATTTCTATTGTGATGGCAACACCGGGAGAATGTCCGCTTGCGGCCTTGGGCCGCCCGGCGGACGCAAGCGCACTCAAGAGGCGCCGCGCGGAGTCGCGCGAATTCGCGCGGCGCCGCGCGAACAAATGGCGCTCGGACTTTTTCCGCCGCCGGCCATTATCGCCGTTACGTCAGTTGCGTACGGTTCATTTTCCGATTTCTCTGTTAGAGTCGCGCGACGGCGCGCGGAAAAGTGTCCACTCTGTCGGCGGCGGCCCTTATACTGAACGCAAGCCTATTAGTGTTGACGTCCTATTTTACGGCTGATGCTGATACAAGATTTCCTTTTGCAGTTTACTCTTTGGATAGCTGAAATGGATAAAAACTCATCCCTTAATGGGATAAAACAGGGAATGAAAGTTTGTAACCTTCCTTTTATTCCTTCGATAAATGTCGCTGAAATTTTATACAATTATTATACTGCGCAAGCTATGAAATACGTGCGCTGCGTTAAATTTTTTGAAATTGTCCCAGTAAATGGGTCAGATACAAATTTTTTTAAAAGGAAATCTTGTTATACCTAAGCAACAGCCATCTTTTTCGATTATCATCGATGTGCCCACACCGCGATACCTTAAACTAATTCAAAACAAAAATCTGTAATAGTGAGAAAGCCGGCTGCAGAAATACCCTCATCAGGCACCACAATAAGCTAACTTTAGAACGCTAAACGACACGGAACCAAGTCGAAAGACAGATCTGCCAGAGCCGATGCTGCCTTATGATAAATGTAATCGTTGAAATTATGTGTAAAGGTAATTTTTCATCTGTTGAAATTATGTGTAAAGGTACCCGAATAAAAGTGCTGACATCAGTTTACCATTGATAAATTAGGTAAAAAAAACTTTGTCTGCCACTGCATACCCTGCTGGAAGTACATGGCAGACCGCTCCAAATATACCCTTCCGACACCCTTAACAAATCTCATCATTGCAGTGGCAGACCAAGCTTTTTTTATACATAATTTATCAATGGCTACCTTAACAACGTATTAGTTAACGTTCTAAAGTTGGCTATTGTGTTACGTGATGAGCTAGGTATTGTTGCAGCCGGCTCTTGTATTATAAAGGCAAAGTCAGAGTGCCAAACATTGTTTAACAAACCTGAAACCTTACATTCCTTGCTTTTTTACCAGTTTTGAACGTCATTATGGCTTACTTCAATTGCTAACTTAACGCTTAATTTCATAAGAAGCCTATTTGAACTGTAGTAGTCCTTATAGTTCACAATAACGTGACGTGAACGGGTAGTTTCCGTGAAAGTAAAAAAACAGCGAGGCTCCTTCACCACTATTCTTTGGTTTCCATGTGTAGATATAAGCAGGGAGGCAGAAACTGGCATAATTCGACTAGGTCCCACCACCAAGAACTCATATTTTTACAAACAAATATGTAAAGCATTAAGAACCTTCTCTCGTTTCCTTGCCTAAATTAGGCTGGCAAATATTTTCAAAATATAGTTTTTGTCATGCTAGATTAATGCAAAATAGAAAGTGAAAATAGATGATCATTTATTTTTAAATTAATTGAAAAGTGTACCATTTGTTGTTGACCAAATGGTGGGTTCCTCATTATGCCCACTGATCCAAATTGCATTGTGTCCATAGAAGTCGTATCGGACATATTCATTACCTAAAATATGAAATGGAAACAATTAGTACTACATGGAATGTTTGAGTATTACGCGAATGACAAACAAACAGACAAACAAATAGCTTACGTCTATTCCGAGGCTTTGCTGCGAGTTGAGTAGTGATTCGTGCGGGCCGGGCGCGCGAGGCTCGAACCCACTACCCATGGGGAACGGCGACATCATGTGGTCCTGTATGAAAAGAAAAAAGACATGAGGATAGCTTTACATAATTGGTCATTTCGGTGCTTATCTTAATCTAGCCTTTACATACTGTGTATTGTATTTTCGGTGCTTATCTTAACGGAAGGACTGCATACCATTTGTGCGAAAGGTACAACAGGTCCGTAGGAGCCGAGGGGCCGCATCACGGCGTCGCACGCCCGCCGCACCATCAGACTCGAACTGAAGAACCCAGCTCTATACCAGCTGTACATCTCTTTCGACGAGAAGGGCCCTTGGATGTTTTTCTTCGGGTCCTCGTAATACCACTGTTCCGTCAAAGCTTGAGTCGCAGTCTGGGGATTTGAGACAGGAGACTGTTGCATAATGTTGCCGTATATTGTCGAATTGAACGCCGATTGCGATCCGGAATGCTGCAAACCATGCATCGGGAACATGTTTTGGTTTCCATGGTTCATTTGCATGTCGTTTGCCGATTGCATCTGGAAACAATAGGTAAATTATAAAGATTTGAAATTAACATGTTGAGAGTGGTTAACAGCACTTATGATACAAGAACTTACCGATGTATTATTCGTATTTTGTCCTAAAAATAGTGAGCTATTGACAACATTATTTCCAGACATGCCGGGCAAGCCGACACCGGGCTGGAAGGATGGTAGTTGTCCAGGTTGCAACCCTGAGGAGCCCATTCCTTGGTTAGGCATTACTGGCGGTGGAATATTTTGCAGGCCCATAGTCTGGCCCATAGAGTTACTATTCGGTCCAAGTGGCAGCCCTAGTGAGGCATTTAATGCAGAGTTGGTAATTCCTATTTGTTGTAAGCCCTGCGATTGTAAACCAGAAGCCTGCATTCCTTGTGAGGCCAGACTAGACTTAGGATTCATTGCTAAGCCTGGAAGCGGCTGCACTGGGCTGGACATTCTGAGTTGCATCGCAGGACTAGTCATTTGTGACACAGAGTTCACTATCGTAGACATGGCGGAAGACATTGTATTGGCTGAAGAGTTTGGCATCATGATATTTTCATTTGAGCTCGTCAGTTTAGTAATTATAGCTTTATCCTCCAACGCCATATCCATGATGTCCTCAACTAGGTCCTCTGGATTTTGATGCTGCGGTGGTAGATCACTGTGAACAAACAAGCAAGTATAAATAAGATGTACTTTGCTTGCTTTAAAAAAGAGTATGGGACCCGAATTCGAAACCGCGTTGCATCGCCGAAATGCCAAAACGCTCACAACGTAGTTTCGTTTGGATTTAGGGATTACCTGTCCTGTGTCTGTTGTTGTTGGTTTTGAGCATTTTGGTTTTGAATCATTTGTAGTATTCCAGGTTTCCGACTTTGCCTGTTGCTGTTGTTGTTGTTGTTGTTATTATTATTGTTGTTAATGTTGTTGTTATTATTAGTGTTGGCTGATTGTACGATGTTTTGGTGCTTTTGTCGCAAACTGTTGTTTGGTGTGATCATGACGGACTGGAAGTTGCCTCGTTCATCGTTAGCTTGCTCCATGTTGATGTCGGACCGCATCAGCGCGTCGAACGTCTTGCTCTCGGTGAACCGCACGCTCTTTTTATAGTTGTCGTCGTTACTGCCGGAATTATTTTCAGGTAAGTCGTTTGCGGGGGGCGACTCTGGTTTCTCAACCCCTTTTTCTACAGTAGGCGACTCCTCTTTATTGTTATTTGATTTAGAACTCGAAGCAATCTCAGGTATAACCGCGTTTGGCTGCAATGTTAATACGAGTAAATATAAGAAAATCTCCAGGTAAAACCTATTTGCTATGTACGAAAAACAAAATACCTTTTTATTAAATTTAATTTCGCTTGCATCGAATCGTTTTGGTGACAGTTTCTTTGCTTTTTCTGACGCCCACCATTCTTCTGACCCTTCTTCTGCTGTTTTCGATCGAACGAAACTTCCATGTGTGTGAGAACGAGTTAAGGCTATAAACAAAAAATAATAAATAGCAATTATCATACCACAGTTAATTTTCCTTATTTTACAGAAGAAGCAACAGACATTGATTTTCTAAACAATTTGAAAAGCGACGCGGCACGGCTGGTAAATGTTATAGCCACATTAATAAAGAGAGCACTTTAGTAATGGTATGTATTACACATACCATAACCAGATTCTTGACTCTTCGGCAAGTTGGAATCGTCGTTGCTGTAACCGTGGAATGCTCCGGAAGAGTCAAACGTCCCGCCGCATGCTTCTGCATTGTCCACCGCCCTGAAACCAGATACTGCTTATAGTACACATTTATTAGCATATGCATAATGTAGTGCGACAATTCCTGAAAGAACTTTCATACCTTTGACCACCAACAATTTACGACGGATAAAATAGGCTGAGAAACTTATTCAGTCTTAAAATAGGATCTACAACAAAATAAAAGGTGGTTGCCAATGCTATAGTCCGACAACTTCGCACGAGACCTTCCCTACGGGTGACGGACGGTGGAGGGGAGAGGTATCTGGGACAGACGCGCATCCGCGCCGCACGTCATATTAGAATGTCGTGCTTCCTCGCCTTCAGATCGTCTGTACCCCGCAGGATGGTCGCGCACGAAGTTCGAACTATACACAACTGTGGTGATCAAAAAGATACTATAAAATATTATGTCCGTGACTTTTTCTATCACACTTAGGTTCGAATAGCTGAATAATTACATTAGTCACTTAAACCTGATAAGACATACTGACCATTCCGGTAAATTGTCGTCACTATTTTGTGAATCGCCTCCAACCCAGGTTCTACGATGGGCCTGCCTATTTTCACCCCAATCTCTTTCTGCAATGGAAAATAGGAAATTTTACTTTATTTCACTTTTTGGTTCCAACTTGTGGAAATAAAGGCGAACGCTGCGTCGTGCGTATAGTCCACGCGGACGATCCACGCGCGTGGTTCACTTTACTTCAAGTGGTACAGATGACAAACTTCTCGGCGAGAAGTTCTCGCATCGCAGAATTTGCGGACAATTTCCGCGACGCAGCGGTCGACCTAAGTCGTATAAATGAAACAGTCATAGATTCGCATAAAGCGATTTCATTTTATACTATGTGTTGATGAACGTTTAGTTCAAAAGTAACCCTTGACCGACGGAAGGAGACGACGTAAACTATGTAAAGCAAGCCAGTCTAAACGCTGTGTTTTGTTTCAGGTTGTTGCTTACCCCATTTGTCTTGTGGCGGGCGCGCCCTGCTGCTGTCTGCGCCCCGCCACTCCTCCTCGTCCCGCGTCGAGCGCCAGTTTGTATTTGCGCCTGGACGCTTGCTGGAAATCAAATCTTACATTAGTCATTCAAGTGTAGAAAAAACCGGCCAAGAGCGTGTCAGACACGCCCACAAATAGGGTTTCGTAGTCAACGTTTAAATATCAGGTTTTTCAGCATTACAAACTTAATTTTGTTGCTGGTTTGTTAGCAGCAGTATGATGACCAACCGCAAATAGAAAAACTCTATTTTTCTTGAAACCTTTAAGGGTACGATATCCGTTATAGTTTTCATTGCAACTTCAGATTGTAAGCTATATTCCATATTTATTTCAAATTTTTAGCGTTTATAATTTAGAAGTTACAGCTGGAACAAATTATGGGTCAAAAACGCCCTTTTTAAAAGCAAATATCTCGTGACAGAAACATTTTAGAGAATTTGTTTCAAAGAAACCTCACCTTAATTTTAAAAGACCTATTTAACGATACCCTACTCAATATTACAGAAGAAAAAAAAATTTTTTGCCCCCTTTCACTTGTATGGGAGGGGGTCCAAAAAACATTTTAAATATTTTTTTCTTAACATTTCTATATTTGGGTCAACACGATCTATCTTCTTACCAAATTTCATGTCGATAGCTCTAAAACTGACTAAGATATGAGGGCGCGGCATACAGACAGACAGACAGACAGACAGACAGACAGACAGACAGACAGACAGACAGACAGACAGACAGACAGACATGACGAAACTATAAGGGTTTCTAGTAGACTACGAAACCCTAAAAATTGCTATAGAATTTTGAACAACAGCTCAGTCTCGGGAATTGTGATTCCTGTTATTGTGCACGGAAGTCCGCAACGCCTGGTCGAGCCACATGTATTTCAATTTCTAATACTGATTTTTTAAGATCAGCGGCATGTATGAATTGGTTAAGGTATGTCTGAATTGGTTTGTGTAGTAAAACTTGTGATATAATCACAATTAGTAGCATCTCATGTGCTCAGTCACGCTCGAAACATCATGTAAAGTTGCTTGCACTCACCTCCGATACATTTTATTGGGAGTCCACTCGGGCTGGTCGCCGGCGCTCCTGGCGGCGACGCTGCCCCCGTTGCTGTTGTTCCACGAGCGCATCGGCTGCGACGGCTCGTCGTCCGCCCCCCCGCTATACCCCGGCATGCGGGGCGTGCCCGCGTGCCAAGATGTTGTACCCCTGCAATTTGAAGGTACGCAGCCTTAAAGTACGCAGTAAACGCAGTCTTATGATTATGTATTCAATTACAAGAGCTCTAAGATTACATTGACAGACAAAGCATGCAAAGTTCTCTCATCTTGGTCTGGGATACTCTTGAGCAGACTTTTCTTCAGTAGCAGGGTCTGCCTTCTGGCAAGCGCTCATCCCAAACAATACGTTTAAATAGTATTAGATCTCACCTTCCTGTTGATAACTGGCGAACGAACGGCAGGCGCACCCTGCCGCGCACGTCGGGAGCATTCATGCCCCGGCCCATGCCGCGACCGATCCCAAACCTCTCTCCCGATGCCATTCCTCCTCCTATGGGCGGACCGGTCCTCAACGCATCTCTCTAAAAATTTACACATTCGAATTAATCATTTATGTGATACAAAGAATGGCTCGAATAATTAAATAAAAACTGTACCATACCATGTCGTCTTCAAATGAATTATTTAGTGCAATAGGCGGTTTTCCTCTTGGTTGGTATAATATGTCAATGTACTTCAGCTCCTGTGGTGCTTCTGATGTTCTATCATACAGAGCTAACATTTCCTCTCTGCCATATCTACAAACAGACAGAACTTTGTGGTCATGTGTGCAGACGAACAAAGTTTTATCTCAGGGCGAAATTAATGGTTGTCACCTGAGTTTAGCTAGTTGCACTTTAGGAGACGCGTTTGTGTTTGTGTTGGTGGCTGCACCGGCCGCGTTTGCGCCGCCCGGGCCAGTGGGGGAGGCGGCGCCTGCACCGCCGCCCCCGCCCGAGCCCGTCGACGCGGATGGTGAGGCGGACGCGGACGCCGACGCGGAGCTCTGACTGTTGTTCGCAGAAGAAGCCGTGCGCTCACGCGACAAGTTGCGCAGCCACTCCGGCCCGAACTTGATGGGGTTGTTGCGGTCTCCCATTTCCGAACTCGATCAGAAGACAACAGTTGACGACGTAGATGAAACAAAAAATGCTGAAGGCAACGGCTGGAATAAAAATACTATGTTAATAGGTAGTACACACAAAGCAAAATAACAAATAAAGTATAGACGAAATTGCAAGAATAAAAAGGATAAAAATATGAAAAAGCTAGATCTAGTTGTATGTCAGATCAAACTTTTTTAAATTTCAGTTTCTGATTCCTGAGGAAAGTTGCTTGTTCAGGTTTAGTGATTGGTTCACCCATTTTATTTAACCTTTGTGAAATTCTTTTAAATTCTTTAAAAGTTCAGTTTCATGGGCTGGTTCTCTTTTAAGATTTTCCTAGGATTTTTACGCTTTTTATAGTTAAAATAAATATATTTATTCGCTTTGCATCTTTAACAAATTCCATAAATATGATAGTCACCACATTTGCGAACAAAACCATAGCATAAAATACAATCATGAATGTTTTCAGCTTTCGCCGCCAGCATCGTAAACATCCGCATCTCATTTTAACACTCACTCTAGTTTCGTCAAGTACCTAAATTAGGTTTTTTTACTTTATTCTTGCTTATTGAAAACTCTTTTTGTGATCAGGTCAAAGATATTTTATTAAATTTGTAAATATTATTATTCCAGAATCCTTTTGGAATCTTCATCTTCCTTCCCTAATGGGTTGCCACCATTGGCACAACATAATACTTTACCTACATAAAAGTAGGTATGTTGCAAAAGAATTTGTCTTAGTTTTTCTGATCCAAACTGCCTTTCTGACCTCAACCATCTTTAGCAATGCTCTGTCATAGATGGATTCTCCACCCCAATTTGGTTGAACATGGTCCATCTATGGTCAGTCATCGAACAATTTCGATTACTTATTTATGGGACATAGTAAATTTACATCATTAGAAAAAGGTCAACTATTATTTAGAGTTCAGAATGCCGTTGTAAAAAAATTACTCAAGTGTCTTCCTACCTAATTTTTCACCTACTCACACAATAATCATAATTGTGTTATGTTTCTACCTAGGTACCTACTTCCAAAACAGTCGGGATGATGGTCAAATACCATCACAAAATTTTTATTGTGTACTCTGGAACATCTGACTGCATGGGAAATGCGTTTTTTTTTTGTTTATCATAGATAAGAGGTACAGACCCCCAAATTTGTTCCTTAATAAGTACCATTTTACTTCAAAACCTTCCAAATGGTTTTAATTTTTGGATAGATGTCTGTATACTTTTATTGATAGACTTATATTCCTATACACATGCAAATATTGATAGATAGTAAGCAAATTCTTCTTATTTGAAATAATATAAAAAATATCACATAATTAAAGGCACATTATGTTCAGATCTGAATGATTTCTGTAGAAGTGTTGCTTACACTAATAGTTTATGCATATTGAGCACAACTTACTTCAGCACAAATTATGTTGAGAAACACATTATCAGAATTCACAGAAAATAATATCAGAATAAAAGTAAAATCCTCCAGGCCCATTTTCTCTCTCTTTCGTGTGGGACATCTAGTTGTCCAAAGAATGACCTAATGACCCTGGCGTCAGTTTTTCAACTGCCTACTACAACTGTTTTTACTGCTCTGATATAGTATATTAAATATTAGTAGTTAAAGATAAAGGTAAGGTATCATCCTTATCTAAAACTTTAATACAAGTAAAAGTTAACAGTATATAGGTATTTGTATATTTGAAATATGTATTCACTTTTATGACAATAACACAGCATACTTAACTATGGCTCCAATTGGTACAAATAGAAACAACAAGAACATAATTAATTACCTACCATTTAGAGTTATCTTTTCTACACTAACTTGGACATGACATGAGTCTACTAGTGTATTATACAGCAAGTATTATGATAATCTATCTATTGCTTAGTTGGTGAATGCTAACTTTGTTTGAGCAAATTGTAATACAGGTTATCTTATCACGCAAGATGCACATCATTCATGCCCCATGATTAATATACATGATTCAAAGTGAGTTGACTTTTTACTTTAACAAATTGCCAATTTTGTATTTCGCACGAATTCATAGTTTGTAATGCTTTAATACATCAATACTTTGAAACATCAACAATCATTCCAATCAGCAGACAAATAGGTTCTTTAGAGCAGGTTTTCTTATCAGATCTATGGGATCCCACCCACATAGCAATTACCTAATGTGTCAAACAACCTATGCAATTTTTAAGGGTCTCCCCTCACATAATTGAGAATTTACATTGTATTGCAAGTATATATTTGTGAAAAACTGGATACAATGTACCTAATTTTAATTTTTTATATAGCCGCCACCACCATACACGGGTACAACTATAAAATAATAGATATTCATCTGTAAAAGAACACTATACAAGTTAACTCTAAAAAACATGGCAAATAAGAAATCCAACCAAACCTTGATGTAGGTAGGTTGTGAGTTGTGACAACCTAGAATATGTTTTATTTTACAAGAAAATAACAGTTACAAAAATTCATTGTTATCTTACTAATTTTATATGCTGGTTTGGCAAAAGTATGATAAGGCTAGAGGTAGTAGACAGACAAAGAATAACGTAGTACTTCGTAGTTGTTTATTATAAAGAAGGGGGTCAAAAATATTGCACCCCATGTTGCAAATTGTAACTTTAACTTGTGACAATCATTCCTGTTCATACAAATAATGTTGTTCATCACCGCTTACAAGATCTTGAACCTCGTGTGATGTGACTCCACCAGATTGAAACACATAATCCAAGAGTCAAGGTGGCAGTAAGTGGAAACTTAGGAGTGTATTTTTGACATATTACCGGATTACTTCGCTACCCTTGTCGATATGGAAACAGCGGAAACTATTTATAGCTAGAAATTAGATCATAATTACCTAAGGGCTGGTGTGATTCAATATCAAACGCACACACGACGACAAAGCAATATGGCCGACCAAATGCACTGCACAGCACACTTTACAATAAAAATATCTCTCGAATCTCTTCACGAAAGAGCGAGGCGAGGTCCTGTAGCTTGCTAACTATAAAAAACTGGCAACACTGGAGTTTCAGCCAATCAAAGCCGTTTGACAATATGTCAAAATACTTGCAACAAATAACGTGCAACGATTCGAGCCGTGTGAAGCTCAGGCACATTAGACCAGCGTTGCAATATTAATGACTTTGAGCAGCATTTGGGGATTTGCATTACCTACACAACTAAATAGTGCCGTAACAAAAAATAATTCTTCACTGTACGGCTCTAGGTGGGCTCTAGTTAAGGAAAATGTCAAATATGCTGATAACACAGATGTTGCACATTATGTGAACTTGCCTATGAAGACAATTTTTTTGACATTGTATGTTGTCTATGGTTACTCAGTGTTGTCATTTCGTAAGGGTCCCCAAAATTAGGGGAATCTGTACTCATTTACGAAAAAAAGGAAAACTCGTGTTGACATACAGATGGCGTAAGTTACTCGTAGCGTAGCGAAACGAGTACCAAAACTCCAACTCGCCCAGCCTACCATCCTACGACCAGGGTGTTAATTTAAATTCACAATTTTTTTTTACTTGGCTGTCATTTGATTCAAATGCCTATATCTCAGCCGAAATTCGTTCAATCTCAAAGTTGTTTAGACGAAAGTACTTGTATGGGCACTCTCTAAACAACAACGGGCCGGAACGGGACGGAAGATCGAGTTGCTCGAAGACAACAACAAAGTCAAAACTTGATATTTCACAAAAAGTTTTGACTAAATCCGGAAAAAATATATTTTTGGCTGTGATTTTTCTCAGTACCTATTTTTTGCGGCATCCATAATCGATACTTAACCTACCCTGAAGCTATGGCACGCGTTTAAATTAACTTAACACCCTGTATAGATCACAAACTACCTTTGACCCTAGGCAGTCGTTGCTCGAAGAGCTAGACCAACATGTAGTTCAATCAAATCAAAGGCTTATTCTTATATTTGATGTAATTCGGCCTGCTAGTTAGTTATCATTAATATTGTTAAGTTAAGGAAGTAGTAGGTACCTAAAGTAAAAATAATCTGAACAACCAACTTTCGCCTTCGTATGAGTGAGACATAGACCTAATACCTATTGCCAGTCTTATTTATGCCAAAAGAGGTAGACAAGAAATCATGGGCGGAAGTATAACTACTTGCTTTGATTAAGTTCCATGCTTTGTTCTTTTCTCAGGTTCTTCGGTTTTATTTGTGATATATCTTGCAGTGCCAGTTGATGCCAGTACCTACCCTGCTTACTAAAGCCCAAAAAAGGAACTGTCCTTTTTTTAGGAGACAGGTTCCTTCCTTGTTCCTTGACTTTACAATTTTTAGTTTAGTTAGTTATATTCGGTAGATTTGAACAAGATTTGTTAGAGGTTTAGCATTCAGCCGGGGTAGGTACATGGTAGGTAACTGAATACTTAAGTACTTCATCTAGAATGCTTTCAGAATAAAAATAAACAGAAATAATTTATCAAACAAGTTTTATTTTATTGTGTAGCAAGGTGCTTACTTTCATCCACCTGATCCTTTACCAATGGGAAACTTTCTGAGTCAGTGCCATAATGTCACACCAGAGGACGTAGTGCTAAGCAGTACATTGACGTTAAGCCGTGTCTCCTGCTCATTCACATTTCTATCGAAGTATCACATAATGTATATCGAAATTTGATGTTTTGTTTTGTTGGATGTTTTAAAAACACGAGGAGGAGTCACGCCTTGAAGCTGAGTCTCTTACTAGCGTGTTTCCCCAACAAACATTGATTTACATTGCGGTGTGGTTATTCTCATTTCAATATTGACGCCGTAATATATATCGAAGTTTGGTGTTTTGTTTTGTCAGATGTTTTCAAAACATTTTCGTAAACACAAGGAGTCAGGCCTATAAAATAAGGAAGTGTCTAGTATGCCTCTAGTGGTATTTTAGAGAAACTCACTAATAGACCGCTGTTGGCAAATTACGATTAAATTATCTACTATACCTCTAGTGGTATTTTAGTGAAACGTCCTAGCGTACCGACGGCGGCAAATTAAAGCTAAAAATCTAAACTGCCGCCAGAGGTATTAGTTAGAGTATAAGTACTTTTCGAATGTGGGCTGATGATGATGATGATACTTTTCGGGGCATGAAGGGGGAGTTGGAGTAAAGCCTTCGGGGCCCTACGAATGAAACGTCAAGAAAAAAGGAAAAAATACTTGGATATTAAAGATTTGGAATAAATGTTAAATTTGGAACTTCGAAATTATAAGATAAAAAATATTTTTTGTCGAATTTCGTGTCTATTTCATTTTTATCGTTTAGATAAGCTTAAAACAAACACTTTTTGTCCTATGCAATATTGGGCTATCACTCGTCTAGGACGTGATCTAGGTCCTTGAAGTTCTTATTCAATCGAAAATTTTCTAAGTCTTTTCCTGTAGCTTTTTACTGTGGGTTCGGACTTGAAAAAATCACGGGATATCATGTGGGATTCACGGGGATACCTATATGCGGGATTCATGCAGGATACATGGGAATTCGTGCGGGGTTCATAGATTCATGAGGGTTCATGTGGGATTCGTAGAAAAACCTTCTACATAACTCCTCGTTCACCCTATCAACAAAACAAACATCAAACAAACGCAATACTCCGACTACTCGGTGTCGGTATTGTAGCAGAGTGCAAACTCTGCACGGACATCCTCTCTAAGCCACCCTCACATCTCCTGTTTTCGAATCATTTTATAACTTAAATTTGGAACACGGCACCGAAACGTCACCGTTCTTGGCTTTTTTGACGCATTCAATTCTTGGGATCTATACAGAAAGGTCCAGATTTACTAATTTTTATATAATAGTGCATAGTCCGATTTCTGTTTTATACTTACTGTTGAGTTGTGATAGTTCTGTTTTAAATCTTATATACTAAGTGAATCCACGTACCGTATTGGATTAACTACAGGAACCCGTAAAAGGTAATACATTTGCTATAAAATATTCACCCATTTATCTTCATACCATCATAACTAGGCACTAACCTGTACCTGTATTTTAGGGTTCCTATGCTTCAATAAAAAAGTGAGTTGAAGATAGAAGTTGATTTTATTATTGGTGGCCATCACGGCCATAGTATTATAGCTATATTCACTACGATGACGCTGGCGGTAGACTAACAAAACAAGTGTTAATTTACCGATGGAGGTTTTTTAGTCCGCTTTACTAACGTACCTCTAGCGGCATACTAGACACTTCCATAAAATAATCAATCAGCAAAATTCAATATGGCTGGCGGCATACATGCTCTTGTCAACGTGACAAAAGCATGGATTCCGCCAGACATATTGAATGACTGAGATGCATAGAAAGTTTCCCAGTACCTACATCGATATAAGAACGGTGGCGTAATCCATAGGTACGGGGCGCATACCTACCCCCAACTACACACACCTTTGCGCCACGTTAGCATAATTCAGGGTGATCGATGTAAACATGCTGCTTCATTTCACTTGGCGCGCAGAAACCTTTATCACAAATTGGGCAAATGATACTCTTCGGGTGTCCATCTTTATGTACTTTCAAGTTCTTTTTATGTTTGAACTTTTTCCCGCATACTTGACACTCCCACGGCCTCACATCGAAGTGGCTGACTTTATGTTTCTTTAAACACTTGGCCGTGCCGAATGCGGATCCACAAATCTCACAAGTGTAATTTTTTTCACCTAAATGTTCGATCCTTTGATGCAAGATCAGCAGATGTTGATGAGCGAACTTTTTTTCACAGATGTTGCATTTAGGTGCTTGAATATTGTGGAATATCTCCATGTGTCTCGCGCGCGTGGCGTTAGTATAGGTAGCTGGGCAAAGCCGGCACCTGAAGGTTTTCGGCCGCAGCTTTTTATGGACATGCTTGTAATGCTGGGAGTACAGACATCTTTTGGTAAACAGTTTTTCACACTGGTTACATCCGAAGAATTGCCCATCCTCATTGGTCACAATTCTGTAGTCCGTCCATATACCTGAAAAGAACAATAATTTTAAAATTAACCACCACATCAAAAGAGATATTCCAAACTTTGGTTGGCCAGTCCGTCCGTAGTTGTCTCTACTAAAACGACTGCTTTTCAACTTTCAAGTGATTGTCTAGTTAAGTTGGTATGTAGTGTGTACTCTCATAAATTTTTTAGGAAAAATAAAAATACATGACTTTACAGCAAAGTTTATAATAGGTTGAGATATAACTTTACCTTATCTATTTAAGCTGATTTACAAAGCTGGATATTCATTAAACTACAGGTAAGTGCTAACTATTTGAAGAATATAAAATGTGCAAAATCTCTTTCGGGTTTAATCAGCAGTTACAGCACGTGAATAACTTTAAATCCCTATGCAAAGTTGAGCAAAACCGCTACGGCACGTGGGTACGCGGAACACAATCGCTTGACAATTTGTACCAATGAGTAAATTTAAGGTGGATCGTTTTCCATACAAAATTTAAATGGAGTTACGTCTTTAAATGCGACAAAATTATGATTAAAAAACTTGATGGGAAGTCCCGTGCTTTTATAACATTTTCGCAAAATAAAACAAATAATTTTTTAACCATCAGATTTCTCTGTAAAAACCGTGTTGCCACTTAATGAACATAGATGGAGCTACTGCTGCAATAAACACGTTTAATTTTTTTGTGGAGCAAATACTTGATATTTTTTACGTTAAGCAGTTTTGCGACATATTTACGTGTGCCTTCCTCATCTCACATAAAGTTTTTTTGATAAAATTGTTGTTTAGCTCATGTGTAACTCGGTTGAAGTTCAGATTTTAGTTTGTATGACGTAACGATCCCCCTTAAGAGTCAATCTTGAGCTAACAAACGTAATTCAAACATTTCTAGTAAAATCCAGATGGCGCTGTAAATAAGTTGCAGTAGAGACAAACTAAGCTATAGTTTCATAAGTAGTAACTGTATGTAAATAATTACCAACAAACTAGCATTTAGTTTCATAATTTTATGGGGCTCAGGAGTAATAATAATAATCCTAAAGTAAAAGGTTGCATTGCAAGTATTGCAACTGATTCACTAGCGCCATCTGTGGAAATCATTATTTGATGAAAACCAATAGATGGCATTAGTCAATCGGATTTAAGCTGTTTATTTTAGGTTTATTACTCCTGTGCCCCGTGTTACGAAACTAAAGTCTAGAAGTTGATATATTAGGTTGGTGAATATTTACATTCACAACTGAATCCATCTGGAGTTTACAGGAAATGTTTGAATTACGTTTTTATGTTCTAGAATCTAGATTCGACTCTCCTCTGCACTGTAAACTTTTTGGAGCTCTATTTTTTTATTTTCGCATGCTATTGTATCATACATTCTACTGTCAAATCCATTCACACAGACATAGACGTTATCAAATTCGAGAAAGTAAGAAAGTAGCAATGATATACGAGTGGGTAACACCAACCACCAGACCACAGACCAACGACAGACAAGGACCCAGCAATAAAACTAATATTTTTTGCCTAGAGATTATTTTGAGCATTTGGCAACTGGGTCCTTATCCATGTGTTAATCATGAATCAATGAATTTACATAACGTTATTCAAAGTACTGTTTTGTGTTCTTTAAAAAGGATAAACCTGCTCATGAAACGAAACGTCCAGGAAGTAGGGCTATGCAATAAAAAAAACGTAATACTCTTTGCGATGCTATACAGGGTGTTAGGAAAAGTAGTACGTTCCTTTTAAGCACGAGTTCTGTAGGTATCACAAAGTTTTAAAAAATATTAAGAAATATTTAAAAAAACAATTTCCAAAAACTTTTTATTGCAATGTTCAACCCAAGGTCTTAGCGCGACATAGCTTGTCGTTGCGGTCAAATACAGCTGCAGTTGCACCGTTGTAGACTTTATTGCGCGCAGCGACGGAACGATGCAAAATACTTAAATGTTCTAATATTTTTAATTAATTGTTTGGACACCCTTAACATGCTTTATTATACCTATAGAACGTGTGGTTTGATTTTCTTAACACCCTGTAGGTTACCTAAAGGCTGCAGGTAGATAATTTTATAATTGTAGAGATATTATGCACACCCAAAAATTCTCTTTTACTGTCTGGCACTTACTTCACACTTTATCAAATTGTCAGCTACTAAGGTATAGTTTCTTTTTATAATTTCTTTTTATTTCATGTTCTACCAACGTGCATATTATGGAAACTTAATTCCGTTTCTTGGGCAAGCAAGTCATTACTTTTCTTGACATCATGTGTACCTTACAATAACCACAATTCACTTCATTACACAGCGTTAGGATGTTTCTTATTCCTGTGATATCTCAAACTAGTGCCATGTACAAAAGCCTCGCCACATATTGTGCAAGCATATCTTCTGTCCTCTAAATGAATCCTTATATGGGCCTGAAGACTTTTCTTCCACTTGAAGCTTTTTCCGCAGTAGGTGCAGGTGTCTTCTCTGACTGTGGAGTGGACTATCTGGTGTCGCTTCCACCGGTCGTGGGTAGGGAACCGCTTGAGGCAAGTCTGGCATTCAAAATTTGCTTCACCCATATGTATGATCTTCTGGTGGCGGAGGACCTGTTGATAAAAATCTGTGATGTACGTCTAGATATGGGTCGGTTATCTTGAGTTGATAGGCGATACTTATTCGTACATAAACATCTCAATCATCAAATAAAATAAATTGTACAAGAATGACAAAAAAGAAAACAATCTTACCTGACTAGGAAACGAAAACTTTTTGTTACAAATATTGCAAATTGGCGCTGGGATCCCGTGCACCTCTTCCATGTGCTTCGCCCTCTTTACGGAAGGAAGTTGCAGCTTGCACATGTCACACCTGCCAGTCACGACTTTCTGGTGGACGTTCTTAAAGTGTTGACGGAAGTACATAAACTTCTTCCATATTTTGCCGCAGGAGTTACAGTTGTAATCGTCCGTGCCGTCTTCGCTTTTGGTGAGGGTGAAGTGAGCGCCGAATCGTTCGTGAGCGTGCTTGTAGTGTTCCGTACAGTGGCTCCTTCGTTTGAACGTTTTATGGCAGGCAGTGCACCCGTATGTTTTGATTCCGTCTACCTCTGTTACGTTGCAGGGTGGATCCTCGTCTTCTGCAACAGAAACACGTTGCGTTCAGGTTCTTCCTCTTTTTTGTATCTTGTTCTAATAGTCACTTAATGTAAGATGTTTGGTTGGTGTCTGTTGTGTGTAGATCTCGAGTAGGTAGACAATGCTCTGCTCAATCAAAGAACATAACTGAAACACGGTCGGAAAAACGTGACCAGAGCTTGCTTTTCCGTTAAAACGGTGATCCCAAACGGGATGCAAACAAGTAACGTTAAAATGTAGTAAGAAAGCAGTAAGTATCTAGGTAAGTATCTTATAATGCTTGTCTAGGGTAGAGAACATTATAGCGAGAAAACAGCAAAATTATAAATAAAATAACAAGGTACATTGAAACAATATATTTCAATAAAATATTTTTATGCTTTACATTCTCAGAGACATACCTTAACAAAATATATATGAAGTTGGTTTTAGCAACAATAATCATTGCAAAAGCTTTAGCCCCAAGCTCCACAGAGAGGACATAGGACATGCCCTACGACGCTTGACGTTTGATATCGCGACGCTTTGGCGACGCTTGAAACGGTTTCCATATAAAATGTATGAAAACGTATTGACAAAGGCACACACAAGCGTCGCCAAAGCGTCGCAACTATGACAGCTAGCCTCAAAAATTAAGAAGAATGTTTGACCATTACTTGTCTGTCAACTGTCATTCTTACGTCCTATGCCCTTCGTCTTTTTGGTGGAGTTTGCGCCTTACATGGTTACATTGGATAAAACAATAGGTGATCTGATTGTTTGTGCACTCTATACAAAACTGTAATACCGTAAGTTTTATGCTAAGAAAAACAAAGCATAGGAACAAAATTTTAAAAATAAAGCAATGATGTAATTGAAAATAAATTTTTAAAAATACTGTTCATAATCTTGTTTTCAATTCTGACATCACATTTCTTAAGGTAATTCTTGTAATTTCTTCACAAGGTAAGAGATAGGAAAAGAATTTCATTTATTATTTTACTCGGACATGAATTCGTCTACCAAAAGTAGTGTTTAATTTTGAGGCAAAATAACAGAGCTATGTGTAACCAAAAAACTCCAGGAAAAAACGGTAGCTGCAGTACTGATTAAGTATCTTTCTGTATTCTTTTCGCTATTCTATTTTTAAAAGTGGTAGATAAGATTAGCGGAGGAATTATCCTATCAGAATCAAGGCCAATAGCTATGTTTGTATGACGTAGTGTGGTAGTCCTCAATGTTTATTTATGGGTAGCAATAAAACGAGTGACTGTAAATTACAGTTCTAAGTGTCAAAATTAATTAATTTGGGTTATAGAATTACTAAGTGAGCGACTGACTGCGAGTGACGAGAAATCAACAGAACAGCAACTTACAAACATTAATTTGAGTTACTTAAAATACATAATGAGCAGCTTCATAATATTTGAGCGACCTAATATTTGTTTGCGGGTCAACGTTACGTCCTGCATTTTTTTAAATATTTGGCAAATGTATTTTTTATACTGAGCGGCATTTTATCTTAATGAAGTGTTTCGAATACAAAAACCACTTTGAAAAATACAGTGATGAGCAGAGTATAATGAGCTCACATTTAAAAAACAAAAATAATATGAAATAACTATTTAAAGAAACACTATTCTATTAGTTGAGAAATTTTATTATCGAAATATAAGGGTAAGTAAATAAAACAATGTACTCCGTAAAAATAAAGTAATATGCATGCATTTATTTCAATCAAATGAACAAAAAATAAAATAAGAGGCTTCAGTCAACAAAAAAAAAACTTCTTATTAATACTAAGAAACATTGACGTATGAGGAGCCCTACTACTCATCGTCACTGGTAAATAAGTGCTGGCTTGAACTTAGTGGGCCGGCCTCGTTTTCTTTTTTGTCCAATGGGTATCATTTTTGCTTCCAGTGGTGGTGTTGTTAGTTTGAGCCGAATTGCTAGCCCCAAAACGTGTTTGCATACATATCTATTGAAAAATTCGGGACAGTACAGTCGCACGATCCTTTCGCGTATCAAAATAAAAAACATAAGCCCTCAAATAGAATATCAGTAATCAATTATCATTAATAAAGCAGCTTACAAAACTTTGCTCAAAGTGAACTTTTTAGTAGTTCGCTAAGTATAACCTCACTTAGAAAAATCGAATCTATCTTAATATTGAAGTTGCCCTCTCTGTATTTCCAGTCGCTCACTTAGTAATGAAGTCGCTCGGATAAAATTTTAATATCTGAAATTGATTTATCACAATCTACTTTTTGTAAGCTCGTTCTGGATTTTATTATAAATCAATATTCGTCGTCAGTTTAGTTAATTTTTCGCTTACTCAAATTCATACCGCTCAAGTTATTAAAACAGTATGTCATCATCAGTCGCAAAGTTTTTTTTTGTTCGCTCGTTTTATAATTCCCCTTTATTTATTACAATAAGGCGCCCCCTTGCTTAGAGTATCAACTGTGGGCGTAAGTTTCACAGACTTGACGTAAGACATATGATGGCCCTTTAGGCACGAAAAGTCTACTTTACAGAAATGACCACTTTACCAAAATGACTACTTTACCGAAATGACTACTTTTTTTCACAAAAAGTCTACTTTACCAAAATGACTACTTTACCGAAATGACTAATTTTGTTCACAAAAAGACTACTTTACCAAAATGACCACTTTACCTAAATTAAATCGCTAATAAATAAAATTCTGTCGCCTGTGGTCCACGTTTTCGAATAAGTCGCTGTCGTGCTCACGGTAAGAGCTTTCATCAGCGCGCATGCAAATTAGTTTTTTGAAAAAGTTGTAGCATTGTCATAGGCCTTGACGAGATCTACCTTTGAAGTGACAGCTGTCAAACTTAAAACTTATTTATCTTGTTAACTGAGCGTGCTACACCATTATTTTCTTTGAAGAAGTTGTAGGCCTTGATGAGATCTTCATTTAAAGTGACAGCTGTCAAACTTAAAACTCGTTTATCTCCTTAACTGAGCGTGCTACACTACTAGTTTATTTGAAGAAGTTGTAGGCCTTGATGAGATCTACATTTTGGGTGACAGCTGTCAAACTTCAAACTCATTTATCTCGTTAACTGAGAATGCTACCCTACTAGTTTCTTTAAAGAATTGTAGGCCTTGATGAGATTTACACTTTATGTGACAGCTGTCAAACTTAAAACTCGTTTATCTCGTTAAATGGGAATGCTACACTACTAGTTACTTTAAAGAAGTTTTAGGCCTTGAAAAGATCTATATTTTGGGTGACAGCTGTCAAACTTCAAACTCATTTATCTCGTTAACTGAGAATGCTACACTACTAGTTTCTTTGAAGAAGTTGTAGGCCTTGATGAGGACTACATTTTAAGTGACAGCTGTCAAACTTAAAACTAGTTTATCTTAAAATGAAGATCTAATTAAGGCCTACAGCTTGTTCAAAGAAACTAGTAGTGTAGCGTGCTCAGTTAACAAGATATACGAGTTTTAAGTTTGACAGCTGTCACTTAAAATGTAGATCTCTTAAAGGCCTACAACTTTTTCAAAGAAACTAGTAGTGTAGCATGCTCAGTTAACGAGATAAACGAGTTTTAAGTTTGACAGCTGTCACGTAAAATGTAGATCTCATCAAGGCCTACAACTTCTTCAAAGAAACTAGTAGCGTAGCATACTCAGTTAAGGTGGTTCGTTACGTCATACAAACGAAAAACTGCACTTCAGTCGGGTTACACATGAGCTGTAGAGTTTCTTTTTAAAGAAACTTTATTCTGAATGATGAAGGCACACGTAAATTTGTCGCAAAACTACTTATAGTTAAAAGATAATCAGTATTTTCTGCACAATAAAATTAAACGTATTTATTGCAGCAGTAGCTCCATCTATTTTCGTAAAGTGGCGACTCGCTTTTTACGGGGAAATCTGATGATTTAAAAATTCTTTTTAGTGTTTTGCGACAATCTTATATACCCACGGGACTCCCCATCAAGTTTTTTAAACCGACTCTTGTCTCCTTTACATACATAACTCCATTGAATTTTTGTATGGAAAACGGAACGCCTTAACGAGATAAATGAGTTTTAAATTTGACAGCTGTCACTTAAAATGTAGATCTCTTTAAGGCCTACAACTATACTACAACTTCTTCAAAAAACTAATTTGCATTGGCCATATTTGACAGCTATCATAATCATGCTAATGCTTTGACATAAGGTCTATTTTTCTTTGTTGACATGTCTTCTAGTATAGACTAGTCAGCTGTCAGATATGATATTTTCCAAAGCAAGCATTTTACATTTCTGAAAAGTAGTCATTTTGGGAAAGTAGTCGTTTTAGGCAAGTAGTCATTTTAGGAAAGTAGTCATTGTAGGAAAGTAGTAATTTTAGGAAAGTAGTCATTTTGGGAAATAGACATTTTGGGAAAGTGGACATTACGTGCCTAAAGAATGATGGCATCTATCAAAAAAGTGATCGTCGAAGACGTGAGACGTGCGACATCACGACACTTGAATCCGTTGTCATATAAAATGATTGATACTACAAAGCTATACAAGTTAGATGCGCGTCCAATCTACCGGGAGTAACGGAAAGGGTATAACAAGCCGAAAGGAGGTCAATGTACTCATGAAACTGAACAACTATCCCCATGGAACATGGGTCGATATATGAAAAAAATTTTGGACCTCCCAGAGTAAATCAATTAGCTCAACGGCGATTTTGTATGGGAAGTCCAATTTTTTTTTTCATATTTCTACCCATGTTCCATGGGGAAAGTTGTTCAGTTTCATGAGTACCTTGATCTCCTTTCGGCTTGTTATACCCTATCTGTTACTCCCTGTATAACAGCTGGCGATCGCTTGTCTGACAGATGTCATGTTGCGCGTCGCACGTCTATTCTGTGGAGCTTGCCCCTTTTATTGCATTTATCCCGTCCCGTACAGAAACTTTGACATGTATAAGTTGTACATGGTTGTACTGAGTCTCATATTAGGCTCGTATTTATAAAATGCTCTCAACTCTGTTCTAGATCTTGTGAACGATTTTGAAATGTTGTTAGTACTTCTGTCTATTTTCAATATCGCTCCCAAGATCTATATGAGCCTACCCAAATGTGAGCAGAGCTAACGACATCTCAAGATCGATCTCAGACTCAAGAGCAATGTATGTACCTATAAATACGGGCCCTTAATATCCTGCTCTCTTCAGGAATATCAATTACGAAATAGTTTAGTTAGAAACCTTGTATTAACAAAGGATGTAAATAACTTTAAATATAAACAGTGATGTAATTCAGTCATAGAATCGGGTTAAATAAATATAAAAAATAATACTTTTTAAAAACTTAATCCATAGAAAAATACTTCTGTTATTGCTTTGAGCGGGATTTTTACTACGGTAAAGTTTTTGATTACCTCGATATTTCGGGGCGGATTTTTTACGATCCATGGTCACGAGTAGATTGGCTTGGCTCGGCAAGCGAGTGAAAATCGCGATCAAAACAATAATATAAGTGTTGTAAACAGACGTGAAAATCTAAAACATATATAAAAGTTTATCACAACAAAGATATAATAAAAATTAATGTAAATGAAGAATAAATGCATAGGTATTAGCGTACACTGTTTGTAGGTATATTATTTTAATACCCGCATAATACAAAATATATGGTATCAGCAAAACTCTAGTTTTTTTAGTTATTGAATTGATAACTATCATGTTTATTCATTAAACGGATAGGGGTGCTGCTGATAATACATAACTAAATCGTAGGCAGCACGGGGATGAAAATAATTTTATCTCTAGAAATTCACCTCCGGATGGTACTTGGTCATATGGTAATTGAGACTGGCTTTTTGGACGAACGCTTGTCCACACACTGTGCAAACTTTCCTCCTGTCCCCCGTGTGTATCCTCTCGTGAAGATCCAAAGTAGCTTTCCGCAGAAAAGACTTCCTACAGAATCTACAGTGGAAGTTCTTCTCGGTTCTGTGCTTGAACTTGTGCTTGTACATACCTTCGAAGCTAAACGATTCATATTCACAGAATTCGCACTTATACTTTTCGCCTAACATGTGGAAGTTGTTTATGTGTTTACGTAATTGCACTTTAGTGTTGAAGGCGGCGTTGCACGCTTTGCACTGCACCCTGTCGTCAACATTGTGTTCCTGCAGCTTGTGGACGGTCAGAGGCGCCGGCGTCATGAACGCGAGCTTGCAGTAGGGACAGTGATATCTCGGTATCTTATAATGCTTCGTCTTTATGTGGAACATAAGCGAGAACTTTTTATGGTACACTTTCTGGCAGTGAGAACAGATGTAGTTGTCACCCTCGATTCGGTAGTCAGTCTCTTGAATTGCGCATTTCTGAAGTGCCCGGGACCCTAGAAGCAAAAATAAACTTTTCAGTTGCTTGATATCTTTAACTTTAGTCTTGTAGTATCGTTTTTAACTTATACACAGATCCCGGGCACATCATGCAAGCACAATCGTATCCAAAACATCATTACTTTAGTTTTGGAATGTGACATCAATTTCAGCTTTTAACTGACAATAAAATGTACGGAAGCTGGCTAAAAAATGGATATGCTTTACGTAGGCATTTACGGCTTTCCGGATTTGTCATAAATAAATGTTTTGTCCAGTTACTAGGGAGGCAGATAAAAATCATGGAAATAAAAGGATGCAGCAGATTTAGAGCTGGTACTGGTACCTCAGTAAAATTAAACAGTGCTGCTCTCGAGAGTATGCGTTTTTTGCTGCTGTATTTAAAGAAACAGTTTTTGAACTTAGAAAATAAATAAAAGTTTCTACAGTACGGCCGTCACTTGCTTGCTGCAAGTGACTTTATCAGATCGCATAAGTACCGTGACGCGAGTGGCGGCACTTCGGACATTCGTCTAGTAATTTAGTAAGCTTGGCTGAGAAGAAGTTAAAAGTGACGAACTGACCTTTTTTATCTTGATCTTTTTCTTCATCTCCTTGCCCTTCAGCTTGTGACTCCTCGGCTGACGGATTCGTCCGGTCGGATGACCGTGTCTTCTTTGCTGGTGCCTGTAAAATTGTGCCCATTTCTTTAGGGTATGTCTACATTAAGGCGATGCGGGTTGGAACTAAGCCCAGCGGTGCATGATTTGACCAATCATAGTGTTTTGAATAATAATGTAGAGTGAAGATATTAAGGTTTATGATAAGTAAATGCATGCACAACTGTTTTAGCTCCGCACTGCTCTGTCTGGCTCAATAGAAGTAATAAGTAAGTTGATGAATAAAAAGGATCACATAAATGGTCGGCAAAAGTTTCAGGAACTTTCATACATACAATTTATTTAATTGAAAAACTCACCTTCTTTTTTCTTAATCTAGGTTTGCCTTTCGATTTCGCTTTTGTTTTCTTTGACTCTTCAACTTTGATCCTAATGACTGGCTGGTCATCATCAGCTGGAAAAAACCAAAACTCAATCAGTAATTAAAGTTATTTTAAAAATATGAATAGGAGACGTACTTAATTAAATATTTTAGGCAACATTCCAAGCTGACAACCTGTCACTATAATCTTCTATCGTTTGTCGTTTTTACTATAATGAATGACAACGATAGACAATTTATCTAAAACAATATCAAATATTTGTCCCAACTAGGCGATAGCTACCATATTTTATGTCAGCTATAGCTATGCCTACCCCACAAGAGATAAAGGTGTGATAAGGGTGTTAATTAAAGCCTTGCCCTGCCATCACCAAACAATATTCAATTTATAGATAAGTGCTGTAACAGAATGTTAGGGAAAACTCAGTTCTTATTTTATTCAACCAATCTATCTGATCAAAAGGCATAAATATCTAAGCAGATTATTTTATTGCAATTGTATACTCCGAAAAAAAAAATAGAAGAGAGTTGTGTACTGTTAGCATTCTATCTATATTTCTGGCACTAAAGCATTGGATAGGTGATAGGCGCGTCCACACCAAGCGAAGCTGCTCGGGTTTTCATTGCCTCGCGCGGCAAACGACCAAAAAATTACGTGGCTCACCCGAGGCATCGCAAAATCATCGTGCCTCGGAAATTTGCCCATTAATTTATTAGGTGTCCAAATTGAACTTGGCTCGCCTGCGCACGAGCCTGTGCCGCGCGAGGCATTGAGCAGGCGAGCAGCCTCGCTTGCTGTGGACGCGTCTACCACCTACACGTATGTTACTTACAATCGTCGAATCTGATATCGAAACCGTCATCGTCGTCAGTCGCATCCAGCTCTTTTTTTACCTCTGGAAAGATTTTTAAGAAGTTATAAATAATCACTTTGTAATGAACAGTATGAGAGCACAGCATAATTTTGGAGCCTTCTTTAATATACAGTGTGAGTCTTGATAAAGTGTACATATCAAAATCAGGGAAACTGCATCCAAATTTATCGATGAAAAAAATATTAAAAAAAATAAAAAAAAATATTTGAATTTTTTATGATTTTTTTAAGATTTCGAATTGTACCTGTTGACCCCATTTAGGTAAATCGTCATAACTTTTAAACTAAGTGTGTTATCAGAGTGGAATAAATTTTGTGATGATTGCTAATAATAAGCCGTACTCATGAAGTAAAAATATCCCAGAGAAATAACGTTGTTAATTTATAATTAATAGAAACTTGAAGAAAATCTTGTTTTTTTGTCATAAATTTTACTATTATTTTACAATTTCTTAAAAAGTCACCCCGTAAACCCTACTTTTTTTTTATTTATGCTTATTCTACATGGCATTAGCTTTCTAAAATTAAAAATTTCACGTTTACAACTCAAATACAACAGTTTCTATGAGCCTTTATAAGTGTCCATGCGCCTGCGAGGCGTGTTGTTTTTTACTTCACACCATTGTTTTCAAATTTCATGCATTAGGTTAATGATAATTTTAATTTGATTTAAGAATAATAAATGATTATGCAGAAAAAATACTTATGTTTTAATCATTATCCAGTATTTAACTAAGTTAACTGTTTTTTTAAACGCTGATTTAAGAAGTTGTAGTTGAGTTATAAACATGATTTTTTTACTTTTAGCAAGCTAATGCCATGTAGAATAAGCATAAATAAAAAAAGTATGGTTTACGGGTGACTTTTAAGAAATTGTAAAATAATAGTAAAATGAATGACAAAAAAACAAAATTTTCTTCAAGTTTCTATTAATTATAAATTAACAACGTTATTTCTCTGGGATATTTTTACTTCATGAGTACGGCTTATTATTAGCAATCATCACAAAATTTATTCCACTCTGATAACACACTTAGTTTAAAAGTTATGACGATTTACCTAAATGGGGTCAACAGGTACAATTCGAAATCTTAAAAAAATCATAAAAAATTCAAATATTTTTTTTTATTTTTTTTAATATTTTTTTCATCGATAAATTTGGATGCAGTTTCCCTGATTTTGATATGTACACTTTATCAAGACTCACACTGTATTAATTGTATTATTTGATATTATTATGTGTCGCAGGCAACTGGTTAAAAAGCCGTGACTGCGCGGGTGACTTTACTAAAACGCGCGCAATACGCATATAGCCACAAGGTAAATCGGATGGATGTAAACCCGCCAATAAACGTCCAACATGTGTAGAGCCCGTTTTCATCTAACCCACCCATATGTATACGCACATCACCTGTATGTAAACGAAACTACACAAGCACCAGTCAGTTGATAACAAGATATTATTGGTCGCAGTGCTTAATGTTTGATATGCCTCAAAATTCAACTACAGAACCTACAGTACGCGAATGAGTTCTTGGCCATCGGGGATGAGGAGGCGCGCGGGAGCGGCGCGCCCCGCGGTTACCCAACTACCCGCATTCGCCCGCAGTCGAGTGATGGGAAAAAAGTGTGTCACAAAGTTGTCGATATTTTGTTGTTGTGTTGTGTTTTGTGTAGAAACCATAAATACTTCTTTAATATTATTCACAAACAGTGAAGTTACAGTTCGAACAAACTATAGCTAAAAAGGCCCCTTTGAAAAGCAAATGTCTCGAGACATATACATTTTAGTTACTTTGTTTTAAAGAAACCTGCCCTTAGTTTATAAAGACCTATTCAACGATACCCTACCTACTCAATATTATAGGAAAAACAACCCATTAACTAATAACTATGAGTAGTCTGAACTGAACTGTTCGGCAACAGTTCTCGATATCGACATCAACATGAATTAGTCACAGCACTACCGCATTCCTCAACATGGTCATGAACTCATTCGCGTACTGTAGGTGTGCACTTAGATAAAATTGTTTAATTAAAGTCCTCTAGCTGTGAATTTCTATAGTTTTTTACCAGATTGGCTGCGCTAAGACATAGTTGTAAGAAAAGTTTGTGATCTGAGAAAAGTAATACCTTCTTGATATGTTCCAGGTAGTTCTTCTTTTATCCCTATTGTAGTAAGTGCTGTAAAAATAATAATAGTAAGAATAATTAACCACACACAATTGTATTATTTTATTTTATTAAATTGTTATAAATAATAGCAAGCATTCATAGCTTAGAAAACTGTAGGTATGTCAAGAGAGAGGCTGGCAACACTGATACCAGCTAGATTGATCTTCCGTATTTATTGCTAAAAAAATAGTTATATTTGTATTTTACGCCTCTTTTTCTGCACAAAGTGATTATACATCGATAAATATCTTATTAACACATAAATTGGACTACAGTGAAGTGTAAAAACGAAGAAAACAGTGCTAAATAGACTAACAAGTACAAGTATCAATTAGTGAAAAAATAACCCAGTAAATGGTGAAAAATAAACAAGAAGTGGACAGTATTTCAATATAAGACAGCATTGCAGTGATTTATCACCAGATTATACTACTATTAAACTGGAAAACAGCTAAAATTAGAACAAAGAACTTGCATCAAAATCACGTCTACCCTCGAATAAAAACATTACCTACTGTTAACAATGGACCCAATACTACTTAAAACTATGCTCGAAAATATACAAAAGGACGTAAAAGAAACAAAGATTAGCATTCAAGAATCTGAACAGAGAATAAACGATAACATAAATATGAAGTTCCGACATGTTGAAGAAAAAATTCAAAGATTAGAAGACACTGTTATAATGCAAGAAAATAGACTAGACTTTTTTGACAGGCATCTAAGACAAAGGAACATTCTAATCTACGGAGTGCATGAAAACGAAAGGAATTATGATGAGCTAGTCCACAATGTCCTAGAAATATGCAAAATACTGAAAGTGAATGACTGTACAAAACTAGAAATTCAAGCAGTGAGAAGAGTAGGAGGTAAAGCAAACAAAATTAGACCAATTATGGTAACCTTCACTACCCTGGGAAGAAAATTAGAAGTTCTAAGGGCTAAGAAAAACTTGAAAATACTGAGTATTATATCAAGGAAGATTTCCTGCGAAGGTGGTGGAAGTAAGGAAGCAACTTCAGGTTAGAGTAAATGAGGAAATAGAGAAAGGCAATAAAGCCTATATTAAATATGATAAAATTATAATTCGATCACCCAGACAGAAAAAGACATCATATACAGAAAAACAAAACAACAAACGCACACACTCAGAGAGCCCTACAGGAAACAAAACTACTGCTAAGAAATATACTATGAAAGAATATTGGAGGTCATCTAATCCAGGCTCGGTTTCAAAACAACAAAACAGCAATACCAATATCAACATAACAACCACACCACCACCACCCGCATCCGTAAGTCACCAATAGCAATCAACAAATACTAAAAAACGGAAGACAATCAAACAGAATGGAACAGGAATAGACAAACACCTTCCCCCAACCCGGCCGGTCACCGTGGGGGACAAACAAGACCGCCACCCTCCAGAACAAGAAACCACAAACAACTATAGACTCCCTAATCAAACCGATAAAAATAAAAACAAGTATTTATTTGTACCTACAATGTGAGATCATTAAAAGACAATCACAGAATGATAGAGCTGAAAAATGCACTTATGAAAGTTAAATGGGACATTATCGGACTATCCGAAATTAGAAGAGAAGGATACAAAATTGAAGAACACGACTGGTGTATTTTCAACTACTTCGGAGAGAAAAAAGGAGAGAATGGAGTAGGATTTATAGTCAGGAAAGAATATAGAGAAAATATATCTGAATTTATAGGAATATCAGATAGAGTAGCGCTATTGAACATTGAAATCCACAATACCCCACTATCTTTCATCCAAGTATATGCCCCTACTCAGGCAGCTAGTAAAGAAGAACTAGAAAAATTCTACTCAGACATACATATAGCAAGACAAAGTGCTGCTGAAAACTTGGTGATACTTGGTGATTTTAATGCAAAAATTGGAAAAAGCACAGAAAAAATTGGCTCTATCATAGGCCCATATGGCTCAGGCATTTGCAATGAACGAGGAGAAATACTGAAACTATTTGCTCTTGAAGAAGAATTAACTATAATCAATAGTATCTTTAAGAAAAAAGAAAACCAACGATGGACTTGGATGTCACCAGATGGAGTTACTAAGAATGAGATCGACTACATATTAACAAATAGAAGCCATTTCTTTACCAACTGTGAAATCATTCGTAAAATACCATACCCCTCTGATCACAGACTTTTAAGAGGAACTCGTATTGTCAAAAAAGAAAAAAAGCAGGAAATCTTTTTCGAAACCAATGTCAACGCTTCAATCTGACAAGGAACAAATTAAGTACAGAAAATCACTCGATGCCAAACTAATTCAATACACCAGAGGAGATCTGTCTATGCAAAATCTCTACAATGCAACTGAGAGAGCTATACAAGAAAGTTTAAGTGAAGCCAAAAGCTTAAATAGACGAGAAAATTTCAAAATATCGTCAATTACAAAAGAAATGATAGCAAGAAGACACAACCTACAACAAAAATTAAACAAATCGAAAGAAGAGAAAAATGAACTCAAACTTCTTTATAAAAACATCAAATTGCGAATTCAAGATGAATATGATACCTATAAACTAAAAAAATATGAGCACTGTATTGAAAAGACAGGTGGAGTGAAAAGAGCCCATAAAAAACTAAAGGACTCTACATCATGGATCCCAAAGTTAAAAACCTCTCAAGGCAGCACAGGAAAAGACAAGAATTAATACTGGTAGCCACAGACTTTTACAGAAAACTATATGAATCAAACAGAACACCTATAACAAAAACAAATAATACAATATTACTACCAAACCACACTACCAATGAAGTGGAAGAATTCACAATGAAAGAAATTGAAACAGCCATAAAACGTTTAAATAACAACAAATCCCCAGGACCTGACTTAATAACTAACGAATCGTTGAAAGTCGGATTGATATTCTAGTTGGTTTGTTAAGAGACATCTTTAATAAAGTACTTAAAGAATCACGGGTACCATCACAGTGGACTGAATCTGAAATCACACTTTTATACAAGAAGGGTGACCCATCAGATGTATCAAACTACAGACCAATTAGTTTGATGTCCAGCCTCTACAAACTCTTTTCTCAATGCATACTTGCTAGAATTGGGCCAAAAATAGATATTAAACAACCAACAGAACAGGCTGGGTTTAGACCAGGTTACTCAACCACAGATCATATCCAAGTACTCTGTCAGGTAATCGAAAAGTATAAAGAGTTTAACCGGCCCCTATATCTGGCTTTCATTGATTACCGAAAAGCCTTCGACTCCATATCACACAATTCGATCAAGGAAGCTCTGAAATACCATGAAATCGAAGAAACATACATCAACATAATTATGAACATATATGAAGATTGCAGCAGCAGAGTAAGGCTAGATAGAGTCGGACCTACCTTCAAGATAGGTAGAGGGTACGGCAAGGCGACCTCTCTCTCCTAAAATCTTCATCGCTGTCCTGGAATTCATATTGAAAGAAGTAAACTGGTCAACTGTGGGCATCAGAATAAACAATGCATATCTAAATCACTTATGCTTTGCTGATGACATAGTGCTATTCTCAGAAAAGGCACAAGAATTGGAAAACACCCTCAATTCTCTACACAAAGCAAGCAAGCAGATTGGCCTAGAAATAAACTTCGAAAAGACTAAAATAATGACCAACCACACAAAAACTATGATAAAAATAGAAGATGAAAGCATTGAGTATGTTGATGAGTTTATTTACCTTGGAAAATTGGTCTCATTTGATGATACAGATAAAAAAGAAATAGACCGTCGTATAAACACTGCTTGGAATCGATACTGGAGCCTAAAACATATTTTCAAATCAAAAATCCCAGCCAGAATTAAAGGAAAACTGATGGACACCTGCATCCTTCCAACTCTTACATATGCGAGCCAGACTTGGTCATTAACAGAAAAAAATGCAAACAAAATATCTGTGTGCCAAAGAGCAATGGAAAGAAGCTTACTCAGGTTTAAACTAAAAGACAAACAAAGAAACGAAACATTAAGACAAAAAACTAAAGTGAAGGATGCTATTGTTCATGTAAGACGGCTCAAATGGAAATGGGCTGGACACCTGGCTAGGTACGAAGATGGAAGATGGACGAAAAAAGTAACAGAGTGGACAGGGCCGGTGCAAGGCAAACGCCGCCCGGGCCGCCCACTCAAACGCTGGGCTGATGACATCCGCGCCACTGCCGGCGCACACTGGACACGAGTCGCGACAGACAGAGAGAAGTGGAAACAACTGGAGGAGGCCTTTACCCGGATGGGGGTTCCCAAGGACAACAGCAATGAAGCTAGCTAAAGAGCATGATAAATTAATAAATAACTGACAATTATAAAAAATTTATATTTCAAATTTCAATTTATTTAAAAATGTTATTCGTTTATAATTTCTGGTATTGATTGACACTATGTTTAAGTTATTAATTATGAATAGAAATGAAATAATAAATTAAATACTTATCCTGTTATGTTTTTGTAATATTTTGTAATTGACAACATTTAGTAATTTAATAATAACAATAATATTTTGTAACTGACTATTAATGTAAACAATGAAATTTTGAAATGAAAATGTAAAGTTTATGCATGTGGGAACAAAATAAAAGGCTTTTTATTTTATTTTATTTTATTTTATTTATTTATGTCAAGTTAAGGTGGATCGTTTTCCATACAAAATTTAAATGGAGTTACGTCTTTAAATGAGACAAAATTATGATTAAAAAACTTGATGGGAAGTCCCGTGCTTTTATAACATTTTCGCAAAATAAAACAAATAATTTTTTAACCATCAGATTTCTCTGTAAAAACCGTGTCACCGCTTAATGAACATAGATGGATAAACACGTTTAATTTTTTTGTGGAGAAAATACTTGATATTTTTTTACGTTAAGTAGTTTTGCGACATATTTACGTGTGCCTTCCTCATCTCACATAAAGTTTTTTGATAAAATTGTTGTTTAGCTCATGTGTAACTCGGTTGAAGTTCAGATTTTAGTTTGTATGACGTAACGATCCCCCTTAATACAAAGTGATTGTTTTGACCTTATGAGCATGTATGCAGTTAAAAATTTTTATTTTTAAGTCTACATTACTTACTCTCTATAACCATGTTCTTGTACATTTCTTTAAACCGCTGCTCGCAAAGCGTGACCTGCTGCTTGAAGTTGTGTGCGTCTCTCAGTCGCAGGACACATGCCCCACATATTTTGAATGTCATCACACTCAGTTCTCCAGGCATTGGTGACACCTGTAACACACCGCTTACTTAGCTCCCAGATAATAAGGAAAAACAAAGGTACTTATAGCTTACTCAACATATGTAGAACCAGGCATAGAATAAGGTTAGTTTAGAACTACTAGAAAATTGTAGAATAGACCAATAGTTATTTAACTAGTGTAGGTTTCCTTTGGAATACGATATTTCCCCATAGTAAAAACTGAAAAGTAGCCTTTATTACTTAGCAACAATGTAGTTTCTTTTTTATTAGTTAATCAGTTTTTAACTCTCCGCATACTAGGTGAAAAATATAAACGTCCCATACAACGGGGTTTGCTAGACCCCAAAATTCAAACTTAAATGTTGACTAAATTTGAAGCACTTATTTTTTTACAATGTTTTACATAACATTGAACATATTTTTACAAAAATTATTTGATTAAATTAAAAATAAATGGTTTATTTATGTGTAATTGCAAGATAATCTACACAAGTCGATTCAATCATTCAAAAAGTTTGTTTGTTTGGGGTCTGTAATACCCCACCTCGTAAGCGGAGGGTTAAGCCAATTTGTTACATAGTGTCCCATAATTTAAATTAATTTGGTTAGTTTGGTTTAGATGAAGATAAAGAAGTGAGAGGTGAAGGAAGTTTATTTGCCCACTTTCTGGCCTCTCTTGACGCTTTTCTAATTTCCCAAGTTCCCCATGTTACTCCTGAGTGTGCCAGAAGATTTTCCATAATGTAGATTGATTATAATATTTATTAAGGATTGTGATTATACTCAATAAAATATTTCTTTTTTATGCTAGCGTTTTCTATAATTTTAAATGCTGTGATTTCTGAAGTGTGATAAAGTAAAATTACTTTTTACTGCACTTCCTATTACAGAAGTATCCAGCCATCAATTGCATCTATCTATATCAATCAATATACAGTGTGAAACCGGCATGCGGGCATTTTCAGGTGATTCTAGACATCTAAGTTATCAACTTTTACTATGGGGCAATCACAAAAAAAACTCTGCTGATCCATACATTTTGCTCGAGTTAGTTTTCCTATAGAATAGTCTTACTCCTGCTGAACCACGCAAAGAATTTTGATGCAGTTTTTGTAATACATAGAGTGAATTAAGAGGAAGAGGAAAGTTTATAATCACACAATGGAAAATGCCTTTTCCCCATGGGAAAATGAGTTGCATTGTAGCAGGTGAGATAGGTAAGGGGCCGCTAGTTTAGTAATGAAGTCGCTTTTAGCGTTTCTATATCTGTATGAATCTGTATGATGTACTTACATATAATTCGCTAACTCCTAAACCATGCAGTGTATAACATATACTCTCGCGGGGAAATGAGTTGCAGCTAAGGTTGCATCGAATGACATCGCTGGCGGGCCGCTAGAAACGCTGTGCACCTACTGTGTATAGATGTGCACTAGTAGGGACTTTTGCTCACCTCTATATCCAGACTTTCCTTCAACATCTCCGAATACACCTCCCTTTGTCCTAAATTAAACACGGGCTCAGATAAATGTAGGAAAGATCCCTCAGCATGGCAGCATCGACACAAGTCTTTTTCAAGCTTGAAATAATTATGGTTAGACATGTTTATTCACAAGCGGCTACCCTAGTATATAAATATTTTATTCATTGTTATAATTTTTCTTTATTTAGCACCATTAACATAAAATCAACAAACACGAAATTTATTTTTATAGTGCGAATCGGCTGGCTTGGCTGAGCTGTCAATCATCTGACAAAACAATATGGCGCCGTGACAAATGGCCCATAGACAAAAATAATAGTTTTTTTTTTAGGTAATTTCCAGCACGGAACATTGTCTTTTAGCTCAACAAAATTCGTTCAGCGCCATCTGTTACCGAGTAGATTGACTAAGTGTAGACTAGTAACGCCATCTTGATTGCAATGGAAAAAGCAGTAAGGAAGCGTTGCGTTGCAGAACAAAGAGTGAAAATTGCTAATAGATGGCGTTAGTCTCATAAAGAATGTCTTGATCGAGAAACAGAATAATTAGATATAGTAAACGTTAAATTCACAGTTAAATTATAATATCTTAGGTATATTTTGTTACATGTTCGCATGTTCTGTGAAAACACCGTTCATGACATGTTTGATGACATGAGATACCAGCTTGAAAAAAGATACCAAGGATTTGAAAGATACATCATTTTTGTTTCGGGGCCGGAACGGGACAGAAGATTCGTTGATCGAAGATTTTTGTAGTCTATTTTTTCTTTTTCAGTAGTTTTTGTTATACTTATTTTATAACTGTGAGGCTACCAACTACAAACAATTTGAATACGGTGAAATCTGCAAAAAATTTGGCTTTAACTATTACGGTAGGTAGGGGAAACTGGGGACACTTGATCCCTGTGGGAGACATGGTATTTTTAATTTCCAGAAATTCTACCAAACCTATGTTTATTAATGCTAGCAAAACTTTTTGTCTACGGTTTGGGAAAACTTTTTGTCACAGTCGGATGTGTCTACTATTTCATGTTTCAAAGTGACAAGTCTTTATATATTCTATGGCATTGCAAGATCATTTTGGCGAGTATTTGCAGGCTTTTATTTATTACAAATAAATGAAGAATTGCAAGAGAAACAGTTTCATTATTAAGGATATTTCATTAGCAGTGAGCTTTGATTGAAGAATAACGTTTATATTAAGTAAAAAATTCTTTTGTTCTAAAGTATAAATTATTCCTGACCGGGAGACGTGGTACATTTTTTCAAGGGACACTTGATTCTAGGATCAAGTCTCCCTTATGGGGATCAGTTAGTAAGAAAATTGTAATCAGGACTGATTGATTAAATATCGTGTATATTCAGGCTGTATGGAACATTGTTAAATAATATTTTAATTGGATAGCATTATATCACTAATGTATTTTTCCTATGGGAGACATGATCCATTACTGTTATAAAAGTAAAATTTTTGTATCGTTATATTATCGATTATAAACGGTTATTCGTTACATTAGGTGTATTTGTACATTTTTAGATTACATTTAGGAGAGAAAACAAAACTAAACTTGATAAAATAGCTATTCACTTTTACGTAATGTCCCACGTGTCCCTGACTATGGAACACATGATCCTCACATATTTAATAAACAAAACCATGTCTCCCATACTATGGGAGACTTGATCCAGGGCGGATCAAGTCATCCAACTAGGTGGATCATTTCTCCCTTATATACGGGACACATGGTGCAAACCTGTTTTACCAGTTTTCTTTAAATAACTTTTACAACTATGGTATAATCCTAACTACACATACACAAATGGTAGTTGGTTAAATTATGCATCGTTTAGTGTAAACACGGGTTACATATGTTAAGAAATGTACACATGAGATCACAAAATCAAAGTGGGGGATCAAGTGTCCCCAGTCTCCTAGTATAGCGTTACTATTTTTTTTTATAGAGGCCGATAGCGAAAACTCGGAACCGGCTGGTGATAAGGATGAAGTTTCCTCTCATGTTAATGCTATGACATAAGCTCTATTTTTCTTTGTTGACATGTTCCTAGTATGGGTTTGACAGCTGTCAAATAAGGCCTATTTGAATGACCGTACTATAGTAAAATATCACATTGTAGGTGAACGGCAAGTGAACGGTAATTCGATACATTCCCTGCAGGGAATAACAGGGGAAACATTACCAACGTATTCTTTCATAGAAATAGGAGACGGAAAAAATCAAAGAAACGAAATTATATCCGATCTATTAGTTCTAATTAAGAATATTTTGGAAATGGTCTCTTTACCCCTCCAGGGAATGTATCGAATTTTAACCTTTCTCTCTAAGCCTGGTGAAGTGGAGACAGACCAACAGAAAGACAGACCGACGGCAAAGTCTCAGTACCTAATAGGATCCCATAGGTACGACCATTTGGTCCTTTCCGTCCCGTTCTGTCCCGCTTTGGGCACGGCACTCTTAAAATGAGAGAAGGGTCGCAGTGAATAGTACGACTCCATATTCATACCTACAGAACATTTTAAATTTTTGAGTAAGGAAACGGGTGTGGTAGACATTATGTTAAATTAAAGTCAATTTACTTTAAAACTGATATATTTTAATACTGTAAACAACCACTACATTCTACTGTATGTTAGTAGGTACTAGGTACCTACTTTATACCAAAAAATATAGTTCTTTAGGAATGATCTATAAAATAAAAGAAATTGCGAATGTTGCATACAATATAACCGTCACAAATTTTAAACTGCTTATAAAATATAATATTACTTACTTACTAAAATGTCAGTTTATAAAAAAACCTAATAAGTACTTTCTTACCAATTATTTTTATTTCGGAATCACTATAAACCTGTGTCAAAGAGGGGAGGGAAAGGCCAATAAGAAACGTGTTGTGTGGTTACCTTAGATAGATATGATAGGTACCTACTACCTATAAGTAGTTTTAAAAGTGAACGTTGGTACACCTGTCATAGCCGTACGCGCCGCATCGTTTCAATGCTGATGATGTGACCACATTTAGCAGTGTAGGTAAGAAGAGCAAAATGATCTAGTTCTGGCAGGTTGTAAACATATAGCTAACCACTTATGGATAAAATATGCAACAAACTTAAAAAATCTTGTGATTCTCCTAAAATCTGATACATACTACCCACATTTGGCACGTCGTCGGCTCTGAGAGGTGTGTTCACCGTATCTTGTAGGAAGATTTTAGTTCCCAGTTATTGGTGCATTGATTGTACTTACTAGGTATTTTCAGTTCGAGCAGCAAATCAAAACGGCAACTAAATGATCAGATCTGCCCACTCGCATGCTCTTATCCCTATTTATTGTATATCTATTCTTACTCACAAAATGTAGCCATAAATGACAATCATATCACATACATCCAGGTAAAAAGACCTTTATTAGATGCGATATCATTTTTGACACTTTTCTATTATAATAACTAGGTATAGTATGTTCGCTCGCATCACATTCACCGACTGTTATACAGAATTTTACATAAGTATATGTAAGGAACTTTTAACATTTTTCAACAAACTCTCTCTCGTTGTTGGCTGCTTTTTCTTTTAAACGAATAAGATCTTCCTTGATTTACCGAACATTTTGTACATATGTAACTACCTACTCATTGGTAGAGACATAAATTTAATAATTCATAGATTTAATAATCTAGTGAAAAATTAATCAGTCGAATAGAAAATCACTGCCGTTCTTGGAACACGTAATAATGTAGTACCTAGGTATATAGGGTGAACGGTAATTCAATATATTCCTTAGATGGCGTAAGAGGTAAGGCCATTCTAGGGAATGTATCGAATTTCCTTTCACCCGTATGTTTCTTATGAAATAATAACAAACATTAATATATTTACGTTTTTGGTACTAAAAATGCCTTTAACGATTATCACAAACCTAATAGATTGATTGAACCCCAAAATAACTCTTTTCATAGGACGCGGTTCGAAGTAAGTATCTGCCATGGCAATAGGTACCAGCTAGGTATCAAGTGCCAATGCAAGATATTAATTACCTATATAAAAAAGTAATATTATTAAAATTTTCTGTACGCTACCTACTGGTTAGATATACTTACTACACACAAACGGCAATAAGTACCTATCCAGAAGTATCCATCAGTGGTATCGATACTAAGAAACTATTTACTACCAATTACTGTAGAAAAAAATCTCCTCTAACAGAATATTTTATTCTTTTAAAGTAAACATGTGTTCTTAATATATTTAAGGATCACGAAAACATTTTAATTAACTTTTGTTTGGAGTAGGTACAATTTCCATTTATTATTCCTTATATTCATAGTGTGTTCTTTGAACTGCGCCCTATTTAGGTTAGGTAGGTAGTGTATATCACTAATAAACTTAGATGTCTGTCTAGTCTAGGTTCCGTAGTCAAAAAAAGACAAATTACTGTTTTAAAAAAATACTTTGTTTTGTGAAGTGGCCAGGTAACAGAAAAGTAGAAATACTTCTGAGAACTACGGAACCATGCACGTAATAATCGGTCAAACAAATGCTACAGTTATTTTTATTTAGATACTTATGGGGTACTAAACTGTATTTCGCCTCAAGAGCAATGATTTTATTCCATTTAAATAATCTAAACGTATGTATCACATTTTGATAATGCACTAGAAATTCTCACATCAAAGTTATCGTTATTAACTATTTATAAAAATACTAAATGGCTACAGAGATTCGGAGCTAAATAAAAGTGATTTGATTTATGTAAAACCAAAGAAAACACAACCGACTTATACCTGTTGGATACGAACAAAGAATAAACAATGCAGTCCTTGCAACTCAAAGTACCACAAAATTAATCTCAATTAGAAAACCTGAGCTTTCTGAAACCCAATAATACTCGGAAATAAGTATATAATAACTTACCTACTAATAAGTTATCTTTAACAGTAACTTTGTAAAATATATAAACGTAAAAATAATAATACGATTTACTAAAAGCAAGGAAACATTAATTCATAATTTACGCCCTAGATTTGAGCCTAAACCTTATTTAAAAATTCAATGCATGATTTACTCTTCACCGTGGATAATGTCTAAAATGCTTACGTAAGATCCAGCCAGGAAGCCAACTATACCGAAAAGTACCAAAAACATGTTTTTCCATAGCACCCAATTGAATCTACCGAGCCCGTTAGGCCGATCCCAGAAGGTGACCGTTTCAATAACAGCAGGGAAGATAAGTCCTAAGAAAGAGAGACATACAGCCCCAACCAGCGAAATGAATGGTCCAAGGTTAGGGATAGCGATAGCTATACAAAGGGTTAGAATAACGAGGGCGACTCTTATGCTGTATTCGGCAAGGTTTTTCTTGGCGCCAAACCTGTGGCGCACGTTTTTCCAGATGATCTCCATGGGCACGTAGAACTGCAGACTGTAGGTAAAGAAGATGGCTACGGCAATCATTAGTTTCACACTCTGTCCAAGCCTGGAATGAACAAAATAAAAACATTAGTCAATCAAGTCTCATTTTGCACTAGGTACCACATCTAAATCTGCTCTCAGGCATTAAGTTTCAAATAATTAAAAACGTAAGGATCTAACTGCATCTCATTATATGTAAACTCCAAATAGGCTATACAAGGTTAAGAAGATTTTGCATTAGGTACACTGTGTTTTGAATCGTTCAAAGGAAGATGTATAAATCAACTTACGCTTCGTCTTCTGGCAAATTCAGCGTGATGCTGCCTTGAGTAAGCGGTCCATACTTCAAGTATCCGAAGAATCCGGTAAAGGCATACAGGGAGACGACAAACGCCATGCCGAAGTTGAGAACGCCAGGGCATCCGATAAAATGTGTAGGAGTCTTCATATTGTTTTCCAGGGGCATAACAACACCAATGCCTTCCAGGGCAAAGATAGCAGTACCAAAGAAAGTAGGCAATCGTCCAAAGTCAGCCATTGCTAATCTTTCACTGGTGCTCGGTATATCTTGGAATAAATAGTAAAACGTGATTCCCATTCCGGTGCCGACCAACAAATTTGCTATCATTGAGAATGGCGCCAAGTACTTCAGATTTCTGATAAGATTCATTCCGATTAACAGAGGAAGTAGCATGGCCATGTAAATTCTCACGTCCATGTCTTTATGCAACCATGTGTTCGTTTCAGCGTAAAAATCTATGACTTGTTTGACGTTCTTAGATACGAACACTATGTAGACGCAGCAGCATCCTAGCAAGTCTATCACAAGGAACCAGTTAACCATGGCCCTGAAAAGAAAAAATATATGCGTTTAGAAATTAAATAATAGGTACTCTGATGTCTAACTGGCTCTATCAGTCTTTAGGTATGCATGTTATTATTTTATTAGAGATTTTTATGTACATTCTTTTGCATTTTTTTTTTTTTTTTTTTTTTATTTATGATGGGCTTACTCTTGACCCCAATCTCACCCTACAGCAGAGATGGGATCTACGGTGGAGCGAGCTTGCCCAGAAGATGCCTATTCACTCTAGACTTAAAGAGATTCAGGTTATATGCACTCGGAAATACAGACGCAGGCAGGGAATTCCATTCTTTAGCCGTGCGCATAATGAAAGATGATTTGAAGCGCTTAGTGCGTAATGTGGGTATATCAACTAAGAACGGATGGTAGCCGGCCGTGCGTCTGGATGTCCGAATAAATAAAAAGTAAAACGTGCTTACTTTGCAAGTCTGGAAAATTGATGAACAGAAGGCGGACCTGCCAAAAACGCAGCTTCAGCGGTTTCAGCGAAACCTAGAGATGGTTTTTGTATTCTCCTGCACAACTCGTGCGCCGTCTTGACCAGCACGTGCACGCAGTACGTGCAGATGCCTCCGATCGCGAAGGTCGCCACCAGGCCAAAGTACAACCCGGCGTTGCTGAAGGCCATGGGCATCGCGAGGATACCACTACCTAATGAGCCCTTCAGCAAGTGAATCAGCGTATCGAAATCCCTGTAACGGAAAAATACATAAGTAAACAGTCTACCCATATCGTTAAATTCTTAGAAGTCATAAAATATCTTGGTGGTTATACTTACGATGTAGGATGAGCTAACTTCCTATGCTCAAATGGGTTATAGTCCTCGTCAGCCTCAATATCCCTGCCGGGTATCTCCATGAGCGGCAAGGTGGACCCTGCCTGCTGCTCCACAGGGATGTCATTTGGGTCAACTTTGTACCTGCGTGAATCGCACAACACACTATTATAGTAGGTATCTAGGCTTCACTTCTTACATCTAGGAATAAGATGCAACTAAGTATATCAAAATTAATGGTCAAGGTAGGAGTGAGTGATGGTAACAGTAACAGTGTGAATTGAGATCAAGAGGTCGATTCTAAGTTTTCTAAGCGCAAGAGCAGCACAACAAAGAAAGCGTCACGGGTCAAGCTGAGCTTAACATGTACTCGAATGAGGTTTGGATGATGCAAGTGTGTGTACGAGTAGGTATGGTTACCGCGCTATTTTGTCACGAAAGTTCAGAGAAATTATTATTTAATTTTAACCGCGATATTAAACACATTGAATGATTAAGTGTTATGTGTACTGTGTTATTGTGTAAAGTGTGATACATTCATTATGGTCTCCAAAACATTCAATAAAATAAATAAATTTTGAGTGCGCTTCACTCTATTAAGACTCGGCATTTACAAATTTATGGCCGAACCGTGAAATTCAATACAGCTTTACGTTGGTATTTTAGCTAGATGAACATTTATTAATGAACAAGAGATTGTCAAAGTTGATATTAGTTCGGAATATTAATATCTTTCACAGAACCTTTTAAGATTTCTTGGCCTGTGGGCATTAGGTAGGCATTACATAAAGCTAAATCAAATTTGACAAAGAGACAGTTAGAGGCCAATCCCGAGCCTGAACAGAGATGGCGCGAGAGCTTGCCATGCGGCCTGGCCCGCTGCGGCGCGGGCGCATCCAACATGCTGCACGAGACATCGGGCCAGGACGCGGCGGCGTGAGCCCTCATCAGCAGTACAATTATCATTTCATCAGTAAAAGAAAACAAATTATAAAAACAAAGTAGAAACCATAAAATGGAGTGATGTACCGGTGTATAAGTCCATTGCAAGACGATCAAGGTCGACGAACGACTTTAATCTTGTGGAAGCAGCACAGGTCTTCCTGGACGTGTGGACGTCTCCGTACGGCGGCGAGCATTTAGCTCGGTAAGCTCGGTATAGGGAGCAAGTACTTAACAGTCAACATACAATATAAAATACCATTATAACGACAAAACATGTCAATAAAAAGGTATAAATCAAGCCGCAGACATTTCGCTGCACTACTGTAATAATGAGCACTTTAGTTTTTTATTTATTTAGGAAATGTAAACGTTTGCTCTTTTCTAATCCTGTTGAACAAAAACATCAATATTATAAAGAACTTTCTTAAAATTCTCAAATATCCAAAATATTTTATTTTTGCAGTGATGAAAAGATAAATCAAGCAGTGATACATGCTTTGTTGATTTAATTAAAATTAAAACTGATGGAACTAAGCGGCAAACAAAACGTTGATCCATTTACTTCAGAAACCACTAAATTATTGACAAAGGCATTATAGCATAGGTAGTAGGATAAATGATCGACGAGGTGAAACATTTTGATGGGCGAGAGCAAGAAGAACGGAGTAACTTACTTGACCATAACGACATCAGATAAGTCATTGCGAACACCTTTTTTCTTTGGGTCATATTCGGCTATCATCGGCCGCATCTGCGGTTTCTGAAACAAAAAATACACAATGTTATTTAAGTACCAGCTGGTGAACCGAGCATGCTCGGTTGTTCAATAGATGACGTTGAAAAAAAAATCCATAAAAGGAGTAAAACAACGATTTTTAGATATAGAAAGAAACCTATGTAGATCGATTTATCGTACCTGAAAACCCATAGGTACATGCGAAATTTCGTGAAAATCATTGGAGCCGTTTCTGAGATACCGATAGCAATTTATGCTCGTTTAAAGTTAGATAGGTAGATAAATTGTAACTACTGCAGAAGCTTTCATTTACAAATTATTTAATGGCCTGTTAGCGGTTTCACCCGCTGCAACTCGTTTTCCTGCGCGAAAAAGGGATTTTCTCGGCATGTGTTATAAAAGCTTCCTCTTGAATCAATCGTCTATTATTAAAAACCGCATCAATCCGTAGCGTGAATTAGGAGGAGTTAGCGAATTCCACGACAGACAGATACAGGAAAACGCAAAAACGACTTCATTTTATAGGTACTTTTTATTGATATTGATGGGAAAAGCCGCGAAAATCTCTCCTAACACACTATATTTGAAAACCCTAACCAAACAGGCAGAATACTTAGTATGTACTGTCTAGTACGAGTGCTATTGCGCGCGGTTTAAGAATATGGCACAAAGTGCCAAATCTTGAGTTAATCAGGGTGAACGGTAACTCGAAACATTCCTTGAAGGGGGTAAGAAGGGAGGCTGTTTTAACATATTCCTCAGTACAATCATGAGTCAGAAATCATTACATAAAAATGTTAGGATCGTTAATTCCTTCCAGGGAATGTATCGAATAACTGTTCTGTTCACCCTAATGAACTGAACCACCCTAATAAATGCTATGAAATGAAGCAGTAGTCTTTCATTGGCTAGGTTTCACACAGCAGTAGGTAAATAAGATTTGAAAACTCTTTCTAGGTAAGTAGGCATCCAAGATGACAAAAATAGTAGGCATAACAAGATCAAAGTAAAGTTCGCATTTTCAGATATACCTAGTAGTTCCTATTGTTTACCTAGTACCTATGCTATTACAGTTATTTTTTTAAGAAACTGAATAAACATTCCCAAACACAAAAGCACTTAGGTAGGATATGTAGCATGTACATAGGGTATCTACCATTCACGATCGGTTACCAAACCATATTTACAAGATTATACTTATGAAAAACCGAAAACAACCATATCTAAGTATATCCGCCATGAAAATACGAACCACATACGAACAATAGATCCCTAGAAAACTCATTAGAATAGGGTTAGGTAGTGATGAGGGAATTGTATGGTGATGAGTGACGGTTTGCTTGGCAATTCAAATCTTCAGCGGCGCGATGCAGGTGTGGGGTCTGCGCAGACGCAGGCAGGCACGCACGTGACGACGACACGACGCGCTATTTCGGGAGGCTATAAATAACCAGCGCTCCGCTTCTAAATGGGTTAAATGGCGAAACTGACGCTGACTTAACCATTGTACACTTTAAGCTTGATATTTATCAACACGTAGGTAAGATGGTAGACTCTAGGTACCTACATCATCATCAAACACCATGGCATCTATTTCCATTTCAGATCAGATGAGAGGATTATGCTTGCCGTCCACATAATATTTGCCTATTCGGAGACGGAACAAAATAACTGTCTTTTTTAGCCATTTTTAGGTATAGAAATATGTATTAAGTATTATAATGCAGATGCGACAAGTCCGCAAATACATAGTCAGTCTAGATACACAGCTGGCTACCATTGATGAAGACCAGAATGAAAGCACTACCTACTTAAGTATTATAGGGTAGCATTGAAGACATCAACAGATTTCAAACCATAGAAACCTTACAGTGGTTCAAATTAACAATGGCGTGCTGTGGAAGGGTCAGAAACCCAGAAACCGGATTGGAAAGGACAAAGGAGATCAAGGGTCAGATAGGATGGAGTAAGAAGGTAAAGTTGAAGATGGATACTCTTCGATTGCGAAGAATGCTTTGGTCGATACCTAATGACACGAGATGTAATAAGTAATTGGAGGTTCTAAGAAAACAGGAGGACAATAAATTGTTTTTCCGTAGATGGAAAGATCATTCACTGTATTCATAAAAGGTAGGTACGTCCCTATGTGTGATAATAATGATTTAATAGACCTATTCATAAGTTCATATTCTGTAGAATGATGATTCCACTCCCCAGCTTTAAGGGAAATCGAAAAGATTGTTTTTAAAATAAACGCACCTACCTACCTAACCATGTGTTTGAGAAGTAAAAGATGGAAGTTTGCGTTGTTTTTTGTACCTACTTACTTAGGTGACTTTTTGTACCCCTTTCACAATTAGTACTACAAACCTATTTAACGTAGCATTCCCTGTAGTTTGAGTAGAACGAGGGAGCTAACCCTCCTAGTGAGTCATCCAGTAATACTTTTGTGTTACATGCGAAATTATTACCCACGTATTTGATCGTTGATAAACCATTGCCAAGACACAGTGAACTTTAACATTTCGTCTGAAGCAGAATTTTACAATACCTAGCTGTAAAATTGGCGACGTTATGGATTCAAGCGCAGACGACAACTTCCACCGATTGTCTGCGAAACCGGATTTAACTGGTTTCGACTCATAAATTAAGTAGGATGGGAAACCAGTTTTGCGGTTTCAGCTCTACAGTAAGCCGATGCATGCATTCCATTTCCATTTCCGGTAATATTATTTTTCAATACTGTAAAATGGTTGCAATAGGTACGCAAAGCAGCATTTTTAACCTAAGAAGTTAGGTATATTATAAAGTACGTACCTACCTATAACATTTGTATAGGTTATATTCCTACTAGACCTATGATTTGATAAGTAAATAGGTAGTAAATGCAACGAGTTAAAATTTCACAGAAATGCACAATACCTATAGTTTGACAACTTCGTGCACGACCTTCCTGCGGGGTACAGACGGTCGGGGGGCGAGGAAGCACGTCATTTTAATATGACGTGCAGCATGGATGCGCGCGTCACCCTTCCCCGCTACACCTCCCGCTACCCGCTGACATCTCCCCTCCCAACGTCTGTCACCCCTAGGGAAGGTCGCGCACGAACTACCCGGACTATAGTTGCTGTACCTAAGCTATATGACTACCTACATCATATATTGTCGCTAAGTCTTTTAGGTACCAACAAAAGCAGCAGCAGGAGTGTATTTATATTCACTAACGTTCACCATAATTGAAAACGTACCTATCTACAGTTTGTTCATGTTTTTCTTATTTTCGTGTACTGATGGCACCGAAGCTTTTTCATAAAAAATATCTATATTGTAACTGAATAATAAGCACTTGTTTGCCGAATGTTAGATACTTATTTGTTGCATCTGTAGCGCCGCACCTACACCGCACCCACAGGGTCGCGGACCTCGTGCTAAAATAGATTTCTACTGGATGCGAAGCTTGCCAAACATACTTGTTTATTTTGATTTGTGTTAGTATCTACTCTACATTTTATCTACACTGAGAACCGAAAAGTGCGAGTCACACCACACTCGCCCACCGAGGGTTCCGTTATATGCATATTCATGCTCTTTGATTCAAGTTCCTACAAATCATATATGCCTGCCTACCTTATCTGAACTAGAAGATTCAAATTTAGGACCCCTATAAATGTATCTAACTAGACTTCCGCGCGAAAAAGGCCCAAATAATAGGTATACTAGGTACAATTTTTCGAGATTTTGATAGAGATGGCGGTTGTAGCTATTATTGCGATTTTAAAATAGGAAATATTTCTCCAACTTGTATGACTGTTTCATTAGACCCAGCGCGTGATCGGTTCATCGTCAACTTGTCACTGCGGAGGCTTTTGTAAATATTTGTTACGAATAAATCGCCAATGTCAACAATTGATGGCACGACACTTATTATCTCCGACCTGCCGGCCCCACATAATGGCCAATGTATTCAATGTATTACGTTTCTGGTCACGAGGCATCCATCAGCTACACTACTATTACTAGACACCACTAAGTGACAGACATAGCCAAAAATAAAATGGTTGGAAAAAGCTAACAGTGTGAAGAAGTTTTTTCAGAATCGGAAGAGCACAAATGACGCAGTTTCTGTTGGCTGCAAACACCTACTCTTTGGTGGACTATGGACAGGATATCTGCAATAGGTTTTTAGAGGAGGGCGAAATTCGATTAAAGATTGATATGAATGCTCATTACAAAACTTCAAAGAACAATCATCTACGTACAGTACGTATCAAAGTCGTCATCGGCCTTCAGCGGGCAGAAACAGAAGGTGCAAACTTTCGGGCGAGTTATTTGTGGAGAGACACGCCTCCCACCGACTACGTCGAAAGAAAACAAACATATCCGCGTTAATCTTGCTAATAGATGTACCAAGTATTATTACCAACTAATCTCCGGTAATGTGTCGTCCTCGTCCGTCATCATCATCGCCTGTCATTGACAGTCACGAGAGGTGGAGTAAATATTTGATCGTAATATCAATTTCTAGTGTTACGACCTACGTAATGTTTATTGTGTATAGAAGCAACGGTCTAGGGAGGCTATGTCGCTGTAAAGTAGAGGCTACAAAAATACTGTTCTCGGAAAGATTTCATATACCTATCAGTGGCAAAGCAGCGGATTTTTATCGAGACTTGACATTTATTCCCACAATAGTTATTTTTGCTACAAGTTTACTTATTTTGAATCGAAAAGCAAAGAAGGATACTAAAATTGAATCACATGCGTAGCGAGAACCACTTTGCCTCCGAGTGAGCAAGTGATTTTTCCACAATGATTTTTCGCGGGAAACCTGTTCTTTTCAAGCTGCAGAGGTGAAAAATAAATTGCACATAACGAAATTTGATCATTAGATTGCACATAACGAAATTTGATCATTTTCTTTCTACAGTAATGGGCTTCGATCATTAAAACTACGGTAAATAAACCCAGACTGCGACGCTTTGACATAAGGTGCGAGTTCATCAGGCGTCTGTCTCGCCATACGCTTTACTACGACTTTAGCCGCATCGGCCGCACCGCACCTGAAAAAACTTGCTCCTTTAGAGGCATAGTAAAATTACTCAACTAATCTAGAGTTAATTGCCTAGTTTACCCGTTTTCATACAAGAAAAGCTGTAGCAAATTACGAGAATTCATAGGTACTTAGCTGTTATATGCTTGCTATAGTAAAACTGGATGTCTAGGTTATCCACGCACTTTTACTCTGCACGATTCGCTCATCCTATACCCTTTTTGCCATTTAGGTACATTAGCACGAAAATTGCAGCTGCAGATTCATGGGAACTGCCTAGAATGAACTTAGAGAATTGCACGCTACAATAGCCCCCAATTATAGTCAAATGTAAAAGTAAAACAAACAAACCACACACCGTGAACAGCATCACCCCATATCTTTCACGTGGGTGTCTTAGGAGATGATGTGAGTTGCAATTTAGGCGTCACTATAGTGATATACATTATATAGTCTTCTCAATGACTCTTAAACTTTTGTCAGATGTGGTGTAAATGGCCGCTTGTACAGCCATTTACGCTTTGCCTACCCCGCAAGGGATATGAGAGTGATATATGTATGTATGTAAACAAACAAACAATAATCATAACATAACGATAAGCATCAGTATCTATAGACATTCGTAACTCGAGGTGCGGCTGATAGTATATAATGTATCGAGCTCATATGGCATGCGAAATTGATCCACTGCCGGATCACAATGATTTAGCACTTGAATTGATTGAAGGAAATTGAAAATACAGTGAGAGGGTACTGTCTGAATAATACTCAGCTATTTATAGCCTTGTTTATTCAACAGCTAAACGGCATTGGTTTTAGTAATAAAATAACTGCAGTGCCAAATCCTTCACACGTACTAGCACAAAATCAATTACTATTTTGGTATACTCCATGAATATCTATTCTATCTATAAACAGTATAGTAGGTACTAAGTACTTCTAATAACTATTCAAGCAATAGTTTGCTATCATATCATTTTTTATCACAAACTGGCCAAAATGTAGATACTGAAGGACAGATAATTACAAAAAAAAGTGCATTGGGTAGTATGAAAATGGTGAAAGAGTTTCCGGTTATAAATTCCACAAGCCGAACACGTATCAACAGTTTCCGTGAAAAATGCATGAAAATGAACAAAACAACTTTAGGCCTGGCCGATCGGTAATGGTCCAGTTTTCTTGGTTGTTGTTTTACAGATTTCATGATTATTTACATGATCTATGAACGAAGCATTTCAAGACGGACACGATTTAGTACTGGGTGACAGACCACGATATTTGTGTGTGTGATGAACTGTGGTGGGTGTATTTTACGAGTGCGAATAAACGTATGTGGGATAATAAACTTTCTAAAAAATATATAAAATGTGGGATATTAAATTTTCTGTTTATTGGCGAAAAGTCTGATGATAAATACTGGCTGTTCTAGTAGGTATTCTGAAATAAAGCATATAAAAGCATTTAATCAATGGCATTCTTCTATTGTTGGGAGGGTTGAGCGAGAGGTTGTATGGTATGACGCCTGTCTCCGGTATTATGATATGAAATATGGGGTCAGCCTTAAGAGAAAAAAAATACAGCTTAGAAATCTTTTAGAAATATAGGCCATAAAGGCTCTGACTATTGTGTCCCACTCACGTCACGGCGATGTTGTATTAGTATCGGGAAAAATAGTCCAGTAAGTGAGCCAATAGGTCACTATGTGCTTGTGGGTCTAGTATTATAAGATGAATTGTGGTGCACAACAAAGTCAGAGGAGAGGAGTACAAAAGTGACTGGGAAGTCATAGGTAGATAATTCTCAAAACCACTGGAGTCGAATCGAACAGTTTAAGCGCAAAGCTCGCAATGGGCAATTTCGCGTGTTTAAGCTCGATATTAGTGCAAAGACAATGTGCTGCAAAGAGATCACATGACTCCATAGCATATCAGTAGAATTAAGCCCTATTCAAACTACAGCGGAATCTGGTACATGGGTAGCTGAACTGAACTCAATCGCTTGATAATTTGTCCCAATAAGTACACCTCGTTACCCATGTACCGCGTCGATTCCGCTCAGGTTGGATAAGGACTGAAGACTGGTCAAGTTAACTAGCTGTAGACTGTACGGCGGCAGTACTAGGCAGTGGTTTCAATAGCTCGGCCTTGCCGTACCTACCGGAAGCTAGCACTTACCTACGACGCGCGCGACAGATGTTTCAAAGCGTATCAGTTACTACGTTCCGGTGGTGGTGACCAATGTCACCGCGTCCTTATAAACATCTTAATTAAATTAAATAGAGCAAAACAGGGAAGTACCTATAGTGGCAAAGAAAACTAACTTAACTGCAGCTGCTACGGTACTAAGAAAGAAAAACGCCATGAGACTTCTTACGTGCCGGTAAAGTAAAGGAAAACAAGTAGGTAAAGCAAAAGATCCCAGTTGAGAAAAATTCGTACCTTGTGTGATGAAAAAGTGATCAATACATGCTTTACTACCCGTAAAAACGTTAAATACATTGCTAGCTCCTACATCACACGGCACAAAATATTTGTAGCTCTAGATCAGGGCACAAAAGAATATTGCAGGACCCTACCGTTTTTAGGCCACCGAATCACCCTGACCTGATTTCACATCTAGAAAACATAACAATGACAAATGATAGACAAGATAATAAATAAAATAGCATTGGACCCCTTCACACCGTAACTACGATGATGACTAGGTGTTTCTTGTGGGCACTTCCTCATAAGTTTGCCAAGGTCGATCCAATCAGTGCATCGCACAGTATGATATACCGACGCTCCGGTTCTCAAGCTCAATTTTAGGCCCGGGTTCCACCTGCGAAAATAGGTACAGTTACGGGATTTTCTGTCATTTTTATACTGAATAGTGACAACCCCTTGGTCTCGGTATGAGTCCCGCTATGCTCACGTGTTTGTCAAAAAATGAAAATTATAGTTAGAAAGAAAAGTGTTGTACTTATTGAGTTGGAGAAGAGTACATTTTTGAAGATGATTATTCAAAGATAGTCTGGACTAGCACAGAAAACATTTTATTTTTCATGCAATCTGAATATTCGCGAGTTTTAGAAGAAAAGTGGACCCAATGGGTGGACTTCGAACCTGACCCGACCTTGTTATTATTAAGGTAAAAAAGAACTGTGTGTGTGGTTTTAGCTTACTGCGCTTTGGAAATACCTACCCATATCCAGGCGCCAAAATTACAGGCGCCATCCCAGACTCACATCAAAAATCGACATAATCTCCTGCAAGCTTGCAGTCTATGGTACCTCTACTTTTTCTCTACTTATTTGACGCTAAGTGAACAGATTCGTTGGCGTTGTGGCAATTGGCGTGCATGGCTGCGCAAGCGCATCGGTTGACGACGTTGACGTTGATTAGCCGCGATTGGAACGCAGCGAACCGATACATCGCGCTCAGTTTACCATAATACTTAATTGTGTCTGCGCTGAACAATGCAAGGAACGCTTTTCTCATATCAAGAATTTCCAATGGATTTTCGGAACGCAAGCAAACAAGAAACAAGTGCTCGTGTAAGTATATCTGATTGGCATGTAGTCATGAAATGAATTTGAACTAATATTACTGAATGAGATCGCAGCGACGGGGAATTAAGGGGAATAGGTACCTCATTATTTTCTTACAGTATTTTTGTTCACTCGACACGAAAGAAAGTGCAGACATCTGAGAAATCTATTTTTGTGGTAATGAATGAAGACAAGAAAAATATAATACATTCAAATAATAGGCAACTACGTGCTTGTCGAAAAGGGAATAATCCGATCGATTAGAAGACAAACACGTAAACAGCTACTCGACGACGACAGTGCCAACAAAGATACGCCAACCAACCACACAGAAACCCTGTCATTCACAAAGTCGAGCATGAGGTAGGGTGAGAAATATACAGGGTGGTACCGAACAACGGACTTTCCCGAAAACGCTAACCTCAGGAGGTCAAACTGAACAGCTTTCCCCAAGAAACATAGGCTAATACATTAAAAATAAAATACCTCCCTTAAAAAATGATCGGTTAGCTTATTTTTTGTATCAGAGATCTAGAGTTTTTTTTTATACCTACCTTGACCTTTGTCCGGATGGAAAGTTTTTCAGTTTGACCGAGCTTAGCGTTTTCGGCAAACGTTCGGTACCACCCTGTATTCCACTGTATTGAGAAGTTCATGACGTAATTGTGACGTAGTTGTCTGGTCTCGGCCCCCTGGCGCCTGGCCCCGCGCGTCGGCTGGATGGGGGTAGTTTTTATTCCCCCTCTTCGCGCCATAACCCGCGGTAATCAATGACAAGCAACTCCTGTTCTACTGTATGTTAATACCCGAACAGGTTCAGCTACAATACGCAATACCATACAATACTGAAGAATAAAAATGTAGTAGCGTAGTAACTAGGTGGGTACTCAAGCGACTTTGTGTCACTTGGTGCGCGTTGATGTCTTTTCTAAGAATATTGCGAAATAAACGAAAATAATAATTTTGTTGGTAGTTATTTATTTTTCGTTATATCGCTACTCAAATCAAAATAGAGCTTCGACTCGTCACTTGACGCGGTAAAGTAGGTAGGAATGTAATCAAACCATTACAGTGATAGTGTGTTCAGCTTATAATACTTAGGTATAGTAACTGAGTACGCGAAGGCGGCGGCGGCGGCTTCTTGGATATGCGATGCTATGCTTCCCTTGCTCGAAATACCTTTATCAAGCGTCATTTGTCATCGAATAGGTCTAAAGATACCACAAGCGAGCCGCACGTGTCATTATTTTCATGCAGTCACGTTTTCTAGCGGTGCGCTGTAGTGTAGCGCGGCCACAATCGCAACTATAACCGCATTAACATGAAACTGAGGTGTAAGGTGTGGGTATAATAATATGCACACACCTATACGCCCTATACCTATGCAGATTCAGTTGCTACTGTAAAACGAGGTAAATAAGGTACTTGATTATGTAGAAAATTCATTACAAATGCTTACATTGGAAAACGACTCATACGTATATTATTATGAAGATTCGTGAAAAACTTTAGTTGAAAATTAATTCAAAACCTGAATTAACGGCAACTACAATAAAATGTAGAAACGAACTAAGTATAACGGTCTAAGTAAATATCGATTATTCATAAGTTCACATAATAATGTCAGCTATCCACGAATGCGCAAGTAGGTACAGCTTATAAATTGTCTAGATTCAATGCTTGATTTGCTGTGGTGTGGCGATAGGCGCGGGCGCAGGCGGCGCCGCGGCCGCTGCGTGCGCGCGAGCATGCGGCCCCCACGTGCCGCCCGCGTGCACATCCACTACGGACAACGTCCTCTCCCATCACATCAATCCGATTGAAGCTATACACCACACCACCCGATACGAATCGCTCACTTTTTTAGCCAAATTCCGCTCGCGTTTCGACCGCCGCGCCGCCGCCGCCAGTGGCAAGCGGGCCCTGAAGGTCATCATTTTGTGCCAATCTAGCATATCTACTGCGAAATTAAGACTCGTATTCACCGCCACTAAGCCAGTTTTTGATAAGAATAACAGTGAACCAATTTAACAATAGCTGCTGCACTTTACAATCGAAAAGAATATTTAGCGAATGGAAAATTGTTTCGTTCCATCGAAAGCGTTAGATCGGTTAGATCTGTTTAGACATCATTATGTGAAAGCAGAATTGTAGAATGTGGTTAATCTTATAACGAGCGTTTGTTTTGTTCCACTTTAGTTGTAGTTATGCGTGTTTTGTTTGTGTGTTTTAAAGTTACTATATGAGGCAGTATGTTTTCAGTGTATCTCAAGTTAAGGTCCCTACTAACTAAGGTGCCTACCCTATGTAGTTATGTAGGTCTGAGTCATGAAAATTTCAACCTAGGGGCGTGCGTGTCAATCGTTTTTTTATGTTTTATTTAAGAGCGCATTCAATTTTTTCTAGCAAATTTGCAAATATTGGCTTTATAAACATGCGAGTTTCTCGAAAACCGTTATGTAAAAATAATATGTTACTTGAACATTTAATCAAGCATATCTTCATCTAAAAAATGTACAATGTAAATATTAACATTTTAGTTTTAAACCTGTTACAAACAGCGATATCTAAAGCGACAAAACCAAAATTCAGGAAAAGACCTCAAATCAAGCGTGAGTTTTAGAGTTTTGGTTCACTGTAAAAAAATATCAATTATACAAAAAAATAAAGTATATATTTGAGAACAAAGTCTACAGTGAACATTTTACAATTTTATTCAGAAATATAGAATAATACCACGTTTTTATATACGATTTTTTGCAAAATAATGCGCCATTATAACGGCTTCTGTATGAAAAAATAACAGTAGTAAAGATTTAAAAAAAATATATGTTATTTAAGAAGATGTACTTAATCTAATTGCAGAAAAATATATTTATTTTTATTCATAATATCACTGTAAAAAATATTCAAACATCCCCATGTTTTTCGCAAAATGACGCTCCGAGAGGTCTGGCAGGGAAAATTGTATGGGCTTCGTGAAAAGATCTATAGCGGCCTTAAAACATGCCTTCATTCAACTTATGTCTAACGTTTTTGTGGTACGGCGCTAAAAATCTATCTAACATGTAAAATAAACCTTTATTGTAAGTCCAAATATACCTACTAATGTTATTATTATTATAGAAGAGTCTGCGTATTTTCCATTCCTCCTAATTTCTGCTTACGTAGTTAAGGTAACGTAAGTTCAATTACCTACATTTAATTTGGGTGACTAAGAAGTTAGTTTTTAAGTAGGTAGGTAGGTTAGGTATATTGTAAATAAATCAATCACAATTCGCAGTTCACAGCTACCTACAGTTTCCATTGCACGCACTGCACATCTCACTCATCTTTAGAAACTGAAAGTTATACGACATTTGAGAAAATATAAGTACAGATACCCAGCAAAGATACTTAATTGATTTGTTATATCTTTTTTCTCCAATTTGCTCGGAAATGGCTTCATTACTTTAAAAAACCGGCCAAGAGCGTGTCAGACGCGCCCACAAATAGGGTTTCGTAGTCAACGTTTAAATATCAGGTTTTTCAGCATTACAAACTTAATTTTGTTGCTGGTTTGTTAGCAGCAGTATGATGACCAACCGCAAATAGAAAAACTCAATTTTTTCTGGAACCTTTAAAGGTACAATATTCGTTATAGTTTTCATTGTAACTTCAGATTGTAAGCTATATTTCATATTTATTTCAAATTTTTAGCGTTTATACTTTAGAAGTTACAGCTGGAACAAATTATGGGTCAAAAACGCCCTTTTTAAAAGCAAATATCTCGTGACAGAAACATTTTAGTGACTTTGTTCCAAAGAAACGTCACCTTAGTTTTAAAAGACCTATTCAACGATACCCTACTGAGTAGCAATATTGAGTAGGGCCTACTCAATATTGCAGGAAAAAAAAAATTTTTGCCCTTTTTAAAAGCAAATATCTCGTGACAGAAACATTTTATTGACTTTGTTTCAAAGAAACTTCACCTTAGTTTTAAAAGACCTATTCAACGATACCCTACTCAATATTACAGATGAAAAAAAATTTTTTTGCCCCCCTTTCACTTGTATGGGAGGGGGTCCAAAAAACATTTAAAATATTTTTTTCTTAACATTTCTTTATTTGGGTCAACACGATCTATCTTCTCACCAAATTTCATGTCGATAACTCTAAAACTGACGAAGATATGAGGGCGCGGCATACAGACAGACAGACAGACAGACAGACAGACAGACAGACAGACAGACAGACATGACGAAACTATAAGGGTTTCTAGTAGACTACGAAACCCTAAAAAAGAATACGTCAATGGGCTCATTTACGTAGTCAAGGCGCAGAGGACTGTAATAGAAATTGCCGGACTAGGCCGGTAATAAAAGGGTTCTTAAACTTCACACTTTCGTGATTAGGTGTTTTATAGAACACAATTTGTTTGAAGTTTGAAGGCTGAATGTGAATTTCCCGCGCATTTTTTACGAAACGGAACGTAAGCAAGACCAGCGCATGCGCTTTGCGAACTTTAGAAGTTGTGAAGTGTCAATTTTGTCACGATTAAAATGTTTATTATTTATGTTTCCTTGCAAATTGGAGAAAAGCACTATACAATCCGCGGCCGAAATAACAATTTCTGGTCTCGTTTACTTTAGAAGGCCTCGACTTCGTCTCGGCCTTCCAATGCCACTCGACCAGAAATTGCTATATACTCGGCCTGTGACGTAATGTACTATTTCGGTATTTTTATACAAGGTGTGCGAAATACATTACATTTTAGATGTGTGGACCACCGTACTAAATAATTTCCATTATGGGGCTAAGTTCTAAAACCTCTTCCTTTAGAAGTAATAATCTTATTTTAATAGTAATATTTAAGTGCTCTATTATGAAAAGACATTTGAATGTATTTCCTCCGGAACTTCTTGTATATTAATGCTGAACCTGAACTTCGAATATGCTTAGTAATAAAACGACTAAACGCAATAATACCAAGTCCTAACATAAACTTGCAAAATCTATACCTACTCAAGGGCGAGGCTTATCTTATCGGCGGTCGAGCGTGCTCGCAGCGCACTCGGTAATATTTGATTACGACAGACCACATTTGGAAACTTGTCGGATAAAGCCTTTTCCAATGGGAAATTGGTCTCTTCTGTTCTAATCTGTTCTTTTAGTTCCTAGTAGGTGGCGCTGATGGTGAATGATGGAAATGCGCAGTACCGATTTCCCTTAGCAGGGGTAATAAATTTTTATTAAATATGTACCCACTTATTATGTTTTATTTTCATATTTTTAGAAATAATATCACGTAAGAAAAACAAACCACAATTTAACCCGATTATTTGTTCTGTTACGAGTCTACGCTGCATTTCACATGTGTTGTGCTACACCCAAACTATGTGTCTTTTGAATGACTCTCAAATGTTTGTCAGACATGGTGTTTCCGGTTTTTGTAGCTGTTCACGCTCTGCCTAACCCGTAAAGGATAAAGGCGTGATATATGTGTGTATGTAAAGTCAGGTTTTGTAACTTGGATCACCAGAGCAGGAAAACAGCGCAAAGCTTCCAGTAGATTTAGGTACTCTATTTATTTTTGTGAAAACATTTTCAGGGATTAAATTGTGAATTTATATGTAAGTCGGTACACTTTATTCTTTGTAATTATAATAATTATTATTATACTTACTATACTACCTACATGTTATGATTTACTTAATACATAAGTAGATTCCTGGCCGGCCGATACGTGTGTATTACTTACTTAACTGCAAATAATACGTTTTGGCCGGTTTTCCTTCCTCAAGCAAGCTATTTTAACTCTACGTCGTTCTCTAGGTATATATTTTATTGTCGTAAGTGTCAGTCAAATCAAAAATAATTAAAATACCTACAGGTTATTCATACAGGATAATTGGTTTAATGCATCGGTACACCCGATTGGTTTTGTCGCAATGTCGAAGCAAGCATAATCGTCCGTAACTGCATGTAATGCTACTCCGAGTCCTAAGTAACGTGACACATCAAGTTTATTCTCAGTGTTTCGGAGGAAATGTACCTTTAAATTGGCCACGTTGTTTGGGACGGAAAATGTGATGCGTGTGACCTACAAGATCGTAAATAAAAATAAATGTCCTCCTCTCTATACAAAACAAATTTGCATGACTATTATAGGTATATTCTGTGACTATGCTAACAATACAGAGCTCGATACTCTACAAGTAGACTTTCCGCAGTCTGACTTTGTTTTACCGCAATAACTTAATGTTTTGGACTATTGAATTTAGGTAGGCCCTTCTCGGAATCGTATGTGTTCGGGCGCAGATGAGAATACCAGTTCGTTAATGTGTGTATTAAGTTAGAAATGCCCATCATGGAGGTTTTTGCAGCAAACAAGTCAAAGCAACCGTGTCTTATTCAGCAATTCGTGCAAAATCATTAATGGCATGCTCGACAAAAGTCTGCGTATGGCATTACCACGCATTACGTACATATATGCCAGCTTGATGCAAGACAAGCAAGGAGTCAGCAAAACCTTACATGCATTTGAGCCGTACATTGATTGAAATGTAGAGTTTGTGAAATTTGGGTTGGTTGGTGCAGCTAGGGCGTGTAGATTCAGAAGCTTGGCTCTATTTGACATCTGGTATCTTTTTTCATGGAGTAAGCCATGTACTCGTATTAGCTATATTTACATGAAAATGTTTTTGGTGGGAATAGTTATAGACACAGTAGGTTCAAATTTATAGCTTCTCTTTTATTTCCATTTGGGCTTAGGCGGACCGCTTGCGTTAAAAACATGTAGCATACCTCATACTGTCTTCTGTTTCTTTAAGCTGGCTAAGCCATTATACAGAGCTATGCACGTAGATTTTACATCTAGATACATAGATGTGGGTGCATTGGTTGGCGGGCCTCTCAAGCACGCTACTAGCTCATTAGTATTTCAAGAGCGCGTAAAACAATAGCTTAGTGAAAGCCGAGTATGTAGCCACACAACCACCTACGAAGATACTCAGTCAACTCACAAATAATTTTGCTCTTACCACACGTACGCTCAATAAATCGACTTAGACCAAAAAAGAAAAAAAAGAAAAAACTTGTACATACGGATGGTTCGATCCCCGGCTGGGCCAGGTATTTGAATGATGTATGCGATACAGGGAATTAGGGTATCCTAGTGGTAGGTATGTTCGTCTTAGATATGATCTTGATAACTAATGTACCTACCTATACGGATAAACAAGTCTGTTCAAAGACTTTACGAATAAAGAACATTATTTTGGTGTTAACCTGAAATACTTACAGGCGTTTTATTTTTATTTAAATTGGTTAGCATGTATTTTAATTCTTTCATTTTTCTACTATTATTTAAGAAAATTCGCCGCAGTTTCCGACATGCAGAATATTTAGAAAAAAATAAGTAAGTATTTAATCTTTAAAGAGTCTTGGTAATTATCGATCATGATCATGACTATAACAATTTTCTTGCGAGCCAGGAAGCTCCAACTATAACTGATCTACTGTATCATGTATCTACCGATCAATTAACTTTAAGTACTCAAGCATCAACAAATAATCATTGGCAATTTATGTCGCATTTAGATATATCATACAAGCAGTGAGCGTTCAATCGTTCAATTGCGTGCGAGCAAGCGAGCATGGGACGTATGGTTGCGCGTGCGCAGCTTTTATGAAAATAAGCACTTAGGGCAGCTTGTAAAAGGCGAAGTAGAGTTTTTGACCTCGGCTGAGAGTTTTTGACCTCGCCTGAATATCTGTCGACTATGGTCAACCGCATAGTGGCGGTAATACCACCTACAATATAATAGCATTCCTAAAGAGAGTTGACGTCAGGCAGGTGGCCAATTATAACACATAGCCAAATCATTTTGCTAAATGTTTTTTTGTTCTACCAAACATGTTGCGCCGTCCCCAACTGATTAGGGATAAGGGCAAGAAGATGATGAAGCACTTATGTAGAGTCTCTTAGTGATTGATAATAATGATTAAGTAAGTACTGAAGATTTACAAAACGCAGCAACAGCGGCAAAATAACCATTTCAGTTCCAAAAAAAATTTGGTTTGATAATGGGATGTTGGTAAACAAGCATTGTTTACTTCAATATACTCAACGAGACCATTGTCCGGTTATCTAGAGAGCATCTCGCAGGTAAAACTTGACTAAGAGTAGGTACACTTAGCTGTGTGTGCTCTCCTTCTAACCATCGTGTTGTTTTTTGTGGCAGCTGCTGATGGTAGAATTCAGACACTGCCGACGGCGGCGATCATCGGAGCACGGGCCGTAGATACTTTTTCTAATCTTCTAGTCATTAGTTTAAATTGGATAGGTATTGTTGCTAAGCTGTCTCAAATATTCCACTTAACTTCCGCTACGTTTCCTAAATGTAAATTGCCTTGAAACCTTGAATTTCATTAAATACTTCAAGCTGGTTTTGTATGTCGAAAAATCCTTTCCGTATAAATTTTCGTATGTATGGGGAGCGTCACCATGGGAATGGTATGTGCGGTGTGCGGTGGGACGCGCGGGGAGGGAGGCCGCGGTGCGGTTGCGGACCAAGCGCATGGAATATTCCATTGCCCAAGCGACGAGTGGCGCATGGCGTGGCGGAGAGCGGTAGAGACCCGAGCGACCGGCTGCCCGCGGCCGCACCCGCCTGCTCTACACTCTTCGCCCAATTTGGAGGTCGCGTATGAGTTGCGCCGCCGCCGTGCCGCCACCGCCGGCGAAACCGTCTCACTCTGTGATTCGCGTAATCACGCTTTTGTCTGTCGCTTGTAATGAATTATTCGTGGACAGGAGGTCAGAAGGCAGCTGCATATACTTAACTAGCTGCCCGTGAGCGGTTCCGCTGGGAAGATGGCATTTTCCGGAATGTGTTATTCCTTTCTATTGAATCACTCTATCTTTTACAAAACACCGAATTGAAATCCGTTGCGTAGTCTAGGAGGAGTTAGCGATTTCCGCGCCAGACAGACAGAGATAAGAAAAAAGCGAATTCATTTTATACTACCCACTATCTAGCTCTAGCGTATCTTTATTTATAGGTAAATTCATAAGTTACCTAGTTAAGGTTAGGTTTTCAAAAGTATATCTCAACCTAAATTCTTCTGTCTTCTTCGGCGATATTGGCTGGCACAGAATACATAATAGTATAGTACACTAGGGCCATTTTCTGTGGATATTCCACGAAAACATATTGCGAATTTCCTAAAAACGCAGAACAATAGAAGTACCTATGAGTAATTTTATAACTGTGTCTTGCCCATAGATCTACACTTTTATGATTTCATCCTCATCCTGATGTTATTTATTTATGAGATCTAGCGATAGCGATTGAATTTTAGGTCCGTTAATGCTCACCCTACCTTGCAAAGGAATAGGGCGTGATATGTGTAGGTATGTGATAAAGATAAGTTATCGATCCAGTAGTTTCAGATGTAGGAAATCGATACCGACGTACCTATCTTCTTCAATAAATTTTTCATGTACCTAACTAGAAAACGTTTTATAGTATTTTAGTTAACTTTAGGAATACATATTCCACGAATACTCAGCTAATTTTAAAAGGAAATGAGGTATCAGGAAATGCTATAAAAATATCGTGTCCTACTTTATACAGTGTATTTTTCTTAGCAGTAGGTATATAATTTTGAAAATTATTAGTATTTCAGTCTAGGAGCACTCAAAAAAGATAGGGATCAAAAGTTTAAGATCTCTCTATGCATGTCTTTTTCTGTCTGTCTCTATAATATCATGAACACCGCTGAGTCGTCCTAAACTATGCAACGAATTTTGATGCGGATTTCATAATATATAGTGATTCAAGAGTTGGGAAAATGTTTTATTATTTCAGGAAACCGGTTAGCGCCGGTAATATTTATAAGAAAAGGTAGGATTATTAAACAAAACGCAAGTATGTGTGTGGAACAATGACGGCGGTAAGTATAATCTTACACTGGTTGGCTGGCGCACTCAGGTGGACAATCGCGATACATGACCCGCAGTTACAAAGTTACTATCGCCAGCATGTCGTCCTACCCATGTCATTAAGGCCTAGTGAACTTTATATAGAACAAATTAAGAGGGAGTGATTTTCTTGAGTATTCATATTCATTACAATTATTCTTTCAATTTATTATTTAATTTGAAAGAAATCTATATTCTATATATTCTTTATTATATATACTTATATTTATATATTCTTTCAAATTATTATTTAATTCAAATTATTATTTTCATTTTGTGTAAAAACATAATCAAAAGTAAAATGTTATGTTTTTGTTTAAGTTCTCCTATGTTTACAAAGTTACAGACTAGCATGATGTAAAGTTGCAAAGCGTCAGGACTTAACTCAGTACGGGAATTTGTTCTTTATGTAGGACGCAGGGACTTAGAAGGTTAAGGTGCCAACTTGTACCGGTTTTTCATACAAATACTGAAATTAATACTGCGATTGTTGATCTCAGAACTGTGTTGATGTGCTGCCGATGGTACAGTATGTAAACAATTAATTGAAGGAAGAATGCAATTCTTGGCGAAACCATATTGTGTGTTGCTACATTATGCCCCATTGCCTATAGGGTCAAGAAAAAATGTATTTGGTTTCTGATAGATAATGCGACAAGAAATTCGAATTAAAATACAATACAAGGTGTTAATTTAATTTAGGAGTAATTTGTCCAAGTAGGAGTACTATTAAGAGTAGGTTCAGCGGTAAGCGATATAGGAACCCTTTAACCCTGTATTGAAAAATCTTGGGAAATTATTTGGGGTCAGCGCTGAAATTTTACCACCAAAAACACTTTCATGTAGGTAATATGACGCAGTAATAAGCATATTATGGCTTACCCCGTGAAAAACATATTAGATAGATCTCGAAGCCAAGTTTCTGACTCTACACACCGTAGGTAGGTAGGTACTCGCTCCACCAAAACAATTTCACAAACTCTACATCAAACTCACAAAATAGTCTAAAATATTTCTTGTTATTTTTTTATTTATTAGTATTGTGGACTTTTTAATGAAATATAAGTAATATGGTTTTTTCGGTATACTCATAAGAAAAGAACTGATCAATTTTGTAGTTGATTAAATGTATTATGTAACCTTATACAGGGTTGTAAGAGACGATGTAACGAAAACATTGGTGGCATATTCAGGCAACGAAACTGCACAACTTTTAATATGTTATGTTAAGATAACCTATAAGAAATAAAAACAATATTCGAGTTCCCATAGAAATTCAGTTAGCTGAACGGGAAATTTAGTATTGGAATCCGATTTGTTGCATTTACCCAAGTAGGTAGCTGTTCATTTATGGAGGTTGGTAGGTAAATAAACATCTGCACTTATCTTGAGCTAGTTGTATTAACATTATCCTGTAAGATTTTTTGGCACATGGCTTAAGTTTTGGCAGAAAATCTAATTTATCCTATTACGGACTTTAACAGTTGTATACCTACCAAAGAAGTTTATTTATAACAAGGAGAATAGTAAAATCAATTCAAAAAAACTTGGAGAGACAGCAAATTACTTAAATACCTAGATACCAATAGACTTTTTGTAACAATCGCACAGCATTTAAATAGGTAATTTATTATAATTTCACTACCTACCAAGCTCACGTTTACCTAGGTCTAAGAGTGATGCAATCTAGAAATGACTTTGCCATTGCACAACACAACCTACGTTATCCGTCCGTTACTGCTATCTTTTTACCTGATACATTTTACCTGGTAGGTAAAGCGTACAGCCGAGCGCAGTGCAGGTTAGACACTTCGGGCTCTGTACCGACGAATCTCACGCCGCCGCTCATATCAATATCAATACATAGTATAAAATGAAGTCGCTTTTGCGTTTGTCCGTCTGTCTGTCGTGGAATTCACTGACTCAACCACGCAACGGATTATGATGCAGTTTTTTCTAATAGATAGGTTGATTCAAGAGGAAGGTTTATTATGCATAACATTTGCCGGGAAAATGTCTTTATCCCGCGGGAAAATTTGTTGAAAATGCTAACGAGCCGCTGATTATGAATTGAAATACCTACCTACACTTGCGCTACGGTCAGGTAGAGTTCAGCATGACTGTACACGAGAACAATAAATTAGTCACAGCATTGTTGAATTCATAAAAAGTGAGTGTGCTTTCAGATTTTTCACGAGTTTACAGTTATGAAAAATCATGTGCGCGTTTGGTAGGTACCTAACTAGGCTGTCATAATAAATTACAGAGCTTTGTGTACATGTTTGAATATATATTATTACTTGATTCATGAATCTACCTGTACCTGAGACCTACCTACGTTCATTGAAACCTAATTTCAAGATGGCGGCAGTGCGGATTAAAATAAAAGTTGTCCGTCTTTCACAAACTGAAATCTGTACCGCGTCCTCTTTAGCATCATGTACGTGGGTAGTATAAATAAATAATGTTCAAATAAATTTACTTTATGTAGGTGAATATGCTTTAGGAAAATACTTCCTACCTATCCTGTACAAAGGTTATATATCTACTGAAAACCCTTTCGAAAGTACTTGAAAAAATACAATAATTTCGCACGTTGTTCAAACAAATCATAATCATCAAAATTAAGTAGGTAAGTTTTATGTGCTTCTCTAATTTTATCACATAGTAATTTAACTAGGTAGGTATTTCCTAAAAACACATTTAAAAGTATCGCAAAGCATTTTAAGTAGTCCGTTAAAATAAAACCTGAAAATTAACGCTGCAACTCCAAAATTTAAAAATTGAAGCAACTGTGATATTATAAACAAAAAAGTCTTACCTTAAAAACCGCAGGAGCTAGTGGTATAGCTGCTTGATTATGAAGATGTTTTTTCGACATTGTGATTCCTTTCCAATCCTTTTCGCCGGTAGAGTAGAAATCGCCACTAAAATCTCTACAATTCGTCAAAGACTAAAATTGCTGTTAAAGTTTTCGCTATGCGAACGGAGATTGTAATCGGCCGCCGTGGTTGATTCGGATATAATTTACTAGATATACTAAATTTCTGAATGATTCACTTTACTATAGTTTGTTATTGATTTGTTAGCTAAAGTTTACAATAATATAAAAGTAGGAAGACGCGTTGGCAAGAGTAACTACGTGGTGCTACTCGTGCGGTCAACTCAACAATGAACGGGTGTAGCGCGTCCGACCGCGCCGAGCAGAGTGTCTGTCTGCCGAGTGCCGAGTTGCCTGCCCTGCCTGCCGAGTGTTCCGTCCATCGGTATGTCGCGCTTCGACGGCGACGGCGCGGCAGCGGCGGCAGCCCGACGGCGGCGGCGGCAGAGGCGGCCACGCGAACCTCAGCCGGAGGCATTGAGTGAACACCAAACGGCTTGTAGACATTTGGCACCGACAACAACCCTGAAAATAAACTCTCCTTTTCAAGTCCTTCACTTTTTCAGCTTCTTGCTGGAATGAATTACACCAAGACTCAAAGCTCTCGCTTCCACGGGGTCATTTCCTTTGCTAATCTTGTCACTTTTTCCGAGTTTAATAATATCGGGAGTAATGGAAAGGAGGTCAAGGTACTTACCTACTCATAAAACTGAACAACTTTCCCCATGGAACATGAGTCAAAATATGAAAATAAAATTTGGACCTCCCATAGTAAATCAATTAGCTGAATCGGCGATTTTGTATGGGAGGTCAATTCCTTTTTCATATTTCGACCCATGTTCCTTGGTTTGGGTTCAGTTTAGTATTACTCTTAGGAAAATGATGCACTATGTCTTCCCGTTTTTGCCATCCAGTCGCTACCAGGCGCCGTTTTTAAGTCATCGGTCCATTGGCCGGAGGGCGTCCAACGCTACGCTTGCCGAGGCGTGGCCTCCACTCGAGAACCCGCTTATTCCACCGTCCATCGGTTCTACGACAAATGTGACCAGCCCACTGCCACTTCAGCTTGCTACACTTCCAGACTATGCCCGTCACTTTGGTCTTTTTGCGGATAGCCTCATTCCGGATTTTATCCATTATTATGCCATTATAGAGATACCGAGCATAGAACTTTCTGAGTGACATGTAGCCGGTGGGCCAGTTTACTGTCAAGTTCCACGTCTCAGCTCCGTAGGTCAAGACTGGTAGGACCTTAGAGGTAATTAGGACGCATTGATCGAACACCTTGGTCTTGAGGCATTGTGGCAAAGATGATTCGAGGTTGTAACGCAGTTTCCCAAATGCCACCCAGCCAAGCTGCACTCTTCTGGTGATTTCAGCCTCAAAGTTGTCTCTTCCCATCTGCAAAGTTATTTCTGAACAACTTCAAGGGTTACATCTTCGACGGAGACCGGCTCGGGGATTATGTGTTGGTTGAACATATGACTTTCGTCTTATCCAAGTTCATATCCCAAGTCCAACACGTCTCGAGGCAGAGTTATGATATGACTTTATAGAGGCATTTTTTTGCCGGTACTTAACTATAATTAAGGAACTGAAATTTATTTTTAAAGTAACCAAGTAGGCAGCAAGTACAAGATTTGTATTTGTATGTTAGTATATTGATTTTTCTGTGAGAATTAACACCAGTACTTAATCATTGAAATTTCTCTCATTTCACTGATAATACCGGACAAAGAAGAACAAAATGCCTAAACAACTACCCACCTGCGTTTACCTGTCCATTGAAAATGAATGGAACCCATAACAAAACATTTTTTATAATAGGTACTCTAACTTTTCAATGAATTTCTTTTCATTCGTTTTTATGAAAGCAGTGAACTTGCCTAGTCCCTCCCTACCCACAGTCCGCTGGTGTTTGTATTGTGTTAGTGTTCAGTGGCCGTGGGATAAACAGTGAAAAAAGCCCTGGATAAAACCAAAATTAAACGTTATTTCATCATCATACCGATGTAATAGTTTACTACTTGATCGATATTACAATACATGGCATACCTACCATGATGTAGATTTTTGAGTTTCTCCCTAACTCCTCCTCCGCGAATTTTGATGTGGTTTTTGATCTAAGAAAGAAGAGAAAGGTTTAGGTAAATGTCTCATGACTAGAAAATGCCTTTTTAGGGTTTCGTAGTCTACTAGAAACCCTTATAGTTTCGTCATGTCTGTCTGTCTGTCTGTCTGTCTGTCTGTCTGTCTGTCTGTCTGTATGCCGCGCCCTCATATCTTCGTCAGTTTTAGAGCTATCAACATGAAATTTGGTGAGAAGTTAGATCGTGTTGACCCAAATATAGAAATGTTAAGAAAAAAATATTTTAAATGTTTTTTGGACCCCCTCCCATACAAGTGAAAGGGGGGCAAAAAAATTTTTTTTCATCTGTAATATTGAGTAGGGTATCGTTGAATAGGTCTTTTAAAACTAAGGTGAAGTTTCTTTGAAACAAAGTCAATAAAATGTTTCTGTCACGAGATATTTGCTTTTAAAAAGGGCGTTTTTGACCCATAATTTGTTCCAGCTGTAACTTGTAAAGTATAAACGCTAAAAATTTTAAATAAATATGGAATATAGCTTGAAATCTGAAATTACAATGAAAACTATAACGGATATTGTACCCTTAAAGGTTTCAGAAAAAATTGAGTTTTTCTATTTGCGGTTGGTCATCATACTGCTGCTAACAAACCAGCAACAAATTAAGTTTGTAATGCTGAAAAACCTGATATTTAAACGTTGACTACGAAACCCTATTTGTGGGCGTGTCTGACACGCTCTTGGCCGGTTTTTTCTGCTGGAAAATTAATAATTGCAGCGAGTGAAACCGCTTACGGGCCGTTAGTTTATATTGTAGATAGGTACGTTACTTATTTTGTAAGCAACACCATTAATGTTACGGCCATTCGATACATAATTTCCATTCAGCTTACGTCCAAAACCAAACGTTAAGCTTTATAGCTTCAGGTCCTATACATGGATTTATAGCATTTGCGACTGAAGCAATATACTTTTTATTGTTTGCGTACTAGAAATCGGAGTGGTTTCAGTGGAATTCTCCATAAATGGCGCGGCTGATGCTGATGACATTGAAGACACGGCCGGTTGGGCCTCGACTACCAGTTGGTACCGGGTGAACACTTAGTAAATGAATCCTAGAACTAAGCTAAGGGCAAATAAAGCCTTAATAGGTATATAACTATAAACTTTCCATCCGTTTGTTTTTCTTAAATCAAAATGTGATGAGGCCAAAATTAGGACATCATAACAACCTCATATTATTACCTTACCTACTACAAAATTGTGCCCCTATTATGATGGTGACTGGGCAGGATTGGTAGTGCATGGTAAAGCTAGAAAAAGAAGTAAGTAAAGCTAGGTTTTCCCCGGGTTTTTCCTAGTAAAATACTTCGCTTAATTTTGTATGTCTAGGTACGCATTAGGTACATTGATTTAGTTTATATATCGGAAATATACACCTACAAAGTGTTCTTACGTGCATATCTATCATTATGGGACCCCAAGAACCCAGGTCAGATGTGGCAAGTTGCAATTGATGTGCCAAGAATACAATACCCTTTATTTTTATGGGTTGTATGTGTATGATAGATGATGATATACGAAGAGTGGTAGGTATGCAATATGCATCAATAACCAGAATACGAGCTGAGAATACGAGTGTTTTACGACCCATCATTTTGTAGCCTTAGCATTCCAAATTAAGTTCGTATGATACGAATCTTCTTAATAATCATATAAGTAGTATTACATTACATACCTACAGCTGAAATAGAGTCGAGAAATCTGGACTTAGAACATCTGGAAGCCCTGTATAGTTTTATGGGCAGAATCATTTTAAATTTTGAACATATCGAGCATGACTCTCATCTGAGACTATCAAAAGATACCTATTTTCCATTGACGCGAAAAATGAGAGAAAGATAGAGATTGAAGAAAACAAACAAATGTTTTTTTACCCGACTGCCTCAGAAGGAGGGTTATGTTTTACGAGAGTTGTATGTATGTAAGTATGTAAGTGGACAAGAAAATACTTTTTCAGGGCTACAGCCCAAACGGATAGTTGGATTTTGACATATGAGGTGTCGTTAGATTCGTCTCAGCAGCGCGAGTGACTGGCTATATTAAAACATTATAGATTCAAGATGGCGGATTTTTACAGCAAAATACTACTTTAAAATTACCGCAGTCAGGTTTTTGTTTTTTAACACATCTACTTGTTTTAATATATATTCAATGTAACCAGTAACAGAAAGCAATCGTTCTGAAACGGAGTTCTAATGTAACTAGTATAGCTATTATCTAGGTGCAGAACACGTAAGAAAAGTATAGGTAATATGTAATAATATCTAGATGCCCATGTAATTTTACTTCGCTTAGTCGATTGCCAAAAAAAAAACTCGGGTAACTCATTTGCTTTGCTATAAAAACACGGAGAAAAAACCGTCGCCATTAGGCCAAACACCTTGAGTTGCCAATATCCACGTGATTTTCATACTGATTTTCAGACTGCGCAGTAGCAGCTTACGTCAGTTCTAGCGCTAACGGTGTCCAATAAGGTACTGTACAGAGGGACTGCAAAATGACTGAAAAAGGTGCTTAAAACTTACAAACAAAGGAAAAGGGTAATTCAATAATGTTTGTTAAAGTCCATTCCTTTTTAAATTTCCCTAATGTGCTGTATTCGATATAATAGGTACCTACCTACAGTCTAATAAAATTCTACAATGCGGCGTGAAAACTGTTGCTCTTATTCACAGTAAATATGACAATCGGAGCATAGGTTTATCTCTCAACATCATTTTGCATTCCAGCACAGATTCCAGTACAAATGCAGTCCAGCTGTATAGACCCCACGACGAGCTTTAAATGTAGAGTCCATGTAAATTAAAACGTCACTCTATTTAGAGTATGGTCTGCAAAACAAAGAATAGCTACACATCTAGTTAGCACATGCATGACAGTGCTAATAATATAGATCAATTCGCCTGACCAATCACTATCGATTTGTGCTTCAACTTGCCTACCTACTTGAACGAACATTATCTACATTCCTTCATTTCAGTAAAACAGCAAAAAAGTATGAAAGTATGTAGGTAAGCAAATTATGATTTTTTGCTATTTAAGTAAAGGTATTATCAATGTTGCAATATGATGGTGTGTTGGTACCTACTCGTGATAATTAAGACTAGAAGTATTTAGGAAACAAACCCCGCAGGTAAAGGTGATGATGAGTGGTGTATGACGCACTGATGATGCGTTTTATACAATACTGACTTGATAACGATAATTGCATCAAAGCATGATGAGTTCTCCTGATAACGCTTCCACTGACTAATTGGTTAATACCTAACCTAACCCTGAAACTGAAAACACTCACGTGAGTCACTATAGCTTCCACTTATCAATCAGTCCTATGTTTACAAATACTGATAAAATAGACATAATCTTGTATCTTCTAGCCTAGCTGAGTGTTCCTCTTTTATCCTGTGCGACTCGAAGAGCGTCCCGAAATTCGAATAAGCATCATACCTCCGTTTGATTCATCATCTGTCTGCCCTTATCCCAAACCAGGTGGGGTCGGTGCAATATGATTTGTTAGAACACAAAATCATGTAACAAAAATCCCTATGACCAGCCTCCTGCTTGGGGTCATCGGAACGTTAATCGATTCAGTGTCCCAAACGACAGAAGAAAGGTGATACCTACATAGTTTCTGAAATGACTTTCAGGTGTCGCCCGCGTTTGAGTAAGTATTTAACACTCCCAGTACCAAAGAGTCATCTATTCTGTGTGACCTCCATAAACGTACCTATACCAAAAGAATACCCAGAGCCGAGAACAAGAACAGAGTTATGTTGTTGCTATTAATTTGTTCTAGCCTGGCATGGATCCTAACTCAGGAGCTATGCGAAGAAGTATAATTTCCTACTATTACGCAGCACGGAACTTATCCATGTCCGCCGTAGTTGCCTCTTCAAGTAGTTTTACCCTACCTGAAATACAATATGGCTAAAATTTTCCATTACTACACAACAAAAATATACATAGAAGTAGGTACCTAGATTGATCATAGTATACGTAAACCGCACAGTGCTTTATTATTAGTAAATCCAGTTTAATCCAGTTATTATGGAAGGTGACTGAAAATTATTCTAGGCTTCGTAAGCTATGAAGCGAATGGTGCGCAAAATTAGTAACCTAGCTGAAAACTAAATAAAGTTATCATGCTTTATCATCTTGAGGCAGATAAGGAAGCTGTGTAATCATAATCAATACCCACCATAGGTACATGCTCTGTGGTGTAAAAATAGCCCGCCACGATAATAATAAACAAGTAGGTAGTAGGTATTATTGGTACCTATTAATTACCTACCTATCTTCTTACAGATTTTGTTGAAACTTATTTTTTTCTGTAAGTTTAAAGGTCTAGAAATAAAAAACTAAAGAAGTACCTAGGTACCTGTAGGTACCTACCAAGGTGCTAGGTAGGTAGGTAGGTAACTTACTAACATTTATTGTTTTCGCAGTTTCTTGTAACAGAAGGAAGGTAGCTGGAATGGAATAGGAGGGAAATACTTACGTACGTATCTAGATTATTTGATCGTAGGAATGTAATCAATATCGAATCGAGAAATATGCAGTTTTTAAAACATATAATGTTTCAATGTAAACGTACACTCTTTGGGACAGTAGGTACATAACTACCGTGAAACTCCGTACAAATACATACTTAAGTTACTCGTAGTTTGCAATAATAGGTATCATAATCATAATCAAGAATATCATAAAGCTATAGGTACCTATATTCTGAGGTATATTTTCGAAAATTGTTACAGAAAGTAAGGCAATAGCTCCAAACATGATAAAAAACACGATTTCATAGTTTTCGCCATTAGTAGGTAGAGCAGAAAATATTCAATGCTCTGAATTTGCGTAATAGGTAAGCACTCAACGAGTAGCACAATAATGGTCTCTAAATAACTTTCTCCGAGTAAAATATCAGCCGATACTTGTTTGCAGTGCTGTTTGGAGTGAAAATGAACAATCTTTACCCACTGTTAATGGAAAAACGGGAAATACTGTAGTGAGATAACACTCCTAATCTCAAGAGCAGTGAACGTGTTAAAACCCCATCAGAATGCGTGTCGTCATAACTACGCAGTAACTTTCCTGAATAATATCGACTGTTTTAATTTCAAATGTCGTAAGGGACAAACCACTACTTTTCAGGAGAGCAAAAAAACGATTTTCAACTTTTCAATTCATATAACTTTTTCAAATCTCAACCGATTTAAATGATTCCTAGACAGAAAAGTATTGAAATTACGATATCTTTCAGAATAAATAGTCTAATTAATGATTATTTCACTAGTTTTAAAGATTGCGTCCCTTACGACACGAATTTTTGGTTAAGGTGTCCTTTACGACATTTTGAGTGCTAAAGATTCCTTTTACTACAATGGCGTTACGTACAGAAATGATATTCATTTTGTAGTAACTAAGGCTCTATCACATTGAAATATTTTTTTGTGTGTTGTAAAGCACCGTGAATTTTTAGAAAGCTTTATGTAAGTACTCGATAATTGTCGTAACTCACGTACAGATTATAAATTTACCACGAAATTACTGTAAAAATACCTTTCCGTTTAGGGTTTAAATATAAATTTTTAGTGGTTTTAGTAGGAAGTTGGTATTTTCTTACAGTAAAATGTTCTTTGTATAAAGAAAAGGATATTATTTTGATTCTTTTGATAACCTTTTCACAAGAGACCTGAATTTAGTAACTTTGTGACCACAGGTAAGTTACAAGTCACTATTTATTATAGTCAAAGAGTTACTAATTTCAGATGTCTTAAGCCCTAAACAAGCAAGCCCCCAAGCAAACCTGAGCAGAACAGCAGTGTTGCGTGTAACTTAATCGCGTGATAATTTTGTACCAATCAGAATACCACGTATCCACGTACCGTGGGAGTTCCACTCAGGTTTGCATAAGCCATTATAATAATATTTTTTTAACGTTATTACTTTTTCGTTAGTTATTATCTCAAAACTAGGATTTAATTAAAACAATTAGATATATTAAAATGTTCTCTTTAAAAAATACAGGTTTTACTTATCTGTAAGTCTTTCGCAAAAGTTGATAGATAGATTGATAGATAGATTAATCGTTTATTATAAAAAACATTACATAATACATTTTGATGGAAGCCGGTAAACTTACAAAGTTTGTCTTGGCTCCTTTCCGCAGTTGGATAATGGCATGCTATGAGTAGCGTTCCGCAAATATTGTTTTTGAAAAAATCTCGCGGAATGATGCAATGTCATACATAATTAGCCTGGTAGCGTATGTTAATACTACCTCATTAAAGCATATTTAAAAAAACAAATCACAATTTGAAATATATGAACTATCATTAGATAAAACAATTAGTTTAATAATAGAATTACCTACCATCTTAATTTGAAATTAGTACACAAATTATAAACAGTTTAACTTAACTAGACCAAGGTGTTTTAGCGCAATAATTTGGTTTTATTACCCGTAGTGAAAAAATTAAAATTGTTAATTATAAACAACATCATCAAAGTACCTACTAAAAACAAAATTTTATGCAGTGTGTTACCGGCAAGCGGGCTTTTATTCAAACTAGTGAATCTATTAATCTATCTAAACCTTAGCAGTTACCTACGTCACATGATATCAACAGGTCGGAAGGGTTGTGCTAAGCAAGAATAAAGACCCGTAGTAGTCCTGTATTCATAGAGTACGTGATATGAGATCGTTACAAAGCATACAATCATGGCAGCTTTTAGAGCTTTATTAGTAGAGAAAACCTAAAATAGGAAATTCTTCGGAAAGTAAACATTTCATCAATAAAGACCGTTTAAATCATGTCATAAGACATTTTTCCTAATACGCAGCATTTATTTTTAAAGAGCTAGACTTCTAATTTATACAGCCAGCAGCATTTCTACGGCAAGTAAGACCTTGGTGTCTGAATTTTTGTATATGTAGCACTGCCATCGCTATCATGCAGATGATGAGTTTGAAGTCTTCGATGAAAGCAACAAAAAGAAACAAGATAAGAAAGCAAAAACTAGCAGGTTCCTAGTTTTACCTGACATTACAAGATATTGAGCCAAAAGCCGGGCTTTTCTTTAAACGCTGCCAGCAGGTGAGCATGGTCGTGCACTGACGCGTGACATTAGTAGGTTCAAATTCGGATATTCTTTTACGAAGTAGTTCATTTCATCCCATTGACCCATGCCAGAGTGGCAAAAGAACGTTTAAATTTATCTAGTAGGAATTTAAAAAAATGTCGGCGGAGCATGCAATGCTTGCATTGCGTCTTTGTCCACCTCGCACGTGACAGTTTGTTATGCCAAATGGTCGAAAGGATAATGGGTAGTTGAAGGTTTATCCCTGTGGGTGTCAAGAGAATGGAAGATCACTAGATGAGATGGACTTCTACTTATTTACAGCCTCCTTAAGGAAAGTGACATCAAAACATCCTGTATGTAAAAACTGTGTAGTAAAGGCATGAACTATCATTAGATAAAACAATTAGTTTAATAATAGAATTACCTACCATCTTAATTTGAAATTAGTACACAAATTATAAACAGTTTAACTTAACTAGACCAAGGTGTTTTAGCGCAATAATTTGGTTTTATTACCCGTAGTGAAAAAATTAAAATTGTTAATTATAAACAACATCATCAAAGTACCTACTAAAAACAAAATTTTATGCAGTGTGTTACCGGCAAGCGGGCTTTTATTCAAACTAGTGAATCTATTAATCTATCTAAACCTTAGCAGTTACCTACGTCACATGATATCAACAGGTCGGAAGGGTTGTGCTAAGCAAGAATAAAGACCCGTAGTAGTCCTGTATTCATAGAGTACGTGATATGAGATCGTTACAAAGCATACAATCATGGCAGCTTTTAGAGCTTTATTAGTAGAGAAAACCTAAAATAGGAAATTCTTCGGAAAGTAAACATTTCATCAATAAAGACCGTTTAAATCATGTCATAAGACATTTTTCCTAATACGCAGCATTTATTTTTAAAGAGCTAGACTTCTAATTTATACAGCCAGCAGCATTTCTACGGCAAGTAAGACCTTGGTGTCTGAATTTTTGTATATGTAGCACTGCCATCGCTATCATGCAGATGATGAGTTTGAAGTCTTCGATGAAAGCAACAAAAAGAAACAAGATAAGAAAGCAAAAACTAGCAGGTTCCTAGTTTTACCTGACATTACAAGATATTGAGCCAAAAGCCGGGCTTTTCTTTAAACGCTGCCAGCAGGTGAGCATGGTCGTGCACTGACGCGTGACATTAGTAGGTTCAAATTCGGATATTCTTTTACGAAGTAGTTCATTTCATCCCATTGACCCATGCCAGAGTGGCAAAAGAACGTTTAAATTTATCTAGTAGGAATTTAAAAAAATGTCGGCGGAGCATGCAATGCTTGCATTGCGTCTTTGTCCACCTCGCACGTGACAGTTTGTTATGCCAAATGGTCGAAAGGATAATGGGTAGTTGAAGGTTTATCCCTGTGGGTGTCAAGAGAATGGAAGATCACTAGATGAGATGGACTTCTACTTATTTACAGCCTCCTTAAGGAAAGTGACATCAAAACATCCTGTATGTAAAAACTGTGTAGTAAAGGCATTTTCTTGAGATCGAAACCGTAAAAATGTTGTAACGGACTCTATTATGAAAAAAATATTATCGTAAAAGACACAGAATTTTCCAAGTGTTACGAGGAAGTGTTGTTGTAAAGGAATTTTCCCGAGATCTAAATCGTAAAAATGTTGTAAGGGACGTTTCAATAACAAAATTTATGTCGTAAGTGACATCAATCATTTCAAATGTTTTATGGAAGTAATGTTGTAAATAACATACTGCTTCTATCCGTTGGTAATTGCGACATTTTCAGCCAGAAGTTTTTTTGTTTTTGTTTTGAATTATGTCGTATAAGTAATTCATAATTGTAAAAAGCCTTTACAGCGTACCCCACTATATCTTATACGTATTTTGTGGTAACTTACTACAATTTTCTGTCCAAGATCTTGACTTACTACAAACTGTTTTTGCTTATAACTCCTTCATTTTTCGAGATATCGCTGCGTGGATAAGACAGATCGATAGAGAATAAAAAACTGCATATTCTGAGCTTTTAATGTCCCTTACGACAAAATGTCCCTTACGACATTTGAAATTAAAACAGTCGATATCCTTATCATTTTATCAATAGAATCCATTGCATCACCACCTTAAAATGGACGTCGGTCGACGGGTGTTAATGGGTAGTAGATGAATCATATTCCTATAATAAAATGCTGTACATATTTGTTTCAAGTGAACTGAACTGAACATGGCAATATTTTAGTTATTTTTACGGTTTCACAAATTGTAGGTAATAGATATGGTTTCAAAACCTTGAAAACGTTGCTTCGTGTAGATTTCAAAAATATATTCACCTAATTTTAATACCTATGTATATTTTTAATCTGTATCTCGGAAATACGCTCTGCATACCCCGCAAGGGAGAGAGGCGTGATATATGCAGTATGCATCTCGGAAGTGGCGGCCCCAATGATTCACATGTGTCAAAAATCGATCTAGACAGGTTTAATTTCTCATTAAACGTTCTTTCGTCCTTTTTGTGAGATGTTTTTTAAGAGGGATCTATAGTCATTATTTTTCATACAAACGCTTTCAACGTATCCCTCTGCCAATTCGCAACCGATCGACTTAATTTTTGGCGCGGTAACTCTTCTGGACTAGATCTATGCCCCATATCCTTTTTCTGGTTGTAATAATGCATTTAAAAAAAGATATGGCCGTGGCAAAATCCTCTAAAATTATCACCAAGTTTACGCCTTGGTATCTTCTAAATATGACAATAATTTCAGCAAAACAAATGATAGGGGCATAGAATATTTAATTGGCAGCAAAATGATGCCACTATCAACAAAATTGGTGGCGATTTCGAACGGGGAACCTGGTAAACCCAGTACGCAAATTTTCCGGTAGTGAGCTACAACTGTCTCTTTTATGGCTGCGGGACGGGTGGGATGCATAAATGAGATAGAAATATTTTTATCAACTGACAGCTCACGAACTTTAGGCTCGGTATAGTAGCCTCTTAACAAACAACGCTATCAATTGAGGTTGAGGCGTAAAAGAAACCGAGGGACAAGCTCGGCCCATCAGCTGGTAATAATTTGTCCTCAGATAAACGACACTTTCATCAACTTATCTTTTCATTGGAATTCTAGAAAAGAGAAATACTATAATTTTCGTCGCCCAATATAATAGTAGGTATAAATAAGTACCCTACCTACCAACAGATACCTAGGTACTGTATTTTTAAACTCTTATAATTAAAATTAAATAGGCAGGTATGGATGAAGCTAATGTGGTACCTAAGTAAGAATAGACAGAAATAAAAACTACTTATACCGAGATGACCAAACGATTAAAAAAAAATTGAGTAACTTTCATGTTAAGCTTGCTTGCCTGCTTAGTCTACCGTCTGATCGAAGGTCTACCTGTTCCAAAGTTGTCGCTAAACCCCCTGTAGAGTCTGAGGATTAATGTAACTACTTACGTAACTAGTGTTCTGCTCCAGTCTACATCAGAGATCGATGGTCTGGCGCCTCTCCGTCTGCATCCCAGCTGACGTCACTACAACGGGAGAAGGGAAAGTAGGTGAAGCTTGCCAGGAAATGGGTGGTTAGGATAGGAAGGTTTCAAGGAAGGCTTACACCGTATTTCGAATGAATTGGACGATGTTTAAGGCCGCGCCCGCTAACACTAACTTTGTGTTTAGGGCATCGCAGTATCGCACAACTCGTTCTGCACTGAACTACTTAACAAATTGTCACTACTTATAATTTAAAGGACCAATCCAAATAGAGAAAGGAAAATCGACCTCACTCAGAAAGTCTTTCAGCTGATCGTAAATTTTGTATGAGGCTTCGTTTTCTTTTTCAGTATGATGCTAACAACGTCTTCAATTTCGCCTTCAATACTTATTAAGGTGTATCGTATAGGTAAGTATTTGTGGTGTTAGTTTAGGCATTGGTAGGTAATTGGCATCAAATAGATTTAATTTTTACAACGCTGGATCACCTTCTCTCTTAACGTATACATTCAGCATACTTACAGTAAAATTGTTTGTTAAAAAAGTTATACCTACACCTATATAGTCCGTGCGCGATTTAATGGCATTAGAAAGCGAAGATAATTTAAGACATATGGCTGCTATCAGATCGCGCGCGAACAGTAGTTATCATGTATGAAAACGGATCAGAAAGTTAATTTCTGAAAAGTGTAATTCAGAACGTGTGATACCAGCACAATTATAATTATAGAAGCAGTTTTTCAGTCCTACAGCTCCATTTTAGAATTTTCGCATGCGAAAATGTGATACTTATTTGTGCTTCTGGTACCTATTCTACTAGGTAGCTTATACCTCAGATTAACGTGGGACCTACTCAATCCATCCAGAATTGTCCTAATCAATTTTGTTGCAATCCAAAACATTCTAAACATAATAACAAACTCGAGTAGAAGAAATTAGGCCATTCATACCAGATTACTTACCTACTTACAAGGCCAGACCACGGGCCAGACATTGCAGACTACCGCGCAGGATTTCAGAAAATAGGTACTAGTAGGTAGTAAGTAGATACCTAGGTCCTATCTACCAACACAACAACATGTGGTACAAACCTGTAGGTACCTACTAAGTATAACTTACTGTTTCAGTAAAGTGGTCTGGTCTGCGTCTAATAGAACGAATCCAATCCTTTGAAGAAGTCTATGTTTTCTACGCTCTCCACCCAAAAAACGCAAAGAAGATCCTAGGCTGCATCCACTGGACTCCATCGTAAACAGTCTCTGTACCAAGATCTTTGTGTTTAAATTAATCTTCTTAGATTGCATGCTGAAGGATTTCAAAGTATCCTTAATGCAGAAAGTCGACTTAAGAAGATTAGTAGGCTAGGTAGGTAGGTACAAAGATTGAATCGAGCTCCAGTACCACTCCATCAGCCCTTGATCAGCGCACTAACTTGAAGTGACCATTCTTGATAACAAAGTTGCTTTACCTATTCATTCATAGGTCGATTTTTGTCTGAATTTACTTGGCGATGAGATAAATATAATCACAATCACAATAAACCTCATAACTACGCCCAAATTGCTAAATATTACCACTCAAAAGGCAGGCAATGCAATGGCTTTGGCAATGGCAGGTGCACTGCATAATGTCAGTGTTTATTTATGTCAAATGCCTATGCCGAAAAGACTTGGCAAAGACCTTCAGGACCTTCATGCATGCTAAATGCCTTGTCAAATGCCTTGTTCATTGTTGTTGTTGTTCTGTTCTGTTCTATGGTTCTGTTGTTCTGTTTGTGTTTGAGGCAACGAGTTTGAGGGCATAGTTTGAGGGTGTTTCGTTTTGTTTTTAATTTTCGCGCGCTGACTTGGCGCCATTTCGATTCGCGTTTTGAAAATGCAAGTCATTAGAATGACGCTTGTGTGTTTGTCCCGTTTGTCCGCATATTTTGTGTTGTGCGATCATGTCATTCAACATATTTTTTGTACTCTTTCTTGAGTATAAGTTCGTAAAACTTTCAAATGTAAAAACCTAAGGTCAAAACAAATAAAATATTTCATTCTCACTTCTCATAATCGAAGAATTTTGACAGCCGGCTAGGCGTCGGCGCGTAACGCTGTACATGCAACAACGAAACACACGTTTCCAATATGGCTTCTTGTGTTGTGTCACGTAATGGCAGCCAAACCAAACCATATCATAATTATTTATAAGCAGCATAAAGTTGCGTTGTAATTTTAAGTGATTCCTATTTATTTAATTTAGTTTGTGTTTAAAAAATAATTCCTTATGAATATCGGTTGTGTAGTACTTCATTTTTATCGTAAATGCTAGGAGCAGGTGAGGTGAAAAGCTTGTTGATAATGAATGAAACATAAAGATGTATGAATAAATTGTTGCCGGAATAATCTCCTATTCTCAACAATCGAGCGAATTTCTTTATTTTGGTAAATATTTTTAAATTGTAATGAAGGCTGCGGCCCTTGTTCCATTGGTGTCCACAGTAGCTTTGTTGCATTCATGTCCATACATACAACTTCTTCAAATGATTCTATTTGAAGTAAATAAATACACATCCAAGTCATACATATCGTTATTCTCGCCACATACACGATCATGTTAGTCTCATATGTGTAATCTGTATTCATGAGATGGATTTCTTAGTTTTCTTACTCCTTGTGCTGTTTGTTACTTATTCAGGTTATGAAAACTGTTTTGCTACATTTCTTCTGGTTCACATTTGTGTGGCTGTAAACAGCATGTAAGCAGCATCCATGCAAATATATGTTTCCTTTCCCACCAGTGACCTTTCCTCCGGATGTAATCACTCTAGTCTCATTAAACTATTTATTGATCCTTGTCACCCCCTATTCATCTGCTTCTTAATTTCTTAGTTGCCTATGACTCTGATGTTAAGAATAATAGCTCCTATTATTATCAATCCACTACTTTCATTTTTAGGTATATTCAATCTCCCAAAGGTTACAAATAGGATAATATATCTATCATGCAAAAAGTAAAGAATGCACCAAAAAACTGAGGATTCTTCACAAATATGTGAAATAGGTATACTATACTTACAATTCCCATGCTTAATGCTAACTGGCATAGTTTTGTTTGATGGCCTCAGAGATTTGATGGCCTCAGGGCTGTAAACAAAGTACCCAACACTTAGAAAAGTGGCTGTCTTCATAACCAGAAACAGACTCTTTATCATATTATTAGTCACTTGTTGGTCTTAAACATAAATTATGATGTTTTTTCCATCATGCGTTACCTACGAAGTTTATTAAAATTCCAATGGGCTAATGATCTACCTATCTATGTGTAATAGATAGTAATCATAAAAAATAATGAAATAACTGGTGATGTGCTATATGGTAAGCATGCAAGGTGGTCAGAAAAGGTGATGGCAGTAGAGGGTAGTCAGAGACACTAGGAAACATTTGGCTCTAGAGTTTACTAGGTTCTCGAATCTAAAAGATTGCTAAGAAGATTATCCAAAATAGAAAAAATTAAATTCTTTTCTATGATAGTTTTTTAGAAAACCAAATTAGCAACTGTATTTTCGTAACACCTAAGTTTCTTTCAACACTCACTATTATCTACTATGCAATGTAAATTGGTATTGCCACATTATATGTATATTACCCAATATTATGTGGCATTTCTCTTGAATAATATGTGTAGTTACAGCATTTATTTGCTGAATTTGAATCGTCAGACACCATCTGGGTTTGTCAAGTTGTTGGACAACTGGGTGACCCGCAAGTAAAATTGATTGTGGCTGGGCCAACAGCTTTATTGTCTCTTTTCCCCACAATCACAAAAAAGAAAATAAGTTCTTCCAATACCATATTTTCATTATTTAAAACCAGAGAGTTATGTGCGGGACTTTTTCATGGAATGATTCTGAATACATTTTATAAACTTTGGGCTTTAGGAGGTTAACATATTTTTGTTACTTACCTATTTTTTGTTCCTACTCCTACATCTCATTGTATGTGTTCTATTTTTTGGATGGGTCGATGTTATCATACATATCATTATTCATCATTGCTTTAAGAAGATGTTTTTTACTATAATTTATTTATTATTTAAATTAAAGGTTCATTTCCTATAAGAAGTTCCCTGTGGATGGCTTATGCCATGTCCTTGCTCCAAATTGTTACAAGATGCTAGGGAAATACATATTTTCAATATAATCCACCCCAAATACTGTGGATTGGTGAAAATGATAGTATACAGACAGCGTGGTACCAAACAACCCACATTCCCTAAAACGCTAAGCTCATCAGGTCTAACTGAACAACTTTCCCTAGGAACCGAAATTTATAGTCTAAGAAATGTAAGACCACCTATACAAAAAAAAACTGCTGACCAAATATTTTGAAGACTTTGAAATTGGTTGTTAGGGAAAGTTAAGTTTGACAATCTGAGCTTATGGACTGGTCAATGAATGCTTCTAGCTGAAAAATCCGGACCTCCAATTTTACGATGGAACTTAATTTGGCCTCTTAGGAAGACAAACATGCTAAAATACCCCAGCTCTACGAGGCTGGGCGCATTGTGGAAAACACAAAGAATTGGTTATCACTCAGGTTATATCTCGAAAACGATAGGTACATTGTGCAAAATGTTGTACTTGAGAGAAGTGGGGGGGGGGGGGGGTATTTTAGTATAATTGTCTAAGCATAAGAGCCTAAAAAAGTTCCATCGGAAATTTTGTGGTGTGGATTTTCCAGCAACAGTCATACATTGATCACTCTATTAGCGTTTTCGGGAAGTTGGGTCGTTCGGTACCAACCTATGGTTCAGCACCCTAGTTCAGGTTTCCCTAACACCTTGTACAGTTTGAAAACTGAGTGACATGACAAACTGAACAATAATTAAAATCCTCAGGGGGCTCTTATAATCGATCAGTGAGGTTTGACACAAAATTTTAAAGATAATTTGTATGTATTTTTGTTGGCAGGCTTTGAAGTAAGCATGCCTCCTTCAGCATGAAGGAGATGGTAGGAGGATGCTGCGTGTGCTCTGACGAGCGGGGATGGCCCGACAACCCGCTAGTGTACTGTGATGGAAACGGTTGCACAGTTGCAGTCCACCAGGGTACCTATTTATACAACAAAAATCAAACTTTAATTTAGTTGGGTTCCAATACATTATTTTGGGGACAATGTCTTTCAAAAGCAGCACATGAAACTAAACAATTTAAATTAAAAATATAATTAATTTTGCCCTCAAAAAAATGTAATTGATGCCTTGTGGTATTTGAAGTTGTTCGTTTTGTGTGTTAACCACTCTGCATTTGTATTAATTTATATTCATTGATCAGAATTCAATTTTTATCAAACTATTACTGAATAATTTCTATATTCTAGCTTGCTATGGAATAGTGACTGTCCCAACTGGTCCATGGTATTGCAGAAAATGCGAGAGTCCTGATAACAAAGGCAAAGTAGTAAGTATTACGGAAAAACACCCATTCGAATAAAATATTAACTTTTAAGTTTATGTGACATATTTAAAGTGCTATTATTATTTTACAGAGATGCGAACTGTGTCCTTCGAAATCAGGTGCTTTGAAACGCACGGACACGGGGGGATGGGCCCATGTGGTATGCGCTCTCTATATTCCAGAAGTCAGGTTCGGCAATGTCACGTCTATGGAACCTATTGTACTAAGGCTGATTCCGCCCGAGAGATATTCCAAGGTAATAAAATAACTAATAATAATAATATTTAATTTGTTAACATTCTTTGATTTGTTGATTGGGAACTTACTTTATTTTTAACAATACTGCAGATTTGCATAAGTATCTTTAATATAATACCATAAAATATTTGAATGTATGGAGTATGACAATGTTCACAATACACACAATTCATAAACAGAATGATAATGAACAAAGATTGTAAAGAAAAATATTTAAAACGTTTTTGAACCTTACGCACTTCTCTTGTCTTGTTTTGATTTTATGAAATTATATAAGATGTTGTATAGGACACATACCATAGTAGGTAATACTGTACTGGTATTTAAAACTTTTGTATTTCAGCAATGCTACATTTGCCAAGAATCACATAAATCACACAGAGCTTCTGCTGGTGCTTGTATGCAATGCAACAAATCAGGTAAATAGCTATTTGTTTTGAAATCTCTATGATTAATTATTTTTTACTTCTTACTTCAATAATACTTTGGTTTTATATTGCAGGATGTAAGCAACAGTTTCATGTGACGTGTGCTCAAAGTTTGGGTTTACTTTGCGAGGAAGCAGGCAACTACTTAGATAACGTGAAATATTGTGGATATTGTCAACACCACTACAGTAAATTGGTGAGATATCAGCTATTTATTTGTACTTGCCCAATCATACATTATTCGTAGCAAACAATATAATAGGAAAAATATGAACAATATTCAGAGGAAAATATGCATGAAAACCTGCAGATATATTAATGCCTACAACCATAAAGTGCCTTATCATTAATTTATTCTAAAATCATTCTGTTTCGGCATCGCAGTTGTTGTATTAATGTTTCGGTGGGGATACTTGTAGAAAAAAGGCGGAAACGTGAAGACTATCCCACCGTATAAGCCAGTGTCGCACGATAGCCACTCTAGCGACTCGAGCGGAGAAAAGGAGGGCGGCGCGTCGCCCATGCCCGCCGGTGGCGGAACCCCCACACACGCTTCTAAACCTAAAGGGGTGAGTATAGACCTTCATATGCCAGTGAGAAGTTTTCCAATTCTAAATCCATTTCTATATCAGTCAAAGTTTATTATTGAATTCAGTTTCAGAATTCAATAAACGTTATTACATACTCCAATTTAATTAATTTATACAAAACATTAATAGCATTATATACAAACGAAAATATTATAAATAGGTATAATACTACCTGCAGCACGTTGCATCAAGGCAAAATGCCCGAAATGCTGGCAGCATTATTCTTGCGTTAGGTACCTGTTTTTAATTTAATTTATAGGATAAGTCATAAACACTTCATATGTATGAACGCATGCACACATTATTTGTCCATTCCATACAGAATCATTTAGTGAATCGGTCCCCGTGTTCGGCTTGGGCCAAATGTAAGGCCTACAATAATATGTGGGAAACTCCTCAATCTGTCGATGAATACTTAGTAGTACAGCATCTCAAACATTGATTTCGAACCACAGAGTAGGTATATGCGGTGCTGATCGACAGCAAATTGAATTGAAACCAAAGACGACTCTTCGCCCCAAGGTGCATATACGTCGCTTGTGCGAATTTTGTTTAACATATTTTGGTTTTTAGCATCTTTTTAAGTAGTAAATAAGTTGTAACTTGTTCTGCATCGCCTTTATAAAGAAAAACAGCCCTGACTGGAAATTTTGCATTTCCGACATCAAAAGTATGATTTTTCACAGAAATGAAGTTGTGATGATAAAGGCAAAAATGAATTCACAATTTTAATGCGGCCATTAATACCCGTATCTACAAAATGATAATTTAACTGTATTATGCTTTGGAAAATTAACTATAATTCATTATCGCCAAATCATGTCTTGAACTCTTGATGCAGCGTATTCCAGCCAAACATTTTATTCTGTAATAGAAGAAGCTGATACTTAGCGAAATACTGAGAAGTCATAATAACGCACAAATCACCATACTTTACACCAAATAAGCCGTACTAAGCGTACAACAAATAAAACTGCACTAATGAAAGAATCCACATCATGCCATCTCTTCTAGAAATTGACCATATTTAAAAAAAAACTAGACATGCGTTTTGTTAAAACACGCTGTATAAACTATTCCCCCATTATCGAACTGCGTTAACATTTTCCACTAGAACATCACGGCAAAAGTTTGGTAAAAAAAGTCTATGACATTCTCTTCAAAATATCTTGACTCATCATAACATTAGGTAAAGATGTATGTTTGGTTTTCAGCCCGGGCGTAAGTCATCGCATGCGAGCAGCTCAGCTTCAGGAAAGAATACACCAAATTCAGCCAAGTCTTCCGGTACGAGTCAAGCGACAGGTAACGTACAAATGTACATACATAAAATTATCTGAACATATCCCAAAAGGTAGCCAGCCTGTGAAACTGGTCATTTTTCTTTCTCCAGGGATATAGTACGGAGCGTAATAAAAAACAATGTTTGGAACCTCCATCCTAAATTGAGACATTACCATTTAGCAGAAAAATCTACAACTTTCTTTCTGAATTTCAACTAATGTAAAACATTCAGTTTCATGGGATGGTTCACCCTGTGTAATACTTGCAGCTTAATTTTTATACTTATACTCACTCAAGCCTATGGTTGAAACTAACATATTAATCCACTTCGCATTTTTTTATTGACCGTTTATGCTACGCATTCCTTTTTTATATTTTTTGTAACAATGTAAACTAATTAAACACAGTTCCATAGTCTACAGAACTTTTTTGAATCTCTAAACGAATTCTTTCCCTAGTAAAAATAGATCTACTTTATGCAATTTCTTAAAGCTGAAAATAATAGCACCATTATGATTATACAACCTGTTACATAACTAACCAAAAAAAAGAATATTTTTCATTATCATCAGTCGATGAAATAATCACATCACTAGTCTAGGTCAGGTGCTACACTACCTGGCGAACAAAGTCCCCTTCGGCATACATTGCTGGTTGACTTTGTTTTTTGCATTGATGTCATACATGTAATAGCCAGCAATGTAGGCCGAACTGCGTTTCGCCGCGTCAGTAACTTCATTTGAACTTTGAGCTGTCAAAATTAGTGAGGCGATGCCACGATTAAAAATAAGTGTAATTTAATAAAAAAATATTTTTTTCGTATTTTTCAAAAACGATACTACGGCTCTAATTTTTTGTTAATTGACTCTTTGCAACGGACCTTTCCTTCCCCTTTCAGCTTTATTGGTTGTTTTGTAACACGTTGTATAGAGACTTTTTAGATGGTCCTATTCGAAACTTATCTGTGATCGATAAGAAAGCTAACAAGCTGGATATTCCAATAACACTTGCAAAATTCTGATACCAAGTTTATCAATTTACAATATGTTTTTGTACCTGCCTGATGGACAGCCACTGAATCCAGCCAAGACGCGACTGAGGCTCCCAGTATGGCCAGCGGACGCAAACACAGATCTGGGGATAAGAGTGTGTTCCCACTTTACTTAATTGGATGTCGTGGCATGCTCTTAGAAATATTGTTCAGTTACTTTTTACTTTATTTGTGATGTAGGTATTATTTAAACAAGTATTTAATCAGTGTTGTTATAATATGTAGAAATTTGTTTTGCATGCGCTTGTGATTCGTTTTAGAGTGGTGCTCTCTACATAGGAAACCGTGGCTGAAATACCATTAACTTTGGCAACTCTCTTAACCGCTTGTCAACTTTGTTGCCCCTCCTTCGTTCGAGATCGATTTTGTGAACTAACTCCAATAATGCTGGTATACAAATGCTAGCATTTTAATTCATTCATTTATTGCATAAATTTTCATACATTATTTTTTCATAAGACGATGCCCGCAAGCCTAATTCTCTAGCCTAGAAGTATAGCTGCTTCTAGGTGGAAAAGTATGAAAATGGTAGCATTATTGAGAAAATCATGCAGGCATTGCCAAAAGTTCACGAACTCATTCTCGAATCAAAGGTTTGGAAGAGGCATCAAACGGTTTGCAAAGCTGGAGTAAGCAGTTTTTTTTACGTATATTCCTTATGGCCTACCATTGCCGCCAAATCATACTTTATCGTATGGCGTATTTTTACAACTTACTTGGATTCTATCCTCTGTAGAAAGCATTGCTGTAGAATGGATACGTCATGTTTAAATATGTAGTTTTCAATACATTTTCGAATAAGGCAATTTTGTATAAGTATCATATTGACTGTAGTGACCCGTATTAGTTTAGATTGTTTTTTCATGGAATGTAGGAAATACTTTCTAGTTACAATCAATGTGTAAGTAAGTATGTATGTATGTATGTGGACAAGAAAAATCTTTTTCACGGGCTACAGCCCAAACGGATAGTTGGATTTTGACATATGAGGTGTCGTTAGATTTGTCTCAGCAGCGCGTGTGACATTGGCGATTTTTTACAGCAAAATACTATTTCATAATTACCGCAGTCGGGTTTTTTGTTTTTTAACACATCTACTTGTATTATCTTACAATATCGAGCATATCCGAACTAGAGGCATTGTGTTAACTGTTGGTCAGCTTGTCTTACAGAATTACATTAGTCAATGAATGATAGATGGATATCCGGACCACCAATTTCTAGTTGGAAAACGTCAATCCGTCAATGATACATACTGTCGCATGATTTGGAGTGACTTAGATTCCGCTGTGGTTTAGAAACACGGATAGCGAGTTCATTTTATAACTAGTATGATGATGGATGAGTTCGTAAATCTATTATTGTTGTGATTAGATAAGAAGAAGCCGTCCCCGGCGCGGCGCGGCTCGTCCACGAGCGAGGCGGGCGCAGGCAGCACCAGCAAGGCAAGCACGCCAGCGCCCTCGCCCCAGCACTCTAGCGACGCACAACCACCTAAAGGTAAACTTTCTTGCGGTCTTTACAACATGATACTCACAACTATACAATGCGATTTCAAGTTCACACAACAATTTCAATTTTGGTGTGCTGTACAGAAGGGTCGAAACGGGACCCTATTACTGAGACTTCGCTGTCTGTCCGTTTGTGACCAGGCTGTCCTTCGGGTCCCAGTTGCTATCTATGAATTTTTAGACCGCCATCGTTACACAACCATGACAAAGGCTTACTTGTATTAGGCGTCTCTAAAATCAATACTATGGTTCATCAGGTTGTTGGAAACACGAAGATACTGAGACCAGGCTGTATCTCAAAAACCGTGACAGTTAGAGAGATAATTTTTTAAATGTGCTGTACTTCTGTTGCCGCTCTAACAACAACTACTAAAAATATAGTAAAATAAATAATGAAATGAAAATAAATACCATATAACAAACATTGTACAGAAAAAGATCTTACACATCCATTACAAAGATCATAGACAAAGAACTAAGTGTGTTTAACACAAAGTGTGAAGTAGAACCTTTTTTTACCAGAACATGGATTTCATATTGAATTTTGGAACACTTCAATTAGAAAAATATGGTCTTTAATTATGCCTTAAATAACTTTTCTCTTATGTTATCTATTCGATTTTTTATGTGTTGTGTGTTATTATACCGGGAGTAACAGAAAGGGTATAACAAGCCTATAGGAGGTCTAGGTACTCATGAAACTGAACAACTTTCTCTATGGAACATAGGCCGAAATATGAAAAAAAAATTTGGACCTCCCATAGTAAATCAGTCAGCTGATCGGCAATTTTGTATGGGAAGGCAAAATTTTTTTTTCACCTTTTTTTGACCCATGTTCCATGGGGAAAGTTGTTCAGTTTCATGAGTAGCTTGACCTCCTTTACGGCTTGTTATACCCTTTCTGTTACTCCCTGTATAAAGAATAATCAAAACGATTGTTGTTTATAAGCAGTGGTTTAATAATTTTTTTGTTATTGTATAAGGTCCTATTAAATTCACTGCAAATATTTTAAGGGCATGCGTAAATATGTATAGGAAAAACATCTAAGGCATTTTAAAAAAAAATCTACACGCTAGTTTTTTTTTTTTCATTTTCAAACAAACTTTTTAATTAATTATGTGAACATCCTTTGACTGACCCGACTCACGTTCCGTCACGTAGACAGGATTGACTTACACGGCACGCACACTGACAACCAACCAATCACAGCACCTTTTTTTTGGCGCGTAATTTAAATTCATCGATGTGTGAGTTTCTAGGACAAACAGGGTCCACTTTTTTCGTTTTGTGTTTTTTTAGTTAATTGCAATTTTCTCGAAAACTAGCGTGTAGATTTCTTTAAAAATTTGCCTAGTACATGCTTATATTTTATTTGATCTGCCCCTAAAATATTTGCAGTGAATATAATAGGACCTTATATAATTTAAGCAGCAGGTGGTTCGACGCCGAAGGTAACGCCGGCGGCAGCGTCGCCCGGCAACAAGCCGCAGGAGTCCGGTGGAGTGATCAGCTCAGTGGCCGCAGCCACCACCACCACCACTACCACCACCATCACTACCACCACGAGGTAACATTTACAGCGTATAAGAGGGCTTCCTTCCACAGATCAGCAATACTTTGCCCACGAACGAAAGACACTTCAGGGGCCGGAGTTGTTGCAAACTGTCACCTATGCAAGGTGGGAGGGAGGGAGCCATGCCATAGGAGGTCCAAAAACCTTTTTCACATTTCGACCTATGTTCTTTGGGGAAAGTTGTTCAGTTTCATGGGCTGGTTCACCCCTTCTACATTTTGCGAAAAAATCATTTTGAGAAAAGGACATTTTGTGAAAAGTACATTGTGAGCTGAAATGCGACTGTGGCGAAAGTGTCTGTGGTCTGTGGGTGCCCTTTAGGAAGTGAGGGTTGAAGGTGGCAGCAGTTCGACGAAGTGATCAGCTCAATGGCTGCAGTTCAATATGATACCAAAATCATAAATACACGGGCATTTTCACCTCGCTAATTAATTTCCCTTCTGCACCTTTAATTCACTTTCGTTTTGTCAGCAGCACGGCCGTAACGACCTCCGTGGTGCAAGCGCCGGCTGCGAAGCCCGCCTTCCAGGAGTCTGTGATCACGAACACGGAAGCCGTGGATACTAAACAGACTAAGAAGAGGAAGGCCGTATCGGCAGTTTCCACTCCCGCCCCGGTAGTCGACTTTGCTGCTACTCCGCCGCCGACTAGCGTGAGTTCACTTCATACGATATTGTATGCATTAGTTTCTAACGACAGACTTTCCGAAAAATAGGTCGAACCTAACAACTTTCATCAAGAAATAAAATATAAAAAAGTAACCTTGTATAGAAAATCGTGTAATCTGCTGATATTTTTAAATGGAAGGTCAAATTTTTTAGTACTTTTGCCTTTTATCCTGAAGGAAAGTTGTTCAGTTGGACCTGTTGCGTTAGAGTTTTGGGTAAAGTTCGTCGTTCGATTCCAGCCTGCATATCAAGATTTTTAACTAAAAGCCTTGGTGTACAACATGAAGATGTGAAATGAACATAGAAAACAATCCATGATGTTTTTACAAAACTGAACTAACCTGGCGTGTCTGTTGATATCTTGTGGGACCCCGAGTCGACGTTGAACCCTGGTGTCTAATTTTTGAAATACTTTATTATCTCAGTTATTAGTGTAAAGTTGAAAGTATTATTTATACTGCGCAGGCCGCCGACGCGAGCAGTCAGAGCCAGAGTCAAAGCAGCAGCACTATGTGGGAGGGAGGCAGCGACGTGCAGATGGATGGACTAGAGAAAATTGTAAAGAAGGTGAGAAACTTGAACTCATAGGGCCTTACCACTACAAAGATAGACGAGCGCAGAACGCGTGTCTTGCGTTATTTTAATATAAAGTTTTATTTTAAACATTTGTTCATGTTCACCACTTGTCAAACTTTTTTGTAGTAAGGCCAATAGACTACATTCAAACTAAATTATTGTCTTCAGAACAAGTTTCATAAAAGGTAATAAATAATGCTGAAATCTTAGCAAAGCTTAAGTGGGATTGAACTAGTCATGCTTACCGCATGCCTCGTGATCTTTGGGATAAGACCATCTCTAAGCAAAGCCAAGAGCCGACAGACGTCCCGGAAGAGTACGTGTAGACGAACTGGACGAGCTTAACAAAGGAAGACCTTCGCCCAGCAGTGGCAACCTGAGTTCTATTTTGGGTGTAAGCTCGGGGTGTAAGGGACGGTGTACTGAAAATTTGGTGGCATGCTCAGACCTACAACTTTTTCTACGGAGGTTATGTAGGTATGTGACCGAAAAAAAAATGCTTCCATGCAAATTCCTATCAGCTGACTGACTTTTATAGAAGCCCGATTTTATTCCGTTTCCCAACATAGGGTCCTTAAAAGTTATTCAGTTTGATAGTCAGATCATGCCTGCAAAGTTTTAGGTGCATCATACACCCGATATATACGAGTAGGTATCTATCATGTGCTGTTCCTTTCCTACTCTCTTACTTATAGTCCGAGCGACGGGTGGTCTCATCCATATCTCACAAAAGAATAGAATATTTTAGCTATGTACAGCTCTAGTACTTCAGATTCGTCGTGGTCTGCCGCGGTGCAGCTTGGCACTTTTGGCGGAGTAGCTACAAGTTTGCCCTCTGAAAAAAGTTAAAAATATCTCATCGAAGAATAGAATGAGACATGGCTGTAGCGATAGGAGCAGTTTAGTAAAGCGTATAAATCTTGGTCTGCCGGCTGCTATCTTGGCACGTTTGGCGGAGTAGCTAAAAGTATGCCCTCTTAAAAAAGTTAAAAATATCTCATCGAAGAATAGAATGAAAATATATCGTACCGATAGCTTGCTTGAGTCTGCCTACATATATACTGGTCTGCCTGGCCACAGCCTGGCAGTTTTCCCGGTCCGACCACTTTTACGTTTTTTAGTAAATTTTTTATCTCCTCGAATAATAGAATAAAAATATGTCGTACCGATAGCTTGCTTAAGTCTGCCTAGAAAAATACTGGTCTGCCTGACCACAGCCTGGCAGTTTTCCAGATCCGACCACTTTTACTTTTTTTTGAGAAAATTTTATTTCATCGAATAACAGAATGAAACAAAGTTGTAATAATAGTTTATTTAAAGCTGATCACATATCCCTTGGTCTGCCTGAGCTCAGTCCGGTAGTTTCTCCGGTGCGATCACTTTTCAGTCTCAGTAAATTTCAATTTTAAAGGACCTTGATTTTGCTTATTAGGGAGTGGGCCCCCGTCAATAAAATAAAAATTAGTCAGTGTACAGAAGTGAAATTTACAGAGCTGTAATCTCTCAATGTCTAGATGAAGAATATGTTTTCCCAAGTATTATATTTTTGAATTAATTACTACAAATACATCTAAAGTTGTAGATTCTTGAAATTAACATACTTATTCTTAATCTAGATATTTTAAAGATTACAGATCTGTAAATGTCACTTCTGTACACTGACTAATTTTCATTTTATTGACGGGGCACTCTAATAAGCAAAATCAAGGTCCTTTAAAATTGAAATTTACTAAGACTGAAAAGTGATCGCACCGAGACTGGACTGAGCTCAGGCAGACCAAGATATGTGATCAGCTTTAAATAAACTATTATTACAACTTTGTTTCATTCTGTTATTCGATGAAATAAAATTTTCTCAAAAAAGTAAAAGTGGTCGTATCTGAAACTGCCAGGCTGTGGTCAGGCAGACCAGTATTTTCTAGGCAGACAGCAAGCTATCGGTACGACATATTTTATTCTATTATTCGAAGAGATAAAAATTTACTAAAAACGTAAAAGTGGTCGGACTGAAAACTGCCAGGCTGTGCCAGCAGACCAGTATATATGTAGGCAGACTCAAGCAAGCTATATTTTCATTCTATTCTTCGATGAGATAATTTTAAGAGGGCATACTTTAGCTACTCCGCCAAACGTGCCAAGATAGCAGCCGGCAGACCAAGATTTATACGCTTTACTAAACTGCTCCTATCGCTACAGCCATGTCTCATTCTATTCTTCGATGAGATATTTTAACTTTTTCAGAGGGCAAACTTTAGCTACTTCGCCAAACGTGCTGCGCCGCGGCAGACCACGACGAATCTGAAGTACTAGAGCTCCTCTACCCGTACATAGCTAAAATATTCTATTCTTTTGTGAGATATGGATGAGACCACCCGTCGCTCGGACTATTACAATCACAATCGAACTTCGGCTTAATACATTTAAGGATGACACCGAAATATTGCAAGTTATCAGCAAAACAAAAAGTACTTACATAATGCATATATAAATGTAATGTAATATCCGCTTGTATCGAGTGTCTTCAACTTTAATCCTTCTCAAATATCATACGAAACTGCGCTAGATCGGAAGGTACCTAGGCCGACGACTGAATCACGTTTTATTATAGCCATCGCACAGTGGCAGTTTTAAACAACAGTTAAGAAAGTTAATTGTAAAAATGTACAGAGTTTACGCTAAAACAAGAAGACCTAAAAAGGTAAATAATTTTTCCTTTTCATTTGTTTTAATAAGTATGCCATTTTAGCACAAATAAGTTCCTTGAAATTACGAAAGAAAGCTTGTGAAATGAGTTTGAGGCAACCTTTCAGGAGCTCGGAGAAGGGGAATGTTTTAGAAAACTCTTCCAATAATCAGACTGAAGCCATAAAAAGTCTGCGGCTATGTAAATGGAACGCAGCTGGTATAAATCTCCGTGACATAAACAGATGCTGCTGGATGGAGCAGGGGAGGCAGCTGCCTTGACATCGGTTATTCCCTACCTACTGACTATCGATTGTATTTATAAAGGATTTTACTTATTGTTTTTATACCCAGTTTACGCTATGACTGTATTCAGAACACTTTGCGCATGTACTATGTAGGATTTCATCGTTGCTGGTACACGATGTGTACTAAACACTAGGTTGCCGCGGTTTTTGATAGTTTACTACGTAATTTACCTTCAAACGCAGCATCCGCCAGCGCCCGTGGCTCGCGTTATTTCTTCATAGCATTCCCTCTGAAACATTACTTACTCATAGGTAAGGGGTAGCAGTGGGTAGGGGTAAGAAAAGTATCGAAATGTGAGCAAATGCGTCATTGTGGGTATTTATGCAGGCGAAGACGGAGGGTTCGGAGACGCCGCACTTCTCGAGCGTGAGCGCCGCGCCGCCACCGCCGCCGCCGCCGCCCGCGCACAGCCCTGCCGCACATGCGGCACAGCCTAGCCCGAGGTATGCCATAGTACATTGTTGTCGAGGCCGGGAAAACAAGGCTTTGCTGGACGAGTAGAGTTTGAAGTCCGAGCCGTAGGCGAGGACTTCAATTATACGAGTCAAGCAAAGTCATTTTCCCCGAGGCTTACATAGTGCTTTTCTCAAAAAATGCTAGGAAATAACACACTAAGGAGGTACTTTATAAAAAATGTTTTCCACGGTCAGTTTGGCTTCAGCCCTTATGCACCCCTTATGTTTGGCGGCGTGCAATCCATTTCAGTACTACTCTCATCTTTATTCCGTTTTAAACAAAAAAGACTACAATACAGCCCAAACCATGAAAATTTTCACGTTTTCCCACCCAATTTGTTTGTTTTTCCACCAATTGTGTATTTTTTTTAATAAATAGGCCTTTAGCAAGGCACAGTATTCATTGCTATTCAGCCATTCTATATGTATGTTTAGTTCATTCCTTTTTTTATTCTATTTGTCCATTTCAGTCCATTTAGGATAGGCAAGGGTTATAAAATTATACAGCCTTGTCTTGAGTTAGTTCATATCAACTTTTCATACAAAATTACGTTCCGTTCTTATGAGATTCATAGAGATATCTATTTTGAAATTAATTACCTGTGTGGCTTAGCGTGTAACGAATTTACTTTGCCGGACACCAGCAAAGGATTTCCATACAACTTTGCTGGCGCGGTCGGAGACATGACACACAATGGGAAACTTTGCGTATTCTTTTTTTGAAAGAAATGAACATATTTCGTAGCATGTTTGAGAAAAATTTATTATTTTCTGCCATTCAATCCAGCTCTAACACTATCCATAGAAAAAAAGTAACAACCTAGGCCTAACACACGGTTTCGATTAATTTATTTTATTTAAGGTCTACGTTTTTGAGTGAATAAACTTGTGTATTTAAGAAAACTACTTGGTCACATCTTTCTAAGCTTGGAAAACAAAAGTAAATTGAAATGAAATAATACTCTGGCTTACAATTTGAGTTTATAAATTATTCAATATATTCGCCCCTAAAAATATCCTTGGACAAAATTGATTTGTGTCTTTGAAGTCTGATTTCTATAGCAAATAATTTCTACACAGACATTTGACGAGCCTGCCTGGTCCGAGTGGCGTCAGCACTCTGACCAACATCCGCTCGCCATCGCTACCGCCGGTAAGTGTTGCAATATGCTATTTTCTCCAAACTTGCCTAAATTATATAGGGCGTGCAGATAGCTTCTCGGATATTGTGCGTTCTTATCGAAATTCCATAGTCTCATTCTATAGTAAAAAAAAAAACATATTGCAACGAAACATCAAATGGATTTAGAATACATAGTATCTGGTGCATTAAATGCTCATCTAGAAGCTTTGCAGTGCAAGCGATACATTACACAGTGGTAAATAAATAAAACTATTTCAGATATCATATGAAATTCTTGAAATAAATGTTTATTTGCTACACTCTAAATAAAAACCTCTGGTTTATATAATTTTAGGCAACAGGGACAGGTTTAAAACCTGTTACAATATGTACTTAATAGTTCTGTTTTGGCCCATATTGTATTTTTGTCACATGTGGCGATAACACCGATATTTTTACGGCCTACCACGTGTGTATGTATTTCAGAGGACTAAACGTCTTGAATGAACCCTAACAGTATTAGAGCAGCTGCCCCATACACCCTGTATAGAATATAATTATACTCGACAGCTCTATTGCGTTTGCCAAAATACTATTACCGCATGCAGTTAATTCGGAACTTAAATTAAATCGGAGTTATTTTTAGTTACTACCAGAGTGTTTTTAGACAGTAAATAAACTTTGCGGGGTTAACTAATTCACTAATTTGTTCAACTTAGATTGGGCAATCATTAGAATCTGAAAAGTAATTATTTAGACCTGAGTTTTGTGCGAATAGGTTTATTTTTCTGTGTAACGATACTTCAATATGAGTACGTCGTGCTGTCCAATATAAGGCTGTCTTTTTTTTTTTCATAAGTTATAGTCACTCGGCGCTATTTACATACTGGAAAAACATAAATATAATAATCTACCGTCGGGCAAAAAAATACCCTCAACCCCAAATTGTTCATGCTTTATGCTAATAGGTGTAGCTAGTCTAGCGTGCTGTTTAGTAGTGTTAAATCGATCGGTAGAAGTCATCAACTTTTCACACTGTCACTCATTGAAGCAACAGTAAAAGGCTTCATAACGAATGCGGTAACGACCACCCCTCACTGGCTGCAAATGACCACTTGGTCGACACTTCGATATCGCAATCAACATTTTAGAATATTTATAAATTTTAATTTTTAACATAAATTGTGCGTTGCCAACCTAAATTTTCATCTGAGTTCAATAGATATGTAATACACAGAAATTAATCAACGCACTTTTATGATTTCCTTACATTTTATTCAGAATTCTTGTTTGACAGGCTAGTATTTTAAGGAAATCGCACAAAACCTCTCGTTGGCTTACTCATTCCATGACTGGAATACAGATTTTGTTCTACATGTTCCTGGGAATCTGATAAATTTCATATCCAAGTAAACCCACGAGAGGTTTTGCGCTATATTCCTTAACACGTCTTGTGAAGTTTTATTGCTATACGTACGAAATGTGTTCTAAATAAAACTTGAAGCTTCAGGCTTGCAGTTATGCTACAGGTGCTTTAAGCAACAGCGTCAGCATGCATCATTAATCGACGTTAATACTAAACATCAGTGTATTCATAACACTAGGCTTTGAATTCTTCATGTCATATCTTATTAATGGGGCATTCGCTTACATAAATCATATGCATCTTATTGTAAACATTAAGCGAGGGCTCGATTTTTTAAACTGCAGCCGTAATTTGCCTTTGTATTTAATATCAAATAAGATCATATGTTGATTATAAACTCTTTTGTATATCATTTAAAATTTGTCGCAAGCAATAAATAGACGTGGTATGGGCAAATTGTTTGCGTTGATTTGTAGTAGCACCTTTTACGTGGATACTGAAAGCGCGGTTGTCTAGGGCGGGAAAAGCGAACGCGACGGGCCGGCGTCCCTGCTTGTCTCCGTGCCTTTGCCATCGACCAGCCACGGACTCAACCTGTCGGCGCATTCACAGGTTCATACCGCTTCGACGGTTCACACACTCGTCATTGAAACATTGGGCTCATTTCGAATTAAAAACCACAAAGCTTTCGATAATCGCTGGTGGCTAACAAATGAAAAGCTATGGAACCGTTTATAAAAGAAAAATCATAACCTTCTTTCATTTTAGACACATGAAGACAGGAGGGTATAGCATTTCATCGTCGAATATTTTTAATAGACACTTTGGTTTAAAGTTAGTTAGTCCAAAACTACTGGTTCTGCACAACCAGTATGTATTCCTTAGAAAATTAATTCACTAATTTGTTTGTCCTAAAAAACTTACGACAAATTCATAAACAGCTACTTTTTCGGCTCTTGTGAAAAGCGGCCTACTTGCATTCGTATACATATGGATGGCATTATCAAAATCAATTATTTTGTAATAAAAATTTAACACGAAAATGTTAGTACATATAAGTTTTATCTCTACCACCAGTGGTAATCGAGGGAGATGAAAAACTTTAGATATGTTTCTACGATTTCAAATATCGGTAAAAAATAACGCTTGATGTAACTTATGAGCTGTGTGTGTTCCTATTGATGCTTAATTTCATGATTACATAATTTATAATTGGCCTACTAATGATTTACTAACATACGTATGGGAGTGGGTTATTTTATTATTACGATTCAATATTTAAGTAATTTAATTTTAAGTAATAAGTACAGCTTCGCTTGCGTGCCGCGGTGCATGATATTATTCGTTTTCTCAAATAGTAAAACCGGGTATAAAATAGCGCCTTGCGGAGGGTATATATTGCAATTTTGACATTGTGATAGGCTAAAAACCTATGACTACAGCAAATCGCAATATTCCTCAATATTATTGTACGTTTTTTAATACACCGTTGACGGTTTGTCCCGTTAGGGAAATAAGAAATAATTTTGTAAATGATCTATTTAGTGCATCATTTGATAAAATTTATTCATACATCACGATCATGTAGGAATTTTGAAAAATCACACAACCTTTTTAAATATTTAATAATTAATGAGGTGGATGCTCTTTCGAAAACTTAATATTGCCTTAGGTATTACCATGATTTGTAATTTTCTTTTCTTGTTTTGGAATATAACATGGATAAGAAGTAGTTAATAGGTTCATTGTTGTATTTATAGGGCTCTACAACACCGGAACTGAGTGGACCGTCACCTCACATCTTCCATCAGCCACAGAAACAAGTAAGTTTTATTCTATTTATTTTCTGTACTAATTACTACAGCTTTAATATCAAACATCCGCGTATCTATCGTCTAGAGCAGTGTTTTTCAGACTATGGGTCGTGACCTCGTGACCCCCAGGGGGGTCACGGAGCCTTACTTGGGTCGCCGGCAAAAGACTGAAGTCAGGGTAGAACTACAGGTGGGTGGTAGGCTACAATTCAGTAAAACACTATTTTAGTGACAAAGAATGGGTTTGTTTATTTTTCAAAACATTCAAAACGTAGTGATATTATATGCAGTATGTAGTGTTGTATAATACGCTCTTTACCAGTTTGTAGCGTGAAAAGTCAGGCTCCTTTCTACCTGTTTTACACTCACGGCTAGAATTAATGCCCGTTTTTTTTGTAACGTGAAAAGTCAAGCTCGCTTCGCTCGCGATACGTGTGTTTTTCAGCCTGCTTTTCACTAGCACGCTCGTTTGAAGCGTAAAAAGTCGAGCTCGCTTCGCTCGCAATACGCCCGGGTGGTTGTGGTTTATTTTTACTTGAAAACTTCAGCATACCCAAATAAATAGGACGGGAAATCCGCCACTGATTAAATAATATTACTAATTTTATCTTTCTATGATGACCGAACAGGAGGGTCGCCAGTTAATTTTTGCCTGGAAAGGGATCGCATATTTGAAAAACACTGGTCTAGAGTACCAATATGTATTTTAGAAACTTTTGGTTTTTTTAGAGAAGTTGTATGGACCTTTATTTATTGTTATTCCAGTTTATTTTCTTGTGATCCTTAAAAGATTTACGATCAACACTTTAACACTTTAAAAGATCGTAAAAGAAACGAGAACAATATTTTGAGATATGCGTATGCGTAGGCCACGGGGTAAGGGGCATAGGGGCATGTGAAACCTAGCACAGTTTTTGTTCACTTAGTGGGTGTATATTCAAAATTAGAGTGAAGCCACAGAACTAGCGACTCTTAGCGAAAAAAAAAAACATATCTCTTGATGCAAACAAGACTTCAGAAAAGTGTTTGGTGTATGCAATGTTTGAGGTGTTTATTTATTAGAGCCTTACTGGTCTCAAGAAGGCGTTTTCATACAAACGCATTACCCTGTTTTCTTTTTTTTTTGAGTGAGGCACCTATATAGACCTCTAATTAATTTTATCTACACTTCATACATAATGTTCCTATTACAAATTCGAAAGCAAATGTATAAGCAACTGCTTTACAGCCATTCAGCCTTTAAAAAAAAATGTCGATGTCAAAGTAAAATGTCGATGTCATAAAGTACTTTTTTCTGACTTTATGATATCGACATTTAGCAGTAAGATAATAAAAAAAAACAAATGTCACGACACAATCAAAGAATGGGACGACACTTGAAATTATGAGGACTTATTTATTATTAAATATTTGCTTCAAATCATTTTTCGAATTAAAATTCACCGATAAATGCTATTTAATTTTAAAAGTTGTTCAGTTTTTATAAGCCTCCATTTTAACGTTTAGTTAAAAAGTTACTTATGTATAAAAGTCGTTCAGTTGGTGGTTCAGTAGATAGGCTTGCAATCGCCATAGTGCAGTGCGGAGGTTTGAATTATTTTTCATAGTTTTTCTTGTAGAGTGTAGATAAAATAGTGTATGCAACAGCAAATAATTAGGCTTTAGAATGCTCGTGTCAAACTATTATCACACTCGGCTGCGCCTCGTGTGATAAACAGACACTCTCATCCTAAAGCCTCTCATTATTAGGCAGTTGCATAAACTACTATTATTAAAATAATTTGAAGTTTTGAAGGCGGTTGAAAGTCTGACACCAGGGTTCATCGGGTCGTTGGACGACTAGGTGTTCACCTCGAAAAGAAGAAGAAAAAGATTAGAATAAGGCCTGCTAAAAGGAACAATGGTACGTTACAAATAAAATACCAGAATAAGAACCACCTTGATTAACAAAAGTTGCCATTTAAAGCTCTTCCACGCTCTTTTAATTCCTTTCATCGAGTTGATAGGGCTTCTGAAAGTAATTTAAAATTAAAACCAAACTCGGGGTTGCATTGTTTGAATGTTGAGATATGTTTTTTTATGAAGTTTCTTCATTTATTAATTCCGAGGCACAATCTAGCCAAAACGTGGTCGGGCTAAATCTGAAAAATGTATTTACTTACATGTATAGTAAATTTAACAAACATGAATCTACTTTTGCAGATTGAATTGAGCCCTCCCTCGCACAAGAAAAAAAGAAAGTTGAGAAAGTCAAAACGATTGGCTTTATTACAACAGGTGTATAAAAAAATAATACATCCTCTTTATGTGTCGTCTTTTAAAGTTGTAGTGGCTGGTGGCACAGACTTAGTTATGCATATTAATTTTAAACCGAAAGTACATTGCCATTATTAGAACTTATATTTTTTGGTTAAATTAATATGTAGGTATATTTTTTTAGGTAGAATATTTCAGTTTATGGTGACGGGTTATAGTTTAAATTGAATATTGTACATGATATTGTATCTTTAAAACTAGTGTCATGTCTGTAGCTTTTTATGTGACTGTTTACTTAATATCCATATATTATACATTTATTTATTACAGTGCTACTGTATATATACGGTTACATTTAATTAAGTACAAATCTCTTGAGGGTGAAATCTACTCACAAAACTGAACAACTTTTGTTTGAAACTTTTCCTCGAAATATGAAAAAGAAATTTGGTCCTCCCATACTAAGTGACACACTTTTTCAGCATTTTTGTATGGGAGGTCCAATTTTTTTTCTCATATTTCGAAGAAAGTTTCAAACAAAAGTTGTTCTGTTTTGTGAGTAGATCACACCCTCAAGAGATTTGTACTTAATTAAATGTAACCCTATATAAGATTGAAATACGCCAGTTCCAAATAAGAGCCTAAGATTTGCTTATCAAATATGGTATAAGTCCTACCTTACGTAAATTGATTCGACACTTGGTTTGAGTACTTTGAGCTTATTCCAAAAACGATTGCTATAGTTATTTGAACAACAAAACAGCAAAGTTAATTTTTGCCGCATATGTTTATATGAATTACGAGGTAGTAAAGGATACTAAAATTTAATCACAAGCGTTCCAAGTGATTCAAGAGTAGTAAGTATCATGTGTACTGAGTGAGGGATTCAAAAGCACGAGTTGTAAATTAATTTATTCTCGTATAGTATCTACAGTCCTACACAGAACTTTTCACCTCTACCTGTGTGAAAATGCAAAAACGATGCGTTTATCTACCTGTTTTGTGCATGGCACTTGTATATTTGCGTCAAAATCATATTAATCTTTCGAAGTGCAATTTTAAAAAGTAGACTGATACAAATAAAAAAATCGTATTTGTTGAGATCACTTCACATTCAAATCACTTTGCCTCATCGAGTGAGTAATAGTGACTTTCATACTGATTTTTATACTGCAGTGAAGGCTGGAGAGGTGAAAATAATTCGTACAACCGGTACCCAGAAATCAACCTGGCGGTCAAATGCGGCAAGAATTATTCAAAACTATTATATTTCGACAACTTCGTGCGCGACCCTCCTGCGGGATACAGACGGTGGCGGGGCGAGGAAGCACGTCATTTTAATATGACGTGCGGCGCAGATGCGCGCGTCTCTCTTACCCGCTACACCTCCCGCTACCCGATGACATCTCCCCCACAACGTCTGTCACCCCTAGGGAAGGTCGCGCACGAACCTGTCGGACTATAGTGTATTATATTGCTTTTATAGTAACGGATATTTCACGTTGTCATTATTTAAAGGCAGTGAAATAGTATTTAATGCAACTGTCATATAATTGAGGGCAATATAATGCGAGTGTCTTTTAATCACACGAGGCGAATCCGAGTGTGTTAATAGTTTAAAACAGTAATTGTAGTTCTAATTATAAGCGTTTGCATACACACTTTATCTACACTCTACCTACACATATACAAGTGAGACCTCAAGTTTACACAACAATTTCTGTTATTTTAATCTTGTTTGTTCATTTGACAGACGAAGGTTTTCAAACCAAACAGCCTCGTCTTTAAATTAGCACTACAACAATTTCAAGTCGCGTCCCGGGCACACATGTTTTTATTTTTCATTGGCTTATTGCTGGTACAGCAAATAAATAGGCGCTATATTACTTTCGTTTCTCCAAAACATAATTAAATGCAAATAACATATTTTATGATATGATGCAGGTTTTAAGAAGAAAAGTTTTGAGACAGAATGCTTTAATTTCATCAAGCCGATCATGGCAACTTCATTTGATTGCTTTCAAAACAGATCATTATACAACTCCGAAACGAGTATAGATAAAATTAATTAATAGGAGACACGTTGAAAAACAGATCTAGAAAAAATTGTCAGTGCGAGTTAGACTCGCGCCCTAAAGGTTCCGTACCATAACATATAAAAAAGTACAAAAAATATGTTTGTTGTATGGGAGCTCTCTTAAATATAAATTTTATTCTGATTATAGCGGCAACAGTAATAGTACATGTTCAATGAAAATTGTAACAGTCTAACTACATATTACCGTTTATGGGGACTCCGTGCCATTACAGATACATTTTTGTGAGAGTTCTCCTTATCATATCATATCATTTTTATTGGTAAAATTATTTTACATGTCAATAGGTACAAAGTAATTACAATAACAAAGTAAATCAATATAACAATCAAGCATTAAATTTTAAAGATAATAATAAAATAAAAAAAATACTCTTAGATTAGAGGCAATTAAAAGATGCCTTAAATTTTTACTTTACTGTAATTTTTTTTATATTTTTTAGTAATTGTTGTTATAGCGACAACAGAAAGATAGCATCTGTCAAACTGTTGCTGTTACTAAGATACAGCCTGGTGGCAGACAGACAGATAGTGAAGTCTCAGTAATAGTGTTCCGGTTTCTTGGTCTATGGGGACGGAACCCTAAAAAATTGGTAATTGTCCGCGAACTGTATAGTATATGCATTGTGTCTCAAAAGATAGTAGAGTAGGCACCCCAATATTGCACCCTCGTGGATTGTAAGGTCGTTGCGATTGTGTACCTGGCTCCCTCGGCCGGCGCCGGCGACTACCTGCGTCTGCTCGGGATGGGGCAACATGTGCCAACCACTTGCTTAGAGCAGTGTTGCCATTATATTTATTTCATGTCTATATTCTATCTTTTTCGGACTCGTAACTACCTTGCAAAAAAGGTTAATTTTAGCAATTTCATCGGTAATATTGAACGATAAGTATGTTCTCCATATTTTTTTCCATCAAACGTGATAATGTAAAAGTACATTGTTATAGTGATTTACCAACAACGTTCTCTGCTTAAATACGCAAATTCTTTTTTTATATTTAGGAACCTATTTTATTGAATTATTTATGTGTAAAAGCTATGTAGAAACTTAAATTGTCTATAAAAAAATTGGCACTCTGGCAACCTGTTCAAAAATTCAGATACTTGCTCTAGGTAGGGGGTTGGCAACTCTGGCGAATAAACGTGGTGCGCGCTCAGTTTGGTGCCGACGACATCTGCTGCGTACGCGCCGCAATATCCCGCATTTGTATTTATCTCCCGCGTCCCGGTCCCTGACAGCATGCTAATGATACTCGTGCCGTTTCAAGGTCTTCTTGCCGAAATATAGAATTTTATTTGTAATTCTGTGTTTGTGCCGTTGAAAAGTGTTGATTGTTTGTAGCTCGTCTTGAAGTTTTCATTTTGCTGCTTTATAATGGTGGGTGTTTTTTGTTTATTGTTTTCCGTGAACAATTACCACGTGTTTGTGTATACTTACTTCGTAATTTGTGATTCAATGAAACAGAAACGTTTGTCTAATTAAAGATCGTTAAATACGTTAAAAAAGGTAGTTTACTAAAGATTGTATTTACTTAAATATTGTAAACGTGCGTTAATATTACATAAGTAAGGTAGGTACATAATTCAATAAGCAAAGAAATTATACATAACACTTTCTTTTAGATTTATTATCTAAATTTTTAAACTTTGTCTTGCAATATAATTACATAAATTTCATTGAAAATCACCTCTGCAAAATGTTAAGTGACTAGATCCAGGAGCTCTTCTTTTCGCATATGAAATTCTGCTACTGATATCGTAAAAGCCACGATGCCATCACACGTTCTACTACTCAAATCCATTCGCACACACGCTAATCAATTCATACACCCTTATACCTACATTAACAAATTTCAGTAGTAGAAAGTGTGATACGAGTGGTAAGACCAGTGGTAGCAGCCTTTCATGCACAAAATTAGGTAGGTATCACACTTTCAGAAATAAAGCTCCTTTAGCAGTTTTAGTGTGTGATCGTTCATGACCATGATTTATATCAAACTGTTTTTGTCTCTCTTTCATAATCATAACATAAGTTTAAAGACTCGACCTATCGGACTATTTATGGAGGATTGTTTAACGTAGTTATCTACTTAAAACCTGAATAATTGGCATAATAGGTTGTACGAAATGGATTAATCTTCCATTTTATTGTCTTGAAAAGCTCTTTCAGAAAACATATGTACATACCTATATACAGTAATGTTTTGTATTTAGTCAACGTTCGGACATCGGTACCGGCATTTCAGGAATTGTGGTTCATCTAAGTTAAAAATCAATACGAAAAAAATCATAGCAGTCACAAACGGCAATGTCAAAAAGTAATAACAGTATTTCGTCCGAAACGGTCGGTGGTGTACCTACCTAATTACGCGGGTCGCGGACGCAAGTCGCCTGTGCGCGTGAAATTGCTAAAACGTCAGTAGTCCTTTACTTTTTGTGTCTTATATTTTGCGTTTGTCATTCTTGCGGTTATGACATATTTTAATTTTGAAATATTGCGTTTTCAACATAAGTAGTACAACTCAATAGGACTACTATACCAGGACAGCGACTCTTGTCTGGTGTCGTATTATTGACACGAATGTCATTCTTATCGACAGGCGGCTATGGAGCCGAGCGTGGCAGGACATTCCCCGCACGGAGTAGCTGGGCGCACGTCTTGGGGCGGCCTCAACGTCGCCTACGAAATGCAACAGGAGCCCAGCAAGCCAGGGTATGTACATAAGACTGTTTTACTCTGTTCACGATAACGAGCTAGTACCAAATTGTCATTTCTCTTTTGTTTACGTGCATAAATGCGGTGATAGATGTCATTCTTCCCTTTCACTCACATGTAAAAACTTGTTTGAGATGGTGCTCTAGTAGCTCGTTATCGTGAACAGAGTAGGTATATTGGCAATGAATGATGTACATATCTAAGATCATAGTTTAGGTACCTTATCCGAAAAATTGTAACAAAATATAACTACGCGTTGTCGTTTGCCGAAAAGAATGCATAATTTGCAGACGGCTGATTTAAATGCCCCGCAGCTCCTGCAGGTCCAAATTACATACATTTATTTACTCACAGTTTAAATCGAAAAGTAGCGCGGTTAACAATGTAACCGGAAAAATCAACATGCTAATGAAACTGAACAACTTTCTCCGTGGAATATGGGTCGAAATATGATAAAAAATGGGCCTCCCATAGCAAAACGATCAGCTGATCGGCAATTTTGTGTGGGAGATCCATTTTTTTTATATTTCGACCATTTATTCTGGGGGAAAGCTGTTCCTTATCACCAGCCGGTTCTGAGTTTTCGCTATCGGCCACTAGTAAAATTTCAGCCAGTATTAGCAATTACTAGTTACTGAAGTTAAAGTTGATTAGAAATATATTACTTTAATTAGTCAAAAGCATTTTGATGAAAAAATCGTTTTGTTTTTGTACGGTTTATTGTTTATCTGAATTAGTTTTCTATGTTTTCTTATTTTGTTTAGTTTTCCTTCAATTTATTTATTATTTAAAAATTGTCATCGACGCGAAAGAAGAAGAAGATTATTAAGTATAATACGCAAAAAAAAATAACTACTAGATATGGGTTTGCTGGAAGAGATCACCTCTTCTCTTCTTTGCGACAAAAAATTGAGACATTTTTCTGTACCTATTTTATTTATGCAAATGAATATGTTTGCTCGTTTTCATAACTCGGTTTTAATTTTATTAGTTTTTAATCGAATGCATTGACCGACATTTCCCGCTATGCGATAAAACAATGTGCAATCTATGCGAACTAACTTGCGCTACTTTTTGCCTATGTGTTATTTTTTATGTCAAACGCAATGTGAAATTGTAACCTATTTAAATAATCGAAAACAACACGTGTGTAGTTCTGTCTATCTGTGAGCCCATTCAAAATTTCCGGCCCATTCAAAATTTCTAGAAAATTTCCGGATATTGTCTTTATATGCGAGCGATTTACTATAAAACTACATATTACGCATAAATAAATTGTAAATTGAGTCAATGATTATTTATCTAAAATAGCGGCCTCTTAGCCTTTTCACCCGCTGCAAGTCATTTTTCTTCTTTTCCCATTTGTGTTACATATAAACCGTCCTCTTAAATCATTCTATATGATCTTAATATGAATATGATCTCACTGTGACATTTTGCAGAGTATTTAATCTTCGAGACTTCTGAACTGATTTTGACGAATACTTCATTATAATAAAATAAAGCTACTCAAATACTCAATTCCATAGAGATATTGGTACTTCAACCGCTTCAAAATGTTTTATTTTTGCTCATTTAGTAGCAGAAGGAAGCGCTGCGCGGAGCTTACATTTAATTTTCCTTTACCTAGCTGATGCGATGATACAATTCAAGCGCTGCTGAATGCGAAAGTTCATTGTTAAAAGTATGTAACTCATATACTGATAAAATCATATGAAGTTAAATTCCTTCAGCCTTCTTATATTTGTGTGGCCATGCAATTTTCTTTTTTTTCAGGCATGGCATGTCTGAAAATGTGTGATTAAATTATTACTATTAGGTAATTTTGGGCGACTACTAGCTAAGCCATTACCGATGAAATCGGACAAATGTCCAGACAAAACCTTTTGGATTTTTGGCGCTAAATAACATTATTTACGATAATGTTATTTAGCGTTTAAATATAAAAACAATGAATAAAACTTCGTATTGCGATAAGTAGGTAGTTTCTAAGATATTGATTTTTAAAAATACCACACGCCAATACATAATCTGTGGCTATTATGACGTCATTCGATTTGTTTTATTTTGAAAAATGTACGTCTCTTTATCTAAGCTTTAACTGAAAAATGTTTCATATATCTTGCGTACTTCCCGGCGGCTCTTCATTGTAATAAACAAGTTGGTTTATATAAATGTGCATATATTGTGCCAGGGCGTCAGGTGCGGGTGCCGGGGGCAAGGACACCAGTCCTGGCGGGGGCATGGCGCCGATGCCGCCCGCCGCTATACGGAACAAGAAGCGAGCCGCCATGGCCACGTCCGTCGTGTCTATGGCCTCGCCTGCTTCTACTATTCGTAAGTATCGTCTCAGTGCATAATATAGTCTTTATTTGCCAAAATTTCAGAGGTAATTTTAGGTGTGTGCTTTTATTCGGAAATACTAGATGAATTCGTTATTCTCACCCCATATCCATCTACTGTAGGCCTCTTCTCTACAGAGCCAATGAATTACTAAATGAATTGATTATTGTAAATTATGAACCGTATGACCTCTTCTTTACCAGATATTTTTCCATTATTTACAGAGACGCCCTCTACGCAGAGCCTCGCAAGCGTGCGCAGGCACCCGCAGCCGACTCCGCCGCCGATATATCAAGAAACTATCAAAGACTCGCCGCCGAGCTCTCCAAGTGCGTACACTGTTTTGTTCCGAGTCGAATTTTATCTATAGCTTTTTTTTCCTAAGAAAGCATTTAAATTTCGCTACTAACTGAATTTATATCACTGATTTCTTCAAATATTTGTTATAAGTGGCCAGATCAGCAATTGGGAACAAGGGATTACAGATTTTGTATCCTATTTTCCACTTATAAATTGTTGATAGGGATATTTTTGTGTAGCTGTACTTAAACAAGATGTACATGATGTAAGGAAAATGGCGAACCACTTTTGTTCCTTTACTAGGCCAGTTTGCTATGGTACTCCTTGTTAGTCTATCTGACCCCATGAATCCAATGATTCGACTAAAATAAAAGCAGGGTCCGTCCGATATGGAAATTTGCCCTTAGCGGTGGATTTTTCTTTGACGCTTTGTATTCATGTTTGATTCATGTATTCACTTCTTCACGAGCTGTATTTACTTTTTTACAGGTTCTGATAATAGACCGCTGAAGCCAAAAATGGAACACAAGTAAGTTAAACTGGGGCCTATTCTATTGCACTCACGGTTAGATTCATTACTACTATTAGTCAGCATGTAAACTTTGTAGCGTGATTCTAACTATGTACATGAACAACTTTTTTTAATTACTTATTATTTTGAAAAATTGCGAAGAAAGATTTGATATCACACAAAGTTTTTTACAAACAATTTTAAAAGGTCAATAATTGAGATAGAGTATCATTCTTTAGAGAAGGAATAGTCAGTAATTTCCATATTTTGTGTTTTATATCTGCGACACTCTAATTAATTGGAAACTGCGTAGCCAGTAGTACGTTTAACCGAGAGTTGGTATGTGCAGGCTCGGCGCGAACTGCACCGCGCCGCACATGCTGGGCAACGAGCTGAACCCCGAGAGCGGCGCGGCGGCGCGCCTGCAGGAGCAGCTGACCGCGGAGCTGGCGGCGCACGCGGCCGGCGCGGGCGGCGGGGACGCGCTCGTGCCGCCGCCGCTCTTCAACAAGGCGCTGCCGGTGAGTGTGTGACACAGCTGACCGCGGAGCGGAAATCCCTTGGGTGGCCTTTCATTTGCTGAGCTATAATAATTCTGTATAGGTATTCGGCAGGCATCGAGTAAATACATCGTGTTTCTCTGGTACCCGCCAACAGTCTCATCTTTGAGGATAGGGTGACCTATGGCCGACGGCGAGGCAATATAACATCTTTCGCTGGGGACACGGTGATTCTGCAACGTACAACTGCGAATGTTTGCAATGCCGCCCAGAACTACTGATGCCGAAACGTGAAAAACCAATAGGTGCGTCCACACCAACCTCGCTGCCTCACTGCCTCGTGCGGCATACGCTCGTGCGCAGGTTAGACAAGTTTGGCCCATTTTGGACCCAAGCTTCTGAGGCGCGTAGATTTTGGCTCGGCCCGCGCGCGCTCGCCCGGGCATGACCTTGCGTTGCCTGGGATGAGGCACGTTATTGTTTGGTCGTTTGCCTCGCGAGGCTGCTCGCTTGGTGTGGACGCGCCTAACGATGAACCTCATAAAGCTACAACAAGCAATTTTCTTAAAAAACACCCAAGGCGGGTAGGATAGCAGTTTAAATAAAGTGTAAACATTTGTTGCAGGGCATGGGCAGCTCCCGAAGCGGCGGCTCGAGCGCTCAAAGCCTCGACCAGCTGCTGGAGCGCCAGTGGGAGCAGGGCTCGCAGTTCCTCATGGAGCAGGCGCAGCACTTCGACAGTTAGTATTTTAAATACAAGGTGTTACAATGGAAATACATTAAATTGGAGACGTCGTGTAAGCCAGCGTACCGAATATTTTTCATTATGTACTTCATTGTCATGGTTTCGGTATCACCAAGTGAAATATTGTTCATGATATGAGTAATCACTTTAGAAGCTCCAATCGCGCTTCGTGAATTTTGTGTGTGTATTTGTGTAAACAAATATGTCGTATTTCCAGTTGCGTCGTTGCTATCATGCCTGCACCAGCTGCGTACTGAGAACGTACGCTTAGAGGAGCATGTGGGCAGCCTGCTGCAGCGCCGCGACCACTTGCTGGCAGTGAACGCGCGTCTAGCCATCCCGCTCACCACAGGTAAGACAGGCACATGCCATCCCGCTCGCACTCGCGCTCAGAGGAGCATGTGGGCAGCCTGCTGCAGCGCCGCGACCACTTGCTGGCAGTGAACGCGCGTCTAGCCATCCCGCTCACCACAGGTAAGACAGGCACATGCCATCCCGCTCGCACTCGCGCTCAGAGGAGCATGTGGGCAGCCTGCTGCAGCGCCGCGACCACTTGCTGGCAGTGAACGCGCGTCTAGCCATCCCGCTCACCACAGGTAAGACAGGCACATGCCATCTCGCTCGCACTCGCGCTTAGGAACATGTGGGCAGCCTGCTGCAGCGCCTCGACTACTTGCTGGCAGTGAACGCGCGTCTAGCCATCCCGCTCACCACAGGCAAGACAGGCACATGCCATCCCGCTCGCACTCGCTCTGAGAACGCGCGCTTATATTTCCGCCCTTGCACTTTTTATTGTACCAAACAAGATTTAATCAGCCAGCATCTTTTCACGAATTTTCGGTTACTTGAACGACAACGTTAACGTCGTGGCTCGTATCAAACTTTTATCAGACGCTGTAATGGCTACCATTTTTGTCGGTTATGCACTATTTTGAGAACGGTCTATTGTTTGTTTTCCAGTGTCGCAAGGCCCCCCGGAGTCGGGTCGCTGCCCGCGCGAAAACGGGGCGCAAGTGCGCGCGCCGCCGCCGCCCGTGCGCGCCGCTGACTCCGTGCCCGCTGACCGGCCCCATCAAGTACGCATTTCATTATTATTTCAGCTACAGGGACTGCCCTCCAAATACGGATATGCATCAACTTCTCCCGAAACATAGTTGTCCGGAAACTCTGGAATAAAGAAATTAAATCGTCAAAAAGGAAAAAAATACTGTATGAAAAAGCATTTTACAGGACAGTTACTCATTCATATATATTTATATCAATATTCGGTGGGCTGTCACTTACACCCTGTATATCTGCTGCTGCTGGACGAGTGACTACCCCTCATTTATTTAGTGAGGTTCATACATAACTATTATTCACCACGCTTCGGCATGGCGGTGTGAAGATGATTATCAATGGCATGTTCTGTGTTGCAGCTAATAATGCGCGAGGTGCAACAAAAGCCCAGCTGAAAGCAGCCGGGCGGCGGCGGGAGCGGCGACCCGCCCACAGCCGGGCCCTCTTCAGCCGACCCGGAGGCGCTGCGCACCGTCCAGACCTACATCATGCTCGAGCAGCGGCGCCGCGACGATTTCTCCATCGACTCCATACTCAAGTACGACTAGATTGCCCTTTTTAAAAATGTACGTGGCGAACAGACGATTGGTTGCGCACTCGTCATTTAAAAATCATTACTCGATGTATTAGAAGTAATGGCGACTGCGCTAGTGTCGTACCGGATTCGCATATGGGTTACCAGTTTTCACTGAATAAGATGACCGAAGTGAACCGAAGAAACTTTCTCTACTCGGAATTTTAATGAATCATTAGTGATGATGCAATTGCATTAACGACAAGTGCACCGCGCGACGAAGTTGAAACCGTATCGCGCCGCTATAGTTCTTTGTCCTTTAATGTTATTTAGTTGCGTAGGTAAGTTTACCTCATAAAATATTTGCTGTGTTTTTACAACCTGGTTCAAACAGTACCATCAAAACGATGATAAAATAGCAACACATGGTCGCAATTGTTTAAAATCTAACCGATTACTGAGAATTCCAGATTCACTTCAACAAAAGATGTACCTTGGGTATTTAAGTGAATCAAAGATCGTGTAAAATACGAGATATTTTAAACCTGAAATGAAAATTGTTTTCTGTCTTGCTCTCGTTAGCGCTGAATACGTCTCTAGAGCTGTTCAAGATTAAAATTCAACTTCGGCTTGTTTAATCAGGCCGTTCGTATAGCCGTCTTATTATGATATTCATAATTATTGGTGTTTCCGACATTTGTATTTTTAAGTGGATGGTATTTGTAACAATTCGAATTCATAGTTATAGAGTAGCTTGAATATATAGAAACGTAAATTTAGATACAGACTTCAGTGGATATTATGAACATACCCTCGTTAATCTTTTTGATATATAACTTTATGTAAACAATCCAGAACATTATAGCACTGAAAGTGCCAAAAATCACAAATCATTATTAATGGTGTTGTGCAATTGACAACTTGGACTCCCAGAAATAAAATTTGCTTACCATAATAGACCTCAACTAGAAGAGGCGGCTCGTTATTTAAACAATGACTGACTAAATACAAAAATGATTAGAAATCTTTAGGTAGGAATTTGTATGGATTTTTAAATCCGTCATATTTTATAACTTGATGTGATGTTATTAATATATAAAAAAACTAGCAGCCCGCCCAGCGGTTTCACTCGCTGCTACTTACCTGTTTTCCCGTAGAAATTGGATCTTTTCCCGTAGTAAAAAGTCCATTACTCCGATCCAGCAGAGGTAAATGTGCGAGCAGAAGCGGCCCGTCATGCTGAATAACTTTTACTTTGAAGCCATTACCGTATCTCTTATTGTTTATATGGGATGCTGGTGGTCTACATCAGGTACTCCAGACCCTCGTGACCATATGTGCAAGCAGAAGCGCGGCCCGTCATGCTGAATAACTTTTACTTTGAGGCTTTTACCGTATCTCTTATAGTTTATATGGGATGCTGGTGGTCTACATCAGGTACTCCAGACCCTCGTGACCATTTGCCAGCAGAAGCGGCCCCCTCATGCTGAATAACTTTTACTTTGAAGCCATTATCGTATCTCTTATAGTTTATATGGGATGCTGGTGGTCTACATCGGGTACTCCAGATCCTCGATGACCATGTGCCAGCAGAAGCGGCCTGCCATGCTGAGTAACTTTTACTTAAAAACCATTACCGTATCTCTTATAGTTTAGATGGGATGCTGGTGGTCTTCATCAGGTACTCCAGTTCCTCGATAACCATGTGCCAGCAGAAGCGGCCCGTCATGGTGAACAACTTTTTCTATGAAGCCATGACCGTATCTTTTATAGTTTAGATGGGATGCTGGTGGTCTTCATCAGGTACTCGTACTCCAGATCCTCGAGGGCTGACAAAAAGTAGTTCATGTCCATCTTTACTATGCTAGTAATATCAGTGCCAAATTTCGCGAAGATCGGTAAAGCGGTTTGACTTATTTGGGTAATATCCGCTGTATTTCCCGCTTTTCCTGCTGCTAACCGTTTTCCCGTGGAAATGAGGAATTTTCCCGTGGTAAAAAGTAGCCTATGTTACTCAGGAATGTTGTAGCTTTCTAATGGTGAAAGAATTTTCGAAATCGGCCCAGTAGTTTCGGAGTTTATCGATTACATACATACAAAAAAACAAACAAACAAACAAAAAAACAAACAAAGTTTTCCTCTTTATTATATTAGTGTAGATGACTGATTGGCTAGATTCAAATATTTTCAGAAGGAAGGAATGGTGTGGTTGGTGTAGCATAAGTCCGTTATTTGAAAATTGATATGTCTTACCATCTTTATATATAAATTTTATATCTAGTTACTACGGAACTATGATATTTTGCCATTAAATGACGAACTGAACGTCAAATATGGCGAATTAGACAATTGACCAATTTGAAAGATTTGACTCTTCCGTATGAGGAATTAAAAGCCATGACGGGAAAATTTGGCTGTAATACACATTTATGTGTATTGTAAATATTGATGTAATATCCCATTTACTCGTGTTTACTGTCTGCAGTTAGGCGAAAAGATTGTCCGTATCTATGTCACTTGAATAAATTAATTCAGTAATATTTACATCATCATGAGGTGTGAAGAATTTTATGTATTTATACTGACCTGCTTGAGAGATTTATACAGCCCGCGACGTTGTTCAGTAAAAAGATGTCAAAATAGTGTTTCATAAAAAAAATGGTGCAGAACTGCGGAATTTAAATGATCGGATTTCGTTTTGAGTTGTATGTGCCAGCAGACGCGATCCATCATGCTTAACAAATTTTGTTGTGGAGTGTGCGACGTGCGTGTCTCTTGTAGCTTTGCTGGGCTCCTAGTGTTTCACTTCAACCACTCAATGGCCTCGAGATCCGTGTGATAGCAGAAGCGATCCATGTCGTATATTTTTGCCTGTCTCCTGGCTATCTACATCAGTTTGCCTTAGCCGTCGATTCGATGTCTATGTGTCAGCAGAAGTGGTCAATCGTGCCATGGAGAAAATATACTAAAGAAGAGTGTCAATCTAGAACTAAAAAAACGTAATGTAAATATTTCTGATTAAATCCAGGTGGCGCCGAAAATAAAAGTTGGTTTCAACAGAAGGCGTTTGTAAATCAAATTCAAGCTTTTTATTTAAGGATTATTACTCCTGTGTCCCGTGTTATGAAAAGTTGAAATATTTTGGTTGGTAAATATGTAAATATTTACATTCATTCAGTTACAATTTATAAAACTAAGCTAGTTTGTCTCCACTGCAACTTTTATGTACAGACAGCGCCACCTGAATTTTATAAGAAATGTTTGATTAACGTTTTTTAGTTTTAGATTGACTCTCCAAGTATATTACCTGCATAGTCATGTACGATTCTCTATTGTTTGACATAGTACATTCAGCTATCACCACACCAAATTTCAACAAAATACGTCGCTTATTTTTGCATGATGCGTTCACAAACGTACATACTGACAGACAAACAAAATTTTCAATTATTGGTGATTTTGTATAAATTATTTCGATTCCAGTATATGCATACGCACAGCCTATTAACAGTTTTAATATAATGAATATTCATGTAGAAGGTATATTTTTTACAATTATGACTGACTGTCTTCAATTCTCGCGACCGCATGTCTTAGATCTACTGCACTAGTTTTCTTGAATTTAAGAATTGCGAAATCTGGGAAATCTGGCCACTTTACCGCACAAATGGCAGCTGTGGATTTCCTACATGTTTTTCTTTGCTCGTTAACATAACATAAAAGTGTCTGTAAAATATTTAATAATATGTTTAAAAAACCGCAGATTGAGGTCTATCTATTTTCCTAGCCTGCAGTTGCACTGCAGCATGTAAGTCTTATACCTACGTGCTTCTCTTACTATGTAATGAGGCACTGTTGTAAATAGTCCATACGCCCCAATTAGGTTTAGAAGCTGTACTGGGATAGTTCATAAGTAATATGCTGATATGATTAATCTAAGCTCTTAAATGTTTTAGATACAAATTAAATGGGAATTATAGTGAAGGATTTTACATGGGATTTAGAAGATGGATCGGCTTTTTTTATTTGTTTGTAGACATATTTTTATGATGACATTTCCAAAGTCCTTATTCGCAGACAGAGTAGAAAGCATGCCCTATTTCTGCCTAATTACTAACGGTTATGTTAGATAAGGACATTTTACTATTTAGGCAATTGATTTTACTCTGTATTTGGATGAGGCCAAAGATGATTGTTAAAGTTTATTATTTTAAGTAGGCATCTAATGACGTATAAGTATATTGTAGGATCTTGTAGGATTATTATTAGGTCAGTGTTATGTATGTCGAGATAAGATTTAGCGAAGTGATCTCAAGAAATGCTTACTGAATGAAGATTCCTAAGTCGACTTCGGTTGCATGTTCTGAAGCGACGCGATAGAATTCATATAATTTTTCGTAATGTAATTAATATTAAGATGACTGTTTAATGTAACTAAAATATTATTTTAGTGATAATTACCCATTGTTTAAATAAATGTTTGACCACTTATCCACTTATACTGCAAATTGCATTTATTAGAAGGATTTCAGTCAATTAATAACCAAATCGGTAAAATAAACATTTGACCACTGATAAATGCTGTTTTATTCTATAATTATAATTACGTTTTATACCCATACAATTTTATTTTTTGACGCTTGATTATAATTCAAAATATTTATATTGCATAATTGTGAAATTGCATGTGACGTTACGCACATTGGTCGAGCTTCCGCAAAACCTACTACTCAGTAGGAATAATTTTTGAATGTCTGACAAATGTTCAACAGATTTGCAGTTCTAAAAATTACAATCTACCGCAAAATAATGTGTTGTTGGACTTTTCCGAAAATGCCAATACTCAACAGGTCAAACAACTTCCATTTATTTTTGCGACTAAATGTAATCTAACGGTACAACGGGACACGAGACTAAATGTAATCTAACAGTAGATACAATACATATAATTGGTATGATTCGAGCCTAAGAAATAAAACACTTATTAATCAGATAAAAAAGTATATAGGAGTTATAAACTACACAGGGGTTAATGTTGAATACCTACATGTTATTTGTACAACTATTTACATGAGATATAGATATCGCTAATCGTATTTTTAATCGTGTCGTGATAATTCAGTAAATAGGTATTTATGTAAGTGTATACTCCTATGTTGTCTAGATTACGATATAAAAAACAAAATATTTTCGATAACACTGATACGTTTTTATATCTTCATTATTATTACGTGTATCCCTACAAATGCCCTTTACCTATTAACAAAAATATCGAAATAATATCATAATAAATATCAAGTTTATGTTTTGTAAGTTCTATACTCATTTTGTTATTTTTGTAAGGATTTCTAATCAATAATCATTCAGATTAGGTAGGTAATCTACGTAGGTAAGCACCTCGAAAGGAAGGATTTCTAATCATTATGATTATATGATACATAACACTCTCTATTAAAGAGCGTTTGTAATTAATAAACTCAATACTTTGTCTCAGCATGTTATGTCCCATTCTCAAAAGATCCAAATCGAAAAAGGTCCATTTCGCACTGTCAATTTTTGAGAAACATTTGAGGTTTTTGATCAAAATTTCTCTAGTCTTTTACCTAAGCTTTTAACAGAAGGTTTGGACTTTTTTTAGATGATTTTTTAGTTACCAAAAATGGTCATTTTGCGAATGAGCATTTTGCGAATTATTTATTTTTTGAATTGGACATTTTGAGAACAATATTTTGATATAACGTTCCGAGACGCACTACTTAAAGCATAACGCAAACTTTTGAGGTGTCTTTACTTACGTAGATTACCTTTTACCTTTTCCATTGCTCAACTGGCACTTGAAGGTAACGTTGGATGTTAATGAGACCATAATCTTGTTTTAAAACGTATAGAAAGATAATACGAGGATATCACTGAAATAAATATCTTTCATTAAATCAATCTCAATTAAACCTGCGTTTTATCTATCTACATTATCATCGAATATTTGCTTAAAGATATTTCAGTAGAGCTATGCATCGGACGCCCATTATCCCATACATATTAAAATAAAAATAGTATAGTAAAGGTAAATGTGTTAGTTAGGTGTGTTAGTATATCAAAAATATATATAAAAATATGTTTGGTGCGACGTGCGGAATCGCCACCACGGTCGCTGGGGCGGTGCTAGTTTTAACTGTTAGTTTGGTAGGATATGTTGCAGTACCTGGAATCATAGACAATTTAATAGAAAGTGTAAGTACATAATATTTATTTGTCTTTTATATTGATCTATATGAAAAGAGCTTTATTATTAGTTTCGATGCTGATATACAAATTCCTATGCTAATTTTAAAATGTTTCTGCCAGATTTATAGGTAGAGAAACTGGACAAAATCCTCAGCTGTATTTACTCCTGATAAAGAGATGTGATATTTTTGTCTCTTTCATCCCAATTTAATTGATCGCTTTTGTCTCTTTAATTTCGGAAATTGGTAGTTGCAGGACTTGACCAAAATCATTTAAGCGATGCGAATGGGCAGATCGAAAAGTTTAATTCATAACATAGAAAAATGATTGCTGAATTGCTTTGCCAAGATGAGTCGCGTGTATAATCTGAACTGGTTGACAGGAGACGGTGTTATTGAACGACACGGTGCAGCTGGAGCGGTTCAAGGAGATCCCGTTCCCGCTCACGATCAAAGTGCGCGCGTGGAACATCACCAACGCGGAGGAGGTGCTTAACGGCGGGGTGCCCAGGCTCGAAGAAGTCGGACCATATGTTTACAAGTCAGTACTGGCTGTTTTATACTATCCGTTGAGGCAATCCAAAAGTCATTGAAATGCCATTACTATTTTTCTGAGTTTTTCCACGAACCTTTAATGAGCCGGCACACACGGTGGTTCAAACAATGTTGCATGAATAAGCTCCAGGATCTTGACAGTAGGATTCCTCAAGTCATTTGTGAATCCACGCAATGAAATTCCACTTTGAACCAGAACCGTCGCATTTAACTCATAAATTCCTGTACAGTACATATTATTGATTTTTTAATTCTCTCTAGGATTTACCAACGCAGAGTCGTACACCAAATGGAAGAAAACTTGATTCACTACCGCATCCTGCTAAACTTCGAATTCGACCCTGAAGCTTCCTTTCCGAACACACTGGACGATATAGTTACCGTAGCAAACGTCCCATACAATGTGAGTATAACCTATTGTATTATATTTGTATACGTGATCCTAGAGAAATAGCACTATACTTATCGTGGTTTTCTTTTATCATCCCATGAAAATAAACATTTCTTCACGAATGGCCGATTCTGAATGTGGAGTGTAGAGTCTTGTAATTGCTACTGATAGGTACTGACTAAAATAACGCCCTCTAAGATTTTTCTTAAACTTTTATTTTTGCGCAGCATTAGATACCTACATAAACATACCAGTTATTTTACCAAACAGTAAACTTAGAGAGATTAATTTAACTTAGTGCCAATAATAAAACTCCACCTTGATCATTTTATATAAAAATGTTTGCTCAGCTGTCTGGGTCGACCGAGAGGTTTTGTGTATTTCCCGAACACCTAGTATGTATCGATGTAGCTGTACCTATACAAATTATTTCAAGTACGAGTATAAGGATATTAAAGATATTGAACTGATGGTTTGCGTATGAAATACACAGAACCATAGTCAGTTTAGAAGCTCATGATGACGTAGGTAAGGTAGGTACTTACTCATTGAAGACTTGTATTGTATTATCACCCGACTGCCTCAGAAGGAGGGTTATGTTTTGAGATAATTTATGTTTGTATGTAGAAAAGTAATTCGTTTCACGGGCTGCACTCCCAATGGCTGGACGGATCTTGACATGTGAGGTGTTGTTAGATTCGTCTCAGCAGCGCGAGTGACACTTTCTGTTTAAGAAATCATAGGTATATTTAAGATGGCAGATGTTTATCGCAAAATACAACTATTAAATTACCGCCGTAGGGATTTTATTTTTTAATATATCTTCTTGTATCCTGTAATGGTTTTCCGATAAAAGTTATTTACATACGTATATATGTGCAATGCATGTACCCAAAAAGTTAACAATTATCTAGCGAACTGATTTAATGTTTGCCAAATGCCAGAATTGCCATGTTTGATAAACTGCTTATAGCGACTGCTTTTTTTTATTGTATTTTTAGGTCCTCCAAATCAAAATAAGGTAAAATTTTACTAGTGACCGATAGTGAAAACTGACTGTGATAAGGAACAACTTTCCCCATGGAACATATAGGTCGAAATATGAAAAAGAAAATAGGACAGCCCACACAAAATTATCGATTAGCTGATTTAAGTTTCTATGGGAAGACTAAAGTATTTTTTTAGGTCCTGGCGGTTCTGAATTTTCGCTATCGGTCACTAGTATTTCACCCTATATTAATGCGCCATTTAAATGGTAGGTACATTTTCCACACTGGCTAGTTTACAGTTTTGTTTCTTGGGCTGGTTTACCCATTGATATATTTTGAGCATTTTATAAATCACTAGATACGAGGTTACGGATTAGGAAAGCATGCTTACCTAATCAGGCGAAATGATAAATTTAAATATTGTTCAGTTCATGGGTCGAGTCACAGATTAGATAATAGTTACTAACGTGCTATGTGAGCTCTTTTACTCTTTATGAGAATGCAAGCGCTCGTGAGATAGGTAATGGTTTCCGGAGGACTTACATACCTACATATATCACGCCTATATCCCTTGCGGGATATGCAGAGCGTAAACGGCTGTAAAAACGGCCATTTACCTACACCAAGTCTAACAAAAGGGTTTGAGAGTCATTCAGAAGACTGTGTATCACCATAGAGACACATTGTCAGCATGTCGCCTAAAACGTTAGTGTAAATATGTTTAATAATCCAATAAGTTTATTTTTAAGGGTCTATAACACCCGACCTTGTATGCGGAGGGTTAACAATTCAGATATACCCTTGGCACGTGTAGTTAGATCAGTCGTTGCGGATATCCGTACGCGGATACGGATTACACAGTTTCAGACATTGAGCTCCTGATCCACATTTCATTTGTTATCTTCAGTAATCGGAATGTTGCAAGCTTAATGATTTATAGCATTTCTACTGGTATCTATTTATAGTGCTACCTGTTGTTAGCTAATTAAAATATAGTTAATCTGCAGCATGGAATTATTTAAATGAAATACTAAACTATTATTTTCTTGTCGCCATAATCATCACTACCAGTATGAAGTAGGTATAAGAGCATCCGTTTTTCTTTTTTGCGGTGAAAGCTAAATCTTTCTGAACCACGCTGCGGATTCATTGCAGATTTTGATACAGTAGTATGGGTAGGTATGGAAGGTCTGTAATGGTTTGAATGTATGCACGATTGTATTTTTTTTACCTGCATCCTTTAAATAATTTATTTATTTAGCGACTCGCCCAGCGGTTGCAGTTGCAGCTAGAGGTGTCCATTATAAAAGCGATTCATTTTAATACTAATGCGTCTTGTACATTTATGTCGAAATCATAGTTTTCTGCACTTACCTATTTATTGCTAATCTACAGATGCCCACCAAGTTATTTTAATCTCCCAGCCACAAGAGCAGTGAGCTCTTAAATAAGAAGAAGCCACAATGTTCAATCTAATAATCTGACGCGTAAATGTCTTCTTAATTAGCTATCTCCATTAAAGACTTATTTCTATGCTGTAGGATTAGCAAGGCAATATAATAGGCGTCTCACAAAGGTTGCATTGCATACCCAGAAACATGTTTTCTGTTGTGTATTTATTTACTTAGTTAGTGCGTGTTAAATCCGCATTTGTCATGACTCTAGCGTACACATTTCTTAGCAATTTTCTTAGATAATAGACCTTCAGGTGTCATTACATTATCTTAAGAGCAATCCTGCCAATTCTCATACAAACGTATTCCCTGTTTTCTTGAATAATGCAGTGTTGCAGGAGTAAGTATAACAAAAATAAACATAACCATACTAAAATAATAAGGAATTAAAATCCAATACATTATATTAAGGCCTACTATGTATAAGCAGGCATGTCGCAATAATTAGGTATCTTTTTTTTAATAATAATAACGAAAAAAAGATACAAGCAATTTTCTTTTTCCATAAAAAATAAAACATAAGAAAAAAAAAGAATTTATTGACGTATCAATATTTTCAGGGCCTGTTCTTTCCTATTCCTTTCACACTTCATATATACCTAAGAGTATTTTAAATTGCCCAGTTTTTTATGTCTATTATTTCGGACTTATTTTTAAAAATAAAGTTATCATATCCCTGTTATCAGGCAAACTAAATCTATATTTTTTTATATAAAATGACTAAATACAAAAAAAGGTTGTAGGTGCACTACAACATGTTCAAGTGTCTTAATTACTTATCTCCTTATTTATTACAGAACGATCAAAATTGGTTCTGTAGTTTAAATAATTAGTACATATTACATATAATCACAAACCAACTCACAAACATATAAAGGAAAAGTAGGTAAAATTAGTTAGTTACACCAAAGTAGTAGTTTTTTCAGCTATCAGCATTTTTGTTTATTCGGGTTAGACTGAAGCCGGCCCGGACGCAACCCGGCCTGAAAACCGTCCGAAGAAATTATAGGCATAAAAAGTCGATGTAATTCAGGTATAAAAGTAGCCAACTCATTCAAACATCAAAAAAAGGTTTATGTTTTTTCATAAATAGTATTTATTTTCTTCCTCGGGTCGTGACTTCTGCGGAGTTCGCAGACGGGTGATCAGCTCCATTTGTTGAGAACTATTTCACCCAATTCCCAAGAATAGTATTAATTTTAGTATGTAAAATAGGAATTACTTGTGATCAATTTATATACTTTAGATAGGATTATTTATAATGACATACGTGCCTAGGCTATTAAGTACCTACTGTCCAACTTTTACACGTGGTATTAAGTACCAACCTACTATCCAACTTTTACTATCCTTATACCGGGAGTAACGGAAAGGGTATAACAAGCCGAAAGGAGGTCAAGGTACTCATGAAACTGAATAACTTTCCCCATGGAACATGGGTCGAAATATGAAAAAAGAATTCGGCCCTCCCATAGTAAATCAATTAGCTGATCGGCGATTTTGTATGGGACGTCCAAATTTTTTTTTCATGTTTCGACCCATGTTCCATGGGGAAAGTTGTTCAGTTTCATGAGTACCTTGACCTCCTTTCGGCTTGTTATACCCTTTCCGTTACTCTCGGTATGATTGGAGCTACATTATAAATTAAAACAACAATATATATTTTTTTGCCTTACTATACAAATTATTTTTAATCGGTCGTTAAAATGTTTGCACAGTTTTCGGGCCGGGTGTGACCGGGCCGGCTTCAATCTAACCCGTCGTGGTTGTTATCAGCTGATATTACACGAAGTAGCAGTGGCATTGTTACTAAGGTGTAACGACTCGCCTCGTAATGGGGTCAGCCCGTATCAACAAAACTTAGCTAAAGAATTATCATAACATAACCTTGTGGCCACTGCTTATTAATTAGATACCTAACATGCTTTTTAGGGTTTCGTAGTCTGCTACAAACTCTTATCATTTTGTCAAGTCTGTCTGTCCGTCAGTACCTATGACCCGATTTAATGACTTCGTCAGTTTTGAACTCATGAGGGACTGAGGGTGTGGGGCATCTAGGGTGTAAAGGCCGATTTAACATTTTCTTATTGTTTAGTAGAACGGTTTAGGATAGTACGTTAGTAGAAACGTGTAAACGCTATACACCCTTTAGTTTACTTGGCTTAACTAGTAGTACTATTAGCTCTTGTCTTTCAAGTTGAACATAACCACTGTACTAAAATACTAAGAGAATGTAAACCAGCCCTAATATTCAGCCTAGGTACACAATGAATGCCTGCCTGTGGATGCATAAAATCATCCGTGACGTTCGTGTAGATAATCCTCCTCGTAAAATAGATAAAACGATTACCTAATTAATGCGTATCGATAAACTCCGGATCCTATTAAGTAGGTATGTACGTATTAATTTACTAAAATGTAGGTTTATACCTTAGGTCATTGATATTATATGTTATAAGCACCTTAGGTTTATACAAACATAACAGTAGTACCTAGGTACAGGTCATGTTGGGTTACCATAGTTTAGACCGCTTTTTTGGCGTGCGGATACGACTTACATAGCAGTTTAGCGCCTAACCAGCTTTCATCTTGACTGTACTAGAAGAACCATGTTACCAATACAAAATAAGTACTTAGGTACTTATCGTGAAAAATGTAGTTTTGCAATATTCACAGGCGGTCCTTCAAATAGCAGAGACGTCGTTCCCGAATCTGATGCCGGCGCTGGCGGCGGGATTGAACGGGATCTTCGGTGCGTACAACCGGCCCATCATCGACGTGCGCGTGCGCGACCTGCTCTTCGACGGCATCAAGATATGCGACAACCCCGGCATCATCGGCGGCATCGTTTGCACGCAAGTCAGGGAGCTTGGCGCTGACTCGCGGAACCTCGAGTTACAGGAGGACGGTTCGCTCCTGTTTGCTCTGTTGAGATATGTAAGTAAATTTGTTCCTCATAATAGTTACTTTACCGGGTCTTAACGCGATGTTTTTTTGCTGAAAAGCTGATTTACCTGGAAATTGCTTATTTACCTAAAAAACTATCGCGATAAGACCCGGTAAAGTAGGTAACCATTATGTGTGAAAGTGATCGCGAGTGCTTAAAAAGTTAATTTTGTTCCTGTCTCAAGAAAGTGTTAAGCAGTCGTTCGTGAGCGTGAGTAAAAATGGACAAAAACTCTTTATTAGCACCAAAAAGTCTGCTTCTCCTGGTCTCCTCGAACCTTATTTTTGATCCATGCCTAAATCCTAAGGTACCTATTAGTGGCGAAGGTCATACATGCTGATTGCCATCGGCTTAACTTTCAGAAATCAAATCCATACTCTCACATAATTTCATAAGTAAGTAGGTACATTTTTTTACTCTCTGCGCCACAGTAAATAGCAATTTATATAAATTGTGTAGATAGCTCAAACGTCTAAGAGACAATCACTTTACCAAGCTGCCCTAGAAATTTCGAGCCGTTTCAAATATTTCAACATCAAGACATCTTGTTTTACACCAAGAAGTTATTTTACAATGACTTTATCCGCTCTCCCGTACAGCGAAACAACAACCCGAGCGGCGATTACGTAGTGCACCGGGGGACAGATGACTCATCTTTGATGGGGATCATCAAGTCGTTCGAGGGCCTGCCTTCCCTGCTGTACTGGCAGGACGCGGACGCGGGCCGCGGCAGCGGACTCTGCAACATGATCAACGGCACCGACTCCGGAGTCTTCCCGCCCTTCGTCGACAGGGCGAAACCAATCTATGCGCTCAACACCGACATTTGCAGGTAATATTTCTGACGCAGGATTATGAGAAAAATAGGTTTATTAAAAAAAACATGTATAACAAATTAAAACTTAATTTTATCATAAACCTAGGTTTTTGATCAAAAACCGGCACTGTACCGACAACTTCGAGTGCGACCTTCCTGCGGGGTACACGCATACAGTTGTACGCATGTCTCTTCCCCGCTACACCACCCGCTGACATGAAATTAAGTTCCCATTTTGTAATATGCCGGTTTTTAAAATCAAAATCCAGATTTTATCAAAATCCTGCGACATTTGTACAATCATGTGCGTGTAACTCAGGTGGTTCACTGCGATAGAATATTTTTGTATGTCAGCACAAATTGGACCCGTCGCAATCGGCGCGCGATGCACAAGCAGGTTGTAATCTATGGTGGTTTATGAAACCTATCGACGACGCAACGCAAGCCGCACCTGCTGTTTCATAATAACATAACATTTCCCACTTCCATAAATCCCCATGCATAATACTTGCAAGGTGCATCACGTCCGCGCTAGCCTTAAATCTTCAGTACATTATTTAAGGGACAAATCAGGAAATCAAGAAGAGCGATGTACTTAGTACAATTGCCTTTACATGCTAATGAAATTAGTTTTTTATTATATATTTATTATAAATTTCTTTAAATGTATGTACAGTCGGGGTCAAAAGAGCATACCTAGGACCGCCTCAAATGGTTCAAAATATCTCTGAAACTACATTACTTTTGTAAATTATGTTTTCGGTTGTGAATAGAGTTTATCTAGCTGCATAGACAACAAAAGAAATAATTTACAATAGTGATGTAGTTTCAGAGATATTTTGAATTTGAAATATTTGAGGCGGTCCTAGGTATGCTCTTTTGACCGCGACTGTAAGTTAAGACGATAATTCGTCTATTACCCATACGCTCTATTTTCCAAAATATAAATTTTACATAATAACGTAAGTGAAAAATTATTAGTAGGTATCTTGTTGTTAGAGACTAGTATCAGTAAGAGTTGGAAGAAACAAATAACGTAGAAAATACGAGTAAGTTGCCACCAAACCACCGCCATTGTTTCAAGGTTGTAAAGGTTGTAAATGACCCTCATTTAATCTGTACCTTATTGATAACCAGTTTTATAAATGGTGTCAGTTTTACCTGCGTTTCGTTGACATGATAAGAGTTGGCTCGGAACGTATTCAATTACCACTCGGACCCACTTGTTCGACCCACTCGGAAAACGTCTAGCATGTACAAAATAACATTTTGTGGAACGTATCGTTTTTGAGATTTATAAGCTGTAAAAAAATCAACTGCAAATATTTTAAAGGGTGAAACTGAACAACTTTTCCCAAGAAACATAGGTCGAAATATGGAAAAAAAATTGGACCTCCCATACAAGATGTACCAGCCGGCCGAGTTGGGGAAAGTTGTTCAGTTTAATGTGCTGATTCACCCCTTAAAATATTTGCAGTTGATTTTTTTACATCCAGTATGTATGCCGATATCCAAAAATTTAACCTTCTTTGTGCTTCCCCAAGGCGCCCAGACTCAGAGAAGTGGGCTAGTTTAGTATGTTGGTCGTCCTAATAGCCCAAACAATGTTCCGTCGTAAAAATTCGTAGTTCAAAATTTTCCACCCAGAATAATTCATTTACCACTATGACTAGTAATGCTATTATCCTATACTTAGCCATTTTATTGTCGTAGAAGGGCATAATGCATCTGCCTGCAGACCTTGTTTTTATGTGATGCGCATGCAAAATAATACCTACCTACTAGAATAGCCAAGGAATACAAAAGAGGTAGAGTATAGCAGGACTAGTATGTGAAGTCATTTTAATCCTGATATATTTGATACTGTCGCCTGCTGTGTTATTAATTACACCAATTTATTATTCTACCGCAAGGTAAGAGGTATAATATGTAGGTACTTTTCCTTAGTTAAACTAGCATAGATGTCCCGAGCACCTTAAAAAAATTAATGAGTTTACATTCACAAAGATAAATTGAGTTTATATTTGGACTTAGATTTAAATATTTTAAATGGTAGGTTATACTTCGGTGGTAGTATCTACCTAGGTTATACATGGATACGCTATAGATTAACTCTCATTATTTAGTATAAATCCGGTGTGGCGCGAGAGGTTTTCACTATTTTCCGAACACCTTGTATAATTTGTAGTAGCACTTTGTTATTAGGGCTGGACACGCACTGGTTGTAAACCTAAAAGCTAGGTACAATGAGGACATCCATTAGGTCTGATTGAAAAGCTGTGTAGCTTGGATGACGGAATTCAATTGACGGATTCCTGCCCGAAAAGATTTGTTTTTATTATGAATTCCGCAGTATATTATATAAATATTTGCACGACAACCTAGAAATGAGTGTTAAGCCGCATTGCCACTCAAAGTATACTTGGACCAAGTAACTTTGACAATATAGTCCACAATACAAGTCTACTTGGATAACCGTTGACACTGTTAGTTCACTTAGACGTAGATTATTTCTTCGAGCAGTCAAGCAATATTTATAGATAGATTAGCTGTATGATGTACAATTAGCGTTCCTGTCGTCTCTGTTTTTGTAATTAATGTTCCGCACATCCCACAGAACATATTCTTCCTCGTATAGTTTCACGAATTTTACCTAGTTGCCCATTTGCAGCAGGAGGCACTTTTTAGCAGCAGTCATTTTCGCAGTTAAAGTAGTTTTGATTTATCAAATGACATCCAAGTACAGTTGAGCGCGGTCCAAGTTCACCTTTATTGATCGTTATCCAAGTACACTTGGATTAGTTTTGCCAATATCAAATTAGCGTCCAAGTATGCTGTTATGGTGGCAACGCGGCTTTATTTTCGAGCGCTTCAACGTCGTTGCGAAAGTACTGTGACAATATATATAGGGTAGGCACAGTTTTTGTGCGGCGTAAAACAATAAAAGTATGTGAAAACAACCCAGGTCCGTGGAGCTGCGACACCAATTCGACACAGAGTACAAGGGCATCCCAGTAGCGAGGTTCTCGGCCAACGAGTGGTTCCTGGACAACCACCAGCGCTGCTTCTGCCTGAACGTCACCAGGGGCATCACCGCGCCCGACGGCTGCCTGCTCAACGGCGCTATGGAGATCTTCACTTGTGTAGGTAAGAAACTACATCCTTTCATAGCGATACATACCTACCTAGGACCTACACAAATAAGAAATGTTGGAGAAAGTTTTGTAAGAAGTCAGAGATATACATCTAGTTCTTTCGGAGCAATATCTCTCTATCTATGTATATCTAAACCTACCTCCCAAGCTGCACCTTATTTATGCAAGCCGTATTTAAATTAGGGTGATCGATCATACATTTAACCGAAACGGGCAAGGAGCAATTTTGAATGCGAGGTAATTTAAACAAACCGTTGTAAAATAAATTCATTACGTTACTGACGCACGTTAATGACTTATGGGGCAGAATTGTTCGTCCACATATAGTGTGGAAGCGAGCGAATATTATTTTCACTCGAGCAACATCTCAAACCAAAAATGTTGAACGATGATGGTTGACGATAATATCGTCAATAATGATAGCGCTTGCCAACATCCTATAACTTACGTTTAGTTTAAATTACTTTAAATTAACTCCGCTCTCGAAATTTCCCCGCGATACCTTTCTTAACAGAGCTGACCCAATAGTGGTTTGCAGTTGATTGATTGATTACCAAAACGGGAACTTTGACCGTGGTGAGCAAGAGTATTCTCAATTCTCGATGTGCAATTTCGAGAATTACCACGATGGGAGGACCCATGATACCGAAAAGTGGTACATATCGTGGAAATTACAATAATTTTTCTGCGGTTTATTTTCTGCTAAATAGCGCTTCCTACATAAAAAATTAAATTGCCAACAAAAACAAATATGTATAGGTAAAGTAATATTCTCAGTTCTAAAACTTGTTTAATGTGTGTAACTTATATCATGTATGAGTAATGATGACAGCAGCGTGATGAAAAATAGTTGAAGAGCTAGCGGCGAAAAACTGTGCGATTTTAATTGTTATAGTTAGTTATTTAGTTTTTTTTTATTAGTAGTACCTAATAATAACTGAACCTTACCGATATTTGCGCTCGACTGCAATTAGGTAGCTATTTTTTGGTGTGCGTCAGAAACAAAGTTATTTGGTTGACCCGACAAGCATTGCCATGTATTTTCTCGTATTTCTTGTCTTTCTATCTCGTCTTTCGCTATAGCACAAATCAAACCTACTACTCTTCAACCAAATTGTCAAAATACGCTGTCGATGTACAGTGATATAGTTAGCCGCAACATTTTCCAATCTTGTGCAATTGAGATACAGGGTAACAGTAACAGGTATTTGACTCTGATATGCTGTTGTTCGTCAAATCGTGCATCTTTTTACGCGTCTAGCTCTGCGGCTCAAACAACTTTGGGCTGTCGGTCACCGGCTGACCCGCACTTCGCATATGTTTACTTAAGCTTATTAGTACCTACAATGTTGTTGTTCGACGACTTGTTAACCCACTCGGCAGAAACTGAAGTACTAACAGTGGTAATACCTGCCTTAGATTATTAACAAAAATGTACGTTTATGACTAGAGATGGGCGGTGGGTATATTCCCAATCTACCCATTTGGGTATATACCTGGGTAATTGGGTATTTACCGGGTAAATACCCATATGTACCCAAATAGGTGGGTAGATTGAAAAGTAATTTTTTTTTTGTAATTCTCATTATTTTTGATTTTAACCATAACGGTTCGTTAGATAATATGAATACTATGATTGATAATATATAGAGAGCCTTGTACGAGCAGGCGGAGTTAACTTATAGGAAGAAAAGAGTAAATTTGTATTTTTTCATATTTTGACCTATGTTCCTTAGGAAAAGTTGTTCAATTTCATTGGCTGGTTTATCCTTTCAAATATTTGCAGTTATTTTTTTTACAACTTTTACGCGTGAACTTGACGGTTTGCCTAAAACTTTGCGAGCATGCTCGGACCATGAAACTGAACAACTTTTTCTATGGAGGCCATGATGGCAAACGAGAAATATTTTTCGACTTCCCATACATTTTTATCTACCCACCTATTTGGGTACATACGGGTATTTACCGGGTACGTACGGGTATTTACCGGGTAGTTGGGTAAATACCCGGGTACGTGCCCATCTCTATTTATGACTGCAAAATAACGCGCTGAAAGATATCAAGATAAGTATATACTGTACATGTTCAGTTAGAAAGTAATTTAATATACCTATTTATTCAAATTATGTCACCTAGGTTACATACCTATACCTACAATACAATATTCTTGATGTACTTTAGGTATAGCTATCGGGGTTGTAGTTCTAGGTTCAAATACATACCTATCCTGGTACTTAAATATTTTAATACAAAGGGTATATCAGAATTAAAGAGTAAAAAGTTAGTGATGGATGAATGATAAAGAAGTAAGAAGAAAACGGAAATGAATAGTTAAAAATACAGGTGCGTAGTAGATTACCTCTGATATTCGTGACGTCGAACCAAGGTGATCCAGCTATGGATGCGGTGAACCCATGTTTTACCAGCTTCTACGAAATTTTATTATAGCGACAAAATGTGTTGCGGTTTTGCTAAAAGCAAAGAAGTAAAAAATACGGGTGTCACACAGTTTAATCGAGAATCAAAAGGCGGGAGGATAAAAAGACCGCGCGTGCTCTCCACGCGCAAATTTCAAGTTGCGATGTTTCGCGTCGCAGGGTGGACGTGCGCCTGCGCGCTGCTGGCACTCGCAAGCGCGAAAATTTACGACAAGTGTGAGCTGGCGCTGGACTTTCAAAAGCTCGGCGTCGAAAAAGAGAATATTCCTACGTGGGTGTGCATCGCTTACCACGAGTCGCGATTCGACACGGCGGCGCTCAACCCCGGCAGCGGCGACCACGGCCTGCTGCAGATCAGCGAGCTGTTCTGGTGCGGCGTGGAGGCGGCGGGCAAGGCGTGCGGCGCGCGCTGCGACAGCTTCCGCGACGACGACATCGCCGACGACGTGCGGTGCGCGCAGCAGATACACGACGAGCACACGCGCCTGCAGGGCGACGGCTTCCTCGCCTGGGTCGTCTACCCGCTATACTGCAAACATGTCACCAAGAAATATTTAGCAGATTGTGACATGTACGTGAAGAACACCAACAAAACAAGGATTACGGAAAATGCTGTGACAAGTCACAACGAGAATGATAATTTGAATGTTACCAACACGGAACCTGAAAAGGACGAGAAGCCTAGATTTTTATCTATAAACTCTCTGTTACGTGGCAAATTCGCAACACAGGACTGGCTGAATTATAAAATCGATAACATCGACGACTTAAGAATTCCAGTCTTCAGCAAGAGTTCCATGACCCCTTCATATTATGATTCTTCGAACTTTAGAACAACGTCCAAAACAATTGAAAAATTACCTCAGACTACACCTCGAACAACTACAGTTACTACTACCACAGAAAATACAAAAAGACTTTCTTCTACGCCGAAAACAATTCATATAAGTTTTACTGCACCAGCGCACACTAAATCATATTCTAATGAAAACCCAGAAGATCTATTTCAACCCAAAGCAAAAGTAACGACGACAACTGAAAGGACGTTTTACCGACAGCAGTTTTCATCACCTCCGGCCTATTCCAGCACAACGACACGAGCGGTATTTAAAAATGACCCACATAAAAAAATTGGCACAACAAACGCTTATAATTTGATGCAAACAACATCATCTCCAGCGATCACTTTTCGGGATCTGAAATCTATTACACCAATTTCTACTACAGAGAAGCCTAGAAGGAGACTAGTTTCGTTCGGAACTCTGGTAGACGCTGAACGAAAGAAAACAAAGGCGTCGGATGCGGTTTTCAAAAATCCCGTGTATTCGACATCAACGCGCTCACACCGGACAACGACCGAACTGCCTTCAACTCGACGCCCAGCGTTCACCTTCACCCCGCGGTCAACAACTACCTTAAGACCATTCTCTACAACTACCTTAAGACCATTCTCTACAACTACCTTAAGACCATACTCTACAACTAAGTCTTGGACGTACGCGAAACCTTACCATTCCGAATATGAGAGAAGTAGTACATATTCGACATCAAGACCAACACAACCTACGCAATCGATCTTTGATTTATATTTACACCCAACGAAGCGACCTCCAGTGCAAGATTATAGTAGACCTTCGTTTGACAGTCGCTATGGGCTTAAAATATTTTCTGGAGGCACCACTGCTAGTCCTATATCGCATGTGAAGAGCAGTCAGGAAACGAAGGTCCCTGCTGGAAGTGCATCTCGTAATCAATTCCGAAGGGAAACCACCTGAGTCTACAAGTAATTACAGTGTATTAGCTATTATTTTGCTTATTGGTTTCCGTAAGTAGGTACTCGTTCCTCCTTCCTTATATTAGTTATTTATGATATTTGCCTATATGCTCACCTAATGATATTGTTATTTATTTAGTTATATTATTTAGTAGTAGGTACATTAAGTAAATTTGTACCAATGTGTGCTAAGATGTTAAACAAGAAATCAAATAAAATAAAGGTCAAAATAAGAACGAACTGTGATATATAGGGTGAAATTTTACTAGTGACCGATAGCGAAAACTCAGAACCGGCCAGTGATAAGGAACAATTTTCCCCAAAGAACATAGGGCGAAATACGAAAAAAAAATTTGGGCCTCCCATACAAACTTGCCGATCAGCTGATTTCGGTTACTATGGGAGGTTAATTTTTTTTTTTCGTATTTCGACCTATGTTCCTTGGGGAAAGTTGTTCCTTATCACTAGCCGGTTCTGAGTTTTCGCTATCGGTCACTAGTAAAATTTCACCCTATATATTTATCTATTTTCTTTCTCATTTTCTAGACAGCCCGCATCCATAAATCAGGCCAAGAACAGGTGTGTGTTTGTGGATATTCAAATAAGCAAATTAATTATGGAGACCTTGGATTGGATCTCAGAAGATAATCGTAAATTATTAATTAAAATTCAACCATAAAGAGACAAACGAACACATCTCGCCGAGCCAGTCGAGTCTTAAAGTGCAGGGGTTAACTTATATTAAAATAAAAAGGTCTTCCTAAATATCGATCTTAAAAACAACATGATTCACACAACAAGTAGAGATGTATAATATTTCAAAGATTACGGATTAAAAAGTAAGTATTAGGTATACACACATGTGGTAAAATATGTACCTACTTTTAAAAATCATTTATTTTTATTGCTTTTAATTTCTCACTAAGCGACAATTAAAAATATCTACCGATTAACAAAATTTTTAATGTTTAACAGTGATCGCTAGTTAGGTACCTACCTACTTAATATAAAAAAATAACAATACCAAAAGGCATTATTAATCTTGTAGATAAACTTTAACTAGCTTAAAAGGTACTAAGTTACAATAACGTAAAACCAAAACTCGTTTCTATCACCGATCATGTTCACATGACGTTCGAGCAAAGCAGTGAGAATGAGAAGCATGGAAAATAGAGGTGTCAATTCGAGCGTGCGAATTTATTGGCTAATTTCAGACGAAATAAAAGAAAATAGTCAATTCAATAATCTGTAATATCCTTTGCATAATCAATACCTACATAAGTAGTATAAAAATAAAGTGAAGTCGATTTTTACCTCTGTTTGTCGTGAAATTCGGTAACTCCTCCTAAACCACGCAATGGATTTTGATGCGGTTTTTTTGTAATAGATAGTGTGATTCAAGAGGAAGGTTTATATGTATATATAACTAGGGTTGCCAACCCTACTATATAATATAGTATTCTACTATACCTCTGCTGAAAATACTACTGGAATAATAAATACTACTAAATACTGTTGGAAAAATATATAGTAGCTAAATCTCCTATATTTTGGCCAATTTTCAAATCAATGCCTCGTCGCCTGTTTACACTTATCACATGCCAGGCTAAACTCCCTTTTCCCTAGGAAAAACGACTTGCAGCAGGTGAAACCGCTAACGAGCCGCTAGTATAATATAAAGAATATGAAATATACTGAAGGGCCTCTTTAAAAATAAGCACGATGCTCTAAACGATTTTGAAATCCTCGCTTGACCAGTGTCTTGACATCACGCTATAAAAAGCGTAAAAAATCGACTGCCACTTCAGAATTACGATCGGAATTTGTTTATTTAAAATTAGCATATTGGCTTCTTTTTATAGCAATTATTTAACCAGGTAGAGGAAGTTGAGTTTTTTGTCCTAAACAGCAGTCATTTTCGTGATAGTAACACCAAATCATTTATGAAATAACTACTTAAACATGATCGTTATTTTTTTAGACCATTAATCGGTTGTCACTATGTGGTGTTGTTCAGTTTCATCATTAGAATGTATACCTAGTACCTATACTGCAGACTGAGTAACCTGCTTGTCTGTTAAAATGATACCGCGCTTTGGAGTGCACGTCACGTTTTCTTGAACGATGTTTTGCAAATAGGACGTTAACACAGTAATGTAAGCTGAAAATATCTTTGTTATAGGAGCATACATGGTGTTGTCTTACCCTCACTTCTTGTACGCTGACTCCTTGTACAGGAATGGAGTAATCGGAATGAACCCTATCGAAGATGAGCACAGGATATTCCTCGATCTGGAACCAGTAAGTATTCTTCTACCTTACATGTCATGGCCTTATGCCCTCTAGTTACTAATTGATTATGTAAAGTATCTACGAGTAGATAGGTAGGATGTAAACTAGCTATAGTACGCGCGCGAGTTCATTACCATCCTGAAGCATGCGCATCCTTATCGCACTTGCCAGAATCTCGGCATGAGCGGCAAATAGGCGCATACTTCGGAACGGTAATGAACTCGCGCGCGTACTATAGCTAGTTTACAAGTGGGTTAAGACTAAGTTTTCACCGGGTCGTTTGTAGCCTAGATCAGCATCCCAGTAGAAAACTACAGCACAGTACTAAACCTTTAATCCATGCCGTATTCACCTAATCTCTGCTCTAGATCTCAAAATACCTGCCTTGATTTCAAGAGGCAACATCGGCGACACTAGCGCTGCTCAGCGAATAAGTCTATGAAAAAAAGTCTCTGACTCTTGACTGAATAGATACGCAGCTGATTGGGTAACCCGGGAAAGCAAATTATGAATTAGTAACAATTACTGGCCACAAAGATTATTTAGATTCAATGCAACCGAGGTTTTACTGAACCAAGGTTTTATTCACGAGCTAGCATTTATTGCTTAGGTAGGTACGTTACCAATTCCTATCCATTAAGCGTGATAATTAGTCTATAGTGTATTATTGGTCTCCAGATGACCAGCGTGTTCAGCCAGATTATTTTTCCTATTTGAGGGCGCCACTGGTCTAACATGGTAAATGGGCAAGAAGCTTATAGAAAGAGGTTATCAAACTGTTGACCGTTTCTCATCAGGTAGGCTAGATATTGTTTGGGTAAACACCAAAAGTAGCTAAGTAGGTAATTTATAGGTTGGTAGGTATATTACGCGTATATCTACGTATCTACTTATGACACGGGTTCATGGTGATACAAGGTACCTTTACCTACCTACATAAGTATATCAGCTGGTGCCGAAGTCTATTAAAATGGGTGTATTATTTTAGTAGACTGAAACAGTCTACTAAAATACCACCGTCTGAACCCCGTGGGATGGTGGCGTACGAAGTCGTCGGACTATAGTAATATACAGGATGTTTAATTTAAATGCGTACTATAGTTTCAGGGTAGGTTAAGTATGGATAAAAGACGCCATTTTTTTTTTAAACCCAGAATTCTTTTTTCTTTTTTTTTTTAGTCAATTTTTTTGGGACTGGGACTTTTTTCAATATTTTTTACAGCATTCTTTATCGATACTAAACCTACCCTGAAGCTATGGCACACATTTAATGAACACCCTGTATTCTGTGGTAGCGGTGATAACTGTTCTCATTGGTACTTCACAGAACACGGGCACGGTGATCCGCGGTATGAAGCGCGCTCAGTTCAACGTGTTCCTGCGTCCGATCACCGGCATCCCAGCCACTCAGAACCTGCGCACCACCCTAACACCCATTGTTTGGGTCGAAGAGGTAATGCACCAATTCTTATTTCACAGTATACCTGTCGTGTGGTGCCGGCAGAGTAGAATAGCTGTCGTGTGGTGCCGGCAGAGTAGAATAGCACCACCCCCTCTCTTCCCGTGCGTGGGGCTCGTAAGAGGCGACCGAGGGATAAACCCGACCCTAACAGCCAGGCCAGGGCCAACCGTATGGTGGCAGTTAATCCACCACAAAAGCATTCCCAAGGAGGGTTGACGTCTGGTAGGCGGCCGGTCGTAAAATTCAGCCAAATCCTTTTGCAACACGATTTTGTGTTCAACGAAACGTGTTGCGCCGACCCCAAATAATTGGGATAAGGGCAGGAAGATGAGTATACCTTATAGTCGAATACCTACTAAATTTTAAATCACTTCCTAATAGATGGCGTTATTAGTTTTAAAACAACCTAATATACCTAAGTATCTAGATTGATAGCCCTCGAAAACCCGACACGAAGTAAACTAAATTAAGAACGAAGAAAAATAACTAATAACTATCCCGGTAGATAGAGCCCTGCCAAGCGTTATTGGCCAAAATTCCGCAGGCTACGATTGAACCGCCCAGGTGAAGGAGGCGTCGGTAGTACTAATGGCAAAAGTTGCCGATTCAAATCGTGCCTGGGGTAGACAGTGTCGCAAGATTTTTTTGTTCAAAAGCCGAAAAGCGCAGCGCAGACATTCAAGGTACATTTTTGTATTTCTTTGTTATGATTACAGGGCATGAACCTGCCAGAAGAATTCGTGGATGAAGTGACGTCAAAATTGTTATCGCCATTAAACTTGGTCGGCGTGCTTATTCCTGTGTTAGTGGCTATAACCGCTGCAGTTTTCGTTCTGGGTATAATCATCCTCGTCAGGGCTAAGAGGAGCAGCCCCACCAATCCTGCATCGACCATGCCGACAACAATAGCCAAAAACAACTAAATTAATGCTTTACCTACTTACGTATAACTTTAATTAAATTAAATTTTAAATGTATTTCACATGAGTTTTCTTGTTCCTTTCCGCTACCTACGTGATGGACACTGTTCTAGTCAAGAAGCGGTTGTATCTTTAATTGTTGTACCTATTAAGCAATTTAAAGGCAGTGTATGACGTGACGAGTTGTTGACCAGCCTTTACAAAATGCAAAAATTGGAGTATGTAAGTATAACTGAATATAATTAAATTATTAAAAATAATTATGGACACGTAGTGAAATGAAACAACGTTTCAACATTCAGCTGTTATTTAATTATATTCGAACTTAAATCCATTCATAAAACACAATCAATAATTCATTGAACACAAGCTATACAACATTACTTGCATGTCGATATCAAATAAAATTCAATACAATAATGTTCAATCACGTGGTCCGAGGCTGATAATGGTGTTTAGTCTTTCCTTTACTGGACTAGAAAAACAATAACTAATGTTTGAGATTTCATAATGATAATTATTGACTATTTAATAAAAAAAATTATCTAAAGGTATAAAAATAGTTAACAAATTAACCAAGTCAGTACCTACTACAAACCGCCCGCACCACCTTACCAGCCCCTAACAAACAAAATATATACATTCAGCAGCAATTTGAACATACATTATATTCCTATTTATTAAATTTGAAATAAATTTGGTATAAAATGGGTAGTGCCAGAGATCAAAGAATCGCTCGGAAAACAATAATCAAAAAAATCATAGTTTTTCTTTTTCTCAATTAACTAATCCAGTAAATCAGTTGGATGAAAAAGATTAATTTGTTTTACAAAGAAAATAAAATATATATTTTAAGAGAAACCACACTACCCACAATACGCATTATTATGAAGTAAAAATAAAATATTTATATTTATATAGTGTAAAAATAATATTAAACAGTCCTCGATAGATAATTTACACGTAATTAATCAATAAATCATTTATTTATTTAAATTTAATTTTTACAGAGCATTGCATTGGGATTACAGCACTGCTGATATAAGCCCCAAGACAATACACGTTTTTCAAAAGAGCATGTCCGCAAGAGGGCGCTATATTCCGCTGTTACACACAAATGTGTCAAAACGTCGCCAATTTGCAGAAATGCTATATTTGAAAAGAAAAGCCCATTAACACTAATTATATATTTACTGACCACTGAATCGGTCGGCCAGTTTTAATTCATGACACAGATATTTCCAATGATTAATTGCAACACATATAAATTACGGTAGCAGCCGCTCTTCAACACTAACCTGATTAAAGAAGAGTTGACTGCAACCTACAAGTACAGACTAACGGAATAGTGAACTGGTCCGTCATTGTTTTCATATAACTAATATAATAACGTTTCCAAAAAATCGACTTAGTCACTCTAATAAACCAATCACCACGTACTGCCTTAATGTTGCTTGTACGGGACGATTTTATTATAATTTACCCTGCTATCTCTTGGAAATACGTCATGTCATTAGTAATACGAATATCAATCCGATACAGTTACGTGTTAGTCGGTGTTAGTGACAAATTGCATAAAATGCAGTCAATATTTAGAATTTATTGCATTTTATACTTTTTATCACTATTAAGACATCTACATACAGACACATTCAAATGTATTTGATTTATGAACTAGGTACATCAATTTTACCAGACACTGGAAATCGAATTATTTAATTGTGTAATAGACAAATGACAAAAAATCATGTAGGTAAACAAAAGTAACTTTCTGAAAAATTTACTCTACCTGTGACTCTACCTACTTCTCTACTCAGGCCCAGGGCAAAATAGAAAGTATTAAAACAATTTAATTAAAACAGTTTATGTAGCAGCTTTACCAAACAATTTACACGAAGACAATAAAAGTGACGTTGGTTTGTTATAGCGAACTATTCATAAACAAAGATCGTTGCATTTTCTTGGCTCAGGAGACTGTTAGTCGGAGAGGTAGCTACAATAGATGGCGTACCTACAGATAGATTTCCCTTTTGTTCATTATTAGTACCCCGCCAATTGTATTGATGGCGCGAAACACCGCGGACAATTTGGACTGTGTAGGTATACTAGAGTGGTAAATGAATAATGCTAGTTGGAAAATCCTCAACTACAAGTTTTACGACGGATCTTTGTTTGGGCTATTAGTATTAGGAACACAATCATACTAAAATATCTCGCCGATCCGAGGCGGGGAAAGCGTAAAGGTCAGAATTTTGGTTATCGGCTTATATCTCGAAAACGATACATTGTACAAGTTACACTAGATAATGAAAGCTAATAAAATTCTCACATATTTAGTCTTGACAATTTTACCAATTTTCATTTTTAAGGGTTGAAATTTCCAAAAGTTTTAAGTGCTTATAGCTTACAAAGATTGGGAATAGATAAAAACTGTCAAGACAACATGTAGATAATTTAATTCAAGTTTTCGTTGTCCAATACAACAATATTTCATACAACGCACTATTTTAAATATTATGCTGATAACTAATAGGGACCTTCTTTCTGCTTCCCCCAAGGCGCCCAGCCTCTGAGAGGTGAAGTATTTTAGTATTTTTGTTTTCCTAATAGCCCAAAGAAAATTTCATCGGAAAAGTTGTAGTTAAGGATTTTCCAACTAGAAACCCTTAAAAACATGTATTTACAAGGACTTTTTTACTAGAAGTTGTCACGCGAATTATGTTTACGCGCTCCGGGTATTTATTTATTTTTGTTTGTGCCTAATGCTACAAAAAAGTTACTATCTGTAAAAAAAGTAGGTTCAAAATAGGTAAAATGTGCGTTGTAAGTATAAGAGAACAAGGATAACTCATCTTGCATGTGTTTAAACGGCTAACCTTATTTTTTAAATCGTGGCAATCAGGTTAATTGTTTTAAAATATCCAAGATGTGATTTTATAGTTTTACTAAGGTAGTTAAGAGCCCTCGGGGTTTGGAGTTTTCATACAAATGTAATCCCTAGTGTCCTTCCCGAGTAATAATGCATCTACAGCTACAATTATGTTTAAATTAAGTTAAGATCTACTTATAGGCATGCCACTGAATAAATTATTCAAAAAATAATTACGAGAAGAAATTTGCTTTAAAATACATTTTCCTTTTTCCCGTTTCATAATTATATTTTGGAAAAATAAAATTAGTAAGGGCCTGGCTTCAGTAGGCCTCATTTTAATAAAAAAAAAAATACATGTCTAGATGCATTACTCGGGAAGACAACCAGCGTATACTTAAGTATCAAAACGCCGAGACCAGACGAGTTCTTAATTATTTAATATTTCCTTAGATTATTCTTACTTAGTCCTGTCACTTTAACGATAACAACTAGTAAAAGAACAAAACCTCCTGCAACTGCCATTCTTCGACTTTTTAAATAAAATAATATAAAATTAGAGAGCATGGATCTACGATCCCGAGTAAAGAATGTTAAACATGAGTTGTAGAGCAATTTTTGAACAAAAGCTTACAGGACAATATTTTGTTCGCAATCGATTAATTTTGCAGTTGTAGCCCTATTTATTGCCGTAAAGTAGCGAAGCAAATCAGTTTGGTTTATGATTTCATTATCTAACGGGACTTCTCATTGAGTTAATGATTGTGTCTATATAGTTCATAGAAGTAAAACTTTTGTATGAAAAACGGACCATCCTAAAATAAATCAATGTCATGTTATACCTACGCGGGAGCGTATTCAAGTTTGCGGAATGGAAGATATGAAGTAAAACTACTATAAATTTTCATAGGTACTTTAGGTTAGGTAGGTTACTAGAACCTTAAAACATTTCATATCTTTCAATTAGGTATCCTTTCATAAAAAAATGGTTTTACGAAAAAATAAACTAAAATTGCGTCCTCCACTTCTTCATTGTTTAATAAATTTTTCAACGAAGTTTTTTTTTGAATGGGCGAACTGTGCCATATGTTAAGAAGATCGTCTACATAAGTGCTATTATTTCTGAAACAAGACAAGGTGTTTGCCCCACACAAATTAGTTCACAGACCATTTTTTTGATTATAATATTTGCAGTGTACTTTGGTATTTATGCCTATAGTGTAATAATAATGAACTACTACCCAGATTATCATTACAATTATTTAACTTTACTATAGTTCCTATGCCTTACATTCCGCTAACTTAAAACGCCCCCTGGTACATATAATTTTTTGCATCATTTTATCATTTTCTTACCCTCGTGGAACACTTGCAAAATTAACAAAATAGTGACATAACTTTTTAGAAAATTCATGATTTAGTTTAGTTAAGGCCTTCCACACTACGCCCCGACCCACACTCTCTCTAAGTATTTTAGACTAACTAAAAACTATAATTTAATTGCATCTCACCATTTTGAGTTTCTTTACATTAAATTAGGCAGTATGTCAAATAATTTTACAACTTAAAATTATTTTTCCTTATTACTCTTTTCTTTGCACAAATAGTGCTAATTATTTTCGAAAATGAAAATTTTTCCTCATTCACTGCAACACATTTTATATTTAAATATGTTTGGAATACGAATTAACTAGTTAATAGAAATGCCCCTCATAATCAATAACCAATAATAGTCATAGTAGCTCAAATCAAAATAAAGTTTCATACAAAAAGAGGACTCCCATAAGTCAATTTTGAAATTTCTCTAATATACTGCAAGGACCGTAAAGTTCAATAAAATAAATCCAGACCTTACAGTTTGCACTTACATAAAGAATACATAGGCTAATTCAATTTAACTAAAATAATTCTATAAAAGATATACAGTATTTACAAAATCGAAATGAATCTGGATAAAAACTGTTACATACAATGGTCGTCTTCAAAAATGAAGACATGTTTATAAAGAGCTAGAATGCTATGTACAATATATTTACAAAGTTAAAAATAGTAACTAAAAACCTATAATTATTCGGCTACATTACGCTTATCATCATTGTTACGCTTGCGTCCCTTGGCGTGCGCCAGCATGGTGACTAACCTCTTGTGGCTGTTGCCGACGATCCAGCCGTGCTGCTGCTGCTGCTGCTGCTGCTGCAGCTGGTCGTCGCCCTCCGACGACCAGTAGTAGGTGGTGGGCCGCGGCCGGGCCTTCGACGTGGACGCCTCCGCGTCGTCGCCCGCAGCGCCCGCCTCGCTCGCCTCGCCCGTAGCGCCCGACGAGCCCGACGCGCCCGACGCACCCGACGTGGAGGGCGCGGGCGGCGGGCACGGCTCGTTGCTCTTCTCGTCGCCTGCTTCGCTGTGGCTGTTGGCACTAATACCCGGTGTGCTCCATTTATTACTAGTTACCCTGCTATCACTATCTTGTTTTTTATTTAATGTAACTTTCCCACGTCGCCCGAACGCCTGTTGGCCATCTCTCTTGCGGCCCTTTTTCTTTCGTCCGGCGCCGGCAACCACGGACTCCGCGCTGGTGGGGCGCGCCGGCAGCCCGTCGGGCTCCGACTCTGAGCTCCAGGTCTCAGCTAACACGTTTTGTTTACCGACAGTGCATTTCCGCCGAGCTCTGTGTCTCGCGACCCCAGTATATTCATCATAATCTACAATGTTATCCGCCTCGTGCATATCAAATATTTTGTCTAATAAGGATTTTTTTGTTGGCAATTCTTCCGTATCCGAGTTTTCTTCAATTAGAGACTTGTTCTTCGGAGATGTCTCACTCCTTTGGTAAGGAGAAGTGTCTCGTAATCTAGGAGATGTATTTCCGCGGCCTGTGGGTGAGACCGTGTTGTATGCTGAAGATGTGCTAGGGCCATAAATGTCATCGTCTTGCTTTGAAGTCGATGGCCCATACTTGTATCTTTTAGGGGTATCGTATTTACTGCTCAATGATTCCCGTTCTGTCTCGAGCTTCTTGGAAGATGAGCTTGTTTTAGTTTCTTTCAGCTCATCTGTAGATAAGGACTTCTTTCTGGGTTTATGTTCCTCTTCAACAAGAGAACTACTATCATCTTTAGGTGAGCATGTTTGGGGTTTTGGAGAAGATGTTTTGTCTAGTTTCGTTGATTCTGTATTGTTTTCGAGCATTGAAGAATTTGTCTCGTCTTTAACCAGAAGGCTGTCAAACAGTTGATCTAGATTAGCTTTTGGTTTAGCTGTCTCTTTGCCTTTGGCAGGCTTCTTTTCTGCTCTAACTGCATTAAGCTTGAATATTTTACCCATTACAGCATTCTTTTCTACTGCGTCCTTCCGTTTTAATGGAGTCACCTTTTTTACATCATTCTTGACATTTCCTAATTCACACGAAAGTAAACTGCTTTCTGTCTCATCGTCGCTACAAACGTAATCATCCGACATGTAAACGAAGTCGTCGCCGTCCGACGCACTCTCGGTTGAGTTATCGGCTTCATCAACTTGAGTTTCGGCTCTTGATGTGTTAGGAGTTGGGTGATTATTAATGCTTTTGAATCGTTCCATGAGTGTAGACGGTCTAAAATCAAATAACTCCGCGTCTTCGTTGTCCAAAAACTCATAAACATCATGTTTCTTTTGAGAATGCGAGCCATCTTTACGTTGATCACTATCATGACCTCTGCTTGTTTCAGAATCTCTCTTTTCTCGTTTCTTCTTTGAGCTGGGTTTCTTTTTCTTTTTCTGTGAACTTTCTTGAGGTGGAACTATTGCAGACATGTTGATATCGGACGTGGGGATTGAAACCTTTATCCCATCAAAACCTTTTAAAGCTCCTTTAGTAAGCACCGTGTTCGGACAATTCTTTTTAGTAATCTTTTTCCCTTTCTTCTGGTCAGCTTTCTTCCGTCCTTTTTGCCTGAAATGATAAGAAAATATAGACAAACATAAATAATTATGATAAAATAATATTAATCGTTTATTTCATTTTATAGTTTGTAAAAGTACTTTGTACATCATACTGTGCCCTGTAACTTTATACATAACTCGTAAGCGTCAAATCAGAAGTATAGTAGCTGACGGTTTTATTGCGATTATGACATTCATGAATGGAACTAAAGGTCCAGTTTTTGAAATACGACAGAGTTTTACTCACCCGGGAGATGGCTCCGTAACGCTTTGTACTTGTTTTGCAGCTGCAGCTTGAGAACGGCACTTCCGTTTAATCTTATCGAATTTGTCTTCAAACATGTCTATATCTTCAATAATGTCAGGATACATTTTTTCTTTATATTCAGGATACTTCTTGACTTTATCTTCCGGCACTGGTGCGTCATCTACCGACACCTGTGCGATTTCTTTCCGCCCAACGCGTTTATTTTCAGACATTGTTGGTGATTTTTCTCGCACCAATGATGATCTTGATTGAACAAAGGGTGTTCTGAAATCGTGCTCAATAGTTTGTTTCAATTGTTGGCATTGTATGTGACAATCCGGTTTCAAAAATATTTCTGAGGATATTTCATGCGGATGTATAGTCAAAGCACTTGAAGCTTCATGATATTCTATCATTTTGTTAGCTTTCTTTGCATTTGCGGCTTCTTTAAGGTTACTAATCAAATCGTTTTCCAAAAATCTCACTTCTTCGCTTTCTAGTATTGATTTTGCTGTAACAGAATCGACATCATCGTCACTTTTTAGATCGTTGTTATCAATTGCTTTAGGTACATAATCAAAGTTTGTTTCAGATGAAGGCGGCTCACACTGATTATTTTCTGAACTGCTACGAGGTAATGTGCAGGATGAGGAGCTAGGCAGATCCAGTAGTGATGAAACAGCACACGAAGAAGTAATAGGCAAGGTCACTCGTGTTTTAGACGGTGTAGTTGTTAAGTTAGACAGTGATGTTACAGAATTTGTAGGTGGTCGGGAACTCATCATTGACTTTGCGTGACTGGATTGTGGTAGAGAACTTGATGTTGATGGTAATGACGACTCTATGGAGCCCGGTATAGAAGGTAAAGCGCTTGGCATGAGAGCCAATGGAAGTGCGGGCAAAATTGGTCTACGCGATTCCTTCAGTAATTCACAGCAGTCTATGAACAACGCTTCATCGCGGCTTAGTCCTCGATGACAAAAAGACTGTTGATCTCGCATAGCCCTATTAACATCTTCCAGAATTTCTCGTAAGCCTGGAAGAACTATCTTTACCTTCGAATTTTTCTTTTGTTTGGCAGCTTTCTCTGTTAGTATTTTAAGGCGATCCATATGTTGTTTATAAGCAATCAGATAATTTGGCTTTTCAGGAGGATAGTATGGTTCCATTTTTAATTCCACTTCAGCTATTTTCATTATGTGCAGGAAAGTCATTTGATGTCGAGCAAAATTATCAGGACGGCGAAATTCTTTTTTACATACTTTGCAAAAACAAGAAACTTTTTGAATCTCTTCTTCTTTATCCTTCTTTTTACGGCCACGTTTAACATATTTCTTCGAATGCGTATCTGGTTTTGAATGTGATGGTTGAATAAGATTTCCTTCATGATTCTTTTTTGTGTCAGAGGCTAAAGATTTTCTTGACGACCGTGAGCTGCCATAGTAATCTTCACTTTCGTTGGCAATAATATGGAAAGTCTCAGATATTTTTTTCGTAGCCAACAGGTTTGATTTGCGTGGTTTCCTTTCAGAAAAGAAACCAAAGCTCTCCATGAATTGTTCAGATCGCATTTGCTCTTCCATTTCATTGGTTACCTTCTTGCCTGCAGTTGAAGTCCGCTGTACTTTCTTACACCCGCTAGTAGAGGGTTTATCTAAACCTTTTTCTTTATGTTGGACGATTTCTGTAGGAGCAGTTTTACTTTTAGCTGCCAATTTCCTTACTTTGCCTTCTACATATTTTTTTAGGGGTTCGTCACTTTTAGAAGACTCATCAGAGTCACTAACAGTATCTTTTGATTCCGTTGATTTGAACGCTTTTTTATCTTTATTAATATCATTAGCAGCCTGTTCATCAGCGTCATTCTTTGATTTAGTTATTGCCAATTCTTTACTGTTTCCTGATTTATTCAGTTTAGATAAGTTTTCTTCTGTAGTCAGTTTACACTGTAATGCTGATGATATTTCATTTTCTTCGATACCATGTTGGACGATCTCTGGTTTTAGAGATTTCTGGTCAGCTTTCAGTGCTTTTTCTTCCGACATTTTTGACTCTGTTATCTTGGAGCTTGATTTTCTTTTCGATTTAACATCTTTAAGCTTCACTCCGGATTTCCTTAAAGGCTCAGGTTTCTGTATCATTTCATCAAAATCAATGTTGTAGGGGTCGTACAGCTCGGCACTAGATGATTTCACAACAACTGATTTCGACCGAGTTCTTCTTGCTGCTATTGGCACGTCGTAGCATGTTGTTACAAGGTTTCCGGATTTGGCACTTAGCTCTAAGTCAAATGAATCAGATTTTGTACTTGCTTTCTGTACTTCATTTGAATCAGTTTCTTTGGTTAAGTTAAATTTAGTCTTCTTGGGTTTGGGTGTTTCGACGGTATCTACAGTCGACGGTAGTTTAGATATTTTACGTTTCTCTAAAACACTTTTATTTTGATTCAAGATTGCACTGTCAGTACCGGGATCAGAGATGATGTCATTAGTAGTAATAACGCCTTCTAAAACTCTGTCAGAGCTTCTTTCGTCGTCTTTTGGTAGATTCTCTATAGATCTATCAGGATTTTCTGTTTCCATGGGCGAGATATCTTCAGATGTTGCAGTGACTAATAACTCAGAAGACTTTTCTAAATCCTTTTTTACATGACTTATTGGTTTCTCCATGAGAGTAATTTCTTCATCTTTTATTTGATCGTCGACAGATTTCTTTTTCTTGATTTTTCTTTTTGCCTGTGGCGATTTTTTGCGTTTGCTGGGTTTGCATTTTTCAGTTGGCAAAGGCTCGGAAGTATCGGGCTCTTTCAGTTCAGACAGTTCAGAGGTTTTACATAGAACTGTGATTTCTTTTAAGTTAGGGGTATTAGGAATTTCGGGTTCTGAATTTAAAACTAATGATAATTGTTTTTCTTCATCAAGCAGTTTGGAAAAAATAAGTTGTTTTTTAGTTATTGGGCCTTTTTGGTCTGTCGTACTGTCAATGGCTACAATTTCAGGAACAGGTATACCTCCTTCAGTAAAAAGAGATTTCCCACGTCGGCTCCGCCTTAAAGGCGTATCAGTAAAATCATCGGTCTCATGAGATTCAGATAAAGAATCTTGTTTACAATCAACTAGATCATCATTTTTCTTTAGCTCTGATTCTTTTAACTGTGTTTTGTCTTTTTGTTGTTCATTATAATCATCTTTGGGCTCATCTACCACGACTGCTTGATCACCTGTATCTAATTTAGGTGTCGCTTGTGAGTCAACCGTATTACTATCTTGGTCGGTTGCTTGAGTACCACGTTTTTTCTTTTTGGATTTACCTTTTTGTTTAGAATCTATAGATGGCACCGTAGGTATAGAAACGTCATGCACCTGTGGCGTTTTATCTAATACCTCAGAATCTGGTTGAGGGTCTTCCCTAATTATTAATGAATTGTCATTATTTTCTTTGTCATGTCTTCCATGGTCAACACTGTTATCACTTTGGCTATGTGTATTAATCTTATTGTCTGCCAATTCTGGTTTGGTTGCTGTTATATTAAGCTTCACGTTATAATTAGGTTGTATGTTTGAATTTTCTAGCGTTTGGTTAACTTTAGATCTTGATTTCTTATTCTTAGAATTAGACGATTCGGATTTCTGGAGTAAATTCTCAATATTTATTGAATCGTCTAGTGGGCGTACTTTGCTAGATGCTGATTTTGTATCATGTATTTTCGTTGAATCTTTTGTGTCTCTTTTCTTAACTTTCTTCTCTTTTTTATTACTTTTGACATCTTGCGTATTTAACGTGGAAGAGTTCTGCTTTTGTTTTACTATAGCTGCCAGTATGATATCATCATCCGAGTCCTCATCATCCTCGGGTGAAGTTTTGCTTTCTATCGGGGTTTCATTATCATTGGTGTTACTATTGTCAACCTTTTCGTCACAAGTGTTAATTATTTGTTCATTTGGGATTTTTTCTATAACACTCTCCTTTACTGGTTTACTTGGACATGGAACTTGGTTTATCACGCTTTCATTTGTTTTTGTTTGTAAGGAGTTGTCTGTTGTTGTAAGCATAGTTGCAGCGCTGGTTTGGACAGTAGCAATAACTGCAGTTTCATCCTTGGTCACGGCTTTTTCAGTGATAGTTGGTTTTTGTTCCTCTATGGGAGTTTCCATTATATCTTCGGATTTTTTTGTGGCATTAGACTGCAGCACACTTTCATTGCTAGATGACACATTGTTATTTTGTGTTTGGTATATATCGGTATCGTTCATATATTTAATATCTGCTTTATCCATTGACTCTCGATTTTGTACCTCTTTATTTCTCAGAGAAGGAGCTTTAATACGCACCGCCCTCAAGCTGGATGTTTTATTGTTGTTTCTTTTTTGATTATTAGATGTATTTGCATCTTCATTAGTAGAATATTCTTGAGGAAAAGTTACTTTGCGTGGAACATGTGCTTTTACGGTATCTTCTTCAGTTAAATCAATTATTCGTTCTTGATTTTTGTGAATGTCTGTAACACTTGTACTACCATCTGAAAATTTTGGCTTCTCATCTTCGTTTGAACTTTTTCTCGACTTTATCGGTGCTAATTGACGTTCTACATTTGAATGTTGAGACTTAGACAAATCGTGGACTGATGTTGGTGGCGGTACTTTATACAATATAGGATGTTTTATATCTTCCGGTTGCCCACGGTGAGTGTCAAACGCCAGGTTAGGAGAACTTGTATAATTTGCCACTGTAGTTGAGACATATTGCGGCAGTACATTTAATAACTGATTTCTATGATCTATAGGCATATTGCCCAAAATATCAACTAGCTCTTTCGGCAGCATTGCAATCTTTTTTGCAGTCTCCGGGTCCTGATCAGTAACTAAATCTTTAGTGGGTGTTTCTTTTTGTACGTTTTTCGTTAAATGATCACTACTACCCATATCTGATGTTACATCATTTCGACGGCCAAAAGCTGGCAAGTAAGATTGATTTCTTGCGGACACATTACCGAGGTCATTGTTGAACGCCGCCGCCTGAGCATTCATTGTTGTTCCAGTTAGAGTATAAACAGGCGTAGTGCTCGCTATTGTAGAACCCGGAATACTTAAAAGCGTGCTAGTTAAGACAGCTGCATTGGAAGATTCTTTTGTCACTGGTATACAAGCATTGGCTAAAGTGTACACGGGAGTCGTGCTTTCAATTTTGTTATTAGATGTAGTTAGTACTCGGCCCGGAATGGGATGTATAGTCACGACACCAGTAAGTGGCGATAGTGCAGATATTACTGTTGGTATTAAAACTTCAGATTGCTCAGCTGGAAGCTTAGAAATATCTTGATCTTGTGCTGCTGAAACTTTGACTGGTGTGTCCGATTCCATCTCTCCCATACGGACAGATGTGGATATTGCAGTTTCAGATATGTTAGCTTTGATATTAAAATGTGATGGGTCATAAACATGTTGATGATTATGTGTGTCAGATTTGTCTGAAATTTGATGCTCGGTGTTCACATTCTGCGTTGTGGAGACAATTATGTCTGTACCTTCACTTTGTTGGCTACTCATATCGCTTTGTTGACAATTCTTTTTTGTTTTAGTACTTAGACTTTGTTTCTTATTGGAAGCTTCCTGAGATAATTCTCCGGATAATGCAAATGGTTTATTTTCTGTATTACTATTAAATTTCGATTTTCCGGTGATATCATGGGCTTCTTGAACTAAGACATCATTTTTGTTTGTACCTGCATTCTCCGATGCATCGTTCGTATCGTTACTAGAAGACACAATCAAATTAGATGTTTCGTAAACATTTCTCATCGGAGATGACAAATCTTGATCTTCAACTGTGTTTACAACTATTTTAGGTATTTTATTCATATCTCTTCCTTTGACAGACAAGTCGTGTGGATAATCATCAAGAATATCTGCGTTAGTGATATCCGAACTATTACTGGTACTGGGCTTGACGCAGAGGTCTAAAGTAACCGGTGAATTTCTTGACTGTGAGGGTTTTACGCGCAAGTCTATAATGTCTTCTTCTACTCTCGAATTTCTGTCAGTATTTTTATTGGATAAGTCCAATGTTTCATAGTTGTCGTACAGGTTTGCGCTGGGTAAATGAGTAGGGAATTGGTTGACTACCCTGCTAGATAGATCTAAGGGAGCTGATATGATTGATTCAACATTAGTACTTGCGTGGGCTGGAGGAATATGTGTTGGTAATTCCCTCGGTCTGTTATCAGCATACATCTCCAAGTTTTGTGTTGCGCGCAAATCCCTGTCCAATTGTATTTCGGATTTATTACAACTGATAGTTTCGGAGTAAGTCTTTGCTGGATGGCCATCGAGTGAACCAGTCCAAGAAGTCTCAATTTCAAGAGTGTCTTTTTTAATAGCCTCTGTTTCAATACACATTTCGGTCGATCGACGTTTACAGAATTCACTGATTGTCGCAGCGGCCTGATTATGTCCAGAATCATGACGAGATCGAGTTTGGGGGCTTGGAGCCTGCCTTTGCGCAGAGTCATGTCGTGGGCGAATATTGGGAGTGGCTTGTGTTTGACCACTATCACGCCGAGTCCGGGTGTTTGGGGCAACTTGACTGTGGGCGAGGTCATATTGCGGACCGATGTTCGAAGTTACTAGGCTATGTCCAGAATCTCGGCGAGGTACAATATTCACAGAATCTTGGTTGTGAGCTGCATCGTGATGAAACTGGATCGGAAGGTTCATATGACCGTGGCCAAAATCATGGTGCAAACGGATATTCTGGTTGTCTTGACTGTGAGAAGAATTACGACGGGAACGAACTGGTGGAGTCAGGAAATTCTGGCTATCTTGGCTCTGACCAGGGTCGAGATATCGCATCTGTGGATTTACTTGGTTGTGACCCGAGTCGCGGCGCGCCCGCACATTGAGGCTTCCTTGGCTATGGCCAGCATCATGATGAGCCCGGATCTGCGGGCTCACTTGGCTGGTTATTGAGTCGTGACTGTGACTGGAATCGTGATTCCAGATCTGTGGGCTCACTCGGTTGTGGCCAGAGTCGCGGCGAGACCGGACATTCTGGCTTCCTTGGCTGTGGCCAAAATCGTGATACTGAATCTGAGGACTCACTTGGCTGTGTCCAGAATTACGGCGTGAACGTGTGTTCGGACTTATTTGGATGTGAACAGGGTCAGGGAGAGTTCTCATCTGAGGGCTAACTTGGTTGAGCCTAGCATCATGAGCTTGAATCTGCGGGCTCACCTGGCTTTGCCCCGAATTCCGCCGTGATCTGGTACTGGGACTGGCTTGACTGTGAGCTGAACTGCGACGCGATCGATGGTTAGGGTTTCCATCTTTACTGTTATACTTGGACATGTCACACTCGATATGAACGGCAGACCTTTCTAGTCGGTGATGAAGGTCAGGAGCGTGCATTAATGTTTGGCTCATTTCTTGAGGGTACTGGGGTATCAATGATAAGTTTTCCTGTAATCGTATGAATTCAGGGTTCTGTTTTAAATTACGAATAGCTTCATGTCTGTGCAATAAATACTCCTGCTGTGGTGAGGTTTCTGCTCTATAGTGAGTTGCAATACTCACATTATCTGGTAACTGTATACCTTCTAGATATTGTTTAGGTTTTTGAGAAGATTCGTATCTGTGCACAACCGAATCGTTCTTATCCTGGCGAGGAAGGGTTTCCGAACATTGTTTCATCATATCTGGAGTCCCATGCGTGTAATGATGCATCATATTTACTTTATCCTGAGTGTAACTGTCCGATCTATGTCTCAGATTACGAGCTGGTTCTTGGTTATATTGTGGTAAATGCACCTTATCCTGCTTGGCACTTCGAGGATACTCTTGCCTAGTTCGCGGCACTAAAGTAACTGTTTCTGACGACGGGATACTTTTTGAGCTTTGTTTCGCTTTTTGCGAGCTTTCTGGTATGTAGTTTGGCGCCGAACTCACCATGCCGTGCGGCGAAGTCATGTCTACAGTTTGCTTTGTTTTTTGTTTAGTCTTAGGCACGCCATCAGTAATTTTCTCAGGATGTAACGGCTGCGTAGTATGAATAGTTTCTTTTCCAGATTGCACGAAATTTCCGGCAACTGCTTGCAAGTGCAAATCCTTTTCTTGCACTTTCAAGGTTTCGAGGCCGTGTTCAATACCCCTTCTTGTTTCTTGTTCATATTGAGGTTTAGAACTCGCATATTCTTGGTTTTGCAATGGTTCTTTTGAGCGTGTAGTATTTTCTTCATTCATGTTATATGTCGTAGTTGCGGTGGGGAGCGGCTTGTCGCCTCCTGATAGCAAATTGGTGGAGCTGGAAACATGTGTAATTCCAGCTGGCGAAGGGTTGGAGAGGGCGCGCGGTTCGTCGTCGATGGGCTCGTCGCTGCCGCACTGCACTGACACGTGGCCCGCGACCGCGAACGCCTCCGGCTCCGGCTCCACTAACTTGTTCTTCAGCATCGCAATACAGTCGTTGAGTCCTTTACGAGGCTTATTTGCTTTATTTTTTTGAGCCTGCAAGTCAAAGAACGCTTTTTGGCAGAAATTTAAGGGTGGTTTATCAAGTTTCGAGACAACCGCTTCATTCTCGAACATGGCGCGTTGTCCTGCAGGTACATTTTGATCAGTGTTATTGCATTCTTGCTGCACGAGAAAAGAGTGGTGGAATTGTACGGATTTGTCATGCGTCTCCGAGTTGGCGGTGAGCCTCGCAATGGAGTGTTTGAGCGGTACGTTGTGCTGCGGTGCGCAAGGGTCGCCCCCGCCGCCGCCGCCCCCGCCCCCGCCGCCGCCGCCGCTGCCTCCGGGGCGCTGGTCGTCTCGGTGGTTGGACGAGCCGCGGCTGCTCGCGTGCTCGCGCTTCCTGTACGCTGCTCTCTTCAAGTCGAGCCTCTCGGGTTTCCCTATCTCGTTGTCTAGCACATTTTTGACGCCTGAAGCTTCTCCTTTAATCCCTGAATCAGCAGATTTGATGTCCGAAGTTTCACCTTTGACGCCCAAAGTTTCACCTTTGATGCCAAAACTTTCATCTTTGCTGCCTGAAGCTTTATCTTTGCTGCCCGAAGCTTTTTCTATCTTTTCAGCTTCTATTCTTCTCTTTGCTGCGCGTAGAGATTTTCTTTTTGCTGTGCTTATAACAACAGCTTGTCTTTTCATGGGTTCACGCCGACGCAAGGTAATTTTAGGCGTCGGTTTAGTTTTTGGTTTGAGCGGTTTGTTGTCTTCGTCGTCGTCAAAACTGGCTGCAGTTTTACTTTGCTCGCCGCTCGTTGTAGGTGCGTCGTTATCGCGCGGGGATGATTTCTTTATCAGTTGCTTTCTAGTCTTATCATCAGTGGAGCGCCTCCTCATGAGCAGTTTGTTGCGTTGCAGGTCGAGCTTGCGGCGCGGCCGCTGCATCATGTTCAGGGGGTTCACCAGCACGCGGTGCCGCTTGGCTGGTAAATCTGCTAGCATTTTGCGAATGGTCTCAGCTGAAACAAAAATGAGATTTCACTGAGTGCAAGCCAGTAATAAAATAAATAACAAAATCATCAAAATATTACACCTAACTCATGAGTGTACAAATACGTTCATTTTATGCTACTGTAAAGCTTCTAGGCCATAGAAATATGAAAAGATCTGAACTTCAATTGCGATCCTGGATTGAAATCTCACAACATACAATTAGCTAGTTCGGCATAGAACCGAACCGAACCGAACACTTACCGTGACTTCGCTAAGAGGCAACAACAATATATGATCATTTTTAAGTCGATGTCATTGTATGATGATTATGTGTAACATGAGGGACATGAGGGATTATGGCTCCTGTGGCGGTCCAAAATCCCTGTTCATGTTCGGTATACAAGTACGTAGTATATACCTAAAGGTGGAATCTTGTAATTGGCTATAAGTTAATAATTTTCATCTAAATTAGGTATAGTAGGGCAAAAATTCCACGGTCTTCACGCTACAAGAGTAAGACATTTCGACCGGTTTCAAATTCTTACTGAGAGGCTAAAAACAGCGGCCTTGTAGATCTTGTAACTCGTATCGTACACCTATGAGCAATTTCCATGAAGAGAAGCTTTAATACCCTAAAGTTCTATAGGTCGGTGATCTGATCAGAAATAAATTTTTTGCAAGTTGTCTTAAATTGTTTACTGTCACGGAAAGAGTTTTATTAACCTAATTTTTTACTAATGGCGAATTATAGTTAATAAAGAAATAATAATAAGTATTTTCTCACCATCTCCAACTTCAGTTCTAATTCGAGGTCTGCTTTGAACGAGGTGAGCTTTCTGTCGACGTCGCGCGCGTATGTCCTTGCGTATCTTCTTGCGGATGTTCTCGTCGGCGATGCGCGCGCGGCGGCGACGCACGCCGAACGGGCGCACGCGCGGCTGCCGGCGGCGCACGGCCGGCGTGTCGCCAGCGCACTCCACCATGTGTGCGTGCAAATCTTCCAGCGTCACTGACTTGTTGCACTTGGTGCATTCCCTGAAGCCGCGAGGCGGTCGCGTCCGGTTGCACACTTGACTCGGTGGCACGTACAGGTGCTTCAATATATCGGCGTTGAGAAGCGCCTCGCCGACGATCTCATAGCACTGCACGCTGGCGTTGGGATGCTTGGTGGCGATGTGTCCGGTGAGGCCGCGCGAGTCGGTGGACTGCTCCCCGCAGGCGCAGCACACGAGGCAGCGCGGGCGCACCCACTCCCCGCTGAGCACGGCGGGGCGCAGCTCGTACGTGGGCTTGGCGGGCACCAGCCCGAGCGACGCGGGGAACGCCAGCTCGCCGCCCCGAGCCGCAGGCTTGAAAGTGCACCTCTTCACTATTTGAGATGACGACATCGGTATGTCTCGGCTTTCCAAGATCTCTTTTAGTTCTTTGCTTATTACGTTCTGCTTTTCAGTCTTTTTCTCGACTGGTTGGACTTTAAATTTTTCATCAAACTTGCGTCTCATGCTGAGCTGAGTCCACATATCCAAACTCGACACGAGTGTTATTATGCAATTGTTGGTATGAGAGTCTCTTTTTAATATCTCTGCGGCTGTCATCAAGCTCCTATCGTTTTCGAGATTATCCCACTTCCATTTGTGCTTTGGCGCTATAGCACGCGGCATGTAGCTGTCAAAAACGCTGCGTGAATACTGCTCGCTGGCCAAAAGAATTGGGAATCCTTCGGCAGTATTAATGAGCACATTATTCTTAGTCTTTCTGGTTTTGATGGTGCTGTCCGGATCGGGATTGAAGTTGAAAGACCCATCCAAAAACTTTGCTAAGTTTTCTTGAACATTGCTTGCCACTTTTGAGTAAAACTTGGTGTCGAAACACCTTTCGAATTTCTGTGTGGCTTCATCAAGCGCCTTGAACCAATCTTTTCGGGTAGACTCCCCGGTTCTTGGTGACCTGTGTACTACACCCAATCTCGAAAGAATTTGGTCTGGATCAGTGTTATGGAACGTGAAATTGGGTGGTATTCTTTTATTCCATTGTACTTCATCAATCACAATCACTGCATTTTTCTCCAATACAGAACTGCCACCCAAGTTCTTACTAGGCGGCAAAATTAAATTCGTTGTGATGGAGTCTTCGATGTCACCACCGTCATGGTCTGGCGGTGGTTTGAGTTCACAAGAATAGACGATGCCATTAAAGCCATGGCCTCCTGGAAAGTCTTCGTTGGCAGGCTTTGCAAAATTATGTTTGCGGGAGATGGTTAAAGGTTTCTTAGATTTTTTTGCCTTAGCAATTTTTTGCCGAGGTTTAACGCGATATGTAACTTTCTGCTTCTCGCAAACGTTTAGTTTGTGCTCAGCTAGTTCCGAAGTGGACGAAAATCGTGCATGACAGTCGAGGCAAGCGAAGTATTGATTGGGATGGCTGTCGACCATGTGTCGAATGATGCCGGTGTCAGTGTCGGCATGGTTGCAGAAGAGGCAGGTGAGGAGCGAGTCTTGTTTCGGGTTGGAGTAGTGCACGCGGCGGGTGTGCTTGCCCACGGTCTGGCGCGAGGCGAACGCCCTGTCGCAGTATGGACAGAGAAACTGAGGGTTGGACGCTGGGGACGCGTCACTCTTGCTAACGAGATCATCTTGTTTGGTCGGTGGCGCCTTGGACGGGGTGCTGGTTCGTTTGGGTCTGTCAGCCGAAGTCTTAGTTTCCGGTTTGATCTTTGTCTTGCCTTGAGGACTGGGAGCGGTCGACTTTCTGGGTCTCAGTCTTCCGTTGACACCAGATGCTGGCTCATCCTCAATAGTATTCATGTTTGGATCCTTAGTCCTAAAATAAAATTACGTTGTTTTAGAAACCGGAATAAAAATCATACCTAATTTGTTTTTAAATTGTTTTCTAGTATGATACTTACGGAGTCACTAGACAGAGATCAGCCGGTGGGAAGTCATCTAAATATCCGTCGGATGCAAAAGGGTCTGAAGCGAGGATGCTTGGGTCATAGTTTACGTCATGCTTAGTCCCATCTTTAATCGTCAAACCATCAGGTGGGTATCTAAACAAAATGTAACGTGATAAACATACAATATAATATATTACACAAATTAAATCTCTGTAATTGAATAACAGTGTTTATTAACGCGCAGCATTTTTCTAAATACATAAAGAAAATATAATAAATGCATTTGGACTTGATAATAAACCATGACAGATTTAAATAGAAATTAATGTAAAAACTGATATTTAAATTGACTATTCATGATATTATAAGATGTATAGTACAAAAGTAAGAGAAAAAAATCGCGCATAGTTTAGATATGTCAAAATGTCGCTGTATTAAAGTGCAAATTATGACTTTGATTTAGCGGATAAGCTTTAACCGCTAGTCTAGTCAGACCATAAACCGCACTTTGTCATAAAGTCATAATCAAAATCAGTGCGAAGCGGCTTCAATTAATTTGACGTTATCCGCTTCATAACGTTAAATGTTTTGTTTAATTTACAAATTTGCAGTTGTTATTTGTAGAAGATTGAACATGTTCTATTACGCATCAAATAAAACTTGAAGGAAGCATGCAGTCGGGTGTCGGAGCAGGGTAAGCTTAAAGTAGGAAAACTGTTGCGCTCTTTACTCCGCTCTACAGGTGGCCACGAGGACCCGGTGACTATAAAGCGGCGATTTATTTTATACTATCGGCACGCGCAGCGGGCGTTTACCTGCACTTATCCTGGCAATGAAGTATTTTGATAAGGTTTTTCATAAGTAACTTACTATAGGTACTAATGAAATATCAGTAAAGTAGTTCCTGGGATTGACCTCTACAAAAAAAGTGTTAATATGGCTACCCAGATTTACATGCAATATTATTGCGATATCTATGTCGCAGAAATTTGGCAGAATCAGGAAACCAAAAAGCCCGAATATGGAATAATCGTAGACTTAAATTTTACCATCATCGTGAACAAATCCGAGAAATTTGCCAAAATTAATTCGTAGGACTTTGGCAAAAATGCTGCATCTTGCTTAGGAATATGTCAAAAAGAAGTTTACGCAATCAAAAGTGCCGTCTTTACTAATATATTTGTTTCTTAATAAGCAAAGAAAAAGTATGGATTAATTGGCGCATAGTACTAAGACAAATTAGGGAAACAGCGTGGTAATAATTCACACTCTCAGATGTGTTGACAGACATTCTTCGGCACGTTCGTGAAATTTTTCGTAAAGGTTTCTGAAAGGTTCCATTCGTACCAGACCAGACCATTTTTGATACAAAAACAATTAATAGGGAACCATACAAGTAAACAGAAAAATAGCCATGACGATAGGAAATCCTAGGAACTCAGTCGAATTCCTGATATTGCCACATTCCTGCGACATCTATAATAAAATTGAATACCTACGAGTTAGTCAATACAAGCAGACAAATTGAGTGATCAATATGCAATGGAGTTTTCGCTGGAGCATACGTACAACATGCGCAAAGCAACGAATTAAGGGCAACAAAGTTTGCGTTCGCATCGCGCTAGGCGACGTCACAGGAATAAACAATCACACAACAGCGAAATTCTATGCATCTGATTTAAAACAAGATGTAAAGTAAAATAGAGAATGATTCCAGCACATCCCACTATTTCTGCCGCAAAATAACGTTAATAAACCGTGCGGGGTAGGCAGAGCGTTAAGGGCAATAACAATACGGCCGAAATACGGTAGTTTTGTGAGGGTCATTTTCAACGGGAAGGCAAATCGAAATCTTACTTTGACCTTCGAGCACCGTCAAGAAAATTTTCCGTTCGAATAATCCTATTAGTAAAGATTTATATAAGTTTATCATTTCTTATTTATTAAAAGTTCGTAAAGGCCCAGGCCCAAACCAAACGAAACAATATTTATATTCTATCTTTGAAATATTTTTAGTTGCAGTGAGAATTGCATTCGTTACTGGCGTTCAAAAGACTCAACAATAAATCATTTCAATAAAACCCAGACCCGGAAAATACACAACGTTCCACAAGAAAATGAGTTATATTGAATGTAAACATAGTGCCGTTTGCCTTTTTTAGGGTTCGAAAAGAGAAGGAACCAGAAGTTAACTGAGAACAACATTACTTTTACCAGCATCATTTTCTACCTAACCAATAATAAGCATCATTTTATAAAAACATAAATTTAAAATTGTAAAGAAACCGGGACAACAGCAGGTAAAACAAATAAGAAACTAAATCAAAACATCAAAACCACGCAGCAAAAATAATTGGCGCGGCGCGGCGTAATAAACCTGTAAATCCAGCCGAGCTAACGTCGGTCGAGCTCGAGTCCTATACAGCCTTGCCCAGACATGCACGTATAGCCTAGCTAGTACATCGATACAGCCTTCGCAATAGCAGGTGAAATACGATGATATCCGGGGCTCGTCACCATGGCAACGCTGCTGAGAAGTGACAATGTGTGTGTTAAATGCACTTACATATGCAGTTGTGGGGCGGCGCGGAGCGCCCGCCCCCGGGTGTACGCAGGCCCACACGTGGCGCCTTCTCCTTGCTGTGGTTAATACGTAAACACCACTTGCAATTACTTCACAAAGGGAGCGAGTAATCGCTACCCGATTGATGAATCGTCATATCAACAAAGGGGTCCTGAAAAAAAATACATGTTTTGGTACAAAATTAAAATAAAAAAAAATATTAATGAGGTATGAGATAAGATTCTAGGGAATGAGATAAGGCCCTTGATTGCTGTCGACTACGCTTCTACCTAAGCTAAGGTCTGTATGCTTTATAAGCAAATTTAAGTTTATGTACCAGTACCACGAATTCTAATTAACGATCGCGGAGTCCGCATCTCGCGGCGCGGCGGGCTAGATAGCGGACCGAGCGGCGGCGGAGGCGGGCGGCCCGCGGCGGACGGCGGGCGGCGGGCGGCCCGCGGCGCAGCACCCGCCGGACACTGCGAGTACGAGCGACAACAAACATCGCGGAAAGCTTACTGAATGTTAAATGCGCACAACGTCGCTTCGCCTGGTGTTCCAAAGCTTTCTTTCAATGAATTAATCAGTTTAGTCGTTTCCGTACGCCGCAATATATGCTTAAAAATTTACAGTTATCGATTGTATTATTTGTCGCGCCATTTTTATTTCACTCGACCGGTTAGTCCCTGGAAAATACATACGAATGTAAATGGAAAATAAAGCGGAAATATTTCCCTAGATTCTATTCATGAACAATGCGAGGCAATCAGGGACGTGGACAGGGACTAAGATGTAGCAACAACCAACGCGATGACGCGGGACGGAACGGCGAGCGTCATACCTGGCTCGCGGCGGAGCTGGACTGAGCTCGAGGGCGAGGGCGAGGGGCGCAGGCCGATTCAAGAGACCTGCATTCAACTGATTCAGGCTACGTTTTCCCTGCAATTGAAACTACTCACTACGCAGCGCTTTATACAAATTGGTTGAAAATGTTGAAATCTTAAATACCGACAATAAGACTAGCATCTTTCTGCTCAGTTTAGACTTCTAAATGAGTGATGATGATCACTTAAGTCGATCTACTGCTAATCAATTCAGCGCTGATGCGCCTGTAGGATCCTGTGCGATCGGAGTTTATTATTCGGAGAGCTCTCCTTTACACCTTGTATTAGGTCAAATTTTACTAGAGACACCTAACAAAAATGCAGGTCGGGCTGATGATAGCGAACAACTTTTCCTAAGGAACATAGGTCTAAATATGGAAAACAAATTTGTACTTTCCATACAAAATGGCCGCTGCATCTGATTTGGCTTACTATGGATGTGAGGTCCAAATTATATTAAAGGGCCTATTACATTATGTGATATTCAGACTGTCTGACACTTCGCGCGCGTAATTCACTTTACTTCAGGCGGTTAGCATGAAGTGATAGTTGGCGTGAGAACCGTCATGTCATACATACAGACTGAATTTCCCTATGTATTGGGCCCTTAAGAGCGTAGTGCATATCGTACCGCTGCCTGTCACACTTCGATCCCGATACAAGACAAGTATTTTGTTTAAGTCTCCTGGGATATTTTCTTATGGGAAGTTGTTCAGTTTAATAGTCTTAATGCACCCTATTAGTATCCGGAGACATGTCCCTTACATCCCTATACACGTTTAGGCTAGCATTTTTTCTGGGATCTAAGAAATATCCACTTTTACCGCTAGAGACTACATAGGTGAGTGTAGTGTCCGTTACACAAACAACAACAAATCAAAATTCAAGTCGGCATCTAAACAGGAGCCGAAGTCTAAGAGCTAAATAAAAATCGTTTCAGTTGCGTGTCGATGGCATGTCAGTTGGATGCTTGTTGGATGATTTTGGTAATTTCGTATTCTGCTAAACGTTTTTAGTATAGAAAATCTCAGTGGTAATAGAATGACATTTGACAGTTGAGTGCCGCTGGCATTACAATGGAAAAAAATAGCAAAATTGGGGCCCTGATCCCCAAATATATTTTAGAATTAGTTGATTCAATTTGACTATTTTAGAAGTTCGTCAGCTCAATTCAACATAGGTAATAACAACAAGAAGTAGACGCACTATCGGCACCATTTTGACTGTTACTTAGTTAAGCTATCAATCTGTACTGGTTTTTCATTCCGATAAACTAAGAAAAATCAGAAGTTCATAAATAAAAATAAGAAGTTGAAATGAAATTGTATCTACTGCAAGTGCACAAAAAAAAACATTTAACGTACTCTGCTAACTATATTGATGCACCCAATATTCGTATTCAGTGAGCAACTTATTATCTGTCACTTCTTTGCGCGTCGAGAGGACATAGACGTCACATATACACATCTCATGAATGCACAGGATGTGGTAACAGACATTGAACTTCAACCTGAACCATTTCTCATATATAGAGATGCACTGACGTCTGAGTCACCACACGATTTACTTTTTCGGGATAGAAAATTTACGGAAGATAGAGAATTTACAGAAGGACCTTCAACTAGCACAATAAAATGCAAAACAGTGATCCCTCTATGAGGGCATTCAATTTTATCTAACAAAGCAAAAATTGTCTTTACAAACCGTTATGTAAAAAATAACTTGTAAATCTAGTCAAGCATTTCTTTATCTGAAAAATGTACTATGCGATATCTAAAACGACAAACCTAAAATTCTCTAAATAAGAGAATATTCTCTATTTATCTGTAGATTTATATTTTTTACAGTGTACCAAAACTCGAAAACTCACGTTTGATTTGAGGTCTTTTCCTGAATTCTAGGTTTGTCGTTTTAGATATCGCATAGTACATTTTTCAGATAAAGAAAATTTGCGAACAGAGTCTACCTATTATCTTCGAGCAACTCGATCTTCCGTCCCGTTCCGGCCTATTATGAATATTTTACATTTTCATTCAAAAATATAGAATAAAACCACGTTTTCATATCCGAATTTTCGCAAAATAGCGCGTTATTATAACGGCTTCCGTATGAAAAAATTACCATAGTAAAAATTAAAAAAAAAATATTAATTATTCAGGAAGATGTTTTTAATCTAATTACAGAAAAATATTTATTTTTATTCATAATATCATTGTTAAAAATGTCCGAATGGAATATATTTTTCGCAAAACGATGCTCAAAGCAGTTTGGCCGAGAAAATTGTATGGGGTTCGTGAAAATCTCTATAGCAGCCTTAATAAAGATAGGTACACAACCAAAACACATATTAGGGAAACGGCGCGCGGGGCGCCCATACAGATGGCTCACTCAGTACTATCCACGATTTCGACGCTTACTGACTTTAACTGGAATCTCTGGGGAAGTTAAGGTAACTAAGAAGATGGTTGCTACCATGTTGCTACGAATGTCATATTTTCTGGATTAAAATTTGCTCAGAATCATATGACGTTAAGGTACTTTTAGTTGACATTTAATTTGACATAATTTTATGTATATTTTTTGATTTAATTAAACCTATGACATTCTTGTATCAGATATTGCTGTTTTGATACTTTTATGCTTTTAGGTTTTTCTCAGAAGCAACCCTGCCTATGTAACAAGTGACATTCGCAAAAATCCTGAATCTTCTGTAAACTCTCTATTTTGTGACCAAGACGTTAACTCGAAGTGGAGGTCCCAAACGTCATTTCACTGAATCCGAATGGTTACATGGGTAGTGGAATACAATCGCTTGAAAATTTATAATAAACAGAATACCTAGTACGCACGTACCACGCCGGTTCCGCTCAGGTTGGAAATGTTGGGATAGGGCTTTATGGTCGCTATAACCAACTACTTAGTCACAAAACCAGACTAGTCACTCTATTGGGATTGTAATGCACTCACAGTGCTATATTATTCTCACAAGTGAAAATAAATAAGAAATAGATAAAATGACATGCATCGACCGGGGATCGAACCCGGGCCGCATGGGTAAACGCCCCACCGCTCTGCCACTGAGCTATACAATTTGGCGTTCATCGGCCGTGCATCGATAGCTCAGTGGCAGAGCGGTGGGGCGTTTACCCATGCGGCCCGGGTTCGATCCCCGGTCGATGCATGTCATTTTATCTATTTCTTATTTTCACTTGTGAGAATAATATAGCACTGTGAGTGCATTACAATCCCAATAGATTGATTAAGCAAGCTTCATCATATGGTTTGAATTTCACTCATAATGTGGACTAACCATGTAGAAAGTTCTAAATACTTTCTACAGATGTCGCTGGATCGTCGCTTGGAGACGAGCATCAAGAGATAGATAATTTGGCGTTCATCGGCCGTGCATCGATAGCTCAGTGGCAGAGCGGTGGGGCGTTTACCCATGCGGCCCGGGTTCGATCCCCGGTCGATGCATGTCATTTTATCTATTTCTTATTTAGACTAGTCACTCATTTTTGTAGTCGGGGCGAATTTTAAGCCGATTAGTCGGTAGTTGTTAGTCAGCCAGAACCAGTTGGTTAGTCGGCCAGAATCATATACGGTGTATCTCTAGTGGGTAGGTAGCTGGTTTAAGTCGGTACTAAATGAGGTACACGTTACACACAAGCTAAACGCAACAAATAAGCTGTACATATTTTACAACAGCTTACACTTTTTACTTGTTTACCTTACCTATAAGATACAACAACGCAGGTCTACAATGCAAAAGAATGCTGTTCTTATCCCTGTTCTGAACATATCCTTTATCTTTAAAAAAACGAACATTATGCGAAAAGGTAATTTTGCGAAAGGGACATTGTGCGAATGAGACATTTTGCGCCATTTTCCATTTACTACCAAAGAGAATTTTGCGATAGACATTTTACGAAACTTAAGTTAGTAAAAAAGCTTACGTCCAAGCCATTTCGTGTATGATGTGATTTGATTCCTAATATAAATATCACACATACCTATCTAATTTCACACCATATTCAGTCACATCACAGTAATTTTTTCAATACTGTTTATTTACTGTAAGAAAAACCAACTTAATATATGGTATAAAAAGCAATATTATTATTATTACTAATTATGTATGCCTTGTTTACCGCCGTCCGAATTAGGAGTCCCAGTACTCGCTATTTAGACTCGATCGAAATCGGTAAAAGAGATCATTATTAGAATGATATTTCAAATCAATTCGACGGCGAAACAATGCCGTATCGTATGTTTCTTTTTTCTTTCTTATTACGTGCACCACTGCCCTCTGCAGGCCGGTTGCTGCATTTTTATTATTTATATGGCGGTCGATAAAACCCTTTCAAAGGCCATGCCCTCTACTTATGGCAGGCGATTTAAAATTTATTGGCAAGCTTTATCGGTTCATTTGTGTTCTTGTTGTCTAACAGGTCAAGCAAGCATCAACACCCTGTGTCAGCTCCACACAAGGTGGCCGGTAATTCGACGTATCCCTTTCAGGGAGCCGAGCGTAGAAGCGATCAAATTGACCCCTTGTTATGGCTGTGATTGTGTCTTACTTAACGCGCTGATATCTGACCCCCAGTTAGACGAACTACGCTATATTTCTTTTGTATACAGGCAAATCTTTTAACAAACTGGCAAATATAACATCAACGTTAACTTGAGAGGAAAGATGATTATGAGATATGGTGTGTAACACCCGTTACCTGGAAATAGCAATTTACCTATCTATATATCTTGGGAACTAAACTCGACTACTATGAATAAAAATCAGCCAAGTGCGAGTCGGATTCGCGTACGAAGGGTGCCGTACCATTTTGTGTAAAAATCGCATAAAATTTTCGTTTGTTGTATTCTAATTTTTTGTATTTGCTGTCATAGCGGCAATAGTAATACATGTTCTACGGTGTTTTTGTATGGGAACCCCCCTTTATTGGCCCGTTCTCCTGAAAAGTTGGTCCTTTACATTTGCGATGCGGCAGAAAGAAACAGACAGAGATATTGCGTTCTTAAATTATTACCGCCATAAAAATTTTGTTGTTCACTTTAAATCTTTAGAAATAATATTCAAAACGTTTCGAATAGAGGTTACTTTGTTTTTTTTCTATCGAGCGAACTTCATCGAATCAAAGCGAATTCCACTCTCTTAGATTTTCAACTGCAACATATATTTTATTTTTGGTAATGTAATTGTCTGAATAAAACCGTATTTAGAAAATGTCCCGCGCGGTGTATTTTTGAGAAGGCCCTCTTAATTTTTAGGGTTTCGTAGTCTACTAGAAACCAATATAATTTCGTCATGTCATGTCTGTCTGTCTGTATGCCGCGCCCTTATTCTAAAATGATGGCGGTCGTTACACAACCATGTCAGAGGCCTGCTACTTGTAGTAGGCGGTTGAAAAACTCTGAAACCAGGGTTTATCGGGTCGTTGAACGACTCAGTGTCCCACACGAAAAAGAAAGAATAACTTCGTCAGTTTTGGAACTATCGACATCAAATTTGGTGTGAAGTTAGATCGTGTTGACCCAAAAATGATGAAAAATAATTATATTTAATGTTTTTTCCCATACAAGTGAAGGAGGGGCAAAAAATGTTTTTTTTTCTATAATATTGAGTAGAGTATCGTTGAATAGGTCTTATAAAACTAAGGGGAGGTTTCCTTGAAACAAAGTCACTAGAATATTTCTGTCTCGAGATTGTGCCTTTAAAAGGGGCGTTTTTAACCCATAATTTGTTCCAGTTGTAACTCCTAAAGAATAAAAGCAAAAAAAAAATATGGTATATAGTTCTCAATTTGAAGTTACCGTGAAAACTATAACGGTTAGTGTACCTCTAAAGCTTTAAGATTTTTTTTTTCTCATTAGCAACAAAATTAACTTTGTAACGCTGAAGAACCTGATAATTAAACGATGACTACGAAACCCTATGTGTGGGCGAGTCCGACACGCTCTTGGCCGGTTTTCAGGGTTCCGTACCTCAAAAGGTAAAAAACGGAACCCTTATAGGATCACTTTGTTGTCCGTCCGTCCGTCATTCTGTCAAAACCCTTTATCTCAAGAACGCGTAAAGATATCGAGTTGAAATTACAACCGTATACTCAAGTCTATGAAAGCTAGTGTTGTTCAAGTTAAAAAAAAGATATAACCGTTTATGCAGTAAAAACGCGTGTTTTTTACCCTCTCAAGGGAATCAAAATTCAGAGAGTACTTCCCGTAGACCTAGGATAATGAAATTTGGCAAGTAGCCTCGTTTTGAAATACGAATTAAGGAAAATCTCTTAAAATTTTCATTTTCATAATTTTATGGTTTTATGGGGGCAGAAAAAAAATTAAGAAATGTGGCTAGTTGTGTAAGTGGAGTATCATATGAAATCTAGACACACGGCAGTGTGTCCGCCAAGTTCGAGCAAAAAAAGCGACACACCGGCCGTGGGTTATATTACACGAACCATTTCGGGCCAAGTTCGACCCACCTATAACTCAAAATCTATTTTATCTACGCATATGAAATTTCTAGTATCTGTCGAGATCTACTTACTTATCTAAAATACAAAATTTCATTAATGTACCTGTTGTAGGTCTTGAGATATTGACGTCAGAAAATCGCTATTTTTACTATACACTCACTGACTGACTCACTCATCAAAAACCTAGACCACTTCCAATGGTCGTATTGACTTGAAATTTGGCATGGAGGTAGGTCTTTAGGTCAAAGTAAAGGAAAAAATCTGAAAATGGCCGAGTGTGAGTCGGTTTTAAAAATAATGAAGGTGTAAATTCATACCCCTAAGGAACTAAAACAAAAAATTTATCTATATCTTCCAATCGTCGTACCGACCTAAAATTCGTTACGAAGGTTTGTATTTAGTCAAAGTAAAGTATAAATGAGATATTTCCTTATCTAACTTAATCATAAGAAAAAAAGAAAATAAACCTTACAAAAATAAATGAAATCCCACCCAAAACATAAATGTGAAAGGCTGCCAAGTTCGATAATATTGAAATGCTTCGCCTATAAAAGAAGTGAGATCTAAATAAGTACCAAGTTCCATACACAGACCTCAGTTAAAAATAGTTACAGGAATGCACACTTGATTTTCCGCAGTTTGGAAAGTAGATTCTTATTTCCAAACTGTGAAAAATCAAGTGTGCATTCCTGTAACTATTTTTAACTGAGGTCTGTGTATGGAACTTGGTACTTATTTAGATCTCACTTCTTTTATAGGCGAAGCATTTCAATATTATCGAACTTGGCAGCCTTTCACATTTATGTTTTGGGTGGGATATAGGTTTACCAACCAGAATAACCTACAAATCTTAGTACGGAACCCTCGGTGGGTGAGTCCCTCGCACTTGCCGGTTTTCTTTTTTATCTGCGCTACTATCTGTGCGGGTGCGCAACTATCCCTTTTTTAAGAGGTTAAAAGAAACTGGATTTACAACAAAACTATAAATATGAAATTCATATACTTAAGATATAATGAAAGATCAAAGACCATACCTCTAATCTGTAAAGTTCATTTTGTAAATAAAATCTTAATTTTGTGATTTATAGAGCATTTCAAAAAGGTGTGCACTATCCTAAGGGTTTGTTGGGTGGGTCGTTAGTGCCTGTTGGGTTTTAAATGGATTTGTTGGGTGGGACGACAGTTTTCGTTGGGTTGTAAAAGAATCTAGACACACGGCAGTGTGTCCGCCAAGTTCGAGCAAAAAAAGCGACACACCGGCCGTGGGTTATATTACACGAACCATTTCGGACCAAGTTCGACCCACCTATAACTCAAAATCTATTTTATCTACGCATATGAAATTTCTAGTATCTGTCGAGATCTACTTACTTATCTAAAATACATAATTTTATTAATGTACTTTTTGTAGGTCTTGAGATATTGACGTCAGAAAATCGCTATTTTTACTATACACTCACTGACTCACTCACTCACTCACTCACTCATCAAAAACCTAGACCACTTCCAATGGTCGTATTGACTTGAAATTTGGCATGGAGGTAGGTCTTTAGGTCAAGGTAAAGGAAAAAATCTGAAAATGGCCAAGTGTGAGTCGGTTTTAAAAATAATGAAGGTGTAAATTCATACCCCTAAGGAACTAAAACAAAAAAAATATCTATATCTTCCAATCGTCGTACCGACCTAAAATTCGTTACGAAGGTTTGTATTTAGTCAAAGTAAAGTATAAATAAGATATTTCCTTACCTAACTTAATCATAAGAAAAAAAGAAAATAAACCTTACAAAAATAAATGAAATCCCACCCAAAACATAAATGTGAAAGGCTGCCAAGTTCGATAATATTGGAATGCTTCGCCTATAAAAGAAGTGAGATCTAAATAAGTACCAAGTTCCATACACAGACCTCAGTTAAAAATAGTTACAGGAATGCACACTTGATTTTTCGCAGTTTGGAAATAAGAATCTACTTTCCAAACTGCGGAAAATCAAGTGTACATTCCTGTAACTATTTTTAACTGAGGTCTGTGTATGGAACTTGGTACTTATTTAGATCTCACTTCTTTTAAAGGCGAAGCATTCCAATATTATCGAACTTGGCAGCCTTTCACATTTATGTTTTGGGTGGGATTTATTTACACTCGTTTAGTAATGTTGGTTTTATAGAATCAAATGCTGATTGCTGGTTCGCAATGAACTGCTTTATAAAAATGTAGCCTTTAAAAAAATCTGCTGCGCCTCGTGTGATAAACAGTCACTCACATCCTAAAGCCTCTCATTATTAGGCAGTTGCATAAACTCCTTTAGGAAGCGATGCGCCTCGTGTGATAATAGTTGTACACGAGCATTCTAAAGCCTAATTGTATGCAGTTGCATACACTATTTTATCTACACTCTACAAGAAAAACTATGAAAAATAATTCAAACCTCCGCACTGCACAATGGCGATTGCAAACCTATCTACTGAACCACCAACTGAACGACTTTTGTACATAAGTAACTTTTTAACTAAACGTTAAAATGGAGGCTCATAAAAACTGAACAACTTTTAAAATTAAAAAGCATTTATCAGTGAATTTCAATTCGAAAAATTATTTGAAGCAAAGATTTAATAATAAATAAGTCCTCATAATTTCAAGTGTCGCCCCGCCCGGGTGACACTTGTTTTTTTTTTTCATTTGACTTACTGTTGGCCAGTGTCAAATTGGAACAGATTACAATTTGGTACGTGGTTCAATTCGTTTAATTTTTTTTCAAATACTAGAAATCGAGTTACTTTATGTAGCTGCCAGTAGTATGAAAGTATTTTTAAAGGCTGTATATTCGTAATGCAGTTCATTACGTTCGTACTTTCGATTCTGTACTACGAAATGAGTGTAGATAATAGTAGTTTATGCAATTGCCTTATAATAAGAGGCTTTAGGATGTGAGTGTCTGTTTATCACACGAGGCGCAGCCGAGTGTGATAATAGTTTGACACGAGCATTCTAAAGCCTAATTATATTGCAATTGCATACACTATTTTATCTACACTTTACAAGAAAAACTATGAAAAATAATTCATACCTCCGCACTTCACTATGGCGATTGCAAGCATATCTACTGAACCAACAACTGAACGACTTTTATACATAAGTAATTTTTTAACTAAACGTTAAAATGGAAGCTCATAAAAACGGAACAACTTTTAAAATTAAAAAGCATTAATCGGTAAATTTTAATTCGGAAAATGATTTGAAGCAAAGATTTAATAATAAATAAGTCCTCATAATTTCAAGTGTCGTCCCATTCTTTGATTGTGTCGTGACATTTGTTTTTTTTTTTATTATCTTACTGCTAAATGTCGATATCATAAAGTCAGAAAAAAGTACTTTATGACATCGACATTTTACTTTATGATATCGACATTTTTTTTAAAAGGCTGAATGGCTGTAAAGCAGTTGCTTATACATTTGCATTCGAATTTGTAATAGGAACATTATGTATGAAGTGTAGATAAACTCTATTATTGGGTGGGAGGTTAGTGTTTCTTGGGTTGTAAGGATTTGTTGGGTGGGAGTTTAGTGTTTCTTGAGTCGTACGGGTTTGTTGGGTGGGTCGTGGGTATGTTGGGTGAATTGTTAAGTGTTTGTTGGGTTGCAAGGGTTTCTAGGTTGGGTCGTTAGTATTTGTTGGGTTGGAAAGATTTGTTAGGCGGGTCGTTAGTGTTTGTTGCGTCGTAAGGGTTTGTAGGTCAGGTCGCTGGTGTTTGTTGGCTTGTAAGGCTGTGTTGGATGGGTCGTTACTGTTTGTTGGGTGGGTCGTTACTGTTGGTTGGGTTGTAAGGGTGTTTTGGATAAATCATTAGTGCTTGTTGGGATGAGTTGTAATTTTTTCTTTATGCTTTCCAACACTATATTGACAAGTGGCTCACTTCGTAAACTATCTCAGTAACCCAAAATAGGTCTTGCATAGTCAAAGGAACCTATAATAGGGATTTGTAGTAATTAGATATGAATTGAACCTTGTTTTAGTTTCATAAAGATCATTGGAGTTTTGAATAAGTTTTCTTTTACTATATAATTCGAAAACTATGAGTGTTACAAACTTCGTTATAGTTTGATAGTAACTACCCACTACCAGTCGCGGACTAATCCTAAGGCAAACTAGGCAATTGCCTAGGGCATCAAGCCTTGGGGAGCACCAGATTGCATATCAGTCAGATTTTGAGTCGCGGCTTGTGGCTTAGGCTGCTGACCATTTTGTAGCGTAAAAAGTCGAGCTCGCTCCGCTCGCGATGCAAGTGCGTGTCTGTCTGATTTACAGTCGCGGTTTGTGTTTAGGCTAATCGCTAATTTGTAGCATGAAAAGTCAAGCTCGCTTCGCTCGTGATAGGTACATGGGCGTTTCTGCCTGAGTTACGGTCGCGGCTTGTGTTTAGGCTGCTCGACTGTTCATAACTTGAAGTCGACCTCGCTTTGCTCGATTATTAATAATAATCAAGTAGTACTAATATCGCTCAAGTGGGCGAGGGTGGCATTTTCAAGTATTACTCCGCCTTAAAAAATAAGGGTTTATATTAGACTACGAAACTCTAAAAATTGAAGATTCGGGGCTGGTCTTTGACATGGTTGATTGCGTCATGACTGCCGTCTAAGTAATCAAAGACAGCACGCGGTCGACGGCTTAACGTGCCCTTTGAAGCACGAAACATCTTTCTTTACGGACAATCGTCCAAGTCAGAATGGAAAAAAATCACAAAGTTAGAAATATCAACTCCACATGAAAAATACCTAGTTAACGTAAAAAAACATGTTCCGTTCCAATACGATTTTACTTTTTCGTTCATTCTACGTAAATGGTCGGCACCAAGGCGTGGATTGCCTAGGGCATCAAGTGGTCTTAATCCGCCCCTGCCCACTACAAATAGTGAGGTATGTACAAATTTTAACGATTTCTTTTGAGTGTCACAGGCTCACAGCTGGATCAAATTAAGGCTACATCCGTTTTTTTACCTAACTTGTATAATAGGGTCATCATTTTTTATACTTATGGGTTGAATTTAATTAGGTACAAATATTTTCAGGGCATGTTCACTCACTAAACTGAACAACATTTATTAGAAACTTCCTTTGAAATATGATATAAAAAAAATACTTCCCATACAAACATGTTGTAAAAGTGTGTCACTTAGTCTTGGGAGATCCAAACGTTTTTATATTTCGAAGAAAAGTTTCTAATAAAAGTTGTTCAGTTTTATGAGTAGAACACACGTTTAAAATATTTGTACGTCATTAAATATAACCTTATATATTTTAATCTTTGTCTCATCACATTGTGAAAATGTTCAGTAAAATTTTGCGGAATTGGTAAAAATAAATCCTCAATACAACAATTAATAATCACATGGTTGACAATTCTAATAATCTAAGAATTATCGGAAAATCAGAAGAAGATAATCAGATACTTCCAAATGTTGTGGGGTTGTGTAGTGCTAGGTCTTCTACAGAACATTCAGTAACTTCCTTTTGATTAACAATTAATTATTAGAGTGGAGGGGTTAATTAAGTGACACTTTTTTGGGTTTCGTAGTCTACTATAGTCCGACAAGTTCGTGCGCGACCTTCCCTAGGGGTGACAGACGTTGGGGAGGGAGATGTCAGCGGGTAGCGGGAGGTGTAGCGGGGAAGGGTGACGCGCGCATCTGCGCCGCACGTCATATTAACATGACGTGCTTCCTCGCCCCCCCACCGTCTGTACCCCGCAGGAGGGTCGCGCACGAAGTTGTCGGACTATACAAACTCTTATCATTTCGTCAAGTCTGTCTGTTTGTCTGTATGCCGCGCCCTCATATGTTCGTCAGTTTTTGAGCTATCGACATGAAATTTGGTGAGAAGATAGATTGTGTTAATGTGGATCGTTTTCCATACAAAAGTTAAATGGAGTTACGTCTTTAAATGAGACAAAAATATGATTAAAAAACTTGATGGGAAGTCCTGTGCTTCTATAAAATTTTCGCGAAATAAAACAAATCATTTTTTTACCATCAGATTTCTCTGTATAAACCGTTTCGCGTCTTTATGAACGGGAGCTACTGCTGCAATAAACACGGTTAATTTTTTTGTGGAGAAAATACTTAATATTTTTTTAACATAAGCAGTTTTGCCTTCATCATTTCACATATTTTTTTTTTGATAGAATTGTTGGTTAGCTTATGTATGACGTAACGATGCGCCTTAACCCAAATTAGAAATGTTGTGAAAAAATTGTATCAAATGTTTTTTTGGACCCTCTCCTATACAAGTGAAAGGGGGGCAAACATTTTTTTATTCTCCTATAATATTGAATAGGGTATCGTTGAATAGGTATTTTAAAATATCTGTGTCAAAATATTTGCTATTAAAGGGACATTTTTGAGCTATTTTTTTATTCTCCTATAATATTGAATAGGGTATCGTTGAATAGGTATTTTAACCCGGCGCCGATGACGTGAAAAAAGTTACGCTGACGATGACATCGGGTAAATTCTACCCAAATTTTATTTTGCAACAAATTCAGTTGTTTATTTGTAATTCACATTATATTTTTACTAAAAATGAAAGAAAAGACCTTTATACACGTAATTTAATAAAAGATGATATTGATTTAGGACAAAAAACATTTTTTTTATCAAATTTTCATAAATACTAGAAAAACCATTTTGAAAATCGTGACGTTTCGTAGAAAATCATTTTTGGGAGGATATTTAGCTTTATTTTCGAAAATAATCGTCTTCTCTTCTAAAAAAAGGTGATTTTGGTGACTTAAAGCCATTTGTAACCTAAACTAAAAAAATAAATAAAATTATCTACAAAAGTTACCAAAAACACGAACAAAAAATATGTCATGAACACATTACATCGACAATGACGCCGGGTAGAACTTGCCCGTTTTGGATTTAAACACTTGTATCTCTTGACACAATGGGCTAAATAGAGAGTTGTTGTATCTCCAGCTATACTGACAGACGAGTAAGATGGACGCCAGGAAAAAAAGATATTCCCTTTTAAAACCGCCTCGGGTAAATATTACCCGGCGTCAACGTCGCCGGGTTATAATATCTGTGTCAAAATATTTGCTATTAAAGGGACAGCCATAACTCCTAAAGTATTAAAATAAAGAAAAGTTTTTAATTTGCTGAATGATGATGGATAATAAATTATTTGATGTTAATTTTTAATTTGCAGTTGGTAACCATACAGCTGCAAGCAAACTAGTAACAAAATTAACTTTGTAATGCTGAAAAACCTGATATTTAAATGTTGACTATGAAACCCTGTGTGTAGGCGTGTCTGACACGCTCTTGGCCTAAAAAAAGTAAAAAGTAAACTAAAAAGTTTCTTGATTTTAACTTTTAAAAGCTGCATTTTAGTATCAATATGTCAAGAAATTAAAGTGTATTAAATTTCTTACATTACATTACCACACAAAGTTTGCAATATATTGCAACAAAGATGAACTTTAATACAAACTGTTATCCCAATTTTTACTCCTTAACACATTCCGTTTTCCATATAAAAACAATTAAAATATTTTTTTCTTAACATTTCTAAATTTGGGTCAACACGATCTATCTTCACACCAAATTTGATGTTAATAGCTCCAAAACAGATGAAGTTATGAGGGTGCGGCATACAGACAGACAGACAGACTTGACAAAATGATAAGGGTTTCTAGTGGACTATGAAACCCTAAAAAGTGACACTTAACCACTCCATCCCCAGCATTGCATGTAAGTGAGAGGAATTTGGCATATAAATCTACAGCCAGCCTCTTCTTTTTACAGTCCCATTCTTTCCAATTCTGTCCCACATGCACCTAACCTCTGGCTAAAATTCATAAATTATTGACTACAAATCTTCTGATATAGTATGTAATGGATAGATGGAATTAGTAGGTACTATAGCCAGCACATCAACCTACCCATTTACGGGAGCAACTTGTACTGGTCTTTCATACAAATACTAAGAAAATCTATATGATCCCACAGGTAGCTTGATGTGGTAGCCACCACAGTACCCGAAACCTAATAGTGATGTCTCCTTAGCTGTCTAATTAGATAAATAAAATTACGGATTCGATTACATACACAATTTGTTTATAAAGATAAATTGTTATTAGGTTTACAAAATATTGTAATGCTAAAATCATAGGAACCTAACAAGTTAGGCTGTGATGTTAGAAATAGTTACATAAACAGCATAATCATATTTTAGACGCGTTTTCGACAGCAAAATTACAGATTTTGTACGAAACATTATGCATTTCGACAAAAAACTCATCGCCGTGGTACAAATCTATAGCTATAGATATACCTATGCACGTAGCAGAAAATATGGAGGATGCATAGCCGAGTTATCGAAAAACTGGCCTCGGAACAAAAAGGTACACTGATTACATACTGAAATACAATAAAAAGAATTTTGGTAGCACAGGGCGACTGTTATTGGAGATATTATGGGACAAAATCGTAAAAATGCTCTTCGTCCACCACACAATCGCACCGCCCTACGCTGATTTTCATGTACCTATATTAGCACTTACCGCGCTCGTGAATGACATAATCCAAGGAAAAAATGTTACACTGTGAGTAGAGATCAAAATTGTAAGATAATTTTAACGAAATATTAGAGAATTGAGTTATAATTCTCAATTTTTCTCACAAAACAATAACACTACGCGCAATCACTGTCGTACTACCGTAGTGAAGTTGCTCACAACAGGCTCAAGATAGCCAACATGGCAAGCAAAATAAATCAATTAATTCGAAACAACTTCATGTCGTTGTCGGCGCCGCCGGAATATTAAGGCCGAAACACACCATGAGATGGAAAACGCACAGACGCATCGTTACACATCCGTTCTTCGTTAGCCTTTACACCTTAATTTACCCACGCTGCGAATGTAAGTACTTACATTTTGTCAGAGCCGCACGCGTACGCGCCATACGTGCCGCATCGGCTGAATAGATTGTGTCCTGTGATTGTGTCTGTCGTGTCTGTCCGTGTCTGTCGAAGTCACTATGTCAAAATCTGCCTTCTACATAATAGCTGGGCCGTTTACAAACGAAAAGCCGTTTGTATATTTCCATCTGTCGTAGGGGAGACTGGGGACACTTGATCCCCCACTTTGATTTTGTGATCTCATGTGTACATTTCTTAACATATGTAACCCGTGTTTACACTTAACGATGCATAATTTATCCAACTACCATGTGTGTATGTGTAGTTAGGATTATACCATAGTCGTAAAAGTTATTTAAAGAAAACTGGTAAAACAGGTTTGCACCATGTGTCCCGTATATAAGGGAGAAATGATCCACCTAGTTGGATGACTTGATCCGCCCCGGATCAAGTCTCCCATAGTATGGGAGACATGGTTTTGTTTATTAAATAGGTGAGGATCATGTGTTCCATAGTCAGGGACATGTGGGACATTACGTAAAAGTAAATGACTATTTTATCAAGTTTAGTTTTGTTTTAGAGCTGCCAAATGTAGTCTAAAAATTTACAAGTACACTTAATGTAATGAATAACCGTTTATAATCGATAATATAACGAAAAAAATTTGAACTTTTATAGCAGTCTTGGATCATGTCTCCCATAGGAAAAATACATTAGTGACAAAATGCTATCAAATTAAAATATTATTTAAAAATGGTCCATACAGCCTGAATATACACGAAATTTAATCAATCAGTCCTGATTACAATTTTCTTACTAAATGTTTCCCATAAGGGACACTTGATCCTAGGATCAAGTCTCCTTTAAAAAAATGTACCAAGTCTCCCTTGTTGTATGTGGCCAGGAATAGTAACAAAAGATTTTTTTTACTTTATATAAACGTTATTCTTTAATAAAAACTCACTGTTAATGAAATATCTCTATTAATAAAACTGTTTCTCTGGCTAATTTTCACTTTTTTGTAATAAATAAAAGCCTGCAAATACTCGCCAAAATGATCTTGCGCCGCTAATGAATATATAAAGACCTGTCATTTTGAAACATGAAATAGTTGACACATATGACTGCGAAAAAAAGTTTGCCCGTACAGTAGACAAAAAGTTTTGCTAGCATTAATACACATAGCTCTGGTAGATTTTCTGGAAATTAAAAGTACCATGTCTCCCACAGGGATCAAGTGTCCCCAGTTTCCCCTATGTAAAATATCGTCGTTATATTTACCGTCAAAAAAGTTTATTCTGCTGTATGTCATAACGCTAGGCAATACAGGGTGTTAGGAAAAGTAGTACGTTCCTTTTAACCACGGGTACTGTAGGTATGACATAGTGTCTTGACCATGTTTAAAAGAATATATAAAATATTTTAAATAACACATAATTTACAAAATCTTTTTATTGAAATGTTCAACCCTAGGTCTGAGCGCGACATAGTATGTCCTCACAGTCACGTACTTAAATTATTTCTATCACTTTTGTGTCATTTTATCACTATTATGTCATTTATATTCAGGGTGGACCATGGAGTGACGTCTATAAAAATAAATTAGATTCCTCACATCTTGCGGTATACGAAAATACCCCATGTATGTTCCGCGATTATTTTTAGTTTCCGAGTTATTCAACTTTTAAAGTTGTGTGGAAAAATCTCGACTGGCAGTAATTTTTCCTTTTCTTTTTTATTTCCGTTTAAGGGCTTCTCGCGCGGTTGATTTCCTAGCACAACCTTTATGATTTGTACTTTTTAGCGTACAAAAAAAGAAAAAAATGTTTGCCATTCGAGTTTCTCCCATACAACTTTAAAAGTTGCATAACTCGGAAACTAAAAATAATCGCGGAACATTTATGGGGTATTTTCGAATACCCCAAGATGTGAGGGATCTGATTTCTTTTTATTGACGTCACTCCATTGTCCATCCTGTATATGTTTTTTAAATGTATTTAATGTCAATTTTGTTCATTTTATACAGGTTTTTTGGCTGTAATAATTGTTTTATTATTATTATTACATACAGCTGTGGTAACACCGTTGTAGACCGTACTGCACGCGGTGAAGGAACGGTGCCAAGTTATCCGATCGGTAGTTGACTGGACAGACACTGTACAGCGGCTATGGTACAGCGTGCTGTGTGGTAGCATTGTGGTAGGGTTGAATAATTTATTTTCAAAGATTTTAAAAAATATTTTAAGTCCTCGAATATTTTTAAAAATGGTCGTTTTTTGGAGAAACTAAACCGCAAGATGGCGTTGTACGCTGCCATAGACTAATATGGAATAAGTGTCCAAATTTGACAGCTAATCCCTTTAAGTCTATGGAGGCGTACAACGCCATCTCACGGATTAGTTTCTCCAAAAAACGCCCATTATTTCGGCACCCTTGACATAGGTACCTTATTATACCTATTTATTATAACACCTTGTATAAACGAACTAGTTCCGCAATTTCGCCACCGTGGAGTGGTAATGTTGAAACAATAAATATGGGTCTCTATTTTTTGTTAATTTTTCATTTGGTATAATTATGTGTAAAGGTACCCGGATGAAAGTGATGGCATCAGTTTACAATTGATAAATTATGGGAAAAAGAACTTGGTCTGCCACTTGGGACAGTTTTTTGCTGATAATACCGGGAGTAATAGAAAGGGTAACAAGCCGATAGGAGGTCAAGGTACTCATGAAACTGAACAACTTTCCACAGTCGAAATATGAAAAAAAATTGACCTCCCATACAAAATCTCCGATCAGCTGATTGATTTACTATGGGAGGTCCAAATTATTTTTTCGTATTTGGACCCATGTTCCACGGGGAAAGTTGTTCAGTTTCATGAGTACCTTGACCTCCTTTCGGCTTTTTATACCCATTCTGTTACTCCCGGTATAAGGTCCTATTAAATTTACTGCGAATATTTTAGGGGCAGTACAAATCAAATTTAAGCATGATATTACAAAATTTTTAAAACATTTTACACGCTAGTTTTCGAGAAATATGCATTAAACTAAAAAAAATGAACAAAGTGCTCCTTGTCTGTCCTAGAAACACACCACCAAACACTATTACGCGCAAAAATAAAAATAAGTGCTGTGATTGGTCGGTTGTTGGTGTGCGTGTCGTGTAAGTGAATCATGTTTACCGTGCGGAAGGTCAGTCAAAGAATGTTTACGTAATTAATTAAAAAGTTTGTTTTAAAATAAAAAAACAAATCAAGCGCGTTTTTTTTAAAAAAAGTTCGTATGTTTTTCTTATGCAAATTTACGTTACGCATGTCCTTAAAATATTTGCAGTGAATTTAATAGGACCTTATATTTTAACTGTTTAGGAATAAAATAATATGATGAAAAGTACAAAGTAGATTTCTTTCTACTACACACGTATCAATAAGCCACTCCCTTACAAAGTCGTCTTTAAGTGCGAATGACTTTACTAATTATTTGGTTTCGTAGTATTATTTAATTTTGTACTTTACTTGTAGGTATATAATTGAATTGGTTCTTATTATTACTTCTAGAAGTCACTTTTAAGATTATTGATATTTGTAAAGTACATGATATTTGTATAATATTTCTTTGGATTCTCTCCCTACCGAACCAAATTTACTGTTTTGAGATTACAGCGCCATGATAGCGAAATTCAGTACCATTACATACGATACCTAGAAATATACAAACGGCTTTTCGTTTGTAAACAGACGAGCTATTATGTAGAAGGCAGATTTTGACATAGTGGCTTAGACGTCCTCCGCTACGTCCACAGAGTAACTTATGTAGCGTCAGGCAGAAATACGCGCATACCGGTCCGCGTGCGAAGTTCACTTTACTCAAAGCGGTACAGATGACGTGAGTGAACCTCCTGCCAGTACCAGTTTTCGTTTTGCGGGTACGCGCGTACAATACGAGCCACGCAGCTGAGGCACAACTCCAACCAACCAACACAACTCGACTGACCTCGCTGCAACCTCGCTGCGCTGCGACTGCTGTTTTGCAGCCAGACTAGCAAGCCAGACACTTTTGACAGCTCACAACCCACAACTACAAACCCCACAAACTGCCACAAACTGCCTGCCTGCTGGACCAGCAATGATGGCAATCGTGATAGCAATTTTATTTGGCTAAGTCCACAGGCTGTCTGCTAGCTAGGAATTATCTCTTCCTCACTGATCCATCAGGCTGCAAGCAAACCCAACGAAGACGTACCTATGGGCAGAGTTCGCAGAAGTAAAAAAACTCTTCTAGATTCTGCCTAAGAATGTTGGGTTGCCTGGACCTCTTCTTGATTGTGATTGTTGCGACAACGCTCGGGAATAAAAGAGTTTACACAACGGCATAGGTATGTATCTTTTGCTTACTCTGCATTTTGATTCAGCGAATATTGGCATTCATTATTTTCTCTAACAGAGCACCATTAGAAGACTGCACAGCGACGGTGTGACTCTAATCCCATGGCAGCAAGGGCGATGCCTAGTTTGGGACGTCACGTGTGTAGACACGTTGGCCCCCTCTCACGTACAGGCGGCTAGCACTCGAGCGGGCAGCGCGGTGGCAAATGCCGAGGCTCAAAAAGTTCGTAAATACGAACAAATATCGGACACATACATTTTCTCGCCTATTGGGTTTGAGACCTTGGGTATCTGGGGCCCTGAGGCCAAGAAAGTTATTTCCGAGCTCTCAGTGCGTCTCTACAAGACATCCGGAGACCGCAGAGCTGGCAGCTTCCTTGCCCAGCGTATTAGCCTGGCTATACAAAGGGGAAATGCTGCCAGCATGCTGGGTACGATGACTGGTGGGGACGTATTGGGGGGCTTATTTTAGTTCTTAGTTTATTTTTAGTTAAGTTTTTGTAAATAATGTAAATATTTCAGCGACGGTGTGACTCTAATCCCATGGCAGCAAGGGCGATGCCTAGTTTGGGACGTCACGTGTGTAGACACGTTGGCCCCCTCTCACGTACAGGCGGCTAGCACTCGAGCGGGCAGCGCGGTGGCAAATGCCGAGGCTCAAAAATTGCCCAGCGTATTAGCCTGGCTATACAAAGGGGAAATGCTGCCAGCATGCTGGGTACGATGACTGGTGGGGACGTATTGGGGGGCTTATTTTAGTTCTTAGTTTATTTTTAGTTAAGTTTTTGTAAATAATGTAAATATTTTAAATGTTTGTAAATATTAATAAACACCCTATTAGGCACTGTTATGGCTGATATATAGGGTTTTTATTAGTGGCGGATCCGTTAAGGGTGTGTTCTGTCAATGAAACTGAACAACTTTCCCCAAGGAACATAGGTCGAAATATGAAAAAAAAATTTGGCCCTCCCATACAAATTCACACGGCCGGCCAACACACTTAGTATGGGAAGACCAAATTTTTTTTCGTATTTCGACCTATGTTCCTTGGGGAAAGTTGTTCAGTTTCATTGACAGAACACACCCTTAACGGATCCGCCACTAATAAAAATACACCCTATATACTTGTTATATTGTTTACTAGCAGTCCGTTAGCAGTTTCACCTGCTACAATCCCAGCATGTGTTATACATATAAACCTTCCTCTTGAATCACACTATCTATTACAAAAAACCGCATCAAAATCAATTTTGTGGCTTACAAATTGTTTACCCCTTTTTAACCCCTTTAGTGGTCATAAATCGAAAAACATGCCAAAACACCCCTGGAACACATTTATATTTTTTTAGATCACTCGATGTCACTGAAACGTTTCTGTCTTGAGATATTTGTTCTTATAAGGGGTGTTCTTAACCCATAATTGTTCCAGCTGTAACTTCTAAAGTTAAATTCAAACGTTAAATTTTTTAAAAAGATCTGTAATACAGTTTACAATCTGAAATTACTATGAAAACTTTAAAGGATACTGTACCACTAAAGATATCAGAAAAAGAAAAGTTTTTCTATTTGCTGTTGGTAACCATACAGCTGTAAACAAACCAGCTACAAAATTAACTTTGTAACGCTGAAACATGAAACCCTATTTGTGAGTGTGTCTGACATGCTCTTGGCCATTTTTTTAGGTAAAATTGTCTACATTCCAAAGAGTTTCATATAAAAAGTTTTGTGGGTCAACCATTCAAGGGCCAAATTTCAAAAAATTAAAAACATTTATATCATAGCTTGCGCAGTATAAGAATTATACTGAATTTCTATTATAGTTTATCGAAGGAATAAACAGTTACATAGAATATTTCATTCCATGTTTTACCCTGTTCTTCAGGGATGCTTTTTTATAAAAGTGATTTCTTCAAGCTCTTTTGCACTAGTTTGACAACCTATTTGATTTTAGGTGTGATGAGGTTTAGAAACCAAATGAAGACGACATTTGCGATGTCGATCCTGTTAAGTGGTGCCTTACTAGTACTATTCTGGTGCAAGGATGTGGAGTTAAGGTAGGTACAAATCCTCGCTGGATTGGTAAGCAAAAGGGAGGGCCAGGAAATAGCATTCAGCTGGTTGTTTTCCTGCTAATGTAACATTGCATAATTAGAGTAATTAATCCATGCTATGGTCATTGTTACATTGTGAAAATCAGAAATGACAACATGTGTGTTTTAAAATTACAGCAAAACCTTATCAAGAGCAACTAAAATAACAGTTCACAACAAGATTTGTCACATAAACCGTAATGATGAGAGGGCACATGTTGAGAATGAAACGGACCTGAAGATGATATACTATGTCACACCGACTTACCCAAGACCTGAACAGATACCTGATCTGACCAGACTGTCCCATACACTGATGCATGTGCCCAGGATCCACTGGATCGTTGCTGAGGATCATCCGGAATGCTCTGATAGGGTGCTTAGCATTTTAAAGTAAGTAACATGAGTATTGAGTATACTCTTATTAACCACTACTACCTACCTACGACTTAAAAAGTTATTTGTAAACTTTTTTGAGATTTGTGCATCTTAAGCTACATTTTTGGAAGATTTTGAGTCATATTTCTCTCGCAGTTTCAAAATTATCTAAAATCATTATACTAATTAATTCCCTTCTTATGCATCGTTGGATGGTAATTTGTTTAAAACAACATTGAAAGCATTTTTAATTAATATATTACAAATTAAACGAATTATTAAGAAATAAGTTTTAAATAAGATATATCTCATTTAAATAAGAAATAATATGTAACACTTACATAAAATTATTTAACTATGATTAGTAATATTTTTAACACATACATAAATGTATTTAACTATGTTTAATAATATTTTTTAACTATTTGATTATTGTACACCTAAATAGGTAAACTGTTGAAACTATTTGTATATGTAGAATCCTTGTACCAACACAGTTAAGAATAAATATTTTCTGATTCTGATTCTGAAGGGATAAGTAATGCAAACCAGAGGTTAAGGCTGTGCCTGCTGCTTAATGTAAAATACCTTTGTTTATTTCACAGAAAGTCTGGTCTCCCATTCACATACATATCAAGCCCTAAGCCGTATCACTACACCAGCTCGAGGTTTCCGCGCGGCGTAGCGAACCGTCGCGCCGCGCTGGCTTGGATCCACGAAAATGCGTCCACAGGCGTTCTGTACTTTGGGGATGATGATAACACAGTCGACCTCGAGTTGTTTGATGAGCTGAGGCGCACTAAGAAGGTGTCCATGTTCCCTGTGGGCCTCATCGGACACTATGGAGTGTCTGCGCCTATTGTCAGTGATGGGAAGGTTAGTACATCATCATCACATTAGCCTATAACAGTCCACTGCTGGACATAGGCCTCGCCCAGGGTACGCCACAAGGCACGATCTCCCGTTTTCGTCATCCAGTCACTACCAGCCGCTTTCTTTTAGTCATCGGTCCATCTGGACGTACAACTCGACGCTTGCCGGAATGTTAGTAACTCGTAACAATATTTCACTCTAGTTTAGTTTAAGCGGGTGGCTGTACCACGTCGCATAGCATGCTCTATCGATGTGTTCGGTGAGTTAGGAGCGCGAAAGACCTTGACCTTATTTCCTGTAACCCATATAGCACTATAGACAGGGGCGGCAGGGGCGGATGATGACTCCCTGATGCCCTAAGCAATACACGCCTGAGGGGCTCCCCCTTCGTATATAAAGCTGAATTCAAGTAACGCGAGCGAAGCGAATTTCACATTTCACTCTTGAAGAAGCTAAAAAACTATCCGCGTGCTTAGTAAGGACACATGTTGCGAGCAAAGCGAGCACCTTACAAATGAGGGCCCTAAACATTCTAGAATTTTTAGTTACACAGCTAAGTAACGCATTGCTATAAATGGGGCATCAATAGGAAGCGGTGCCCTGTTGTCCCCTAAGACGTGATACCCTGAGCAATTCCTTAGTCTACTTTAGGGATAATCCACTACTCAGTAAAGCAAACTACGCTAATTGCTTAAAGCATTACGTCTTAGGGGGCACCAGAAAAAGCACCTCGCGACTTTTTGGTGCCCTAATTTGTATCAATTGGTGCCCCCATTTGTATTCGTCAGTAACAAGCAGCTTTACTTTTGTGTCTGTTGCTCGTTCTCCTCTCTTTTCTTGCGAAGCATTAGTATAGCTGTGGCGTATGTTGACGCTCTGCCTACCCCGCAAGGGATAAAGGCGTGATGTATGTATGGATGTAAGTGGCCAACTTTGCTAAAAAAAATCGTTGTAAAATAGCGATATATAAGTATTGTAACCTAGCGGTGCTCTCTCTACATTTTAAAAATCTGTTTTCTATTTCAGGTTCAGGCGTTTTTTGACTCCTGGCCAGGCGACAGAATGTTTCCCATAGACATGGCTGGTTTTGCAGTCAACTTAGAGTTCCTCAAGCCAAGTGCCTTGATGCCCTACGAGGAGGGCCAGGAAGAGAACAAATTCCTACTCAGTTTAGGCTTGAAAGTCGACGACATAGAGCCGCTCGCAGATAACTGCTCAAAGGTACTCGTTTGGCACACTAGAACAGAAAAGAATAAGGTCCAAACAATTAAAATTGATTTAAAGAAACTACAAAATCAACCAAAACTGAAAGATTTTGTTGATTTACTCGAGGAGGTATCTAGTCAGAACATGGTCAATCTCAATCCTACCGCTGGCAAAACACCGTATTACATAATACGTGGCAAACAACGTAAGCATAAGGATATGCTCTCTTTAGCTGATCTGAAGTAGTTACAAAAATCATTCATTATATTTAATGAGGTTAGTTTTAGATATTATTCTCGCAATACTCGTAAATCAGTGATAATAATTGGCCATAATTTAGGTAAGCGTAGTCCTTATTTAGCTAATTCTTATATTCCTTACCCATCACTTTCTCAAATTCAAGAAAAGACAGCTTGTAAAGAATGTTCCCATTCCCATGGATCGACAAATAGATAAATTTAAAGGCTGTAAAGGCAGCAAATAATTTAAGACAGTAATTTAGTAGTTTTATCAAAGACCAGTGACGTCATCATACCTGCAGTTCCCAAATTTTCATGCAAAACAAGCATGAAGTTTTTTAGGAGATTTTGACATTACATAAAAAAAAGACGAACGCCTTCCCACAACGTACGCGGGATGCAGACTGTAGTGCTTCATCTTGAAAATGAAAGTGAAATTCGATTAGAAAAAAATTAGGACAGACTGGTGATAAGGAACAACTTTCCCGAAGGAACATAGGTCGAAATATGTAAAGAAAAATTGGACCTCCCATTCTAACTCAAATCAGCGAATCGACAATTTTTTTATGGAAAGTCAAATTTTTTGACGTGACAACGTCTTAAATTAGGTTGTGGCTCGGTGGCATGCAAGGAAAAATATAACGCCCGCTCACGTCTGTTACAGTGAGTCATGACCGAGAGAGAGGCACGCTGAATGCCGTCTCTCCGTCCGTCCGCACAGCATTCGAGAATTATACCAGGAAAAAGACGTTGTCTTTCTTTTTCTATTTCTACCTATGTTCCTAGGGAAAAGGGGTTCCTTATCACCAGCCCGTCCTGTATTTTCAGCAACTCCGAAGTATGCCGCATACCGGATTGACACGCAGTATTGCCGAAAAGGCGACTGTAGTAGGGGTGACATGACTGAATTCCTTTATCTATGAATAAGATGGTAATCCTTCATTTCTTGGGCCTTAACAATGAAAATAGCTAAGATTAGTTATAAGTATGTATAATCAATTCTATTTCCGTTACAAGTGTTTCGCCTTCATATTTTGCTTGGTGTTAGCATCCAATGTACGTACACACATATCTGTCAAGTTTTGCTATTATGAGATGACACAACTTGCTATTTTTAATACAATCACGCTTTGACCCAAATATCGACAATAAACGAGGTACTGGTTTGCAAGCAATAATAGATATAAGAGTAGGTTATGGTTCATGATCATGTTAATTATTTATATCTAGCTTAATATTATACTAAATACCCTTAAAGTCACTAGGTTTAACAACGAACATTATCATATCAACGAAAAAAACGAATAATAGTGTAGGTAGATCAACGAAAAAAACGATTAAAAGTGTAGGTAGGCAACTATAGAATGCAATGTGGGTAGTTAAACTCTTGACGCATAGCTATCGCATGTTAAGCGGGCAGGATATTTTAAACAGTAAATTGAACTAGGAGTTATAATATTAGATTGAAATTATGTAGATAGGGTTTCAAACTAATATATATAAAAAGAACAATTAGCCATTTTCAAAAATGGGATTATCAATTTGACCTATGGTCCTATGAAAAATAATTTTGCATGGCAAATAATTAAAAGCTAGAATAATAATGCTAGAAACATATAAGATCCCATAGTATACAATGACGTAAATGACACAATAAGTGTACCTCCACTGGAATGTTCGTTAAATTGGTCAAGCTTGTTCAATCCGTGATTTTGGTGTAGTCTGTAATCGTTTATGACAATGAGTGAGATTTTACGTAGACTACTTTATCTAGATCTATACAATTTTTACTTTATAAAAATAATGATATTTAATTGCCATTGTACAATTAATTTTCAGCCTGTACTATTTTAGAAAACTACTTATTCGCTTTTCTATTTCTTTCTCGCCGGTGTCGTAACGAACGTTGCGATTTTGGGACTGAAGGATTTCATGTTATAAGGTTTTAATACTAAAACAACTGACAGGCCTTGTTTTACAATCAACATACATCGTATAAAAATGCTCTACTTTATTTAATTAATAAAATTAAGTTCTTGTTGTAGGCATGGGCATAGATACAAAGATAGGGCATTCATAATAATAACTTATTTAAAAATATAAATAAAGCAATCAATTTGAGCCTTACCTAAATCGTAGAGTATATTAGAATTCCATAAATAAGTAATAAATTGTGATCATTAACTCTAAGTCCTAACATCTAACAATGTTTTTAGTTTGTAAACTTGCATTCCAAATTTTTATTAGATTTATTTTAATTAAATTCAATTAAAATTTATATGATTATAATTAAATTACCCATCAGCAGACTCAATCTACAGTACAAGTAACAGAAGTAATTATAAGTTTTTTTTATTATTAAACGAACAAGTAATTATAAGTTTATAACATTACATACAATAGCAAAGTGCAAACTGGTGCCATAATATTAGTTTATAATTGATGAAAACCTTAAAGAATCTCATGTAATAATAAGCCTCTTTACGGCGTTATTTTTAGTTCTTAAATGTAAAAGTTGTCTAAACGTGATATTTTATTCGATAATTTTATTTGGACAACTCTAGCGTGAACTGACCATTTGGCAATCTACTAGGAACAATTTTTTGGTGTGCGAAATAGTTGGATTCAGGTGTACGAGACAATTATTAGAAACATGCAAAAACATCATGCCACAGTAATTCGTAGACATGTTTCAATAAGTCGATATTCTCTCAGTATGCAGTTAATTGTTTTTGTATTTTTAGTATATATTGTGCAAACTCCCGCTACCTTTTATCGCGCTCCATTTTTCCATTATATTAAACCATATTTGTGAGAATTTATATTTCTATTGCAGCAGCTAAACATGCAAGCCATTATAGTCCGGCTACTTCGTGCGCGACCTTCCCTAGGGGTGACAGACGTTGGGGGGCGAGATGTCAGCGGGTAGCGGGAGGTGTAGCGGGGAAGGGTGACGCGCGCATCTGCGCTGCACGTCATATTAAAATGACGTGCTTCCTCGCCCCCTGACCGTCTGTACCCCGCAGGAAGGTCGTGCACGAAGTTGTCAAACTATAGTAGGTACTACGTCGTAGTACCTACCTAGGTATGTCGCACTGCATACCATCATGTATGGTACTACATTTCATACACTTATTTATTTATAGACATATCTCTTTTCGTACTGTTATTTTATTTTTATTAGATTTTGGTTAGATTAGTTTTTATTTATTCATACTAAAGGTTGTTGTTTTGTCTGTTACTGTTATCAATATTTATACATACGCAAGTGCCTAAATTAGTTAATCGCTACCATTCCTGTTAAAAATAAAACTTCAATGATTGTGTTTGTTACAAAAATGTGTTGTTTTATTGTACAAGCATATTAACAATCCATTCAAATTCATATATACCCTTCAATATTATACAGAGTGTTAGGGACGGTGTACCGAAAACTTTGCAGGCGTGCTCTGACCATGAAACTGAACAACTTTTACTATGGAGACAATGGTGCGAAACGAAAAATTTTTTCCGACCTCCCATACAAAATTCACGATCAACTGACTGACTTTGTATGGGAGGTCGGAAAATTTTTTTCGTTTCCCACTATATGCTCTATAGTAAAAGTTGTTCAGTTTCATAGTCAGAGCACGCCTGCAAAGTTTTCGTTACACCGTCCCTAACACCCCGTATAGGTACTGTAAAATAACACCTTGTATAAGTTCATCGTATTTATGCGCGTGTTTTATCTGTCTGAGACAAGTTTAACATGGCTTTACACAGGTTAGGTACCAACCTCTAGTTAAGAGCCTTATCCATCACACAAGCGATTTGCGAGCGAATGCGAAGCGAAGCGCACGCGCGGCGGATACTGGCTGAATTTGTACCAAAACATAGCAAAACCGCAGCGTGTCCGCAACGCATTTGCTGCGCATCCGCCGGGCGCCCGCTCCGCTCTACATCCGCTCGCAAACAGCTTGTGTAATAATAAGGCGCTAATTAAAAAACTAGGTATCTATGTTAAGCTGAAAGGATATCTAAATATCCTTCACTACATTGCCGTGCCCCCCTGGAGTATCACATGAAACTCTTAGCTTAGTTACTTATCTACTATTATGTTACCTATCTTTAATATTCTGTCTGTGATACGCAGTAAAGTATTTGAAATTGGCTCTTAGCAGTTGCCCCATGTGACGCGGCTGTTATTGGATGATGATGGCATGTTCCTAATTAATTCGCAATTTACTCATTTCAGCACGGTATGCAGACAGCTCCACATTATCCCAGTTCAGTGTCTTGTCGAAGAACCTGAAAGACGCCAAAAAAATAAGTTAGTACATTACCTACTTTGTCGCTTAGAAGTTTGGGTTCTGTAGTTAAGTATGATAGAAAGTTTGTCTATATAGTATGATAGAATCTTTATCAACGATCTTCTGGGGAAACAATATTAATAATCCATTAAAATATTTATACCCCTGGAGGGGATTAAAGGGGAGGCCATTTTCAACATAAGCAACATTTTTTTTAATTGAATTATGTTGTACCAAAAAGGGCCGTTTGAACCTTCTGTGATAAATCTATTTTATGGGCATTGTAAGTAGTATACCTGATCTGCACCTCTTCCAAGACCTTCTTCTCGTGGTCCGAAAGACCGTGGTCGACGACGTTGATGGTATCCTTGAGCTGATCCACGTTGTAGAAGCCGCAGATGTTGGTGTCGATGCCAGGTTGGTTGAGCGTGAACCAAGTGGCTATACGAGCCAGTTCCACGTTCTGTTGCTGTGAAATATACGATACTTTACTATTGATTGATAGTGAACTGAGCATTAGATATGTCTTAGAGTCTAGTAGATCTTCTGCTACGATCCCCCGAGCTGAGGTATCAAACCAGACTGCCCAGACCTGTTTAATCCCCCGTATGCCCGGGATCACGCAGTGGTGGCTTTTTTCTGTGACTGGACTGTAAGGCCCAAGGTAAATCTATGCAGGTTAGGTACCTAACCAGTCTATTTAACCAACCTTGCAATACTCCGAGGCGCGCTTGCAGCGAGCCTTGATGTCGTCGCTGGCGGGGTGCCATGGCTGCGGCCCGTGGCTGCTCAGCAGGCCCATTCCGGTAGCTGGCAAATGTAACCCTATGTTACCAACCTTGCAATACTCCGAGGCGCGTTTGCAGCGAGCCTTGATGTCGTCGCTGGCGGGGTGCCATGGCTGCGGCCCGTGGCTGCTCAGCAGGCCCATTCCGGTAGCTGGCACACGCATACTCTATGTAACCAACCTTGCAATACTCCGAGGCGCGTTTGCAGCGAGCCTTGATGTCGTCGCTGGCGGGGTGCCATGGCTGCGGCCCGTGGCTGCTCAGCAGGCCCATTGTGGAAGCTGGCACACGCATACTCTATGTAACCAACCTTGCAATACTCCGAGGCGCGTTTGCAGCGAGCCTTGATGTCGTCGCTGGCGGGGTGCCATGGCTGCGGCCCGTGGCTGCTCAGCAGGCCCATTCCGGTAGCTGCCGCGTTGATCACGCCTATACCCTTACTCTGTAGAAGAAAGTTATATTTATAATATTTTCTTTTGTTTGTACAACTATCACTCATAATTAAAACGACTTCAACGGATTTTAGTTGTATTTTATTTAGGATTGTAATTAACCCGACGTTTCGGACACTTTGCAGTGTCCGTGGTCACGGATGACTAAGGTGTTAGACGTCATTATTTAGAATTTAAAATTATTTTTGTTCTACCGCCATCTATTTCTTAATTGCCTAGCATAACGTTCCGGTTGTACGCAGAATGCAGACACCGTGTCTTGTGAAGTTGGTCTTGCATTAAGTTGGATTTGGTTCTTCCGCTGTGTAATCAGTGGAGTCCAAGTTGGTGAGATGCCCCATCCAGTGTCTCGGTTGAAATTCGGATGTTTTTGAATTTCTATGGCTTCCCGTACCTTCCTAGGGACAAATCTCTTCTCTCTCGCTAGGATTGCAGCCTTGTCGAACCTGATATAATGGGTGGGATTATCCATCACATGTTCACACACTGCAGACTGTCTGTCACGACGGTTTCTGACATCGGCAATATGTTCCTTGAGACGTGTACCTAGATACATTCCTCCTTGTTTCCCCTATGTATGAGAGTCCACAGTCACAGTCAAGTTTATAAACACCAGGATCTTGGAGAGGGATGTTGCATTTGACTGATCTGATGTACTGGCTGATCTTCCTTGGCGGCTTGAAAATGGTTTTGATTGAAGCTCGCTGCAGAATTCTGCCAATCTTGTCAGTTACTCCCTTTAGGTATGGTAAGTATGCTGGTTGACGCTCGACTGTGGATGGTTTGGCACGGTTTCTGTGACGTTGACGAGGTGGTTTCAGGTCATTTTCATGGAGTACTCGTCTCACATGATTTCAAAAATAAACTACCTAAGGAAGATTCTGAAGCTATACGTCAGGACATTTCCAGTGTTCTGAGACGAAGTAAATTACCAAAGAAGAATCTATCCAAGCAAGAACTCGATGCGTTGAAGACCTTACGCAAAAATGAAGATCTGACCGTCCTCCGTGCAGACAAAGGGAACGCCACTGTCGTGATGGACACATCTGATTATAACCTCAAAATGTCATTGTTGTTGTCTGATGAAAAAACATATAAAAAAGTTACTAGAGACCCCACCAACTCTATTATGAAGAAAACAACCTCATTAATAAATAAACATAAAGACACATTAGAGTTAGATGTGAAATCCTTACTACCAACTTGTGCAAAACCACCAAAAATATATGGCCTACCCAAAATCCACAAAACTGATGTTCCACTCCGTCCAATAGTGAGCCAGATTGATACACCAACTTACAAACTGGCCAAGCACCTAGCTAATGTGCTCTCCCCGCTCCGGGGCCAAACAAATGCACATGTAAAGGACTCATATCAGTTTGTTGGAGATATCAAAAAATTTACAGATAAACAGTGATGAAACAATGGTTAGTTTTGATGTCCAATCACTATTTACAGCTATTCCAGTTAAGGACTGTATTGAAATAGTAAAAAGAAAGTTAAATGAAAATAATATGGCAATAGAATATGCAGAACTTTTGGAATGGTGCCTAACATCTGGTTACCTATTGTGGAATGATGAGTTCTATGTACAAGTCGACGGCGTGGCCATGGGCTCTCCAGTAGTGATGGGCCGAACATAGATTTCACCGAAGCCGAATATTCGGCCGAATATTCGGTAAAAAGTTTGCCGAACCGAATATTCGGCCGAATAATTCGGCAGGAATTAAAGTCCATATAAAGTAATTAGGAGCATCACTTGTTTACGAATTACGCGCTGATTCGCACCAAACCACTCCGCCCTTTATTCCTGTAACAATTTACATTGGAAACTTTGACAACAATTTAAAATAAAACTGCATCACTGCCTTGTCTTACGAAGGCAAGATTAAGATTTTGGCGAAAATCCTAGGTTTTTGACCAAAAGCCGGCATATGGCAAAATTGTAGACTTCCTTCGGCCATCGTCCTAAACTGATCCAGGTTTTTGGCCAAAAATTGCGGGTGTTGGATTTCCTGGGCGTCCGACGCTACTCCCTGCCTTCCAGGGCGTCCGCGCTACCTCCCTATCCCAGAGCGTCTAGTGGTACAGGATGTAGCTCTTATGATGTCCGTCGCTCTTACCTACTCTCCAGGACATCCGAGGCAATCCTGCTTTTCAGGCTGTCTGACGCTACTCCACCCTTCAAGGTGTCCAACTTTACCCTTAACAGACCAGAAGGAGGTGCATAACGTACCTTTCCACTCCTTGTTCCCCCGTAATGCAAAAAAGCCATAATACTAAACAAATCTAGGATTAACAACAACAACCTGGATCAGCTTAGAACGATGGCCGAAGGACGTCTACGATTTTGCCGTATGCCGGCTTTAAGCCAAAAACCTAGGATTTTGCCCAAAATCATAATTCTGTCATCGTACTGCGACATACATAAAAAGGAAGCATTTTTGTTCGGCCAAACATTCGGCAAAATTCACCGAATATTCGGCCGAAACCGAATATTCGGTAAACGTGCCGAACATGCCGAATACCGAACATAAACCGAATATTCGGCCCATCTCTACTCTCCAGTATCCCCCTTGGTAGCTGACATCTTCATGGAGGACTTTGAGGATCGAGCCCTGAGGCACGCTCCGGTCGTGCCAAAGATGTATAAGAGGTACGTAGACGACACCTTTACCATCCTCCCACAAGACAAAGTTACTGCTTTCCAAAATCATCTAAATTCAATCCATCCTAATATAAAATTCACAATAGAAACAGAACAAAACAATCAATTAGCATTCTTAGATATTTTAATAATTAAAAACCCAAATGGTACAATCAGTCACTCCGTATATAGAAAACCAACCCATACAGATAGGTACCTAAATGGTAACTCCCACCATCATCCGAGCCAGTTAGCTGCCGTTGGCACCTCTTTGTTTCAGAGAGCACGCGGCATCTGTGACCCCCAACACCTAGATGATGAGCTAAATCATGTGAGACGAGTACTCCATGAAAATGACCTGAAACCACCTCGTCAACGTCACAGAAACCGTGCCAAACCATCCACAGTCGAGCGTCAACCAGCATACTTACCATACCTAAAGGGAGTAACTGACAAGATTGGCAGAATTCTGCAGCGAGCTTCAATCAAAACCATTTTCAAGCCGCCAAGGAAGATCAGCCAGTACATCAGATCAGTCAAATGCAACATCCCTCTCCAAGATCCTGGTGTTTATAAACTTGACTGTGACTGTGGACTCTCATACATAGGGGAAACAAAGAGGAATGTATCTACACGTCTCAAGGAACATATTGCCGATGTCAGAAACCGTCGTGACAGACAGTCTGCAGTGTGTGAACATGTGATCCCACCCATTATATCAGGTTCGACAAGGCTGCAATCCTAGCGAGAGAGAAGAGATTTGTCCCTAGGAAGGTACGGGAAGCCATAGAAATTCAAAAACATCCGAATTTCAACCGAGACACTGGATGGGGCATCTCACCAACTTGGACTCCACTGATTACACAGCGGAAGAACCAAATCCAACATACTGCAAGACCAACTTCACAAGACACGGTGTCTGCATTCTGCGTACAACCGGAACGTTATGCTAGGCAATTAAGAAATAGATGGCGGTAGAACAAAAATAATTTTAAATTCTAAATAATGACGTCTAACACCTTAGTCATCCGTGACCACGGACACTGCAAAGTGTCCGAAACGTCGGGTTAATTACAATCCTAAATAAAATACAACTAAAATCCGTTTAAGTCGTTTTAATTAAAAGTTATATTTCTATAAGTTAATGATTTTTTAAGGTAAGAGATGCATCATCAAATGTTTGTTTACTTAATAGCAGGGTTGTAATCGATTCGACCAAGTAGTTATTAGGTATTCATTTATTGTAACCGTCCACTTACCTGACTAGTAAAGTAGTACCTAAGTAACCTAAGTATATTTGCTGACAAGGCTATGAATTTTTAAAGATGAGAGGTGCATCAGCTTTGAAATCGAACCAAGGTGAACCCATTTACTGTAACTGACCACTTACCTTAAAACAACTACTTAGTACCTACGTAAGTATACTTATTTGCTCACAAGGCTATGAATTTTCAAAGATGAATGGTGCATCAGTTGTTTGCCTACTTCATAGGAGTAGAGTAGGAAATGTAGTGTATTACCTAATCGATCCAAGGTGAAAGTTTTTTTTTTACTGTAAATATTGCAATCAACCAAATTACCTTAAAATAGCTTGTGTAATTAGTCAAGCGGTTGTCAATAAGGGTGCATTTAGCGTAGGACAGTATCGTGGAAATCTTGACATCGGACTCCTCGACGATTTCCTTCATGAGGTCGATGTCGTAGTCGGCGATGCCAATGTATCGAGCCTTTCCGTCGCGCACAGCCTGCTCCAGAACTGGTAGAGTTTCCTTCAGTATCACGGACAGATCTGGCGCGAAAGTTACGTCATGGATCTGGATATAAACATAATGGCTGTATTCCGGAGTAAGTATATGTGTAGGTACAGTCAAGCTCAAGCCGGGTTAGACAGTTTGAACTTTGGATCACTGCTTTGGACCGCAGTTTCGGACCTTTCTTACCTATGTATGACGCGCTCATAAGACTTACATTGGTCGTTCTAGTGTCAAACCGGACTTGAGCTTGACTGTACGTACTATCATACATTCAAATAAGTAGTTAGGTACCTACATACCCTGCCTACTCATACAAAAGTAGCAGTGCCCCTAACGGAACAAATCAAGCCGCATGGACGCGTGAGCGTGACACATAAATTGCCTCTTAACCTTGCATCTCTGGAGTCAACTGGACAAAGCCTTGAACTTGGATCAAATCATACAAGCTGTCATAGCATAACTTCTCTCTCTTCTTCTTCATCGAGTCGATGGTAACGGTTTAAAGTTGGTTTAAATATTCTTGGCGCCAGTGCTTGGCCACGGAAATGCCTCAAAGATTTGCTTCTTCTCGCTGACATAACTAACCTTTTTTTCAGTAGGGAGGGAAGAAGAATACCTGAATCAAGTCAACGTAGTCCAAGCCGAGGCGACTGAGGGTGTTATCCATTCCAAACTGAGTTTTTTCTGCTGAGAAGTCGAACATTTTCTCGGTTTCTAATTCATAGCGACCAACTTTACTTCCGATGTAGTACGATTCTCTGGGGACATCTTTAAGTGCCTAGAATAAATAAATAGGTTTTAAATGCCGTGTGGTATCGACTGAGAATAGCATCACTCCATATCTTTCCCGTAGGTTTCGTAAGAAGCGACTAAGGGATTTGAGAGTTGATGTGTATTGCAATTTTAGGCGACAGGCTGACAACATGTCACTATGGTGATACACAGTCTTCTGAATTACTCTCAAACTTTTGTCAGACGCGGTGTAAATCGCCGTTTTCTACATATTTATCATTTACTACACAGAACACTATTACTCCTTGGCAGGAGATTTACTAGCTGCCCGTCAGCGGTTTCACCCGCTGCAACCTATTATTCCGCGGGAAAGAAGCATTATTCGCCAAGAGATGTCGCTGTTAGTTTTCGGCGAAAACGTTTAAAACGCGAATCGGCTCAGTCACGCCACCTATTTCAAAAATATTGGAAAATGCGTGATCCCGTGGGAATTTCCGTGTGGTAAAAAGTATCCTATGTGTTATTCCAGATGCCCTTTTATATTTCTGCAAAGTTTCATGTCAATCTAATCAGCCGTTTTTGCGTGATGTCGTAACAAACACACACACAAACATCCGCCTTTATAATATTAGTAGGAAGTAGGATTAGTAGGATGGGTTGCCACCACCGTCATATTCCTTGCATTAAAATTTACTCAGAATTGAACCTACCACAAAACCCTTAAAGGGAAAGGCCTATGACCAGCATTGAACTGCTGTGGCTGTTAATGTTGGTTTGGTGTTTACCTTTCCAATAGTTATTTCAGATTTTCCCTGACCGTACCAAGGACTGGTCTCCAAGTAGTTAATACCACATTTGAACGATTCTCTTATTAGGTCCAAGGATCGGTTTTCATCATAAGTCCTGAAACAAAGTGTTTGGATAGACACTTTATTTGACACCAGCTAGTTTTTGTTTTTTAAGGTGGTTCGTTACGTCATACAAACGAAAAACTGCACTTCAGTCGGGTTACACATGAGCTGTAGAGTTTCTTTTTAAAGAAACTTTATTCTGAATGATGAAGGCACACGTAAATTTGTCGCAAAACTACTTATAGTTAAAAGATAATCAGTATTTTCTGCACAATAAAATTAAACGTATTTATTGCAGCTGTAGCTCCATCTATTTTCGTAAAGTGGCGACTCGCTTTTTACGGGGAAATCTGATGATTTAAAAATTCTTTTTAGTGTTTTGCGACAATCTTGTATACCCACGGGACTCCCCATCAAGTTTTTTAAACCGACTCTTGTCTCCTTTACATACATAACTCCATTGAACTTTTGTATGGAAAACGGAACGCCTTAAGCGTTAGTTCGTTAGTTTCAAAACAACTTACAAAAACAGTAATACTACTCACCAACAGATGTCGTTGTTAGTTTTAAAACGACTTACAAAAAAGGGTGAAGCAACGATTACTAAAAAATATTAGGTTTAACATGTAGATCGATTTATCGTTCCCGAAAACCATTATTTATGAAATTTTGTGAAAATCGTTGGACGTTAAAAGGTATAAATAAAAGATAAGATAATATAGAACCTAGATGTCCTTGGGTAGGTCCGCTGGGTAGTTTCAGATCCGCCATCATGCATGACCATGCCACAGAATATATAATAGTACTAGGGTAGACCATGCACCACTGAAGGCATGGTAAACTACCGACATATTGCGTCCTCAGTCATAAGAATAAAAATAATAAGCCTCAGTATTCTGTGCTTGAGTAAACTGTTCATACTAGGCGAACGTGACATCGAAGCGAAGCTACGTTTTATAGCCACGATGTCAAAATATTTTGTCGTGTTCCGGGTGGGAATCGAACCCATGACCTAAGGGCGTCTCTGCACAGGAAGCAGCCCAGTATCTTTTGACTACAGCCAGTACCTACAGTAGCTACCTACATAGACATATTAAACGCAAACTATAGAACAGTACAATGCCTTATCGTTCGTGCATTTTATTTTAAATGGACACAGTCGTGTCGTTGTTATTACAAAAATATTTTATGAAATTCGCTTTCCTTACCCGTAAATATTGCTGAAAGCAGCTCCTCCCAAACTGACATGAGAAACTTGCATGTCAGTGGTTCCCAAACGATTGTATCGCATTTTTATAAATTATTGAAACACCAAGTAATGTCACGTCACGCACGTAACACTAAACGTGTCGCTACACTGGTCGTTTGCGGGGAAATAAACAGACAGAACCGGCTGTATGCCGCACGATTTTATACGATAAATAAACACTGTCGCTTAGCCGAGCCGGCTATAATTATTATCTCAATTGAAGATATGTACGTAATACCTTCAATAGTCAACGAAGTGAAGATAATGTGTGTTTTGTTTACTGCAATACATAGTAGGTACTTAGTTGGGTAGGTAGGTATAATGACAGCGATAATTATTAGGTAAAGTGTAGCTTCATTGTTAGTTTTGAAACACGTTGTATAATTTCGTTTAGGTATATTAAGTAACCCATTGTCCACCCTTCTAAGTCCATCCCCTATTTCGCCAATAACTGTTCTCCATCTACCGTGTTTCTGAAGGCACGGTCGGACTGGGTCAGTAGTCAGTAGGTAAGGGCAGGGATCAGCTCAGCTCAGCATTATATTTTCGTTTAAATACTCAGGAACGACCAGCTACTGATTTTTAGCAACCAACGCACAATTTATTCAAGGAACCCTTTGAAGTAGGGTTCCCTATCGATATCGATATATTTCAACCAACAAACGTTGGTCATCTCTAGTTAATTATTGCCAGCTTCAAGTCAAATAAGCTTCTTTTTGTATAACAGATTCGCGTATTGGCGATGTAGGTACCTACCTACGCCAGTTGTTCCGGCGAAGTCTTTCGCGGTGTATGTATTACCTACAGCATCATCTTGAGGGTTACTGTGGTATCTATTTACATACTTTTTTTCAACATTGGCTGTTTTTTTTCGTCCGTATTGAATAAAATCTATTGTGAACCCATTAAACAATGAATAACTGATCGATTATTATTGATGTCCCACTGCTGGGCAAAGCCCCCCCACTTCAATTGGCCATGCATGTATAAAAGAAAATATTTTCTTTAATTATTAATTTATGACGCTTTGTCCGTATACTTTAAAGAGTGCGTATCTGGCAACATTAGATTTTGCGTTTCGTTGGTGCAAGCATAGCAACCATGAATGATGTGAAATATTTTGTTTCCGCATCTTCTCGCATGAAGTTGTGTTGAAAATCAGGCTAAAATGAAACCCACAATTTCTCTTTCACGTACCACTAAATTTATGGATATATTTTTCGATGAAAATGGTCGATAATATCGATGAAATCTGTTGCCCGTCCTCTACACGACTTCTCTATATTTTGCTACAGAAGCGATCATTTTGCCTCATCGTAAACACTGCTAGTCTTAACTTGATTTTATTGCAATGCCATCCATTCATACGCAGCAATGTATGTCGAATTGTGTAGTCTATCGCCGCTCTTTCCTTTCCTCCGATTCTGTCGCCTCGCCCCCCCACAGACAGGTTCCCCCCGCCCGCGTCCCCCTCGCCCTCGCTGTTTAGTACACCACTTGCTTTTGTCGCTTGGATCTGTTGTTCACATTCGTTTTAAAACGAAATTAATTAAAATAAGAAATAAAGATCGACAACTAAGTTAAATTTATAAGAAAATGTGATCAGTGGATTCAAAACCGCCGTGGATTCTTAGCGTAAGTAATAAACAATGAGAAAATGGTACCTATAGCCATTCACACTGTTCTTTTTTGTGCTTTTCGTCAAACAAGTTGTGCTTTTTCATCAAGAATGCTTATTTTATGGCACTTATTAGGATTAATTTGATATTTTGATTTTCTATAATGTACCTACCTGCTCATTATTTCATAGGCATGTAGGTACGTGTCCCATGTGTATTTGTACAGCAGATTTTGTTTATTCTGTTTCACAAATTACCACTTTTTAACCGACGAAAAAAACGGAGGAGGTTCTCAATTCATCGCGAACTTTTATGTTTTTTTTTATTTTTTTTATTTTTTATGTATGTTCACCGATTATTCAGAGACGCCTGGACCGATTTGGAAAATTCTTTTTTTGTTTGAAAGGGTGCACTGTCCAGGTGGTCCCATAGTCATCAGGTCAGGATCTGATAGAAGGATCTTGAGAAATTAACAAATTCTTCATATTTTGCGACACGTTTGAAGCAAAACGTACTTATGTTTACATACACGACTGACGTCTGCCCGTTGTTGACTGTCTGCCAAACATCTGCCAAAGATGTCCATCAAAAAAGGAGGTTGCTCTTATATTAGTCATGTACGTTTAAGTATTTCATGAAGTTTCTTTATGCGCTTGAAACTCCTTAGAAACAGTAAGGTAGGTCGTGTTGATGGCTATCTTGAATGTAAACGAACTTGAAAAGTAACCACTAAAAATTATAAAATAAAATCTTTTTAGCAAAAAATATCACCGCCGAAAACTGAAAAGTAAAAAATAATAACTATTGTTACTATATGTACCTACCTATGTAATATTTTTGGAAATATCATCTACCATATTAGAACTTAGAAATTCTGAGTCGGCGTCTTAAATTTTTACAAATTAACACGCTTCATTGGCATGACGCCGACTCAAAATTACTAAGTTCCAATATGGTAGATGATATTTCCAAAAATATTACATAGGTAGGTACATATAGTAACAATAGTTATTATTTTTTACTTTTCAGTTTTCGGCGGTGATATTTTTTGCTAAAAAGATTTTATTTATGTGCTTAGCCAGTATAGCTTTGCGGTCTCTTAATATTATTATGTACAGACATCAATGGTAGGTACAGACTTATTACAAGTCATCCCATCTATGTTCATTTGTTAAATACATGAATATCACATCTAAGATGTATTGTGTATTGTAGGTAATTATGTACCTTGTTATATGGAAGGCTAGTTGTGTGTGTCAGGGGATGATAAAAAAGTGCTGATTCTGGCATACATATTCCATTGCTATTTACTAGCCCTATTTTGAGGTAAATAAATGTAAGTGATGGGACGGGACACCTACCTAGAAGCTGCATCTCCTTTGGCCAGTGCATTTTTCTGTTTGTTTACTCCATTTTTTTATTCAATATTTAAATTTTCTTATAGTACACTTTGATAAGCTGGGTGCTGTTGTAACACTTATTTGGTGATGTGATGTTGGCTGCTGTTTTTATTTTTCATTTTTATTTGCTCAGTGAACTTTGGTATTGGCCATGTTCTTGCTGTCACTTCATTTGCATCATGTTTAAAAAGTTGGAAATAATAAGAAGGGACATTCCATGAAAATGTCAATTTGTCCATTACATGACATGTATGTGAGCACCCACCCCACTTATGTTTAAGATAGAAAGTTACAGGAATTGTAGAACCTTATGCCCTTTTTGTTACTCTCTGTAATAAAACCATCCACTTGAATCACTCTATTTAATAAAAAAAAGACATTGATTTATGAATGAAAAATTTGGACCTCCTATACTATGTGTTTCATCTGAACTTTTTCAACATTTTTGTACATATGGTAGGGCCATATTTTTGTTTATTACATGCTGAAGAAAGGTTTGTAATAAAAGTTGTTCACTTTTGTGAGTCAAACACACCCTTAAAATATTTGTACTATTTTGTACTTAATTAAATGTAACCCTATATTATTTTGTTGTGCAGAATACATCATGAGGGCCCGGTTGCTTCGCTGCCGGCCATTCTCAACGCGGCTGCTGGCTCTCCTGTTCTTTGTGGTTGCTTTTGGAGCATATTGTTACTACTACACCTCACCTTCGGGGTACAACAAATCTGCCAATGGTGAGTCCAGATCTTTAAGTAACACATACAAAGAGTTTTGACTGCAGCTGAGACTTGAACCCAGGACAGATAATTTCAATTTCTTATTTTTATTTTTTTATGAATGTAGTTATTACAGCACTGATTAAATAATTAAAATTATATCACTTGATTATTCATTAATTAAAATAAACATGTAAGGTTGTAATGTATAAACTGTAACCAGTTTTCTATATTTAATGGAAAAACATTGAAATGTTGATGTAGATGTGTTTGTGTTTAGTACAACAGTATGAATACTCTGAATCTGTGTGCATTACTTGCATTCAACTCTCAATCTAAGAAATTGATCAATAATTGAATATAACCCGCGAAAACAAAATAAAGTACGCACTTTGAAAACTCTGATTGATATTAGTATGCTATATAACAAGCCGGTTTTCGAAAAGGGTACAGTACCATAGATCACATTTTTACGCTGCAGCAGATTGTACAGAAGACCGAGGAGTACAATTTGCCACTATGCTTAGCGTTTGTGGACTATGAAAAGGCCATTGTCAATGCCGCAATGTCAGTTCGAATACAAGATCAGAACACGGCGGCAATTCCATTGCAGAGGGGTGTAAGTCAAGGAAATGGATTATCTCCGAAGCTCTTCACCAATGCGATGGAAGATTCCTTCAAGCTCCTGGAATGGGAAGAACTTGGTATCAATGTCAATGGCGAATACATCACTCACCTTCAGTTTGCTGACAATATCGAAGTCATGCAGAGTCATTCGAAGACCTCAGCAAAATGCAAAAGGACCTCAATCAGGTTTCCCAACAAGTGGGCCTCAAGATGAATAGGTATGGACAAAACGAAAGTCATGGCCGACTCTAATGTAGCGTCCACCCCAATATCAGTAGGTAACTCGATACTCGAAGTAGTGGACAAATACGTCTATCTAGGCCAAACAGTCCAACTAGGATGATCTAACTTTGAGAACTCCGAGTGCAGAGGTCACTCGGCGAATCTAGCTCGGCTGGGCAACATTCGGGAAGTTACGCAGCGTGTTCACATCGAAAATTTCTCAGTGTCTCAAGACGAAAGCGTTTGAACAGTGTGTCATGCCAGTAATGACCTACGGTGCCGAGACGTGGTCTCTAACTTTCGGCCTCCTAAATAGACTAGGAGTCACTCAGCGTGCTCAAGCTATGCTCGGTATTTACGTGATCGAATCAGAAACGAGGCGATCCGTAGACGAACCAAGGTAACCGACATAGCTAAGAGACTCAGTAAGCTGAAGTGGCAATGGGCAGGCCACATTCTCGAAGGACCGATAATCGGTGGAGCAGGAAAGTTTTCGAGTGGAGACCACGTACCGTCAGGCGCAGCGTAGGACGGCCCCCCGCGAGATGGACAGACGATCTGGTCAAGTCCGCGGGGAATGCTGGATGCAGGCCGCTTCTAATCGGACAAGGTAGAAATATTTGGGGGAGGCCTATGTTCAGCATCAGATATGATGATGATGATGAATTGTCCACACCGTAAATATTATAGTTTTAGATCTCTTACTTTCCAAAACTAATGTCTAAAACTAACTAAAGAATGACATAATCGATGCCGCTGTCTAATCCAATATTCGGTATTTTAAGATACCTCGAAGTCAATACAAACATTAAATATGGATGTGTTATCTCGTTCTGTCAGCTCAGAGCATGAAATTTTTAGAGGAATTTATCAACAACAAATAATGAAGCCATGACAATTTCGTAGCAAAAACACAGGTAAACAATAAAATTCATATAATAACGTTTATCCTATTTGTTTACAGATTTAAAAACGACTCTTTAACTTGATTTCAGAATGTGTGCATTTTATACCTAGTTGTAGTTGTAGACTGTAGTGCTTCAGCGCGTGCCAAAGCTTTTTGCGACGAGTTTTGGTCAACCAAACATAACAACATACTTAAAACATGGCCTCATTCTGGTTGAACGAACGGTTCCCACTGTGATACATACTCTTGATCTTAGTATGTCATTTGGCGTGAAACTGCTTAAAATAAACCAGTTTGATTATTGATTGTGTTATAGACCAGGGCAGTCAATGGAAATTCGTTTACATAGTATGCTGTTCAGATTCTGGCTTCTGATATGTATTGGTGACCCAGATCTTATTGTGACAGATGTTGCCAGCTTCTATAATGGTGCAGAGGGCAAAGACGGGGGGATCAAAGATTACGGAATGTATTTTCTCTTGAAGTTCGCGAAAAGGTGTCAAAAATGTATAACACATTCGTACATTTCAGCTAGTTACAATCTTTAAAATCAACTAGAAGATACAATATTTAAAAGTTTTTACTCTCGGTACGAAACTCTTATATTTTGTAAAAAAGTCGGCAAGTGCGAGTCGGACACGATAAAAATCGCATACAAATCACATTCGTTGTATAGGAGCCTTTGGTTACTTATTTTCTACTTTTTAGCATTTCTTGTCATAGTGGCAATAGTATACATGTTCTGTGTCTCATGTTTCAACTATCTAACAATTACCGTTCATCAGATACAGCCTCCGAACCATCACAGCTAAAATGGGGCAACTCACAGTATTTTTGTGTGGGAGCTGGCTTTTTATATCATTCTAATTTTTAGTATTTGTTGTTATAACGGCAACAGAAATACGGCATCAGTAGAAACTTCTATTCTCTACCTATTACGGTTTATGAGATACAGTCTGGTGACAGACGAACGCCACGGACGGATAGATCACGCAGCGAAATCTCAGTAATAGGGTTCCGTTTCACCCTTTGGGTATATGGCACCCTAAAACACGCCAAATAATCCACCAAATTCTTAACTCATGTTACGAAAAGAATTTTGTAAATAGCAGAATCGATCTTGTATATGCATATTTAAATCAGAATATATGCAAACAGCTTTCCGGCTAGCCTAGCTAGCGCCTGTACTATTAAGATAATACCTATCGCCTCTGTTGAGGAAAAAAGTAATGAGCGCTATGTTTTCTAAGAAATGCTTACGTATGTAAATAAGCTTCAGTATCTATACCTCAATATTGACCAGCGGCTTTTCGATAAATTGCAATTTAACGGTGTGTGTGGCGCCCTTTAATGTGTTAGTTTGAGACCGACAATTTTGGAGTGATCGGCAATTTTGTGTGGGAGGACCAAAATCTTTTTGGTATTTAGAACTATGTTCCTTGGTATGGGAAAAGTCGATTACTAGTAAAATTTCACCCTTTATTTGTATTTAATTAAACTTAACACTACAGGGAGTAACAGAAAGGGTATAACAAGCCGAAAGGAGGTCAAGGTACTCATGAAACTGAATAACTTTCCCCATGGAACATGGGTCGAAATATGAAAAAAAAATTGGACCTCCAATACAAATTCGCCAATCAGCTAATTGATTTACTATGGGAGGTCAATTTTTTTTTTATATTTCCACCCATGTTCCATGGGGAAAGTTGTTCAGTTTCATGAGTACCTTGGCCTCCTTTCGGCTTGTTATACCCTTTCCGTTACTCCCGGTATATGTATAGTTACAAATAATGACATGTGTTAATGATCTGAGTTATAGGGAGCGTTTGGCTTTCCTAATCATGTTCTAATTTCGGGTAGATTATTTGTCGCGTACGTTTCATGCCTACGTCCTAAGAAAATAATTTCCGTGGATTTGTCTATCATAAGAAATTTCTGAGACACGGTCCATATATTTCTGATTGGTTTTGCACTTACTTATATGCAAAACGAATGTCTTGATTTACGAGGTGTGTTGTGTTCAATTTATTTTGCTGTATAAGTCTGAATTAGGTAATATTTACTAGTTTAATAAACGTCTTTATAAATTTGGGTAGATTAAAATTAAAGCAGTATAGTTTTCAAGCGCGGTAACCAAGCGGGAACTCATAATTGAGGCGATTTTTAAGGTGCCATACTATAAGGGTCGAAACGGGGCCTATATTACTGATACTTCGCTGTCTGTCCGTCCGTCTACCACCAGGCTGTATTCCAGACCGTTATAGTTATACTTAAGATTCACAGATGCACTATTTCTGTTGCCTTAATAAAATAATAACTAAGACGGGACCCCAAACGAAAACATGTTTTTTCATCGATTTTATCTCTGGTGGTTCAAATGCGGTTTCGTATGAACAGTGTACTTAGATAGTTGTTCACAAAACAAGTAATAGGTACTATTGCCGCTATAACATCAAATGTTGATATTTAGAATAAATCAAAAAATAAGGGGTCCCATGCAAAAACGTTTTCTTATTTACACTTAATAGTACGGCACCCTTCGTGCGTGAGTTCGATTTGCACTTGGCCTATTTTTTTTAGTTGTATTTTTATTCCAGGGCATCTGGTCCAATAACTAGGAATCAGCGAAAAAAAATCCCCGGTAACGAAATGTTGTGGATTTGTGTAGTGGAAGGTCCTCTTTACAAAGTCCAATAAAATCCTCTCAAAAGTATGCGGTGCTGGGAGTAGGGGGGTTAATTATGTGTCCCTTTTTTCAGTTTCTCGACTGTAACTCGTAAACGGCGCGTCGTAGCCTCAAAATGTCTGAGAAACTATTAAAGCTCATTAAATTTCCTATAACTTTGTCATTAACATGAAAACCGTAACATGAATGGTTTTTAAGTTATGGCCATTTCAAAGTCGGTAGTTCTTTCACTTTTTTTTATCACGACACTAAAAAGTGTTTGGACGTTTCTGTAGATCTTCGTTATCTTTAATGCAAACTATTTCATAATTTGTGGATAACCTAAAAAAAAACAAATGATTAAATACGTGTTCCCGCATTTTGAAAATTTTAACCCTTAACCGGGTAAAAAAGAGGTTAATAGTTTGTATGAAAAATCGTCATTTTTGATGTGATCTGTTTCAAAATTTGGAAATAAGCGAATAAGCCAAAATAATTTAACACGTGTTTCAGCATTTTTTAAATTTTAACCCTTAACAGGGTAAAAAATAGGTTAAGAGATTGTATGAAAATCGTAATTTTTGATGTAATCTGTTTCAAAATTTGGAATTATGCGAATAAGCCAAATTAATTAAACACGTGTTTTATCATTTTGTAAAATGAGTAAAAAGGGGGTTAAAACTTAGATGAAACTTCGTCACATTTGATGCAATCTGTTTCAAAGTGCGTGAGTAGACTAGCAATAGGTTAAAATAATTAGACACGTTTGTCAGAATTTTGTACGCTTTAACCCTTAAAGGATGAATTGGCAACCCTTGAATTCGACACATCATTTTGGCGTTAAATAACTGTGGGTCATATAGTTTTATTTATGTAATTGTATTAGTTTTTGAATTTGGGCGGGTACATGTTGACAGTCTTGGTGGCTATGTTTTTAGGTAATATCTGTCATATCTGTTTCTTTTTATGATGTCAATGATGGTATACCATGCCAAGTTACACGATTAAAGCAATCAAATGACTGTCCCGTTGGCGTAGTGGATAGTACCCCTGCCTTCTACGCCGAGGGTCGTGGGTTCGATTCCCACCGACACAAATATTTGTAAATCAATTTTCAAATATTTGTGTTCAGTCTGGGTGTTTTCTATGTATAATATGTATTTATTTACAAAAAAAAGTATATAAGTATTATATCAGTTGTCTAGTTCCCATAGTACAAGCTTTGCTTAGTTTGGGGCTAGATGGCGCTGTGTGTCTCGTCCAGGGATATATTTATTTATTATTATTTATTTAAATATAATATAATTATTCAACAACTAAGGTATTACAAGGTAGTTTAATTATAAAAGTGTCTCTTGGATACGTACCATTACAATATACGAACATATATTAAATAAAACTATATGACCCACAGTTATTTAACACCAAAATGATGAGTCAAATTCAAGGGTTGCCAATTCATCCTTTATCCTCTCCTCTGTGGCACCATTTTTATAGGGACTTTGCCACAGACGAGCGATTAAAGGTTAAAGCGTACAAAATTCTGACAAACGTGTCTAATTATTTTAACCTATTGCTAGTCTACTCACGCACTTTGAAACAGATTGCATCAAATGTGACGAAGTTTCATCTAAGTTTTAACCCCCTTTTTACTCATTTTACAAAATGCTAAAACACATGTTTAATTAATTTGGCTTATTCGCATAATTCCAAATTTTGAAACAGATTACATCAAAAATTACGATTTTCATACAATCTCTTAACCTATTTTATACCCTGTTAAGGGTTAAAATTTACAAAATGCTGAAACACGTGTTAAATTATTTTGGCTTATTCGCTTATTTCCAAATTTTGAAACAGATCACATCAAAAATGTCGATTTTTCATACAAACTATTAACCTCTTTTTTACCCGGTTAAGGGTTAAAATTTACAAAATGCGGGAACACGTATTTAATCATTTGATTTTTTTAGTGTATCCACAAATTATGAAATAGTTTGCATTAAAGATAACGAAGATCTACAGAAACGTCCAAACACTTTTTAGTGTCGTAATAAAAAAAAGTGAAAAAACTACCGACTTTGAAATGGCCATAACTTAAAAACCATTCATGTTACGGTTTTCATACAAAGTTATAGGAAATTTAATGAGCTTTAATAGTTTCTCAGACATTTTGAGGCTACGACGCGCCGTTTACGAGTTACAGTCGAGAAACTTGAAAAAGGGACACATAATTAACCCCCCTACTCCCAGCACCGCATATTTTTGAGAGGATTTTATTGGACGTTGTAAAGAGGACCTTCCACTACACAAATCCACAACATTTCGTTACCGGGGATTTTTTGTCGCTGATTTTGCTATCTTTCTTGGGCTATTTTGCGATAAAGGTATAACGGCGTCACTTATTGTATTTTTTGTAATAACGTAGCTGTATTGGTCTAAACAATATTATAATAATGATTTCGGCTACAGAGACTACTGGACAGGCTCTCAGCATCTGGGCTGGCGTCTCGTTGGTACGCCCGCCTGATCGTGTGCTCGTATGTGGCTGCAGAAGCCAATTTTGACCTTAATGGTTGCTGAGCACTTCGGACGTGGCCTTCTTAAAGCTCGCTTTAAGAGATGCACTTAGCTATACGGTCATTGGGCATGCAGAACCTTAGGCCCAGCACACACGGCGCAACGCATTTGCAACGAAACTGCGACTTCTAGTTACTTTTGAGTTTCAGCCATAGACCCCTTTGAGAGACCGCACACGACGCAACCTGTATGAAACTGGTTGGAAACGCGTTACAAACCAGTTGCATTGAAACGGGCGTGCAGGAAACTCGTGTTTGCGTTTCTTCGGATTTCGCGCCTTTTTCATCAACAAAATGGCTGACGATGATAATCAAAGCATTGAATTTGTGTTAGAAGTAGAAAAATATCTTTATCCAATCCATGAATTTTCTATCAGTTTCTTGCAATGCTTTGGCAGCCACCAACATACGACAGTTGATATTAATATCAATGTAGGGATGTATCCACATAGTTCTTCTTTTACACCTTCTCCTTTGTCGAAGATATAAATAAATAACTACAACTTCTTCATCACTTGAACTAGACATTTTGCAGACTTCTATTCTCACAGAAAACCGAACTGATTGTGAGGTTGCTGCGTGTGTGGAAATCGATTGAAACGAGTTTCAAACTAATAATTTCAAAAGGGTTTCGTTGCAGTTACGTTGCAGTTGCATTGCGCCGTGTGTGCTGGGCCTTAGCCGACGCCGCATGAACATGAGATACGCTTCAATACCGCAGATCTTAGCGCGACGAAGAACTTCAGTATTTCTTATGCAGTCCGTACAGTGGATGGATGTTCATGAAACTACGATACGATAACTACGTTTACCATAAAATACCCTTGCTTTACGATACCATATTTGTCGAGTGGTGTCGGCTTAGAATAGCATAGCATCACCACATTATCTTTCCCGTGGGTGTCGTAAGAAGCGACTAAGGGATTTGAGAGTTGATGTGTATCGCAAATTGTAGGCGACAGGCTGACAACCTGCCACTATGGTGATACACAGTCTTCTGAATGACTCTCAAACTTTTGTCAGTCGTGGTGTAAATGTTTTTAGAGCCGTTTACGCCCTGATTTCCCCACAAGGGACATAAGCGTAATATATGTTTATATGTACTTTACGATACCAAGTTTAAGGTAGGCAGAGTGTGAAGGTGGTACTCCGTGGTTTTCTTGAGCAGAAAAACTACGTCATTGTTTCTCTTAAATAACGCGTAGGATAGATACATGATTATTAACCGTGTAATGATTTTCCTAAGCCTTTTGTGTATTGTGAATTATTTCGCGTCATGCTATGCCATGCACACAAAAAAATGTTACTCAAGCTTAAACAAAAATTTAAATAAATTAGTTTTATTATCTTTGTTGGCGACCTGTCTACCAAATGAATGTAAAAAATACAGTGAAATAATTACCTTTTAAACAACTGATTTCGTGCCTGATATGAAAAACTGGTTTGTAGCTTGCCAAGCGTTAAAAAAGAAAAAATATGAAAATAACTTCGTGACGGATATGAGAAAATCTGGCTTCCGCAGTATTTCGTTTGATGATTCAAAACAGACTATCCTACCTCAATTAAAAATGATTAAAGATTGCCATAGATACATACATTGCTAAAGAATATAGTTTGAAAATCCTTCAATTAAGAAAATACTCTAGACTAGGTACCAGCATAAAGTTTATAGTATTCGCCGGTCTTGTACGCCGCGTGATGCCGGCTTAGAATAGCATCACCCTCCACCATCAACAGTCCTCTGCTGAACTTGGCACCACATACACCACACTTGGGGAAAGTGCAGGGTGTAGTATTCGCAAGGAACGTTGTTCCCTATTACCTGAAGTGGATCCAGTCGCCTTTTATTTACACCCAAGGGTAGACACTGCAGTTCAGTCTTATACTAAAGAAATACTGTATATAGCTCCTCGTCTTATATCCTAATTCTGATATATCATGTTATGATTTTGGTGATAATCATGAATTTAATAGTAAGGGGCAATGTCAGCGACACTAACGCCACTGTAGTAGAAAAATAGCTAAGTAAATCACAGACTGAATTCGCAATTGATTGGGAAAATAAATCGTGGATTAGCGACAATCACTAGCGGCAAAGAATATTTAGAATCAATAAAGTCTTGTCAAAACTTGGTCATGTATGCCAGTAGTGCTAAAAGAAATCATCCGCATAAATACAGGGTGTCCCGGTTATCGTGGTCCAAACAAAAAATCTAGACTCTGGACATCCTAAGCTACCATAAAAGCAAAGTGTACACAAATCTACAGCTAAAAATATAGGTACAACAAACAGGTAACATATGATAAAGTACAAATATTTTGAACATTAGATTGTAGAACACTCTACTCACGAAACTGAGCAACTTTTATGAGAAACACGCGTTGAAAAAGTCCGACATTTGGGAGATCCAAAATGATTTATGTTGTGTGTGTAGATCACAAATAAAATATTTGTACTTAATTAAATGTGACCTTATATTTCTTTTTTTAAATTTGAAGTTGTAGTTGTCGCTAATTGATATTTTGATTTCTAGTCGACCAGCGTGTTCAGCCAGACATTTTTTCCTGCTTGGTGGCGCCACTAGTCTGACGTTTATGTATGAATGTACGGTATCACTTTATTGTACCGAGTCACGTTTATAACACACACAGGTCATTAATGAACATTTGTCTTATTGGCCTGGTCAATGGTCAACTTACCGGGTTTCTGTCTACATGCCAACTCTAAAAAGTGGTCGACTATACTACGTTACGACTACGTTAATCGGAAACGAGAAGCACAGTAAAAAATGATGTTCCTCATTTGAGATATTTCTTTCGAAAACAAACAAACATTCAGTTAATTTTCAATTTGCGTATTGTAAATGTAGTTTTGTTTTACAGTGAGCAATGTTTGCGTGGAGTTGAGCTGTGGCTGCCACAGGAAATCATGGTTTGGCTCCGAATCGTGACAATTTCGCGCTCAGATGGATTGTCGGTCGCGATGATACGAGGAATCGCTAAGTAAACAGCGACAGCCTATAATACTGTGATTTCCGATAAAGGAGCGTACTATCTGTATAGATAAACGCTTGTTATATTGGCAGCAGCGTTAGTTACGATGAGTCTACCATCTTACCTAGAGTTTTTACCGGACTGGCTCAGAAGGAGGGTTATGTTTTTCGAGAGTATGCATGTATGTGGACAAGAAAATTCTTTTTCACGGGCTACAACCCAAACGGATACTTAGTTGGATTTTGACATATGAGGTGTCGTTAGATTCGTCTCAGCAGCGCGAGTGACACTGGCTATATTAAAAAATTATAGATTCAAAATGGCGGATTTATAGAGCAAAATAGTGCTTTAAATACTACTAAATTACCGCAGTCGGGTTTTTTGTTTTTTAATATATTTACTTGTTCAAACACATACATAACATAAACAGACCCAACAGTCAACTGCTCTCCCCATTTGTGAGCTATATTTGCCATACTTATCTCAGCAAACGGGTTAACAAGCGCAGTGCAAGATGGTGCATTTCCTGGATGGGTTTCTTTATCCATTAGCGTTTTTATGAGCCATAATTTATTCTAGCTATAACTTCTAAAGTTAACGAGCTATAAATTTGAAAAATATATGGAATATTATAGTTTTTAATCTAAAGTTACTATGAAAACTAACGGATACTAAATCTTCGTGGCTTTCTCGAACTTACGGAACTGCTTTCAGAACAATTCAGATGGCAGTTAGTTGTAAAACTATCCCGGTAGATAGAGCCCTGACACGCGTTAATGGCCAAGATACAATTGCTCTATTTCGCAGGTTGAGATTGAACCGCGGTAGCTTAATTAGAAAACTCGAATTAGAAAAATCGTAGGTACGAAGGCTGCGGTGAAAAATTTGCAGCTTTTCCATGAACGGATATTTAATTTTTTGCTAGTAAAGTAACATTACGTTGATTATGAAACCCTATTTATGGGCGTGTCTGACTCGCTATACGTAGATTTTCAAAGCTTACAACGCGCCCAGAAACACCTTTGTGAAGTAGTAATGAAGTTAATATACCTAACGTAAACGAACAACAACGAATCATTCGCGGTAACTGCTAATTGCCATACCTACACTACACGATATAACAAAACCAGCTTTATATCTTTGTACACGTTTTTCAGTCTGGAGATAAGACCCAAATTCCAAATGAATATGCTTACTTACTAAAGATAATACTGGAGAAATAATACTTAACACTGATCGATCAACTCATAAGACTAAACAGAACTGCTACATCATAATCAAAACTTCGGTAGTCTTCGTGAGGGCTTCCTTCTTACTGATACATATTATTAAAATAAAATAGAGATTTTTAAATAAATAAATATCCCTGGACGAGACACACAGCGCCATCAAGCCCCAAAGTAAGCAAAGCTTGTACTATGGGAACTAGACAACTGATATAATACTTACATACTTTTTTTTTGTAAATAAAATTGAAAATTGGCTTTACATATATTTGTGTCGGTGGGAATCGAACCCACGACTCTCGGCGTAGAAGGCAGGTGTACTGTCCACTACGCCAACGGGACAGTCCAGCCAGGTGACAAAATTCATCAAATGTGATAGAGAGTTGGTATTTCCACAAAAGAGAGTATTTTAGTTATCCCCATATCAATAAATTCCACGTCTGGCCCCAGTACAACAAACTTGTTTTTTTGCCATTTTACATGGTAATAGTTTGGAACCCTTTATGCATGTCAGACTTGCCATTGTGTTTTCTTGACGCTGATTTTGGTTGCTGATTGGGTGTTATTGCAATAGGTATTACTAGTTTTTAAATAATTCGCAAGTGCTTAGTAAGCTTTAAATATTTTTTCTAAAGTACCATTATAATGGTACTAATTCGATAAACGCCCTCCGTCATTGTTGGTATAAGTTCAGAGGGTTATCTGGTGCAGTGGATACGAGTAGGTACTTACCTACAGTAGCCATACTTGATAATGATGTATCTGTTACACTACTAAACTAAGTAAATAAACATATTTTTATATTCGACTCGGGGAAAAGGGAAAGTTGTTCAGTTTCATGGGCCCTTCCCCTTAAAATATTAGCAATTGTTTTTTTTTACATTCTGTATTTGATTGCTGAGAACAGTTAAGCGTTTTAATAGTTGGTATTTATCCTAACACCCTGTATGGTCTGAAAGTGGAACATCGTATTACAGCGAGTGTCGTCGGTCGCCGGTCGGGGCGCACCTATTAGGGTTAAGGAAATTAGCCGTATGCACAGATCATGACCTTCAGCGCATCAATTGAAGTAAACTGTAGCTGCGTACTGGTTATACGGATGGCAGTTTTGCACATTTTGTATTGCAATATGTTGATTTTACATTTTAATGTGTAGGGAACGAACGTCCGCTCCGTCTAACTTGTTTTTTATGAACGTCCACTCATATAACGTCAACTTTCTTGAACATAATGTTGAACATCCACTTTTTTACCCTACTGCCTAGCATGGTTACGATTATTATATTTTCGAGAGTATGTATGTATTAGGTGTGTATGTTTGCATGTAGACAAGAAATTCGTTTTCACGGGTTTCGGTCCAAACGGCTGGGCGGATCTTGAAGTGTGAGGTGTCGTTATATTCATCTCGAATCATCGCGAGTGACACTGGCTAGGTATATTAAAAGTTCATAATTCAAGATGAGGTATTTTGATCACAAAATTACAACTTTGAAATTACCGTCGTGTTTTTGTTTTTTAATGCATCATCTGAGTTTTTAAATGAGTTTTTTGTCAGAGATGCATAATTTCCTATAGGAAAAAATCTCGGTGGTAAATTATCCTAGAATATCAAATGTCTAGTTATTTTTTGTCACATTTGCTTACTTGATCAAAGAGTTGGCTTAGGAAATGATCGGTAGAATCAAAGCGATATTGCGTGAGATGACAAGGCGGGAAAAAGTTGACAGGATGTACTTTATATGTTTTCCGTTATTATTAGTAGGTTAGAATTTCTATACAAAAAAATTTTGGGAGTTCCCGTGCGTGTTTCAGGTCGGTTCCGCTTTGGAAACGAATCTTTAGGCTATTCTTTAGCTATTCCGAGCCGGGGCCTTGCTAGCATACTTACAAAAAAAAAATGGCAGCCATTTCAAACTTTTTTTCTTGGCCAAAATTTTGTTATTTTGTAATAATTCAAAAATGGTAAGAGCTACAAATAACTATTGTATGGAAGATATGTTAAGCGTAAATTTCTGCATATGAATGTTATCAATAACTTTTTCATAATCCAATAGTTTGCGAGAAAAACATAGCACAACATGGCAGTTTTTGCTGAAAACTCACAAATTCGAAAGTATAAAGTAAGTAGTGAAGTTGGGGATTAAGAGTCACTGCTGTGTGGGTAGACCATGCTACAATATTCTGCCTGATATTTAGTAACAAGCTTTCGCCCAGCGGTTTTACCCGCTGATATATTTTGAAGTAAACAAGTTAATTTTATACAAATTTTCGTCCTCTGTTTTACCACTTTAAGTGATAAATTTTTGGAATCCTTTCTTGATATTAATTAAGATTATTCAAATAACCTCTGTGCAAAATTTCAGGGTTCTAGGTCAGTAGTATTGCCTGTGCGTGGTATACAATTTGTATGAAAAAAGTAGAGTTTGTTCGTTGTTGCCACATTTTGTTCTTTTTTGCTATCCTAACAGGACCTTGTGTCAGAACTATTAAAGAACAGCCTCAAGGGATTGCAAAAAAAGAAAAATGTGGCAACTACGAACAAATTTAATTTTTTTTTACAAATTGTAAATCTATGCACAGGCAATACCACTGGACCTAGGTTCTTGAAATTTTGCGCAGAGGTTATTTTGGTTGGGTGAATTAACACCAGGAAAGGAATTTAAGAAAATCATCTCATAAGGTGGTAAAACTCAGGGTGTAAATTGGCAAAAAATTTGCTTGTTTACTTGAAAATATATTAGCGGGTAAAACCACTGGGCAGAAAGCTTGTTACTAAGTATCAGTCAGGATACCGTAGCAAGGTCTACCCACACAGTAAGTAATTCTTAATCCCCAACTTCACTACTTAATCCATATTTTAGATTTGGTGAGTTTTTAGAAAAAACTGCCATGTATTAAAGCGTTTTTTTCGCAAACTATTAGATTATCAAAAAAGTTATTAGAGCAAGGTTGTGCAGAAATTTACGCGTAACATTTCTTCTATACAATGTTCATTTATAGCACTTACCAGTTTTGAGTTATTACAAAATAACAAAATTTTGCCCAATAAAAAAAGTTTGAAATGGCTGCCATTTTTTTTTTGTAAGTATGCTAGCAAGGCCCCGGCTCGGAATAGCTAAAGAATAGCCTAAAGATTCGTTTCCAAGGCGGGGCCAAACTTTTACACGCGCGGGAACTCTCACTTAAGCGATCTTGCGTACTATTATGTTATGACTCGCAGGTAGTTTTCTGTCTGGTACTTATTTTATAACCTATTGTATCAATCGCGTGTACTACTTTAATGGAAACTGTCCTGAACTGTTATTCACTGATGTGCGCTGATAAAAACTTAGTTTATCATTAGGTACTATGTATGATTGTATCTATCTACCTATGGCCTTATACACTAAGGTGTCACAGAGCGAAAATTTTAATTTTTCTCGCGTGTATTTAACTCATGTCATTCATGGAGCCCCGCTTGTCAGATACCTACTGTCACACGTCTCATTATTTTGTCCTATTTATTAACAAAAAACAACGAACAAAAAAGTATTAGGTATTAGGTAGGTATTAGTACCTACTCTGTACAGGGTGTTAGGAAAAGTAATGCTTTCCTTCTGATTCACTGTGCAGCGTGCTGTTTGACAGTTTAATAAGTATTTCTTAAAAATATTTAAATCTCTACCGATTTTTTTTATTTGAACATACTTTACCTACTTCATTATACCTATTGAATGGGAAAAATATTAATTTTTTGTAAGTAATTGTAATACCTAGTTCTTTTTTAATTTAGCTCTAAACGATCTAGGGATGATTCTACTAGTAACATGTATCACTTTACTATGCGAACGCAATCAGCTGTTCATTAGAAAATGTGTAACAACAGCTTTTGGAATGTATGTTGGGATGTATTCCCATGATTTTAAAGATGGACAATTCCAAATGCTCATCTTAACGAGTCGAGTCGAATCAGCTGTAAATTTGTCTTACTTACTAAAATTCACCCTGTATAACGAATCGTCTTTGACTTATCAAATCAATATCTTGAAAAACCGCACGCAAGTGAAATGAATACCTTGCCATTTGTGTTATGCGCCTGGTGTGCTACTCCCTGGCCGGACCACCATTTAGTACTCACTTAATATTATCGTAAACATATGCTACCTTATGTCTACTTTTATCTCATTAGCATGAAATAAATAGTACCTCAAAGTGTAATTCGCTAGGACTAATTTTTTGTGGTCCGGCCAGGGAGTACTGCTCTACAGCCGGACTACCATCCCATCACATCTCCAAAACTTCTTTATGAACGAGATTTTTTTATTTCCCTCATAATTGTACCGAAAGTCTACCTCAAGATATACAACGTGTTACAAAACAACCAATTAATGTCCCATACAAATTGAGTTCATTTTGTATGGGAGATCCAATTTTATTTTTCATATTTCAATCCATTTTGCATGGGGAAAGTTGTTCAGTTTTACGAGTACCTTGACCTACTTTAGGCTTTATTGGTTGTTTTGTTACACCAAGTAGATGAAAGAATCAAAAGTATTCTCAAAGTTGAACGTTATTATATTAGGTAATACAAGTGGTCCGGCCAGGGAGTAGCACACATTTGACTAACCGATTATATTGTTCGCAGGTAACAACATAGCGAGCAATGACGACGGCGAAGTAAAAACCTCATTTCTACACGAGTCGATGCGCCTAGAAAAAGTAAGCTGCAATTATAAACAAATAGCATACAGGGTCGTCATGACGAGTGGGTATACAGGGTACTAAGGAAATAACCGTATGATGTCGGCTTTGATTGGCATCACCCCGATTCTTCCCGGATTTACTTTATTTTACTCTACTTATTTCTTAATGCCACGCGCCACCGCACCATGGCGTGCAGGTTTTAATGTGTAATTCAGTTTTAATGTTTAATGGGCGATGCTTTTCTGAGACAACGATATGACGCATCAATTTATTAGCACTAAAATGATTTGATATTGAAATTATAATCGGCTCAAATTAATTTCTGCATGGGGAGCTCTTTTAATGTTGAGTTCCATTGGCTAATTAGATCAACGAGAGGTGTAGCTCTACTTCCTTAACCTTTACAGCCACAACAGTCCACTGCTGGACATGGGCCACCCCCGTATTGGGGGGTATTGCCATACTCACCACGCTTGGCAGGCGGATTGGCGAGCGCGGTGCAAGATCTTTAATTCACAGGGAACGCTGCTGCCCATTACCTGGATAATTATCCCTTAGTCGCTTTTTACGACACCCACGGGTAGAATTGGGGTGATGCTATTCTAAGCCGGCATCACACGGCACTTTTCCTTTACACCGTGTTTACTTTACACAGTGTTTACTTTACTTGACACCCTGTATACAGACATGGCGTTGTGTCGTCATAATCTTGCTACCATCGTCGTGCGACGTGCGTTTGATGCACTTTCCATCTTTAACGCTGCGTTGTTTTCCAATTACCTCGTTACAGGTATTAAGGGAATAGCGATGAACTTCTAGAAGGTCTAATATTAGTTTATGCATCACTGGCTATAAATATAAGATGTATAATATTTTAAGGGATGAACCAGTCCATGAAACTGAAAAACTTTCCCTAAGGAATATATGACGAAATATGAAAATAGATTTTGGACCTCCCATTCAAAATGTGTTGGCCGGCCGGGTCAGTATGTATGGGAAGGCCAAATTTTTGTTTCGACCTATGTTTCTTAGGGAAAGTTGTTCAGTTTCATGGACTGGTTCACCCCTAAAAATATTTGCAGATAACTTTTTTACATACTGTTTAAAAAAGTAATAATCGATTATAGACTGCTTACTTGAACAATTCCGACAAGTAAAAACTAAATCTGTTACATTTTTGACACAGAATACTGATATTAATATATACTCACCGGCACAACTAATCGGCCACCAATCTGTAATGGTATATTTCATGTTGATTAGAAATATAAATATAAAAATATATATTTATCTAATAAAATACGAAATGTAAATAGTAATAGATAATAATATAAATTAACTAATTTACAACTTATATTAACTGTAATTATCAATGTTATAAATATTAAAAAGTATTTCATGCTAATGCAGGTGGCCGATTAGTTGTGCCGGTGAGTGTAGTTATGTGTTTTTCAGAGCAAGGAAGACCAGTGTCCGGCCTTAAGACAGAGTACAGCGGATGTAGATACTGTATCAGTCTACCCGACGTTCGAATTCCAGGTAAATCATTATTAACTACAGGGAAATCCTCTTAACTTTTTATACCTTATTCATTTACCTTCTCATTAATTTGTTTTGCCTTTGCTAATTGATTCTTGTTACTTTTATCTTGAGGATTAAGCTGAAATCTCGAAAGTTCGTGATATTGATTATTTCACTAATCGCGAATAGGGGAGGCCATGGGACGCCCTTGTCCAGGAGTGCCAGGACTTTTGAGTCTGTTAATGTTGACCGAGACGAGACTCGCGGGCATAACCCCCTGTTTTAATCAGTAGGAGAAGTACCTTCATGCCGATTTTCAGCCTTATATGTCGATGTGCAAAAACGAGGCTCTTTTTCGACGCTGACTTTACCGCAAATAACTATGGTACGTTCAGCTTAGCACTTCGTGGTGCATCTAGGAATTCAATGGTAGACAGGAGCCGGCAAGAAGGTCAAGGAAGAAGGTCATGAAGCTCACGAGCAACCTATTAGAAGGAAGAACAGTAGACTGTTGTTCATACATAACCTAAGACAGTCAGTATTAAGTCTTGCGACTACGTAATAATGTGAAACATCACATCATACAAACTAAACGCTGAAATTTAATTGACTAAAACAAGAGTTGCAGAGCTAATTAAAAATACTTATAGGGAATGATGACGGAACACTTTTTTCCGCGAAGCTACTTATGATTTAAAGATAATGAATATATTCTCCACAGTAAAATAAAAAATATTTGTTGCAGCAGAGCTCCATTTATTGTCGTAAAGTGGTAAATCGGTTTTGGAAGGAATGTTTTTTTTTTGTTTCTTATATGTATAAACACGAAACTTCCCCCATCGAGTGTTTGAATCAGTCTAATTGTCTCCTTTACAGACGTAAGTCCATTAAAGTTTAGGAATAAAATTGTCCCACCTTAATTAGATAAAAATCATCGTCGCCGCTATAACACTTGCTTAGTGAAAATTATATATCGGTAACATTTGTAATATATTCTCTTTGAGAATTTTTAATGCTTTTATTTAGGTAAATTGAAACACTCCCTAATATAATTTTAGCGTGTAAATCAGTTTATCTCATAACAGGTATGAAATTGTGGCGGTTATTTTTCGGTTAGCGTATTTTACAGCAGGCTTATCGCCATAACAATCAATTATTTTTATTGATTAGAAGCGCTTATCGTACGATATTGTGGGCAAAATCAATATAAATAAGAATATAGTTTAATATAAAGTAAAAAATAAAATTGTGACGACGTTGTCCTACTCATAAACAGCAAGCGGAACCGACGGCTAAACATAGGTATCTTCCGAAAAAAACTTTCTTTTCTGACTATCAGATGGTTCAGCCTGCAATGTCCTATCCAAACAGAGGAAAAATCAGACAATGTGATACTGATAATCATCAACGCAGGGAATCGAACCTGGGAGGTCCGGAGCTGGGACGTTTCCCCCTATGATGTTCAATTGGCTCGGCCCCTGCGCGCGCGCAGTTGTTGACCCGACACGAGATTGATCGTGACCGTGCCCGCTAGAGATGTCACACCACACCACATACATATTAGTCCACACGGTCTATAACAGGCTATTTCATTTCATTTACTTTGCATTGCCGTACACCGTGCTTCGGACGAAATGCATTTCATTGGCTACGTACGTTGTTTTGTGCATTGTACTAAAATCGGCTGACTGACATTGTATAAAAGGTCGAAAAATTAATTTCTTCCAAACACGGGTGTATACGCAGGACGCAGGTACACATTAGGCAAATTATTGGTAAAAAAATAAACTTGTAGTATTTGGTAAATCATTTTTTGGCACTGCTCTATATATAGAAATACTCTAAGATAAAGACGAAAAACAACTATAGTAATTTAAATTTCACGCTATGTCCTAAAACTGATTTTTCCATGAGATATGCTTATAGAAATCTTTTCTTTCTTGTACAGCCAAGCTGGATGCGAACAAAGGAGTTCTGGGACAAAACATTCGAGGAGCGGTACGAATTGAATCGCAACGACCCACAGCGTCCAAAACTCAAGGTATCTGTTATTTTATTTTTTCTTTTCTTACAGGCATTTAATGCAAGATGTGGTCTCCGAATATAGATAGGGTGCATGCAGACCATGAAACTGAACATCTTGCCCTAAGAAAATATTTCAGTAGAATAAGCTTAGTTTGGTTGCATTATACAGCATGTTAATTTATATGCGTGCCATATCTTAAATATAGGTTCAGTACCTATACAGGGTCCCGATTCTTTTTGTCCGTCCGCGTCTAATCTCCACACTTTTATGCAGTATGTGTATAGCCGACAACTGATGTGACAGTATAGCCACCAACAGTATACATGCACACCACGAATCAACATAATTATGTCCATCTAAGGAAATGGAATTCCTCATACAAGCAAAATGTAGTATTATTTTAAAATGAAGTTGAAGTGAAGTAAAGTGGTAATAGTTAGTTAGGGGCCTTCTCATGGTAAAATATCAAGAAAATCATACTCAATTTTTATTTCTTGAGCCAAATTTTGGTACGCCGGCCGTGCTGATGTTTTTAATTTAAACAGGTGATCGTAGTCCCGCACTCGCACAACGACCCTGGCTGGCTGAAGACCTTCGAGCAGTATTTCGAGCTCAAGTCTAAGAACATCATCAACAACATGGTGCAGAAGCTGCAGCAGTACCCAAACATGACCTTCATCTGGACAGAAATGTCGTTTCTCAGCGCCTGGTGGGAGCGGTCGCATCCTGTTAAACAAAAAGTTAGTATAGTCAGTATAGTCCATCGCCATATTTCGCCATCGGTACTTCGGCACTCATCGCTGCAGCTTAAATGCTGACTAAGTTAGTGAAATCCATTGAAAATACTAGCGTCATGCATGACCACCCTAGGCGGGAGGCCAAGTGACGCTGGTCACAATACTTGGTTGTATAATTTCATGACACTATGACTGCGAATGGACTTTAAACGTTTCAGGGCTTCCACAGGCGAGCGACACTTCGCCTGCGACTCTGTTGACGACGGTTGCCGGCAGTTTGCGGCAGCTTCGCTGATTATCTACCACGCGATCAAACATTACGTAGAAAGCTGTTGCGAGCTGCCGCAGGCAAAGTGTCGCTTGTATGTGTGCCATCTATCGACGATTATACTAAGTACTCAATTTTTATAGCTGTCGAAAAAGGCCTCATTGGAAAACCTTTATCCTTAGTAACTGCTGCCTGTCAGTCTATTAGGAATAGAATAGAGATTGGCATATAGGTATCATCATCTGCAATAATTCTTAATATTTTGTAGGCCCTGAAGAAGCTGATCAAAGAGGGAAGACTGGAAATAACCGGAGGCGGCTGGGTGATGCCGGACGAGGCGTGCACGCACGTCTACTCCATTATCGACCAGTTTATTGAAGGTAGCACACATTTTACAGTTCTTTTTTTTAATAAGACATGCCCTCATTTGTCCGCTATTCACCTTTTGGTAAGTGATGATGCAGACGATGTTTGAGCAAGCTTGCCTAGGAAGTGCATATTCACTTGTACCTTTCACGCGATTTTCTGGTAATCGGCCAGTCATGTAGGGTGAAATTATTACTCTCTGATATAGTTCTTATTATCTCTGCTAAAACTGTAAATCACGGCTTTATGGTATTCGGGCGATTTGTGAGGACGACCTCTTATCATAACTATTTAGCATCATGGATTGAGATTTTCTTTAAATTGTATAGTGATGTCTCTGGCTTTCATATTTCAAGATAATTATTCTATGTCAAATATTTAAGCCGTTGTGGATTGAACCGTATGTTTGTATTTTCTTGCAGGTCATCAGTGGCTCAAAAACAACCTGGACGTGTCTCCTAAGACCGGGTGGTCAATAGACCCGTTCGGTCACGGGCCCACCGTGCCCTACCTGCTAGACAAGAGCGGCTTCGACGGCGCCATCATCCAGCGCATCCACTACGCCTGGAAGCAGTGGCTGGCCGAGAAACAGGTCGAGGAGTTCTACTGGCTGCCGGGCTGGGCTGCACCCAAACCGAACCTCATCGTCCACAACCTGCCCTTCGATATCTACTCCATCAAAAGCACCTGCGGCCCTCACCCCTCGGTTTGCCTCAGCTACGACTTCAGAAAAATCCCAGGCGAATACACCGAATACACCGCCAAGCACGAAGATATTACCGATCAAAACGTTCACAGTAAGTCCAAGACTTTGATAGAGGAGTACGACCGTATCGGATCCCTCACTCCTCACAACGTCGTACTAGTACCGTTAGGTGACGATTTCAGATATGAATACCCATCAGAATTCGATGCTCAGTATACTAATTATATGAAAATGTTTAATTATATAAATAGCCATAGTGATAAGTTCAACGCTGAAGTGAAATTCGGAACTCCTTTAGATTACTTTAATGCCGTAAAAGAACGACATAAGAATATACCAACGTTGAAAGGCGACTTTTACGTATACTCTGACATATTTAGTGAAGGAAAACCAGCCTATTGGTCGGGCTACTATACCACTCGACCTTACTTAAAAATACTCGCTCGTCAATTTGAACACCAGCTCCGATCATCGGAAATTCTCTTCACTCTGGTATCGAATCACATAAAGCAATTGAACAACCGCTATCTCATAGCGTCCGAAAAAAGACTGGAGAAATCTTATGAACAATTGATAAACGCGAGGAGGAATCTAGGTTTATTCCAACATCACGACGCGATAACGGGCACTTCCAAGGCTAGTGTGATGTACGACTACGGGACCAAAATTTTTACTAGTTTGTATCACTGCGTGCGGCTTCAGGAGGCGGCGCTCACGGCGCTCATGGTGGCCGACCCCGCACTGCACTCGCAGACCATCTTGCAAAGTGAAGCCGAGTGGGAAACCTACGGGAAACCTCCGCGAAAACTCCAGGTCACATTCGTCGATAAGAAAAAACTGATCGTTTTCAATCCGTTGGCGGAGGCGCGCACCGAGGTGATCACGGTCAGCTCCAACACCACCAACGTCAGGGTGTACGACACCAGCAGGAAAGAATACGTCCAGTACCAAATATCACCTAACTTAGAGTTCGGCGCAGACGGGCGCAGCGTCATAAGCGACACCAACTTCGATGTGATGTTCGTCGCCAAGATGCCCGCACTCAGCGCTGTCACCTTCAACCTGGAAGAACACACCAACAAATCGCATCACAGCATCGTTTTTTGTAACAACTGTAACGACGACAAAAACGACCTATTCTCCACCAGAAAAATGATGCCGGGCGACATACAGCTAGAAAACTCCGTCTTGAAATTACTGATAAACAGAAACACTGGCTTCTTGAGACAAATATACAGAAAAGACTTGAAAAAGAAAAATGTTGTAGAAATACAATTTGGTGCCTATCAAAGCGCGCAGAGACACTCCGGAGCGTACTTGTTCATGCCCGACTACGACGCCCCAGAGAAAAATGTCCTTAACGGTTACTCCAACTTTCATAACATACAAGATGACATCATCATTGCATCCGGCCCGGTGTCCACTGAAATCAAAACCATGTACTTACCATTCTTAGTGCACACTGTACGAATATACAATGTTGACGATCACGCCCTCTCTAGTGGAGTGTACATAGAAAACTTTGTAGACTTCGAAAGTCCGCCCAAAAATAGAGAAACAGAACTGTTCATGAGAATACAAACGGATATTCAGAACGGCGATTTGCCTGAGTTCTATACGGATCAAAACGGCTTTCAGTATCAAAAGCGGGTAAAGGTGGATAAATTGGGGATAGAAGGAAACTACTACCCGGTGACGACGATGGCGTGGCTGCAGGATGACAATACGCGACTGTCGCTGGTGACGGCGCATGCTCAGGGCGCGGCCGCCTTCGAGCCCGGCCGGCTCGAGCTCATGCTCGATCGCCGCACGCTCTATGACGACTTCCGCGGCGTTGGCGAGGGCATCGTCGACAACAAACCCACCGTATTCCAGAACTGGCTTCTGCTGGAATCCATGCCGGGGTCCAAACCCGGCAGGAGAAAACGAGAGACCAGCGAAAATATATACAAAAGTGTGAACGAACGACATTTCAGTCCGGACGAGAAAGAAGCCACGTATCAGCTGCCTTCGCAGACGGCAGACTATTTAAGCAGAACGCTGAACTACCCAGTAAATGTTTACATGCTCGATACAAGTGAAGTAGGTGACGTAGAAGTGAAGACCCATCACAATTTCGTCACGGATTTCCCGTCGGGGTTACATTTGATGACATTGCGCACGATCACGGACGACATCCTGGAACAGTTCCCGAGCTCGTCGTGCTTCATGGTGCTGCAGCGGCCGGGCTACAGCTGCCAAGTGGGGGACAAATTACACAATAGGCCTATTAGATTCACATCTAACAGCGCGCTGAATGGGTTACTTATGAAAAATATAACGGCGGTAAGTCTGACCGGGCTCGAGACACACCAGACCCTGTCTTCATTAGCTGATATTGATTTGGAGCCCATGGACGTGAAAACATACAAAATTGGGTTTTAAAGACTGTTGTTGTAGATGAAAAATTTTGCAAATTAGGTAGGTAAGTAGTTACCAACTAATTGATTTCTAACAGACGTACATAAAATAGTTGCTCTAATTACCTAATTACTTATCTAAGTATGAAATTATCACATTCATATTTAATTACATATTAATGCATAATAATTATTTATTCTAATTTCTGTTGCAATTCGTTATTATACATTTATGATCATATCAACAAGTAAATAATAAATAAACATAATAGGGTAATTTAAGAACCCTCCTTATCCACGTGACTAACAGATATTATTTGTGCAAGAAAAAATCTACCTCAGGACCAAAACCTAAACATTATTTATAGGCTCAATTTAAAGTAGGGTGGTTTAGGTATAGGGCGATATAAAATCGAAAGGTAGTAAGATTAATCGACACTTGTAATGCAAGCGAGACATAACAAATTATTTTCTCTATAAAATAATATTATTTACAAATAGGGATTTCAAAATATCGGGCTTCGAGGAACCGGCAGGCTGTGTTGCTCGAAGATGTTGGATATGCAAGAGCCTATAACCTACTGATTGTTTACTCTGAAATAAAAATAATGCTTGCTGACGTTGGCTGAATTCATGAAAATCAAATATCTTGGGAGGCTGGTCAGCAGTGGACTGTAACCTAGTAGGTACATAATGATATTAACGTAAAAAAAAGAAAAAAAGAAACATGACTGTTTTTTGTAATACAAAATTATTTCCTACTATACATACCCCTATTTTGAAAGATTTACAATATCACTACTAAATATACTATGAAGTGAAACTTTAAAGAGCTTTGTGTACTAGATATTTAATTTTAACATTTTGTAAGCCTACAACTTTATTAAAAACTATCAATTATCCATATGGCGGCCAATGCAGCGAGAGGCCGTCTCAACAATATGGTTTATTTTAGTTCACCAGTTGTTGAGGAAAAATTACAGGATAGATCATTAATCTAAAAGAAACACCTGGTTTTCTATAAACCGGGTCATTCGTCGACGGGAAATATTGTGACGAATTAGATGCCTTCTCTACATTAAATAGGACAGTAATAATTATCTAGGGTTTTATAAAACTCATCTTTCATGATCAGATCATGATGTTTATCAAGATGAACACAATTTCTTCTCTTCACATAGTGTAGGTATTTGCCTAATTCACTCTTCACATTTTTTTATGTACGGTATTTGATGTTTTGCTTATCTTTAAAAAACATTACCCACAACATACCATTTTTTTTATAAAGTCAATTTGAAGTCGACCCGTTAAGTATGTAGAGAGTTTTGAGGGAGTAGGTGTAAGTAGATCTGATAAAAGCTTGTTGTAAAACCGACACGTTGTGAAAGCCAATTTAAAAAAAGTACAATCCATGTAATCTCATGCAAATAGTTGTAATTAATTATAATAAAAATGATATTATTTATTTATGTCTATATGATTAATAATTTCTATTCTATTATTTTTATTTTATTAAACCATGTGATTTTTTGATGTTAAGTGAGGATTTCATGTAATATTGAGATGTGAGGTGAGTGTAGATATTTGCATAATATTGTGTTGTATATTTTAAATGTTTACATGACATATTTTTTAATTTATGAACGTGATCACGTGATAATGTAGTTGTTATTAGAAATAAAGGTCTGTAACTTGAAAACTCACATACGGGATCACTAACTCGAACAAGAGAACAGCCTGCGAAAGGGTAACTACTGTTTTGTCTGAAAGCACTCTTGTCTTTAAAAGCAGCCTAAAGGAGTGCGGAATTTTCAGGTTGCGCACCAATAGTAGCAATAAATATATCACGGTTTGTTTACCTATATTGTAAAATGTGATTTTGTTGATCTTAGTTATTATATTCTTAATTTTGTTAAGGCGAAGCGACACGCTAGCAGCATCACTAACTGGGTTTCCCCGAACAAAATGTCTGAACCCGGAAGCAAAAGTACTTAAACCGTTAAAAACTAGCCTACCGCTAAATAGTAACGCGATCATTAGCAAGCTATTGAATTATAACTACACTAGAATTATGTATATAGCAGCGGGGACACGATAATTATAACTGCATACTCGGTTTTGGTTGCCTCTGACCGAATATTATATTATGTTACTTAAAGAATGGATAAGGCTAAATTCTTTGGCTAAATTGAAAGTTTTATTTTTTTTCTTATTTGACCGCCGCTTAGTGTGTCGTCTTGCCTTGAACAAAAGGATTTTTCTGCTCATCTCGTACCTATGTAAGCTTTTATAATAAATGTGTTTATGACAATTGAATATCAAGTCACAAAAAACTAAAGTATACTTGGCACAGCAACAAATCTGCTAATAATATTTATTTACTTTCATTTTTATGCAAATGCTTGATTTGATCTAATCTTGTTATTTATTTTTTAAGTAATGTGAATTATTCATAGAATCACCAAGAAATTCGCTTGTCAATAAGAATCTCGGTTGTCTTATTTATTTGTGACACTCATAATCTTAACTAAAACATATTTATAGAGATTAATTTTGTATTTTTCTTTGTTTCCTGATGATGATGATGATGTAGTTGAAATAAAAGTAAATCAATTAATAAATTGTATGGTTTATTTAACTAATTCATAATTCCCTTTAACTAACAATCGATAATAAATAACGAACATTAATAGTGAATATGCACTTTTTTATAGTTTATTAGGTGATTTAATGCTAGGATTTTTGTTCATGAATAGATAAATTTTAAATGTGAAACCGCACTTTAACTGCACTGGTAGCAGATCGGCGCGGCCCTGCAGTGTAGTAGGTTGAACCAAATTTTGAAGAATTCTATTACAGAAGTTTGACAGAAAATAGTAGTTTATGCAACTGCCTAATAATGAGAGGCTTTAGGATGAGAGTGTCTGTTTATCACACGAGGCGCAGCCGAGTGTGATAATAGTTTGACACGAGCATTCTAAAGCCTAATTATTTGCAGTTGCATACACTATTTTATCTACACTCTACAAGAAAAACTATGAAAAATAATTCAAACCTCCGCACTGCACTATGGCGATTGCAAGCCTATCTACTGAACCACCAACTGAACGACTTTTATACATAAGTAACTTTTTAACTAAACGTTAAAATGGAGGCTCATAAAAACTGAACAACTTTTAAAATTAAATAGCATTTATCGGTGAATTTTAATTCGAAAAATGATTTGAAGCAAAGATTTAATAATAAATAAGTCCTCATAATTTCAAGTGTCGTCCCGCCGCGGGTGACACTTGTTTTTTTTTTCATTCGACTTACTGATGGCCAGTGTCAAATTGGAACAGATTACAATTTGGTGCGCGGGTCAATTCGTTTAATTTTTTTTCAAATACTAGAAATCGAGTTACTTTATGTAGCTGCCAGTAATATGAAAGTTTTTTTTTAAAGGCTGTATGTATATTCGTAATGCAGTTCATTACGTTCGTACTTTCGATTCTGTAAACGAATATTACGAAGAACTGAGTGTAGATAAAAGCAATTTAACTGGTTTACAAATAATAAGAAAACAAGAGCGTGTCAGACACGCCCACAAATAGGGTTTCGTAGTCAACGTTTAAATATCAGGTTTTTCAGCATTACAAACTTAATTTTGTTGCTGGTTTGTTAGCAGCAGTATGATGACCAACCGCAAATAGAAAAACTCAATTTTTTCTGAAACCTTTAAGGGTACGATATCCGTTATAGTTTTCATTGTAACTTCATTTTGTAAGCTATATTCCATAATTATTTCAAATTTTTAGCGTTTATACTTTAGAAGTTACAGCTGGAACAAATTATGGATCAAAAACGCCCCATTTAAAAGCAAATATCTCGTGACAGAAACATTTTAGTGACTTTGTTTCAAAGAAACCTCACCTTAGTTTTAAAAGACCTATTCAACGATACCCTACTCAATATAATAGAAGAAAAAAAAATTTTTTGCCCCCCTTTCACTTGTATGGGAGGGGGTCCAAAAAACATTTAAAATCTTTTTTTCTTAACATTTCTATATTTGGGTTAACACGATCTATCTTCTCACCAAATTTCATGTCGATAGCTCTAAAACTGACGAAGATATGAGGGCGCGGCATACAGACAGACAGACAGACAGACAGACAGACAGACAGACATGACGAAACTATAAGGGTTTCTAGTAGACTACGAAACCCTAAAAAATTTGCTAAAACATGCCCGAATCTGGTAACGGAAAGAGGAGCATTCGTAAGTTTTCTATCCAGTTACTTGTGACGACAAAATAATGCCTCTGGATAAATTAAAAAAGTACTGTTGTCAGATGCATATTCCCTATTTATGCCATTTATTTAAAACTTATTCGATAATTATTGTGTTACGTACATATTAAAAATATATTCCATTAACGAAGTTATTGTTGCAACATTAGAGTCCGTCCTAACAAACATGCACTTAAATTCACCTCTCCTTCCGCGACAGGATTCAAGAACGATATGTTATTTAACAATACCACACACTAAAAACGAGCAGTAAGTTTGTCACACGTTATAACGTACATATACTTACTTCCCGACACGAAAGAAGATTGCCTACCTAGAAGTGGAGATATATTTTTACACTCCTGTGCCCCGTGTTATGAAACTAAAGGCTAGAAGTTAATTTTTTTCGTTGGGAAATATTTACATTCAGTTAAAACTTAAAACTTGCAGTTGAAACTAAACTAGTTTGTCTCCACTGCTTAACAGCGCCATCTGGATTTTACCAGAACTTTTTGAGCTACGTTTTTTAGTTCTAGATTGACTTTTCTGTAGATTAGTATTTCCTCCATGATTCTACACGTATCTGAAAACATTAACGAATTAGTAGAAAGTGTGATACCCCCGAGAAGGGAATGCCCATGTCCATTAGTGGACTATTGTGGCTGTAAAGGTAAGCCTGATACGACTGCAAGTGGTAATCCCTTGCACGATTTCAGAAATCACACCTTGAGCTCCTTGCGAGGTGAACCGTACGGTCGTGTACATAATAATTATCAGGTAAATTACCCTAAGGCGCGGATAAATATCAAATACAAAAGCTGCGCAGAATGGCAAAAACAAACATCATCCATACTACACACAAATAGTTCAAATGTGACGTATACAATGTTGAAATCTCCGCCGGCAACAAACGTGAAGTTGCCGCGTAAAACGCGCGAAGTTGTTGATTTACAAAGCTGCGCACTTTTGCCGAATTAATACTGGCGTTAGTTAAAATCTATTAGCATAACCTTGAACAATTTATTTTACTATTAGAATTTTTACAGGTACCAAAAATTTAATTCACGTTCGAAGTAACTTCAACCCTATTTAATGCATGTTTGTTAGAATTTAGTATTACACATAATAATTATAGTCTTTTACATTCATTAAGAGTATCCAGACACAAATAGCTTGCCTCCATCGCTCTGTCCTTTTTATAGCACAGATCAACCAATCTATGGATCAACCGTTTGATGTGGCAAGAAAGTGTAACGTTCTGCGATGGATGTTAAATATCATTTGTCATTCAATATTGATTCTATGGTGATGTCCAGTCTTCTGAATGACTTACACTTTTGTCAGACTTGGTTAAAAAGGTCATTTTAAAGCTGTTTACGCTCTGCCTACCCCACAAGGGAAATAGGCGTGATATACGTACGTACGTATGTTTATCATTCAATATAACGTGCACGTGAAATCTATTGCTTTCGGCTATAACTATAACCGAGGGACAGTGCGAGAAGCTGAGAAAAGCAATGAATCATAAAACTAGTCTTAAATACCAATGGTTCTGGGATCAAGTAAATATAAGGTGAAATTTTACTAGTGACCGCTAACGAAAACTCATAACCTTCTGGTTTCCCCAAGGAAAATGGTCGAAATACGAAAAAAAACCTCCATAGTAACCCAAATCAGCTGACCGGCAATTTTGTACATATTTAATAACCATGTTCCTTGGGGAAAGTTGTTCCTTATTACCAACTGGTTGTGAGTTTTCGTTATCGGTGACAAGCAAAAGACCCTGTATAGGTAGTCAATATTTTAGTTGGACCAAAATGTTGTCTCAGTCTGGAAACTCTATGAATGTACCGGTCCAACTCGTCGTACGCTAAACTAAACTAGGGGTAAAGCGTATGTAGATCATTTCTTCTTTATTCTGCTAGCTATCCACTCTAATCCCAAGTGTAACCTGAAAATTACAACAAATAGTATAATTAATCCTAATAGAATTGATGTCTTCGTTCTATCTAGTATTCTTTTTAATTACTTTTAGAAATAAAATATTGAAACTTCTATGTTATACTAAATTAATGGCGTTGGTTGTGCGAAATTCAAGCGCGTCCTCCTAATGACTTGCATCTTTACATCGCATCACATTGCTGGTTAGCTGTGTTTCTTTAAATATTTTTTCAATGAATTTCTGTTCCATGTAAAAAATAATCTTTATTTACATACCCTTCTCCCGTGAGGGCACAGCAAGCTTGTATATGCCAAGGGTGTTGCTTGATTGAAGTCAAAGCCAGTTGCTCCGATATTTCTGCTGCGGTCATTGACCCCTTGATGTCCTGAGAATAACATATGATATTTAGAGGCACAAAAGTAGTGAAGATAGATAGTGAACATAGATAATTTACAGTTTCTAGTTGCGTTTATTAATAAATTTTAATTTATTTACATTCTAGCTAACTCCTCAGAAGGAGGGTTACGTGATGATGTAATTCTTTTTCACGAGGTACAGCCTTATGAAATTTTAATATACATATATCACTTGCGTTGCTGAGACGAATCTAACTACACCTCATATGTGAAAAAGAATTTTTGTCCACATACATACACTCGAAAAAAATAACTCTCCTTTTGAAGCAGTCGCATAAAAAATAGTGAGATATAGACTTGATTTACATAATACAACGGCTAACCACCTGTTTGTTAGCGAAGACAAGCAGGCAGGCCTTGCCGAGTTCCTCGTGCGTCAGCATGCGGTGGAGCTCCTCGCGGCTGATGCTCAGCCGCTGCCGGTCCGTCGAGTCGATCACCATGATGATAAACTACCAACAAACGATTTAAAATGAGTTTTTTTTAACTGACAGCTACACGAGTCCGATCTAGATGGCGTTGTTAACTTTTTCAGATTTAGGGATCAGGGATCATCTGTCAAATTCACCACCATGAATGATGTGACAGTAGATGATATTGAGATGATATGACACATAATGTTACCGCTTTCTAAACTGTAAGTAATATAAAAGCATAGATTTGGCACTTATCCTCGATATGAGGTACGAAAATAAACGGTTTTAAAATTATAGTGTGTTTTTCACATAATATGAAAATTAAACATGATATTTTAATACAATTAAAAAATTTCCCATTCCTAGTTTCGCGTCACAACACGCGTGAACGACCAAACCATGGAAATCGGCTAGCCAAAAATTACATAAAATATTACATTGACAAAAAAAGAAATAAAATATTTCATTCCATTCTATTTTTTTATTTAGGTAAAAGTGTCATTCTTTAGATAAAAGTTTTTATAGGTATACGTTTATTCGCATAGTTTCTTCGACTTTATGTATTAGTTATCGTCATCTGATTTTAAAAAGTAAAAAAATATGATTTTAATTGGTGAATCATAAAGAATAGACCATGCACTTTGTGTCTATAGAGTCATGCACTTTATCTTAACTTTATGTGATTATGCTACAGATAAAGGTTTATTATTGTGTAAGTATTGATGATGTCTAAGGGATAAATTCAGAAACATTCCCTGTAATTAATAAGTACATTCCGCTCAAACTTTTTACTTCATCAGCCCTCCAAACAAAAAAGTCAACAATATAAGATCACTCATGTTTAACAGCTTAAACACTGAGGCAAAAGAGTATATTCTTTTTCGCAAACATTATATAGCATTTGGGTAGGTATCTATTGCTTTATTGCGTCTTTGATCACAGTGACATGACAAAAAAGATAATTTTAAAGGTACAAGGACATTATTCAAAATCAGACAATTCGCAGAGTTCTAAAGCATTATCTAATCAAATAGTATGTAATAGTTCAAAATTAATACTTTAAACAAATTCAAGCCACCTTCAACTATACAGGAAAACAGATCCTATGCCATTCCATTAGCTGATTAACAAATAAAAAATAAATCAATAAAAAACATGGATTTAGCAGCTGTTATTAATTGTGTACTGTTCCTCGGTACTGTTCACTAAATAATTATTATAAATGGCATTGGAAGGTCATGTATCTCACTTGCACTAAGGCTCTTACATACACCAGGCATTTATGCTTCCCCTCTCCCACTTAATTCAGCAAATTGAAAAATTGATTCATAGCACAAGCATCAATGTGCAGTATAAAGAAAGTATAACAAATTCAGAACCAGAGACTTAATTTGCAGCATATTATGCAGTTTTATCAGCATATAAAGTATCTTCAACAATAGTTATACTTTTACCTCTAATTAATATAAGACATCTCAAAAATCAATCCAGTCCATAGTATAAAATCAAGTTGCCTTTTGCGTTTTTCTGTTTGTCAGTTGTGGAATTCGCTAACTCCACCTAAAGTGCGCAACGGATTCTGATTCGGTTTTTCCTTGGTTTTTTGCAAAAACTCAGGACTCAAGAGGAAGATTTTTATGACATGGCAGAAATAAGTTGCAGCAGGTGAAACCGCTAATGGGCCGCTAATGCATCACCATACATTCACTTTTGCAATAACAAGGCCTATAATACTCAGAAAATCATTTTCCTAGGGAATTATATTATACTGGTAGCTCTGACCCATGTATTTCATTTGAAACAGTTCATTAAATGGCTATCTCTATCATTTAAATATGTATGCAATGACCAATTGCTGTGAGTATTTATAATGTTCTCTTCTTATACTATAACTTATGGTAATATAACTTTATAGTGTGCAGAATACATTGTTAGTATAGAATTGTTTACTCTATCATTACCTCACTGTTTGTGTAGTATGTGTTCCAGGCAGAACGGAGACTCTGTTGCCCGCCAAGGTCCCACATGACGAAGCGGAGATTCCTCCATACCACCTCCTCCACATTGGAGCCAATAGTTGGCCGTGTATGAACAGCCTCTCCCAGCAACAGCTGATACAAGATAGTCGTCTTTCCCGCATTGTCTAAACCAACCAACACAAGCTTGTGTTCTGTAATAGCAAAAACAGTCCAATTTAATGTATTGTGTACGGTATCAAATAGGTACAAGAAGAAATAATAAAAACAGGACTGTTATAATGATCAATACTTATTTAATTAAGATTCTAAAGTACCTATTTACCTCAATCTATGTAAGATATGTGATGATTAATTTAAAATGTCAGAACAAACTCAGATTAAGTAAACATATGGTATGTGAAAACAGCTGTAGGTACATCAAAAACACAATGTCCTTGAGCACTGCCTTATTGAGCAAGGAAACAGGTACCTACTATGAGGAAAACTTTTAAGGTTAACATAGAATTACTTCAAAGTGCAATTTATTCGAATATATTCCCTGTTTTTTAGGTAGAAACCGTTGAAACTTAATAAATCTTTAGTTATCTTATCAATTTGCACAAGTATAAACTGACTTGTCAACAAGATAAAATCGTTTCAATGATTTTTATATTTTTAGAAACCTTATGTACATACCCTCGTTTCCGAAGAGGCTCCATATTTTAGAAATTAATAAACCCATTGTGTTTAAACAAATTGTTTTGTGTTACACTGCGACAAAGAGACGACAAATGGCTGTAATACTATGACCATACTTTCACCACTTTATCGACATTTAATTAAGTGCAGAGCTGTTATTCCACATATATAATGAACAAATACATAGTTAACTTTAGAATTGGCTGTACCGATAATAGAAAACTACAATAATAACTACGAAAAATGTACGTAACGCGTCGACCTGTACATTTTCTAGTCAAGTAAAGTACATTTACATTGCGTTTTGTTTCACGTTACGTCAATTAATTATGAAACGTCACTTCGTCCGCGTTTCGTTACAATCTAAAGGCTTGGGTAAACCCGGTAAACCGGATGCGTGTGAACTGACTTGGAACTGACTATGGTTGAAAAGAGATATTATCATAAACCTAAGCATTTATTTAAAAAAAAAGTAGTTGGAAGGTTGGCTGGTCCCGCCGTTTTGTAAACCACAGATGAACTTAAATATGTGTTCAAACCTCGTTCAAACCTTGTTCAAAGCATGTTCAAAGGCTTCAATGGTTTCAAATTGGGTATAGACTTCGAGCAACGCATCTTCTGTCCCGTTCCGAGTCCAGCGTTCCTCCAAGGGTTGGGCTCCAACCACTGTTTAACAAACCTGTTATACTGCAAAAAGCAATTTAAATAATTGATTGATATTTTGCGAAAAGAGAAATCAAATGCGTTGTACCTAACTTGCATTCCAATGCATGAGCGTCATTTCATTACAATGATTACAATAAACTCAAACAGCAATGTAGCACAGGGCAGAGGAAATAGCCACAATAACTTTCTTTTCCGCGGTAAAAAAAAACTACTTCGTTTCACTTCCTCTCTTTAGGGTCATATATATTTTTGTTTTGTGTGCTCCTTTTATGATTTGAACCTTAGGACCTTTGTTAAGTGCATGCAGGGCTTAGTAAACCACTACAGATATGATAATGACTAAGAATGACTACATACTAAGCTCCCATTGTCAAAGTCTTACCTCATAAGGCTACCGGATGGATGTTTACCTACTTTAACGATAGTAACTATCGTTTAAAAGGCATTCGTCCGTCCGGTAGTAACCGGTGTGAAGTTAGCAGAAAAAGTTATCAGAAATTCAGAAAATGTATACCCCGACCAAATTGAGAAGGAAGTGTCTATATAGCGGGGCGCCCCGCTCGATAGTCATTTAGGCTATTAACCGGGGCGCCCTGCTGAATAGCGCTTTGTCTATGTATAGGCTATTGAGCGGGGCGCCCTGCTAAATAGCGTTTTGTCTGTGGTTTGGTTATAGACCGGGGCGCCGCTCCGCCGTTATTTCGACTCGTATGTAGGTATAAGTACGGAGCAGTGATGAGGTTGGGTGATGATGTTATGAAGATGGGTGAGGATGTGATGATTAAGTGATGGGGATGGGTGAGAAAGGATTAGTGTGGACTACTGGCGACTGTTTTTTCTAGTTAGAAAATACCTACTGTCGACAGTAGGTATTGGCGAGGTCAAACAAACATAGATTTACTAAATCAAATCAATCTGGGTTCACTTGCCCTGTACTTATACCTACCTTCTTCTTCTTCTTTTCGTGTGGGACACCGAGTCGTTCAACGACCCGATGAACCCTGGTGTCAGAGTTTTTCAACCGCCTACTGCAAATAGCAGGCCTCTGACATGGTTGTGTAACGACCGCCATCATAGCATCACAGCAACTGGGACCGACGGCTTAACGTGCCCATCCGAAGCACGGAACCATCTTACTTGTGGACAATCAGGTGGTTCGGCCTGCAATGTCCTAACCAGACTGGGAACAAATTCACAAAGTGATAAATATGAACTTTGTGAGTGACCCCACCGGGAATTGAACCCGAAACCTTTGCGTGGCAGGCAGGCATACTAACCACTGCGCCACATCGGCTGTCATGATACTTACATACGAGTCGAAATAACGGCGAAGCGGCGCCCCGGTCAATAGCCAAACTACAGACAAAGCGCTATTTAGCAGGGCGCCCCGCTCAATAGCCTATCCATAGACAAAGCGCTATTCAGCAGGGCGCCCCGGTGAATAGCTTAAATTACTATCGAGCGGGGCGCCCCGCTATATAGACACTTCCAATTGGGAAGGTCATAACTTTTTCTGCTAACTTCACACCGGTCCGGTAGTATAAGGCGCGTTCAAGGGCGCGTTGGGGTAAGTTCGGACGAGGTGTAAGATCGTACGAGTTGAATTTTCGGCGAATCAAGCAATATTTTTTAAATCTGGTAACATTGTGCATGACGCCATTTTATTATTCACCGATTGTCAGTTTTTGTTTGTCAATCTGACGTAAAATATGTGTGTTACGCGCCAAAAAAAAATCCAAGGTAAATTTCCATAATATTTCGTCCATCCGATCTTTCCCTAAAATTTTTAATTGCGTATTTTGGCTTAAATATAGCTTTATTTGTTTATTTTAAACACTTATTCCAGGTTTTTTAGTGTGATAAACATTTTACAATTATTAAAATTGCCCTGGGTTAGCTACTTGCTGAGATCCGGTATTCCCCCTTGATGAGTAAAGATCGGATAAAATTATCCGATCTTACCCTGTAACAAAAATGGAAGTGGTTGTCAAACTTTTAAGCTCATTTTTTTTTTTATTTAACAAATTTTGGTTCTAAATTTAGTTAAAATAGCTACTTTGTATAGCTCCGTTAGAAAAAGAAGGAGGATAATAGCCCAGTTAGGAGTGTACCCCCTTCACTCCTAGCCGCTGCGCCCTCGTCCACTAGTACCCCCTCCACTCTGCTGTAGCCGCTGCGCCGTCGTCCACTAGTACCCCCTCCACTTTGCTGTAGCCGCTGCGCCGTCGTCCACTAGTATCATATCCACTCTGCTGTAGCCGCTGCACTGCTGCGCTGTGTTTGTTTCTTATTTATTTATATTTTTTGCAATGTGGTCTTCGCCTTCTCCAGTAAGTCTTCGTGGTTCTTTCAGTTTAGTAGACCCTCGTGCCTGTTACAACGTTTCCCACAAAGAAAAATCCATCCGATCTTCCCCGACACTACATAAAATAGTTTGAGAAGCACAGAATTTCAAAATTTTTGCCTGTGGGGTAAGATCGGATGCCTATAGTAAATAAAATGAATAATCATTTGGAACATCTATGCCTCTTAAATAATTAGATATTTTATTGCCATACGTGTTAGAAGGGAAAAGATCGTATATATTCCTGTTATAGACTTTATTCTCCGTGCACTAGAAGTGGTTTTTTTTTTTTTTTTTGAGATTGTGGCAATAGAATTTCTTTATGCCAGTGTCATGTTTTATTTTTATAAAAGCTAAGGAAACTTTACGCGAAGATTATTTACTACGCACATTAAAGTAAGAAAAGAAATAGGATAGTCTGTTTACATTATACTATAGTTTAATATTATTTTCTGTTATAAATGATGTTAATATGTTACAATACAATAGAGGGTACATTAGCAGACAAGATAATCGGGTAGGAAAAGGTACTTTAAGAGACAGGAGGGAATTAATCAATATAGTGCGGTCGTAGAGTGAACATGCAAAGAAAATGTGATCTAAATCACCCACATCAGCTCCACATTCACACAAATTACTATTTACTATGTTAAGCTTTGCTAAGTGGTAAGGAGTACAAACATGACCCAAACGCATTCTTATAATAGTGGATGATACAATTTTACGACATTTAACTTTAAAAAACCAAGGTTTTGAAGGTATAGATGGTTGGAGGAGAGAATACGATCTCCCTTTTAACTGGCTACTTTCTGTCCAAAGACTATTCCAAGAATCTTGGAGGTAGACCCTTGGCATAGCAGCCAAATCATGACAGTAGGTTTTATATGGGAACATGTCCCCATCCTGCACAGCTTCCTTTGCTAGTTGATCAGCTTTTTCATTTCCTCTAATGCCACAGTGGCTAGGGATCCAAGAAAATATAACTGAAAAGCCCCTGGATATGCATAATTCATGAAGTTTGCGGATTTCAAAAACAATGGGGTAGAAAGGTTTCATTTTAAACGGAAATTTATCTAAAGTTTGTAAAGCACTTTTTGAATCCGAAAAAATTACAGTACTTTTAAGGTTCATTAATAACACCAACTTTAAAGCCTTAAAAATAGCAAAGCATTCACCGGTAAAAACTGATGTTTCCGGAGGTAATTTTACTTTTTCGATTAATTTAAATTGAGCCAAGTAGATACCCACGCCTACACATTCCGTTAAAGCTATTTTGGAAGCATCAGTATATATATGATTATAATTTTGCCAATTTGCATTATCTATACAATTTAAAAAGCAATAGTTTGTATTTACGTCGTCTCCACTTAAATCTAGGTCATACTGCATTACAGGCTTTAAAATTAAGGCGTCATATTCACACTCAAATAAGGGCAATGCGGGAGAGTGATGAATAGGAGATGGTATTGACACAAATTTTCTGTAACTTTGGATCAGATAAGGTACTGTTTTATGCCGCCAATATCGAGAAGAAACAATGTAATCATTCAAAGCTTCAAGCTTTGATCTAAGGGGGTGGCTAGAAAACTGAAAACATTTAAACAAGAATCGATCACTAAGAAATTGCCGTCTCAACTTTAATGGAGCCTCACAACACTCAACTTGTAAGGCATTGATAGGGCTTGAACGCATTGCTCCCGTGATTATTCGCAGTGCTTTAGATTGAATGGAATCCAACTTTCTAAGAGCTAAAACATTACCACCCGCCAAAAGAAAAGTTCCATAATCCAAAACGGATCGTATAAGGGCATTATACAAAAGTTTCATTGAAAAGGGGTGTGCTCCCCACCAAACACCAGAAAGACATCTCACAATATTAAGCAATCGTTCACATTTATTCACTACATATTCAATGTGGTCAACCCCAGTTAGTTTATTATCTAATATAACCCCTAAAAATTTGGCATTACGTTCAACAGGCAATGGATGATTATCATAAGTAACCAGTATAGGAGGAATTACCCTCATTCTAGAGAAAGCTACTACTGAACTTTTGGATATTGAAAGATCTAGTCCATTACGATCTAACCAGCCTTTTAATAATTCTAAAGAAGACGATAACGAGCTACTCGCGCTTTCAATAGAATCATCGACCGCATATAAAAGTAAATCATCAGCGTATTGCAAAACATTTACAGAATTATCTAACGAAAGTTCTAAATCATAAGTATAAATATTGTATAAAAGTGGACTTAAAACAGATCCCTGAGGCAAACCCTTAAAAACATTTCGAGTGAATTTTGTGTCATCATCGAGGATTAAGGATATTGATCTGTTAGATAATAGATTAATCACAAACCGAACTAATAACATGGGTACTTTGAGATCAATTAGTTTTTGTTTTAACAAAGGTATTAAAACATTGTCGTAAGCAGAAGTGATGTCTAAGAAAGCTGCTACTACATGATTGTTGGATGAAAATGCTAATTGGATATCTGTAACAAAGATGCTTAAATTATCTAATGTACTTTTTGCTTTCCGAAAACCAAATTGGTTTTTAGATAAAATATTATTATGTTCTACAAACCATTCTAACCGATTTTTGACAAGGTGTTCAGCAATTTTAGAAAATACTGATGATAATGCAATCGGCCTGAAAGATGAGGCGTCATTTGAAGGCTTGTTAGGTTTTTTAATTGGAATAACTTCCTGGGATTTCCAGGAAGGTGGAATATTTCCTGAGAGCATCACGGAATTAACTAAACTTAAAAAATAATTAAGACTATTATCACTAAGATGTGTTAAAAACGAGTATGGAATCCCATCCTCTCCCGGAGCTGAGTCCTTTACGCTTGAAAGAACACCTTTTAGTTCGTAAAATGTAAAAGGGGGCATCTAGAATAGAAGGAGTATCAGAAACTACAAAATTTGAAACTGACACAATGTTAATATTTTCTGGAACAGTCGGAGGTGCTAATTTATCAAGAAAATCATTTACAAGAGATGGAGCCAATGTAGTTGATGAGGATGATTGATGAAATGCTGACCTGAAACGTTTAATTTTACGCCAAACTTCTGATGGACAAGTAGTAGGAGAAAGAGAAGCACAAAACGCTCTCCATCCCTCCTGCTTCTTATCCCTTAGGAACTGCTGAGTGGTTCTCATGATCTCGTTAAGGTTATCCAAATTTTCGTCTGACATATTTGAAGCATACTCCTGTTCAGCCTCTTTTCTTTTTTGCACAGCTTCTGAACACTGACTATCCCACCATGGTGGGAAAGGAACTTACCAGAAAATTCCCCTTTAATTTGGAAGACTTGATCAGCTGCTTCTACGATGCATCTGGCTATAGCATTAGATGAGTCGGTTTCACCACCCTGCACTAATTCTGGTATGTCCAAAATTTTTGCTTCGACAAGGTCTTTAAATTTTGCCCAATCGGCATTACCCAACTTATATTTCAGGCGAGGCCTACGTTTACGTGTAGATGGACATCTAATTGGAGATGTTATAATTATTGGAAAATGATCACTACCCAATGTTGAAGAAAGAGGTGTCCAATCCAGAGAAGAAGCTAAACTAGGAGAGCAAATGGATAAATCTACTGCACTAACATTTTCATTGGGCTTCGTACGTCGTGTAGGGATGCCTGTATTTAAGATGCATAAATTGTTTTCATCAAGAATCTCAACCAATTTTTCTCCCTCACTATTCGTAATTCCACATCCCCAAGACCTATGATGACAATTCAAATCACCCAAAATTATAACTGGGCTTGGTATAATACTGAATAAATTATTAACTTCATTAAGGATCTCTGAAGAAGAGCGCGATATATAAATAGATACAACCGAAATGTTATCAAATTGCAAGCCAACTACATTAATTATATCACTGAAATCGTAATTTGGGAAAGTTATTTCAGTAAAAGGTATTGATTTTTTTAATAAGTATGGCAGAACCGCCATACCCATCGGGACGATCATTACGGAGACAGGTATATCCAGGTATATTAAAAATATACCCAGGTTTTAACCATGTCTCGACTAATGCTATAATAATTGGGTTATATTTATTAATTAAATAAATTAGATCAGATTTCTTAGGAATTACGCTCCTGCAGTTCCATTGAATCAGTTTGGAATCCATTGGAGTTGTTACATAGGTTATCAAGAAGGTCTAAAATAGGGGCAACGTGGGACGGTTTTGATAGTTTTTTCTTTAGGATAATGTTTAAAATGGTCAAGATTAAACTCATGTCAAAATCTTCAGATTCCGAGTCTTTAGGGGCATAAGCACATCCATTTTCTGATGGTGGAGCCTCAAATTCTTTTAATAGTACGGAATGGGCAGCCCTATCGTATCCACCCTGGGTTTTTGGCGGTGAACGAGGCTTTTTGAATACAGTCTTTTTATATGAAATACGGCTGGGGGAATTTTTCTCTTCATTAATAGATTCATTCGGCTCAGAAGCTACAACGTCTGCAAAAGACCTTGAAACAGGGGGAAATAGTTTGCTAGCCTCTAGGTAAGAGATACAACTGTGGGCCATAGTATGCTTGATTTCTTTTTGTCGAATATTTTCGGGACAAGCCTTATCCGTAGCAAAGTGACGGCCTCCACACATAACGCATGATGCGGACCCCTCTTCTTTTGTGCATGTTTCCCCAAGATGGTCTTTGCTACATTTGAAACATTTTGGTGATTTGGATCGACACTGCATTTTAGTGTGTCCATATTTGCAGCATCTAAAACATTGGATTGTCGGGTAAACATAAACCTCTACAGGCAGAGCATTGTAACACATAAACAACCTCTTGGGCAAGACCTGACCATCAAATGTCACTACGACAGACTGCGATGGTTTCCATGAAGTATTTCCGTCAATATTAACTTTGTAATTAAGCCGTCTCACTTTTATTATGTTTCCGCATCCTATAGGTGTGGTAATGTTGTCTTTAATTTCCTCCTCATCCCACTCTATCGGAATACCTCGGACTAGTCCCATTCTAGTTACATGAAATGTAGGTATAAAGGCCTTCAGTTTGTTCATTTCCAGAAGGGAACTAGATAGAAAATCGTTTGCATCACTATATTTTGAAAATGCCACTGCACAGCGATTTCTACCTATTCTCTTGACACTGCCTGGGATAACGTTTTGGCAATTCATTTTTCTGAGGAGATTACCAAAAGTAATGGGATGCAAAATGGTGCCATCGTTCGGTGAGGATTCTATACGTTGGACGTGAATAAGATATGGAGCGACATCCGTACGTAAATATTCGGTCCGACTGTTTTGACGACCTTGATGGGCATTATTCTGTGAATTGTCCAACTGAGATTTTGTTTGGGCCACGTGTTGTGGAATTTGCTTAGAATGCCCATCTACAGGCTGAACATTGGGCGGTGACTTTTGTTTCTGAGGTAATGTGGGTGACTCGATCACAGGTGTAACTTTTTTTAATACAATCGTGTTTTCGTTAGAAGAACTAGCGATGTTCTCACATTGACAAATATCACCAGAAATCGGCTGACCATTATTAGTCTTCTTCCTACGCTTTGAACATACGCGGCAAATTCGAATATAACGTGTACGCTTCCGTCCTGTCTGTTCAGTATCCCCGGCTCTAGAAGACACCGAGCCATCAGTGTCCATCTTACTGAGCTCATCATTTGTTACGACGCTAATAGTCGAGCCTACAGGGAGATTCAGGCCAGGCCAAAGCCCGCCTAAACCTCCCCGATCTTTATCGGGAGGCTGAGGCTCGCCCATAGAGCGAGCCTAGACCCTAGATTATTTACAAAATATTTACAAAACTTACCAGAAAAGCAGCAAATTAACACAAATAAAGAAATATATACACTAAATACAAAAGATAATTACACTACCAGACTATCCTAATCGGATTATCCTATTTTAAATTAAATTTTATTTTCCAAATCACAGAAAACACCCAACCACTACGAAGTTTCCCGCGCTTTTTTTCAGAAGTGGTTTTAAAAGTATATCCGAACTTACCCCTTGACAAGTAAATTGTCATCATGGTCTCAAAAAAGTATAACTTGACTTTGCGCACGTGCAAAACACAAACGTTTGAGTTTAAAAACAAAAGCGATATATAAAGTTAAGCTCCGTTTTATTGTCATTTGTTTACTCTTTATTTCATTGATTACGCGGTTATAGATGTCGAGTAATTCAAGTTTTTGGAAGACTCTTCTAACTAGTCAAAAATCCGTCCGATGTTACCCCAACGCACCTTATAAGGTAGGTAGGTAAGACTTGGGAGCTTATATTAGACTACTAGCCTTCCGCCCGCAGTTTCACTCGCGGTATTCATCTGTTTGGTCTAATAAAAATGTTTTAAATACATTGCATATGAAATCCAAAATATCAAAACAGATTGCATCAAAAATCACGAACTGGAAGTGGATTTCGACTACTCGACAACAGATGGCGCCACTGCTTTAGGGATTATAAAAGCCCTTACCTATATCTTAAAAAATACGCCCTTTAAGTTAAAACGGGAACTTTCTTGTTCGAGGGGAGATAAAGGGCTATTGCACAATATAAGTCCCTTTATCGTATCGTACCGGGAATCCTTTTTAAGTTTTATCGGCACATACATTTTATCAACTTAGTTTTATTATATATAATGATGACAGACAATAATATTTTAATTTTCGACCGTGACCTAATGCACTGAGAAGGTTTGGCTTGGCACTAACTTTGGTCCTTTGTTTTACAGCACATACTCGGTACAGTCTACACATATGCTGCTACCCGCTACCCGCATGGGCATTCTTCTGATTTTTGTAAGGATAATTGGTAATAAAATAAAATAGGTAAGCATGTTTGAGTACTGTTTATTAACTGAAAATACGTCTAAGTACCTATTCAATAATAACAAATATTTACAATGCCTAAGTGCTCAAGTTTTTTTAAAATCTTGATTTCCCTAGGTATGAAGGGCTCAAAGATAGGTTTATTAATTTCAACATAACACTTAAAAACAAACACAGACAACTTTGGATTGTTGCGAAGTTTATCTGATTGCGAGTTTGACTCTCTTATACTAAAAGCAAATTTGACTCTCTTAAATCCTCAACTCCAGCATATATTTTTTACAGAATTATACGACTATTTTCTACTCAGTAGGTATATTGTTTTGAAAAAGGGCATTCACATGATCTTAAAAGATTTGCAGTAGGTAAGCATTTTTTACATTCTGTATAATTTTAATGCACATTTAGGCAGAACTACTTATAACAAAAAAGTGTATTAGTGTTACACTAGTATGGCATTTCAAATCTTGAAATTAACTTTCAGCGTCGCGAGCTCCATGGGAGGGAAGTTAGCAAGGGTGAGTTTCGTAGCAGCTACTCCCTGACTTGTACCAGCCAAATTAGTTTTAATCACAGACTTTACATTTGTCATTATATTATCTAAAGAAAAACTGACGTCGCCATTACAATGAAGTTGGACATCGTAGTCTATATGGCAGAATACACTTTGCCTGTGTAAGATCATCAGCGCAGAGTTGGGTTTGCTGACTGGTTGATCCACAGCAAGCGGTTTATTTATATTTAGTCTATAGTTTAGTAACGACACGTCACAAGGGAATGAAGTCTTCACTAAGGGCAGGAACGCATAGTGACAAAAATCGGCCTTACTCCGATCTATAACGAACATGTCTAGCTGGTAATCGAGCAAGTGAGCTAAGTGCACCGCCGATAAACTAGGCAGCTGCAGATTTGTATCTGTAGCTGCGGAGATATCAATGAAATTTTCTAATAATATAATGTTTCTGTGGCATGTAGCAGTGCTGTCGGCTAAGCCCTCATTAGTGCCTCGTCTGTCGTTGAACAGAACCCTTCTGTCTAACATGATGACTATCTGACCTTCTTGCATAGCTGTTACTCCTTGGGCGTGATCGGTTATAACCGTTAGCCGACTCTTGTAGTCTTGAATGAAGCTCATAGTTGTCATGGGATAAATATTCGATTCTATCCGCCTGCTTAGGTTAAAAACCCGAGCGCTATATTGGAAACCATTGTTATCTGTAAACATTCGTGGTGGACTCCCATTATCTATGTTTGTCTGAATCGACATAAAAATCTCGGTATCCCTATTCTTAGGAGATATTTCGTAGTCCACAGTACTTTCTACTTGGATGGCATTTGATAAAGGACTATTCAATAAGTTAAATATTTTAACAGTAGTATGTAACAACCGGCCATAAACAACAGACAGTTCAGTTGTAACCTGACCGGCAGCGATGAAAACAATTTTAGCTTTCAACCCGAGGCGGTAATCACTTATAACATCCCTAAGCGGCCTCGACACGTTGGGACTAAACAAGTACATGCCAGAGTTTACGTCGGAGCTCCTAAAAGCGCTATATTCGATGTTTACAGGTTTTTCTTTGCCGCTAACTTTTTCTTTGACTTTTTTGAGGAAGCCTGAGCGCTCGTCGAAGAGTAGTCTGTACTTGTAGCTCTCGATCTGCACGTCGCCCGCCTGCACGGGCTTGACGGCGAACACCCGCAGGTCGCGCGGCGGCCGCTCCACTGCGCACGCGCTGCAGAACACCGCCGCCACGCTCAGCGAGTTGTCCGCCGTCTCTATGATACGATACAACTCCAACGTCAGAGGTGTTACAACAACTGCAAACACTATTTTGTAAAACAGTTTCGATATTCTTATAAAATTGTCAGAGTTACGTTTCCATACTGGATTTATCTGGATAGTAACTTCATGCGTGTTGTGGTCGACGATTCTTATATTCGGGTTTCTTACAGTAAGTTCGATCATTTCTGTTCTTTCGTGGGACATCGAGTTGAACACGTAGATTTGATCTCCCGGTGCAACAGTTTTGAAAAACGAGTATAATTCACCATCCCGATACATGTATTTCTGTAGGTAAGGGTCCTGAATAATTTTATTGGGTTTAATGCTCAAAAGGCTGGCGGAAACTTCTTGAATGTACCAACAATTTTTAATAGTGGTCGTGATTTGCTTGTAAATGTATTTGATAGTGTTAGCAGAGAGGGTGCCGCTCACTACTTGGCGGTCTTGGAGCCGGGCGACGAATTCCCGAGCACTAATCAGCTTTTCGAATAACTCAGGAGTATCGAAAGCTTGGAACACTTTGAGGTTCATAGCAAACGAGAAAATGATTTCCGCACTTCGCAGCGCCGCTTGCGCTCGCCTCAGCAGGATCTTGAACCAGGGCCGCGACGTGAAGAACCCCGTCCAGTACGCCGGAGAGCCGTTTGCCAGATCAGCAAAGTTTAAAAAATCGCCTTTTATAGTTGCATACGATTTATGCTTTCTGATACTGAAAAAGTAATCTTTTGCTGTACCAAATGATACAGTTGCTTTGTAAACGTCCCGATTAATATTCACGTAATCGGCCAACTTTTGATAATAATTGTACTGTGAGTCGAACTCCGCTTGCTTTTCAAAATGGTTAGCCCCACCCACGGGAGCTATAATAGTATTATGTGGAGATATAGTTCCTGCCATCGAATATTGTTCTAATAATATTTCAGCGTTAGATTTTACTTTATATGAGAATAATCCATTATAGTTTGCTCTGTCGAAGTTGAAATAGTTTGTGCAAATCGTGTGGTTGGGTCCGCATGCCCTGAAATCGGCCGAGTTGAACTGCAAGAAATGAGTGAGAACAGAGTTTTTTGGGAAACGTTCTTTTCCGATTTTTTTGAGAGCTGTATTCAGTCGCGAGGGAGAGGTATTGTCGGTTGCCCAATTCTGTACCCAGACGAAATCGCTGTACTGGAACTCGGCGAAGTATGCTTCCCAGGAGTAGTGGACGTTGGTGAAGATGAGCTGGTCGACCCCGCTGGCCGCCAGGAGGTAGGCTACAGTCGGGCTGTGCGTCACGCTGTTGGTCAACCACGCTACTTGAGGAATGTAGTTCAAATTTTGTTTCAGCCATTGTTGACCTACGCAAAGATAAACCAGTGTTAAATTATTAGGTACGAAACACTTAAGATGATACGCGAGCGATGCCTGTTTTCCATCTTTTCATGCAAAGTACAAACGTATTCCCCTGTTTTCTTCCAGATTAATGTAGGTATATTGTAGAGCTATGTTTCTTTTTTATTACATTAAGGTCTACCATAGGCATGTCCCGTATTTTATTTTATATTAAAATTTTGATTACGGGGAGATTATTTAAAACATTTTTAATTTTGTATGGATATATAAAATTGCTAATATTTTCTTCCTATAATAATGTTTCTGGAAACAAAAGTAGGTTTTAATGTAATAATAATAAATTAGCTCTACCTGCATTATTCGAAAAGTAAGCAAGGGAATACGTTTGTATGTAAAATCGCCGCTCGGGAATCGTCTTAGTGCAAATGTATTAAATCTGAATAGGGTCGATGAGTTTCTAATAAATGTAGGTAGGTATTACTAGCGAATTTTTTTACCTTCAATAAACTGATGCACGAGACCAAAAATATGTGAAGTAGCTTCGTCCGTCTCCACCCAAGAGGCTGCTGCGATCTCCAGTCGGCCTTGCTTCAACAATCGACGGAAAGCCTAGAAGAAACAAATCAGGTATTGGTGACATATCTAACTCTGCTGACTCAGCGACCCAATAAGAGGACTAGGGCGGCCCACAGCACAGGACGGCGTCCTGTGGGACAGGACGATCCACGTACATCTTTTTGCTCCCCTATCCGCTCCCATCTTCTTTCTCTACATACAATATAAACATACATACATACAGGGTGGACCATAGAGTGACGTCAATAAAGAGATTAGATTCCGCACATCTTGGGGTATTCGAAAATACCCCATGTATATTCCGCGATTATTTTTAGTTTCCGAGTTATTCAACTTTTAAAGTTGTATGGGAAAATCTCAAATGGCAGACATTTTTCTTTTTTTGTACGCTTTTGTACAAAATGTGAGGAATCTAATTTCTTTTTATTGACGTCACTCTATGGTCCACCCTGTATATGACGCCTGTAACTGTAACCCTTGCTGGGTAGGCAAAGCCTGATGTTAATCACTTAACATCAGGTGAGATTGCGAACAAATGCTTACCCATTGTTGATAAAAAAAAACGTAAACAGCTGGAAAAATGGCCATTTACTTTACACCACATCTGGCAAAAGTTTGAGTCATTCAGAAGACTGTGACCACCATATTTGCAGTTGTCAGCCTGTTGCCTAAAATTGCAATACACGTCAACTCTCACATGTCTCTTTTTACGACACTCACAGGAAAGATATGGGGTGATGCTATTTTTGACAGTAGCAACCCTGGCTATGTAACAATTGAATGTCGCGAAAATCCTAAATAGGGTTGAGTGAACCTTCTGTATACTCTCTATTTTGTGGCTTTACTGGCGCGTGAACTAATGTTAAAATGATTGATGAATGAGGTGTGAGTCGAAGACATGCCGTAGAATACGGGTGGTTACATTACAGAACATAAATTCGTGAAAAAAGGTAGTTACATGAAAATTTTCCATTTTTCGCGTCTTATTACTACAATTTGTGAAAACAATTTTTTAGGTGTAAAACGTCCAGTCTGCATAGTGTCCAATTTGCATAGTGACCAGTTTGCAAAATGTCCAGTTTGTAAAATGTCCAGTTTGCAAAATGTCCAGTTTGAAGCTGATCTAATTTGAAAAATATCCAGTTTGCAAAAATACAATTTAGCGAAATTAAGGGGTGAGAGTCCAGACCATGAAACCGAACAACTTTCCCCGGAACTCATGGGTCAGTGACCCAGTATTTCATATGAACTGGACTTATTGCGAACTGAACATTTTGTAAACTGGGCATTTTACAAACTGGACATTTTGCAAACTGGTCATTATGCAAACTGGACATTATGCAAACTAATACATAGCATAAATGTTGGCGCTTATTATATGAATACTTACTTACCGTTCGACTTTTAGCTGCAGCAGTTTTCCACCACTGAGCGAGATGGGATACCTCGTTCCAAGTGAACGTGAGGTTGGGGTAGTACTGGAGTTTCTTCACCACGTTCGACAGGATCCGGTGCACCGAGTCGTTGTGGCCCCGCTCAAACGTCGTCTTCCAAATGCTGTTCACTTCCACACGCGGCACCAAGATCACCTTAAAAATACGGTTATATTTTTCATGCTTTGCTCGTGTAAAACACCGGTAAGCAGCAAAAAGTAGCCTAAGATAGTAGTCGGGGAAAACGCAACTTTCTAACGGCAACGATGTAAAACTTAAAAAAGAACTATCTTTGCCGTGTGGTGCCTCAGAAAAGCATCACCCCATAACTTTCCTGCGGGTATCGTAAGAAACGACTAAGGGATTTGAGAGTCGATGTGTATTGTAGTTGGTTCGGTGATGCGCAGTCTTCTGAATGACTCTCAAGCTTTTTCAGACGACGTGGTGTAAATGGCTGTTTATTTCAGCCGTTTACGCTCTGCCTACCACGAAAGGGATATAGACGTGATATATATAAGTAAGTAGGCGTGGAATATATAAGTAAGTATGGTATATATGTAAGTATGTTTACGTAGGAATTTAGGTTAAAGTTTTGTTCGTTGAAAACACCGGTAAGCTGCCAAGAATAGCCTATAATAGTAATCAGAGAAAACGCAACTTTCTAACGGCGTACTGTTCTAAAAATCGACCAAATTGGTAGGTAGTTCCGGAGATTATCTATGAGTATAACATACATACAAACAAACAGAATACTGTAATTGTAACAGTATGAGAAACACTTGATTGGGGTATACAAAGATGGATTACCTATTATGGAAACAATGAGCAACATTAGTCGGCTGATGGATATGCAACTTGCATGTTTAGTGTTACGGCCTTACAACACAACACAATCGGTATTATTGCTTAGTATAGGTATTTTTCTTCCTTTAATAGGTACTACTGCCGTATATACAGGGTGTTAATTTAAATGCGTGCCATAGCTTCAGGGTAAGTTTAGTATCGATAAAAGATGCCGTAAAAAATATTTAAAAAGGTCCCAGTCAGAAAAGAACATTTTCTTTTCGGATTTAGTCAAAACTTTTGTTTTGAAAAATCAATTTTGGCACTGTTGTTGTTTAGAGAGTGCCCATACAAGTACTTTCGTCTAAACAACTTTGAAATTGAACGAATTTCGGCTGAGATATAGGCATTTGAATCAAATGTCAGCCAAGAAAAAAATTAAAAACTTAGGTATGACTGGGATTTTCTTCAATATTTTTACGGCATCCTTTATCGATACTAAACCTACCCTGAAGCTATGGCACGCATTTAAATTAACACCCTGTATACTAAATAAATAAATAAACATCCCTGGATGAGACACACAACGCCATCTAGCCCCAAACTAAGCAAAGCTTGTACCTACTATGGGAACTAGACAACTGATATGTATAGATAAATGGAATAAATGTTGCAGCGACCCCGAATACATGGAGAAAAAAGCAGTAAAGTAAACTAGACACTCGAGACTTCAGTCAAAACCACTGTTAACCGTATTTCCGTAGATAATTTCTCGTAGTAAAAAGTAGCCCATGTCACTCAGAGATGTTGTAGCTACGTAAATAATGGTAAAATTATATCGGTCCGTAGTTTCGGAGTTTATCAACAACAAACAAACAAAGCTTTCCTCTTTCTAATATTATAAGTGTAGATGTAGATAGAGTAGAAAAGTAGATTACCCAAGAGATTACCTTACCTTAAGGGGGGGCCACTTGGGGTCCCTCATCAGGGTCTCGTAACGGCTTTCGAAAATTCCGTTCCAGTAATGCTTCCTTTTTGCCCACTCCGGCTACAACACGAATTTCAATAAATATTAGGTTCACAGGTCTACACAAAAAAAGATGTGAACAAAAAAGGTGTAAATGAGGATTTGACTGCAGATGATAGAGATTTAGAGATGAATGGACGAAGAGGTAGGTATTGCGCCGAGCCGACAACTAATAAAAATAAACATGGATGGAATATAGCAGAGAAGAGTTTATCCTAAACTAACAAGCAGATGTATTTAAAAACAAAAACGCAACTGTGGTAATTTTATACCTCGTTATATTTTGCATTTAAGGCTGCTGAGACGAATCTAACGACACCTCATGTGTCAAGCAAGATCCACCTAGCCGTTTGGGCTGTAGCCGTAAAAAAGAATCTGTTGTCCACAAGTTGTCCATACATACATTGTCCATATATAGCAGGGAGTTTTGAGGCAGTCGATTAATAAAAAGCGTGGCTAACCGCACAAACCTCTTAAACCTAGATGTCGCTAGTAATGAAAGCGCAAAAGTGAACAAAACTGGCTACATCTCATTCATAAGCAGAGCTGTAGTTCTTTTTACGATTTAAAATCAAAATAGAACAATTAAGTTTTCCAAAATACTCGGTAATCTTGGTTTATATAACTCACACATCAACCATAATTTGATATAGTATCAATAGATGGCGGTATTAAATAAAGTTACGCTTTTTAGTTATGGATTGCTCCTCTCTATTATATTTCCTCCAGGATAGACAGATGATGATGCAGATTGTGTGTATTGAAAATTGGAAATGTATGACCCGTTGCTATTTCAATTACATATTTTGATTTCTTATTGTAATGAAAATAAATAAAAACTAAAGTACAAGACCAGAAATAAATGAAAATTAGTTTAATTTCAAAAATAATATCTTTCAAAGAAACCTGTGCCCTATTTTATCACACTACAGGATACAATTCTACAGGCCTAAAGTCGATGTAAGTAAGTACGTTGCGTAGCTGGTTTAATAAAATTGGGCCATAATCGCTAACTAGCTACGAAATGTACATCGTAAATCGACTGTAGATATGTAGCAAGCATGTACTTTGATAAACAAGCAGATGTATTAAAAACAAATATAATTTAAAACTTGTATTTTGCGATAAAAATCCGCTATCTTGAATTTACGAATTTTTAATATAGCCAGTGTCACTCATGGACTAAGCTCCCATTGACAAAATCTTACCTCATAAGTCTACCGATTGAAAGTATGCTATAACGACAGATCATATTTAGGAAAAAAAAATAAGTAGGTTAAAAAAAACTGCCAGGATTTCGAGTGGCCACCCGTGCAATGTTAAGACCTCCTAAACATGATCCATCGTTATAGCACACTTTCAATCGGTAGACTTATGAGGTAAGACTTTGTCAATGGGAGCTTAGACTATCACGCTGCTGAGACAAATCTAATGACACCTCACACATCAAGATCCTGAGAGCTGCTTGGGATGTAGCCCATGAAAACAAATTTCTGGATAGGTACATACATACATACTTACTCTCGTAAAGCATAATCCTCCTGAAGCAGTCGGGTAAAAATAGGGCACGTTTCGTCTAAATTTCCGCCATACAAAAAAAAATGTCGGATAACAGCTGACATAAACTAGCACCGCAGGTACTACATAATAATAGGAAGGAATTGTTTAATTACATTCCTTGAAAATCTGTAAAAAGTCTTCCAGTAGAGGATGGCTAAATAGGTAGGGCCACTCTGTTAAGAAAAATAAATTTACGAACCTCTATATCAAACCTGTTGAATGTCTCTTGAGTGTCGATGTCAGCTCTGGACTCCCGCAGCGGCAAGCACGTGTACAAGTTCAAAGAGGCGTTGTATTTGAGGGAGCTCAGCTCACCCACCGGCTTGCCCTGTATTATGTAGTCTGCTCTGTCACCATCGAGCTCCACCGACATATCCTCTTGAGGGTTCAGCGCCCCCAGCGCGGTGACGTACGGCTTCGTGTGCGAACGAGGACGAGATATAAACACACCCTTCATTAGTAAGCTAGAGTTATCACTGGCCATGCGGCTCGGTATGATCACTACATCATCGTCATCATCATCGTCGTCGTCGTCGTCGTGCGGCCGTGGCGCTTCTTTAAGAGGATGAACATTTTTGAGAGGTTTCTTTGGTTGCTGCCCTGGTATTTCGTAATAATTATCTATTGCCAATTCTTTAGCATATGTGTAATTGGCATATTTATTATTTTTATCTCTCTCGTCAAACAACAAATCGTCTACCTTCCCTACATCGTTATTAAAGATAATGCTCAGATTTGTTAGCGTATTCCTAGTCAACCTCTGCTCTATTGGGAGTACGTTTTTGCTTTTGTTTACTGCAGTTAGTTGATAAAACGATTTTGTATAACCACTTTTGTCAAATTGTGTTAGAAGCGAGGACGTTTTAGGCCCTTGTATTTTACGAAGTTTCGTCTTAGGTTGAGTATGTTTTGAGAACATAAGCGCGTCACGGGTGACCGGATCTTTATTTCTCCAATTGTTACGAGAGAGAGCCGTGTCACTAAACGGCCTGGGGACCATTTTTGACTGACTGCGTACGATCTTCCGTAAAGCTGCAAACATGTGTTAACTCATTTACTAATCATAAAGCACAAAAATTAGGTATATTAGGTATATAATTAACTAAGTAAAAAGACATTGCAAGCAAGGTTATATTAAGCTTTTCACTTCTGGTGTAGTAACTTAATAAAGAACATGTTCTTACTTTTTTCATAGCTATAAACTTTCATGAAAATTAGTATAAACATAAACAAAATCCGTGATTTACTGACACTCATGATTGGAAGTGGAACACTAATGATTCTGGCGATTTCAATGAAGAACTGTTTAAAAAAAGCTACTTTCAACAATGATTGTTTGCGAACATCATGTTGATGTATCACGCGGAGGTGTTGTTTTCGTCTTGCTTGAGAACACTTCCTAGTCCGAGTAGGCATTTTTTATAATCTCCTTTCAGAAACGTCATTTAGTACAGGGGGCCTTTATCTGCTTTGACCACACAACACACAAAACATCATGATGTTTCACAACACCACATAAACATGATTGTATAAACGCTTAAGGTGGATCGTTTTCCATACAAAAGTTAAATGGAGTTACGTCTTTAAATAAGACAAAAATATGATTAAAATACTTCATGGGAAGTCCCGTGCATCTATAACATTTTCGCAAAATAAAACAAATATTTTTTAACCATCAGATTTCTCTGTAAAAACCGTTTCGCCACATTATGAACAAACACTGCTGCAATAAATACGTTTAATTTTTTTGTGGAGAAAATACTAAATATTTTTTACCATAAGCAGTTTTGCGACAAATTTACGTGTGATAACGATGCGCCTTAACGCCCCGTATTGGTACTGATTTGTCTCTGTGTATTTAGTTTAAATTTAAAAATACCTACACACACATGGTCGGTATTCCAACCCAACGGCGTAGTGTTTGAGTTTTGGCGAACTATGCCGGTGATCGATCTTTGTCACTTTATCTCTTGAGAATAGCACTTAAAAGAACAAAGTGCTGAAGCGAAGTTTTCAAGCAAACATTCATAAATTAAATGAGTGTCCAATATTATTAAACAACAGGCTGCAGTACTACACGTATAATTATTAATGGATAAATTACGTACGGTAGCTGCTTTATTAATGGGATCTGTCTAACAAAAACAAATAAAGTTCATCTTATTTTGCATGTTAAGTTGTAGCCTGTAGTTTGATAATGTAGGGCTGGCTTAGTTTGTGTATTTTTTAATCTATTCCAGCAGGACCTATGTAAATCTATCAAAAACCGCATTACAATTCATTTCGTGGTTTAGGAGGAGTTAGTGAAACGCAGCGACCTCATTTTATACCATGCATCAATTTAATTGTTTTCTTGTTTAAAAAGTACTTAAAGTACGGGTAGGTACTCTTGTTTACCCGGTGGAATCAGACAAAGAGGGGTTAGCTTCTAATACTTTTTACGCATGCGCGAAAATCCAGAGCGACGTTCGCCCTGTTGCATTTACTACCAACATGAGTCGCGAAGACGGTGCAACAGACTCCATACAAGTACATGTATAGAGGGTTTGATAGAACGTCGTTCGTATTGATCGCACCGCTGGGCACCCCACCGCTCCGCGGACACCCCAACCCGCAGCCGCGCCGCCATCTAAACGCGCGAGCACACCTTATTTGCAACCCCTACGATTTTTGTTGTGGTTGCTATTGTAATGTTTTCTATGTAGTGCTGTGCCAAAATACTACACTATGGTAAGTTTTTCTAAGCTAACATCAGGCTTTTTTAAACAAATTCCGCGTATTTTAAAATTTACTACACAGTGTAGTGCTTATAAACATGTCTGCTTATAAAATAACTTTGCAGGATTTGAATGCTATGTCCACGTCGGGACTGCTAGAATGGGAGTTCTCGTTGCCTGCCGACCAGATAATTTCGCACGGCTGGTACCATGGGGCTCTGAGTCGCACGGCAGCGGAGAACCTGCTGCAGCAGGACCGCGAGTTCCTCGTCCGCGACTCCTCCTCGCAGCCAGACAACTACGTGCTCAGTTGCCGCTCAAACGGACAACATTTGCATTTTGTTATACAAAGGGTAAGTTTCAAAGGGAATTAAGGCTAAACAGTTGATAAGACATATTTTATCTAGTAATGTAAGTAGATAAATATTTTAGCTATTTTATTTACTACGTTGAATGTTATACAGGTTTTTTAATATTTTTTTCAGATCGTGGTCCATCCCGAAACAGTTTATGAGAGATATCAATATCAATTTGAGGACGAGGCTTACGACACTGTAGCAGACCTAATAACGTCATACGTTGGGTCAGGAAAACCCATCTCCGCCGCGTCCGGGGCAAGAATCCAGTACCCCGCCAACCGAGTGGTGCCGCTCACTAACTACATACCTGCCGATGACCCGAATTCTGTGGTTTCGCCTGTTGGCGACAATTCCAGTTACGGCAACCCCTACAGTCTGTACAGTCATTTCGCTGCTAAACCGGGACTGCAAATGCGAGTGCCTTTTAAAAAACAAAGATCTCATTCCCTGACTCCAATCGATATGAATCAGCATAATAATCACGCCAAAAGTGCCAGCGCCGACGGCATAATTCAGTGTCAGACTAATAAACACAACAAAAACCTTACAGAGTCCATTTCAAATTCGAGTACATGGGACGCAAACTTACCGACCAGCCCCCCGGCGAAACCTGCTCGATACGACGGGCCAAAGGCTGATGACCGACGATTAGAACTACGACTCTACCACGTGTCAGGATCAGATTCGGGCAACGGCTCAGGAGATTCCACACAAAGCTCAGCTCATAGCGACCCTAACAAATCAAGAGTTGATTCAGATTACAACCTGGTAACGCCCATAATAAAACAACAGTTCGACTACGAGTTGTCGGAAGCTAGACTTCTTCAGTCTGAAAACTTGGATTACTTCGTAGACTCGAGGATAAATATTGAGAAGTTCCAGTCGCAAATCATATCGACAGGACTGACTAAGCCGTTGGAGTCAGAAACTCTTCACAATATAAAGCTGCTGCTACGAACATCGGGTCCGCGAATTCTTGCTAATCATATGACGAAGGTGGACCTACATTTTCTATTGGACGATGCACCACAGATTGAGGGGCTTGATAGGACTGCTTCAGGTTTAGAGTTGTGCTTCTTACCACAAGGACGCTCGTTGAGACTGGACGTTATTGAACGGTAAGTTGAGAACAAAAACAAAATGTCCTTTTGGCTTACACACATAATTTCAAGATACTTTTACATTAGGGATAGAAAATGTAAAAATATACATACCATAATTTACAGAATCGAAACATTCCGGCTGCTAATAGCGGTGACGATCCTGACGTGCCAGACGGACCGGCAGCGCGCCGACACCATCAACGACTGGATCCTACTGGCGGTGGAGACCAAGACAGCTCTGGGAAACCTGTACGGGTTCTCAGCTATCATGTTCGGATTATGCATGCCACAGGTTAGTGATCCGATCGACAGTCAAAGATCTGACCGGTGCGATAGTGGCGCCCTAATAGTGGTAGTGGTTGGCTGAAAAAGTTTCTTGTAAATCCGTAGACCAAACTATCAATTAATCCGTAACTTTCGTCGCCCAAAACAAAATAAATTCACGAAAATTCCGTATACTTTCAGCTAAAGTAGCTGTATGCCATTGAAAAACAATTATATTTGTAGGTGGAGTGTTTGGAAAACGCGTGGAACATCCTGAGGCGAGTGTATACTGACAACGCGTTCATGTTCGAGGCGAAGCTGCGTCCTTGCTTCAAGAGTATGAACGAGGGCACCAACCCGTTGCCCCCCAACACCACCACACCCTACGTCCTGCCGCCGGTTCTGTGCTTTCATTTATTCGGTAAGGATGAAGAAAGATACAACGGGTATGGGTATTAAACATGGGTGTTAGGCTGAAGAACAGTCCTCAAGGAACTAAGTTCTAAAATCAAATCTCAACCTATATGTTGCCCGGAGAGAGTCGATCATTTTGAAGGGCTAAACTTTCATGGAAGGAACGTATTGTGCTGTGTGTAGGTACTTTTCTTAAGTACTTGAATTAAATAATATCTTTAGGTTCAATACTGGGTAAGACTTTTTTCCTTTGCTTCTTTCAAGGAAGACTGCTGTTATTTTTAAATTATTTTCCTTGTTAAAGATGGAGAAGGAGGAGGCCTTATGCAGCCGGACGAGGCTTTCCCGTCCAGCCTGTTCAACAGCCTAGATTTCGATTTCAACGCGACAGCAGCTCACCTAGAGGCAGCCCGACACTTCCCCGAGCAAGTGGAGATGTTCAAACGCAACGCCAGGACTGTAATACAAGAGATGTCCTCTTTGGGACCCACTCTAGACCCGACCCTCCTCGAACTATTTAAAGCCGAGTTTCATATAAACTTCCTGTGGGGGGAACGAGGGGCCATGACGACTCCTAATCAAAGGTTTGCGCGGCTCACTGATATACTAACTGCAATGGCGAGTAAGTTGGCTAGTCAGCCGGCTGATATCGATTTAAAAGAATGAATGAGAAAATAAAAGGTTGAACTTTCTAGGTATTTCGATAACAGTCAAATGACCTAATAATAATAATAAATTGTGTACCTATACATATACCTACTCACTATATATATTAAACAATTGACAGGATGAGTCGTATTAAACGATAGAGGGTTTTGTAAATTTATACGTCTAATCATCTAGGCACGTTCCATCATCATCATCACTTACTTACCTTATACTATATAAAAAAACAAGTAATATTAGGTATTAAAGAAACAAAGACCCGATGATAGTAATTTTTATTTTATATTTTAAAAACTGCCGCGCCTGTACAGTAAACGTGAATATTTTTGCGTCCCATTCACTTTTATATTAAAAAATATACTTATTTATTATTTTTCATATGTTTAGTTGCAAACCTGTAGAAGTTATATGTAGTTATTTTGTCGGGGCATACAGTTAGAGTTGGGAAAACGATAACTCTGGTATAATTTACGTATTTCACATTTCTTTGTTTTTGCTAAATTGTTTTATTTCATGTATTTTAACTAGGCCGTATAGTCCCTTGACATCAAGATACATACAAGAGGTCGGAAAGGTTGTGCTTAATTAAGAATCGGAAGAATCAGTTGGAAAATCCATGACTTCCGGTGCCAATTTCTGAGGTGCCTCATATGCCATCGTTACGAAACTCACGGCTGCATTTAATAGTCCGAGCGCCCGTCCAGGAATCACCTACGTCACATGACATCAAGATGAGACGCATGACAGCAGATCAGAATAGTTGTGCTAAGCAAGAATCAGAAGAATCAGAATCCGGAATTGACAGGAAGTTGGCAAATCCATAACTTCCGGTATTAATTTTTTCTAAAACTCATGGCAGCATTTAGAGCTTTATTAGTAAAGGATATAAACAAGTCTGCCTGTTCTAAAATGTAGTAGCAAGTACTAGGTCGACGGTATTAAAATTATATTTTTTACCACCTTCTGCCAAGTACATCCGGTCATTTTAGGAAATGCAGACATAGGTCTGTTTATTTTCTTTACTAATAAAGCTCTAAGTGTTGCCATGAGTTTTGAAACGATGTCATATCACGCACTTTAAAAATTAATACCTGAAGTTACGGATTTTCCGACATCCGGCCAATTCCAGATTCTGATTCTTGCTTAGTACAACACTTCTGACCTGCTGTCATGCGTCTCATCTTGATGTAATGTGACGTAGGTGATTCCTGGACGGGCGCTCGGACTATAAAGCTTTATTAATAAAGGAAATAAAAATACGTCTGCTTGTCCTAAAACATCCGGCCAATTCCGTGATCTGATTCTTAAGGTGGTATTCCGAACACTGCAGCCAACAGCCGACAGCCAACAGCATATGCTGCAACGGCAGTTGCAGCCGTTGCAGCACTACTGGTTTGTATGGAGTTCTATGGAACGCTATCCGAAGGCTGCAGCCGACAGCACATGCTGTCGGCCGCTGCAGCATATGCCGCAACTGCCGTGACTGCAGATCAGTATTGCTGCAACGGCAGTGCGATACGCAAGTATCTTTTTTTGCTATAAAACGTAAAATGTGTGGTTTAGAAATAATTATGAAGTAATTAACTATCATAATTATTAAAAAACGAAACACACAGCGGTAATTTCAAAGTTACCTACCTATTATACCTACCTAGGTTCGAGTTGCGGTACACTGAATTGTACCAACTAAGTACTTACAGTTCGTGCGTGAGTTACCTGTAGGTACCTATTATAGCTACCAATGTACCTACCTGCTATTCTGCCGTGTGATGCTAGCTTAGAATAACATCACCCCGTTTTATCCTGTGGGTGTCGTAAGCAGCGACTAGGGGTCTCGAAGGTAACATGTGTATTGCAATTTTAGGCGACAAGCTGACAACCTGTCACTATAGTGATACACGACAATAGCTAAAACGGCCCTCAAATAATTTGTTAGACGTTGCAATAACGAACGTATTTTTACGGCCGTTGAAGCCCTGCCTACCCCGCAAGGGTTTAAGGCGTGATTTATGTATGTATGTAGGTACCTATTACCTGTAGGTACCTATAATATCTACCTAAGTCTACATGGAACTATCGGCAGTTACGGCATGTGCTGTCGGCTGTCGGCCGGTGCCTCCGGAATCGTATGTGCTGCAACTGCCAACAGCATGTGCTGCAACTGCCAACAGCATGTGCTGCAACTGCCGATAGCTGCAGCCGTTGCAGCATATGCTGTCGGCTGTCGGCTGTTGGCTGCAGTGTTCGGAATAGCAGCTTTACTTAGCACAACTATTCCTGCTGCGATGCGTCGTCTCGTAGATGTCATGTGACGTAGGTAACTGCCTAGATGGGCTTACGGACTATACCGGGAGTAACAAAAGGGTACAAGTGGTACAACAAGCCGAAAGGAGGTCAAAGTACTCATGAAACTGAACAACTTTCCCCATGGAACATGAGTCGAAATATGAAAATAAAATTGGACCTCCCATCTCCCATAGTATAAATCAGTAAGCTGATCGGATATTTTGTATGGAAGGAAGGTCCTAAGGGTAGGTCGAAATGTTTTTGTCATTTTTCGACCCATGTTTCAAGGGGAAGGTTGTTCAGTTTCATGAGTACTTTGACCTAGGTAGTTTCGGCTGGTTATAAACTTTTTGCTACTCTCTGTAGAAATAAAATGCCTAGATAAGTAAGTTAAGTAGTATGAATTTAAACTGCATTTTTTATGAGTCGTTATTATGTATAATAAATGATCTAGTCGATATTATAAACAGATTGATGTCCTTAAGAACAAGAGTTTTATTTGTACTTCTTTGGTATGGGACACTGAATCGACGACGACCCTATTAACCCTGGTGTAGATTTGTATGTACTTACATAATTCTAACATTGAAAGAATATATTTAAATAAAGTTTTTATTAAACTGAAAACATTAAAAAATACAACTGCTTACATAATGTAAAATATACTACTATAGTAAAGTGTTTGTACAGACACTAATATTGCCAAACCATTGCGCACATCTTACATGCATAGATATGATAAGCTAAAACAATTTTGGTAGTGAAAAAAATATTTGATTTAAAAAAATCAAGACAATAATAATAGACATAATAGTATCAGACTAAAACGACTTACAATACGTAAATATAATAATATATATATTTTATGTATATGTAGGTTGGGTAATGTTTACATATCGTAACACTAAATAATTTTAAAAAATCAGCCTTAACTAATTCAGTTAAATCCATACATAAAATGTGAATAAAATGCGTTTAGTTACTTCACATCACACATATGTTTTCATTGTATTCTTAAAAAGCCTTTTTAACCTGCTAACCCCGAACCTACTAATAAAGACACCTTAACAGCTAATAGGTTTGATTTTTACTTTTTCTTACATCCTAGAAGCAAGCACATAGAAGTAATATTGTTATTTATTTAAACGTTTAATAATTCGCGTTAAAACAGGAAATTGTGTAGTTTCCTGGTAAATAACGAAAATATTATTGTCCTTATTAAAAGTTATATATTTTTAAATTGGATTTTTAAACGCAAAACACCAGAAACGCTTATTTGACTAGTAGTCAACTACTCTAGTACATTTTTGTAAATCAGTAGTAGGAAGTTAAATATAAAATATTCTGGTCTTTTGTTAAAGTCTGTTTTTGTTATTTTTTTGGAATTCATTTTATCAACATTACTGAATTAATTATACATATTTATTGAAATTGGTCAAGTTCATGTCGGTCGCACTTGTATTTTATGAATTCTGTATTTACCTATCAAAGCACTGATCAAAGTTCTGATGCGCTAAGATTGAGGTTTAATCAAGACCGGAAATGCTTGTTTTTAAATAAATTTAACACACTATGAAATGTTGATTTCTACTTAGAAAGTTGGAGGATATATGGCCAGTTATATTACGATACGAATAGATTGGAACTCATTGTATCGGGGCTCAACGGGCAAAAACAGATGTCGGTTATTGTAGACATAATATTATTTCCTTTTTGTATATAAAATTGCTTCGCAGAAAGACATCAGGTTCCGGGCGATATTTAAAAGCATGCATTTGGACATGTATCCTCAAACCCTTGGTATAATTTTAGGTAGTCTAGTAAATATTTATGAAAAGTTTACCCCATTGGGAGGCTTGCATTCCTGCATATATCAGAACTTGAGTGACTTGGCGAACAGCGCGACAGTGGCCTGGGTCTTGTCGCCGTTGAAACGACGCAGCTCCACGATAGCCTGATGACAAACAAATATTTGTAAGCGTATGAAATTCTAATTAAGATAAAATATACAGGGAGTAACAGAAAGGGTATAACAAGCCGAAAGGAGGTCAAGGTACTCATGAAACTGAACAACTTTCCCCATGGAACATGGGTCGAATTATGAAAAAAAAAATTTGGACGTCCCATAGTAAATCAATTAGCTGACCGGCAATTTTGTATGGGAGGCCCAATTTTTTTTTCATATTTCGACCCATGTTCCATGGGGAAAGTTGTTCAGTTTCATGAGTACCTTGACCTCCTTTCGGCTTGTTATACCCTTTCCGTTACTCCCCGTATAAGATAAAAACATGCAACCGATTGAACAAATTGTATTACGAATTGGTGACAATAGACGTATAGAGACAGCTTATTTAGTATCATGGATATTTTTTTATTAAACTCAGTTATTTATGCCAATAATGACCGGTCCCGGGTGTAAAGGACGATGTATCGAGCAAGCATCAGCTTCATTGTCTTTTTAATTTATGATCGGCCCGCATTTGTCTGCTATCTCGCCTATTGGTAAGTGACGATGCAGACGATGCTGGAGCATGCTTGCCTAGGTAGTGCCTATTCAGTCTGACTGCTCCCGCAAAGTTATAGGTACACCATCACATACACCTTGTAGGTAATTTATTTTTATAGATAACAGCCAGCATATGAGGGCAATCACACACTAGAAAATGACGAAGCTGTTTATTTACCTGTTCCCTGGTAAATCCTAAAGCGACAATTTCCTCGACCTCAGCTTCGGCGAAAGAATCCGTAGGTAAGATCGTTTGACTTGGATCGCCGAGACCTAAAAAGATTTAAGTTTCGTTCAGTACCATTCTATCGGTCAGTTTATACTACGACGCGATGCGAATATAAGATAACTTTTGTGTTTTGCTATGATTTATGATGATACAATCTCCCACGTGTTACTCCGTAACAAGAATATTTCACCATTACAATCTAAAATGTGCCAATGAGAAATTGAATTCAGTAGATATCCCTATGATTTTAAGTCTGTTTTTATAAGGAAAAGCCTAAACGACGGCAACATTTAGGAATACCGAAAATGTTTTGTATTGAATATGAAAAGATTTTTTCACATACTGGGCCTGATAATGACTTAACTTAGCCGAGTGGCTCACTGGCTAAGTGTCACTCAAAGAGCTAGGGACGTGACTTTGCTCGGGATCTCGCTTATGAATAAAGTCCGTAATGAGATTAATCGCTAGCTAGAAGACCAAAGTAACAGACATAGTCTAGAAGTGTAGTAAACTAAAGTGGCAGTGGGATTGGCGTACCCGTCGTACCTAGCTAGGATAACCCATGGTCTTACCTAGTCTTTGGGTGCTCGTCTGCGAGCTCGAAGTTTGAACACCCGATGTGGATGCAGACTTTTGTTGATTTCCAGCACTTTCTGCACATAAAATTAGGAGCATAAGATGCATTGATTTAGGAATAATAAAGAATATCCTCAGAGCAAGAAAACTCTTCACGGAGAACCCTATGAACTACCAGAATGAATCGAACTCAAATCAGATGGCGACGAATAACTAGCTTTTCATAGGGTTGGATGTCAAACATTCTTTGCTCTGAAAATAATGTAAATTTTTCAATATGTATCCTCATGAACAAAGGTACATACCGGCAGGAATATATTTCTTGGAACAATAAACACTTCATGAATATATGCAATAGGAGCCCGATCTAAGTCTCACCAACTGCGTATGTAGGTACATAATAAGTTTGAAATGATGCCGAGGCTTGAAGCACAGAAACCATAAAGTATGGTTTCACCTCGGGAAAGTAACTGCGTACACATTAGGAAAAGCAAACCAAGTACGATTCTCGTTTCTTGAATTATTTAAAAGCCCCTTTATGTGGAGTTTTATGAGCAAAAGCCATGGATTTGTTAGAGCATGTAAACTAAGCAAGCTGTGTTATTTAGCTACTTATGATAGTCGAAAAATCGTTTAGTCTTTATCATCAAAAGTGCTAAAAAATTATAGACAAACAAAAAAAAAACTTTCAGTGTGGTTAGTTTTTGCAATGTGATGAACTGATGAAAAACATATATTCATGTTTAGAAGTCAAACGATGGTAACATATGAAAATATTATCTCGTTCAACTTTTGCAATTCTAATAATGTTACATCCATTTACAATTGTGTTAAAAATACAATCTACCACATGAAACAACATTTGGATTGCGATTTTTATTATTAGTAAGTATATATATATTTTGCTGATATTTATTTACACATGATATTTATTATTTATGAGGCGGTTTCCGCGGTTTTACTTCCGTTTGGAATGCGCACCTTGCTTGGACTTCTCGATGGCTTCCTTGACCAGGCGCTCCTCGTGTTCCCTGGTGGACTGGTTGACGATGTCATCCTCGGAGCTGCTGGACAGCCGGGCGCACTCGGGGAGCTCCGACTCGGGCAGGAACGGGGTCTCGGTGCCCGTCGTGCCAATGTGCAGGACATTGCGTTTCAGGTCAATGTTGCACTAAAAATAAAAAGTACATTACATACATACATAGATATTATGTAGCAGTACACAAAAGCAGTCCTCTGCCTTTTCTGTACTTTCTCAATTTAAAACTTTACTTTGCCACTCTTGGAAAAGCATGAAAATATATATGTATTTACCATAAAAATACTACTATATTTGACTTTTGACAAAGGTAATCATTGGTGGAGCTGATCCTTGAGCTGATCAGATCACCCACCTTTAGGAAGGAAGTATGATGTGTTATGTATGTTTAAATCGTAAAATTTAATAATAATACCAGCAATACAAAGATAACTTTAATATTAAGATAGATAATATGAAGATAGATATACTAAGATAACTTTAAGATAAGTTACCTGATGTCTTTTGAGCATGTCAAGCCCAAGTAACATGTCCATAGGTTGCTCCTCTAATACAGAGAAGGAAGTGGTTAGGAAGTCCTTTTCAATTCTCATCTGCACCATATGGATGCGGCCTATGATTCTTTGAACACCAACTCCTTTTGCTATGCCTGCCCATCTAGGTGATAAGAACAAATTAAATTTTTAACTAATGCTTACTTAACTATATGTAAAATGTAATATACAGACAAATACAGTGAGAAACATGAATAAAATGGTAAATCCTTACATAAGTCAGAAATGATAAAAATTATAAAATGTATTGTACCTTGTATCCACCAAACGCATGATATTACATCTTTCAGCACAAGCTGCAGACATAATTGTGGTTTGAGCTCCTGAATCTATAAATGCTTTTACTGGGAATCTGAAAGGAAAAAATGTTATGTAGGTAATGCTTACTTATAAAATGTAATCAAAAGGTGAATTTATATTTACCCATTCACATGGCAGTTAATATACAGCATGACAACAGTGCCAAAGGTCTCAGGATTGTACTCCATAGCAGCCTCCATGTTAGCTTCAATATTTTTCTGTCTGATCTCTTCTGCAATCATTCTCTGAGCTTCAGTGTCAAATGGATCTGAATTCATCATTCTGGAATCAAAAGAACGTTTGCCTCTTCTGAAATCTTCTATTGTTAAAAATATGTAGCAATATTTTGCATTTCTTAATAGCCACTATCAACTCTGTATATTACCTTATCCTTTGCTGTTGGCGTTCTGTCCTAGCAGTTATTTGTTCACGGAGTACAGATGCAAATGTATCTGTGAATATAAGAAATTAACTTAAGAGCAAGATAAGAGTGATACAAGAGAAAGGTGTATTAAATAACTCACATCAGGAAAACATCATATTACTGAGGGAGATGAGACCGTTTGGCATTGCAGTGGCAACACCACCCTATCACATTCACAGTGTTCATTCTACAGAACTACTGTGAACACTATCTAGACTGGAAGCTGTAAACCTTCCCTTTCCAATATGCCTAGACAGTCAGCCATGTTCTATGATCACATCACTCTTCTAGCTTAACAGTCGTAGTGTACTTCTGTTAATATTGTTAGTTCTGTACAAGTTCTTTTACAATAACTGTATTGTGGAGTGTGTGGAGATTAGAATAAAAACCGTGAAACATCATATCTACTGCTTTCTTCTCAGTCACTATCCCAAAACTGCATGTAAAGTTCATTCCTCAGAATCCACAAAACACAACTTATTAAAATATCTGTTCTGTCTGATGGTTCTGTGAAATATCTGTTAGATCACTTTAAGATCGGCCTTTTAAAAATAGCTCACCAAGATTTCCACTGAGTAAAGCATCAGCTAGTCTAGGATTGTTTTGCTTCAGGAGTGCCAGTTGGTCCGGGTTGGCTAAAAACATTTCACGAATGATCCTTGGGTCTTCCTCTACCGGGGGGGTCCTGGCAGCCATAGATGTACTAGCGCCTGTTGGTACACGTATGCTACTAAAGTCCAGATTGGCCAAGCCAGATGGTAGAGCTGCAAGGTAAAATTTTAAAATTTTTAACAATTTTTATTTTTTGAATTTTGCTGACATATGTGCCAAACAAACAAGGTCAAATTGACATGCCAAAACCAAGCCAAAAAGCATTTTTATTTTTTAATTGTACCATGCAGTTTTAATAGCAGAAATAAAACTACGGAGAGTGAGTGAGATCGCATTTTGGGACCATTGCCTTGTCACTTTGTCACGAATGATAACAAGGGTAATGACATGACAAAGCAATTCGTACCTACACCATGCATGCAACAAGAGCATTTATTACCCATAGTTATTACCTTGGTTGGAGTCCGATAGATTGAGATTTGAGCCCGATTGTACCATATGAATGAGCACAAGCACATCGCCATCGTGTACACCGTGATCCTTCAGTGATTTCTTATCGTCGAGCAAAGGACGCCCATTGAAATTCAGAGTGATTTCTTTAGCCGCGAAACCAGACTCTATTTCACAAAATGCTTTGAAATTTTCTAGCTCCAGATCTTCGGACACTTGCAGGACGAAAATATCGTCATTGAGTGTAGTCACTGTGACTTTCATAGTGGAATTTTGATGATGTGCCGTCTTCGCTTCGAATGACCAACGTTTGTGAATACAAGCTAAATGGATGGTCTATTTTCGGAGAATGACTGTCCACATTTCAGAGCAGGCACGTTTTGTTGTTCCACAGAGAAAGGACAACACGAACAAATAGTGCTATAATCGTACACTTATTTTTTTGCAAAAATATTTTGTTATCCACGACAAGGAGAGAGAAAAAGAAAGGTCACTCACACTAGTGAATCAACACCCACAGACAGAACAATAAACAACAACCATAGAGCAACACACCTTACTTTCTACGTGAAAAAGGCAATGGTCGAATGTCTGTCCAGCCTAAAGGCTAGGGCATACAGAGTGCGTGTGCGTGGCATCGTCACTATCAGCACTATCAGCTTTATTTTATAAATTCTTGATAGAAAACATCACTTCCTGTACAGACTTGAACAATAGTCCGAAATTATACCCTTCTTTTGTAATTTTCGTACTAATTACAAATCATGCGTGTGCGAAAGAACAAGGCTGTATTAGCCTTTCCTAGCCTACACGAAAGGACAAACAGAGAAAAAAAAAATCATTTTACTGTCTCTCTGTGTGTGATTCTTTGGCGGGAATTTGAATCAACAGGGTGAAAATTTTTCAAAGAAAATTTTAAAATTGCTTTTTGCAGAATAAATTGATAATTTCTTAGTAAATTTAATTACTAGTAACTTATATTCTAATAGTGCAATAAAAAAGCAACACAGCTTTGCTGCCCAGCCATGGGTCGCAAAGGCAAACGTAAAAAGGGAAACGATGGCGGAGAGGTAAGCGAAGGAGAGGACCCCGCTATGAGCGATGATGCGGGCGACGACGATGTAGACAAATACAAGCCATACAAAACCGAAAACTACATTCGTCAGTATCCGGAGGATGGCGGTGAGTTTGAATATATAGTAATTTACGAGAGCGCGGACGACAAGACGCCGATAGGTGAGAGAGACTTGATGGGCTTGGGAAGCGCATTGAAGCTTAGTAACAAAGGTATCAAGCAATTGAAAAGAATCAATCGTTACAAAATAGCGGTTATATTTGAGCGACCAGGGTTAGCAAATGCAGCTCTTAATAATCTCAAGTCTCAAAAAGAGCTAAAGTTGAGGGCGACTATTCCAGCAAGATTAACGGAAGTGACAGGGGTAATAACAAACGTTCCAACATACATGAGCAACAAAAAAATATATGATGGAATTTCTAGTTGCAGAAATGTTGTATCTGTACGCCGATTCATGCGACGTTCCAAAGACGACGAAGGTAACTCCTGCTTGGTACCAACACAAGCGGTATCGATAACTTTCGCTAGTGCAGTACTTCCTGATTATGTGGATATTAACAGCTGGTATTTCGAAGTAAGGCCATACACGCCTCCTGTGAGCCAATGCCTGCGATGCCTGCGCTTTGGGCACATTGGTAAATTCTGTAAAACGCCCAGAGGTGCTCAATCTGCGGTGATTCCCACAATTATAAAGATTGCGTAAAACGGCCAGAAGAAGCAGTCTGTGTTCACTGCAAAGGAAAACATGTTGCAATTGCCAAATCATGCCCAGTGAAAATTCAAAAAGCAGAGGAGATAAAAGTTCAGATGCGCAGGGCCTCGTATTCTGAAGTTTTTAATAACAAAACTTCCCCACTAAAAAGTAAAGTAGACCCAGTTCAACAATTGTTTAAATCGGAACAATTCATGAATCTTCTGATTTCTTCAATTATAAAAATTATTTCCGCTAGTAAAGATGCTGAAAATCCCATCCCAATCTCTACTCAAAGTATAAAAAGCGCTTTACTTGATTCATTCAGTATCAATAAAACCACAGACCATAAAACTAAGTAAATTCTAATTTATGGATCAGTTAAATATTGTTCAATGGAATGCTCAAAGTTTGTCTAGTAATTTACATGCTTTTACTTATTTTTTATACGGGGTGTTAGGGACGGTGTAACGAAAACTTTGCAGGCGTGCTCAGACCACGAAACTGAACAACTTTTACTATGGAGCCAATGGTGGGAAACGAAAAAAATTTTTCGACCTCCCATACAAAGTCAGTCAGCTGATCGTGAACTTTGTATGGGAGGTCGGAAAATTTTTTTCGTTTCCCATCATTGGCTCCATAGTAAAAGTTGTTCAGTTTGATGGTCTAATCATGCCTGCAAAGTTTTCGTTACACCGTCCCTAACACCCTGTATAATAATAATATTCATGTAGCACTTATTTCTGAAACCTGGTTAAAACCAGGGAAAAAAATTAAAATTAAAGGTTTTAACATCGAAAGATTAGATATAGGTACTAAACACAATGGTGTTGCTATATTAATACAAAATAATTTGCGTTACAATTTGTTAAACACACATTCTGATAACTCATTACAAAATTTGGCAGTTCAGTTACATTTCAACAATGAAATTATTACAATAATTAGTTTCTATAGTCCCACGTTGGCTTCTCCTTCCAACTTTACTTATTCCCGTCTTGATAGTTTGATTAAATCTGTACGGGGCCTCTTATTATGGCTGGGGATTTCAATGCACACAGTACTTCGTGGGGTTGCACGTCAACTGATGCGCGTGGTATAATTTTGCAAGATGTGATTGATGATAATAATTTATGCCTCCTTAATGACGGCCAAGCAACTACTGTGGGTTCACATGTGTGGAAACCAAATGCATTGGATCTTACTCTCGTTTCTTCCTCATTATCATTACGTTGTAGCTGGTCAGTTCATGATGATCCAATGGGGAGTTATCATCTTCCCACTGTTACTAGTATCCTTGGTTCTGTAAATAGAATTAACAATTCCAATTTAAATCAAGGAAATTACATCCATCCAAATTTTTCAAATGTCGATTGGAAAAAATATCAAGAAATAGTTAGTGACAAATTAACTACTTTTAACTTTGACTTTGAACGACCCCAGGAATCCTATTCTAATCTCTGCTCTTTACTACTAAATTGTGCATTTGAGGCTAATCCCACAACCAGAAATAATTCAGTGCAGCCAAATTTAACACGTAGGAAAAGACCATGTTTGCCTTGGTGGAATAATGCCTGCACTTTAGCAGTAAATAATTCTAAAGCTGCTTACATTCAATTTAAAAAATGACCCAACATTAGAAAATTATATCTATTTTAAAAAACAACAAGCTATTAAAAAACTTACCATTAAAAGGGAAAGAGAAGCTTCATGGATGGCTTTGTGTGAAACATTTAACCGGCAAACACCTCTGTCTGTAATATGGAAAACAATGCGCATGTTTAATAAATCTTTTTCTGATTGTAATGTGATACGGTCTTCTAACACAGATTGGATACCAGCATTTTTAAATAAGTACACAACCAAGTACACAACCGTTTCTCCAAATATTGTCACTACTACTGTTAACTCTCCAGTCACTGGTGGTAATGATTATTTAATTACACCTTTTACTTTAAATGAATTTATTAGTGCACTTAACTCTAGAAGAGATACTGTTTTTGGTTTAGATCATATTCCATATAAGTTATTAAAAAATCTTTCATTGTCAAGTAAAAAAATGATTTTGGACATATTTAACTTTCTTTGGTCTAATGACATAATTCCCACTGAATGGAAGGTTGATTGTTTAATTCCAGTTTTGAAACCTGGTAAAGATGCGGATAATTGTAATTCTTATCGACCTATAGCATTAACATCCTGTATAGGTAAAGTTTTTGAACAAATACTAAAACAAAGACTGGAATTTTTTATTGAATCTAATAAGTTATTACCTCCAAATCAGTTTGGTTTTAGACGTGGTCACTCTGCAATCGAAAGTTTGAATAATCTCTTTCTTGACATTCATCATTCCTTCTCATTTAATAAATTTGTTGTTTGTGTCTTCTTTGATATAGTTGGAGCCTTCAATAATGTTAATCACCATGTGCTTGCTGCGGAATTACAGTTGTTAGGTTTACCTGGAAAATTAATTAGTTGGATATTCAACTTTTTAAATGGTAGGCAAGTATATGTCAAGTTTAAAAATAATTTATATGGACCACAATCGTCATATTTAGGTGTTTGTCAAGGTGGAATTTTAAGTCCTTTACTGTTCATCTTGTATATTAATAAATTAAATAGTATACTGGGTACCGAAGTAAGAAATTTACAATTTGCTGATGATTTAGCTATATATTGTATTGGGTCTAACATGCAAGCAACAGAAATCAAATTAAATTTAGCATTAGAAAGATTAAAAACATACTTTGATTATTTACATTTAAGTGTTAGTCTAGAGAAAACTAAAGTTGTGATCTTTAGTAGATCTAGACTTTTAATATCTCATATATATTATGATGGTAGCTTATTGCCAGTAGAAGATGAAGCAAAATTTCTTGGAGTAATTTTTACTAGAAATTTATCATGGAATAAGCATGTAAGTTATGTGTCAGATAGAGCTTCTAGAGCTTTTAATATTCTTAAATCCCTCGCTAGAACATCATGGGGGGCTGATCCTAAAGTTTTACTTATGTTATATAAGTCTGTGGTACGTTCCCACTTTGAATATAGTTTTCTTTGTTATGCTTCCAATCCTATTTTGGTTAAAAGTTAGAAACTTTACAGAATAAAAATTTACGTTTAATAACAGGTGCAATGAAAACAACACCTATTGTCTCTATGCAAGTTGAATGCAATATACCTCCATTGATGTTAAGATTTAAATATCTCAAATTTAGATTTCTACTGAAATTATTTTCCTTTACTCACCATTCCTTATTAGAGAAAATCGCTGAAAATCAAACTTTGGCCTCTGCATCTACTTCAATTAAATTCCCCTTTATTCTGCTTGATTATTCTAAAATAAAAGTTTATAATGAAAGGCATAACATTCACAAATCTGACAAGTTGGCATGTTACGAAGGAGCTTTTGAAAGCAAATTTTGCAATATGAATATAGTTATAGATAACTCCATTAGAACTAGAGAAGAGCTATATGAGAAACTATCATTATGGCCACAATACCAGCATATTTACACTGATGGCTCGAAAACTGATACTGGTGTCTCTCTTGCATACTATCACAGTGCCTTGAAGACAGGAAATGGATATAAACTACCAAAAATCTGCAGTATATTTACGGCAGAAGCTGCAGCAATTCTAGCCGCTTTAGAATATATAAACAATTTAAATCACTCTTTCCCTAAATGGCTTATTATTAGTGACAGTATGTCAGTTTTATCAGCTTTAAAGAATAACACTCTGAGTACAAATTATATTATTTATAAAATTAAACAGCTGTGGCAAACACTATACAACGCCAATGTTTCAATTGAATTTTTATGGTCTCCAGCACATAAAGGTGTGTCAGGTAATGAAACAGCTGACTACCTTGCCAGAACAATAAACAATAGCTTAATTGGACAACCCAGAAGAATGTCAGTTCCATGGAGAGATTTAATCCCATTGATTCAAGAGGAAATTAGACAAAGCTGGATAAATCAACATCAAATTATAATACAAGAAAAAGGTGCATGGTATGCTGCAATCAATAAGAATCTTGGAGAGAAACCCTGGTTCGCTAAGAATAATACCTTTATAAAAAGAAGATTCTTCACACAAATATGCAGGTTACGATTTGGTCATTGTAAATTTAAAGCCCATCTACACCGCATGAAAATTATTAACTCACCTTTATGTACAGATTGCTCTCTAAATGAAAATCAAACGCTGGAACATATATTTTTCAACTGTCCCGCTTTAAATATTAACCGAATTTTATTAATTGACAAGCTGCAAGTTATTTACAAAGACAGTATCCCGCCATCGCTTCAAGAACTTCTATCGAACCCTGCCACTTTTAATCCAATATTTGACTTTATTATCTCCACGGTTGGAGAGCTTTGACATGGATTTAACCCGGACATGGAATTTTATGAACCTGAAAATTACACAAGAATATATAGAAGAAATGGCATTTTTGCCTTGTTTTTATTGGAAATAAGAAATGAACTATAGAAGAATTGGCATTTAATGCCTTATTTTTGAAAAGATAACAGAAAGAACTAATAAAAGACTAGGCTGTATGGCTAGTACCATTGCCTATCCTGATGGATGAATTTTTAAAACAACAACAACAATCTCTGTGTGTCAGTCAGTGACGTCGCAACGACTGTGTCACTTTGTCTCAAGAAAATCGAATGAAAATTGAGTTTTCCTATTTTAATTATTGTGTAATTTGGTAGCATTATTTAGGTTTTTTATTACATTTTATGAGACAATGACTGGCAATAGTGTGAATATGAAATAAAGGAGGTATTCTTAGAAAATGTGAAATCGTCTGCGACCTGAAGTAGTAAAATGGTGAGTGTTTTTGTATCCTTCTATTCATACGTCGATTACTCACGTCTTGTTCGCGGAAAATGTAAAAAGACTGTGATTCCTTGATACAAATAAGTTGCAGGTAATACAGGATATCTTTTGGTCATTATTTGTCTTAAAGCATCAGGTTGATTTCAGTAACATTTATCTGGATGTTAGAGCCTTTTGTTCGTTAAATATCACGCTCAATTGTGGCTAAATGGTTATCTACCAATTGTTATTAAAGCTGCTGTAGGAATATGTGCAGCCTTGTAGTTGTAGCGTACAGAAAAAAACAGCAATCAGACAGTTTAATTCTTTTCAATGATGATCAAAGGACATATTCCTTTGACTAATTGTAGTTGACGAGGGGTAAACCTAAAATATATTTAAAATAATGAAGCAAGCTTTTTCTTTCTTCAATGAATTGTGTTATTTACAGAAATCATACTGGATAAAACATATCCTGACCTAGCCAACAGAACAAAACATAAGATGTCATCTGCAGGGCAGCTAGTTCCTCAAGTGACAAGGAGTCCTCCAAACATGACCATCAAGTTCAATGGGCCCCACATAGAGGGATCATTTTGCTCATCAGTAGATCTCAGTTATGACCCTATAATCAGCATCATCTGTGCTATGTATATAGCATTTGGAATTGTTTATACACTGTTTGGTAAGTATACTGTTAACATTTCTGAGGTATAGTAGGTTAAAACTTAGTTAATAGTTGAGAGAAAAGTATCACAATAGTATTTTTATAGTTTTACTAAAACTACTGGCTAGACTAACAGTAATAGTCGTGGAAACATGATTTTTACTTTCATCCATATAAATAAATGAATTGAGGGTGGTTCTTCTTACCTAATGCTAAGTGTTACCCTACCTTACCTATAGTCCATTTGTGAGTTCATATCCAGCCTGAATTACATATCTGCTCCAGTTTTATTGTAGTTTGTAACCTAGTTTTAAGTCTGTCTAACAAAGACTTGTTATTTCAGGGTACCGTTGTTTCAAGGCTAGTATGTTCCTCACAGGTTTTACATTTGGATCTGCTATTGTTTATTTAATATGCCTGCAAGAACAATTGCTGCCTCCATATGGAAATGTTGGTAAGTTAATATTGAAACATTTTTTTTTATGTTGGCTAGTATAATTTTATGTAGGTACCTCTAGGCTGTTATAATTTATCAACATCATATAGCAAGGCTAGTTGTTCCCTCTTTTTTGCTTGCTACTCATTGTTGGTAGATATTGTGAAAAAAAATAGGGAGCTGATCCACAATGTCAATTAAATATACCTACTATATCTACATACTATGTCTAATAAGAAATTATATAAAGAGATTTTTATTCACATTTTTATTTTTAGGTGTGGCACTATGTGCAGGACTATTATTTGGTCTTATCACAATGTTGATACAATATGTTGGCCTCTTCATGACTGGTTTTCACACTGGACTCCTGCTGGCATTTGGTGGCCTGGCCATCTATGATCATTTCCTGGACAACAGACCCAATACGGTAGGTTTTAAATATAGTCATCATTTTCATTTTGTTGTATGGCATTTATAAATAAGACATGGTAAATCGAGATAAAAAGATATTTTTCTAGGGTTGTTTATTAATAAATTATATTCATTGCTGGAGCTAACAACAAAAAAGCAAATATTTTATACATAAAATTAAACAGTGTAACCTGTTGACATGAAATGAAAGGTTGTTCATTTCTCAATGTTGTTGTCCCGAAAACAACAACATTATACAATTTGAAGATTGGACTTGAAAGATTATGCCGCCATAGATATGATGGACCTATGGAATAGGTCATTAGTCATTACAACTAGCTCTTCAGAGCATAAAATAGTGTGTGAGAGTACCAGAATCCTTTAATATCTTGTGGCATATAGAACTGTATACTAAAAGCGTTCAAGTACCTTCATATGGGTTAAATGAATAAATTGCAACAATGCATGCTGCCGATCCAATAATGTGGGTGCGATCTCAATTGTGCGGCGCAATGTGTGCTAAATGCTCATTCTGGCTTCACTTCACACCGGGCGAGCGGCGCGGCGCGGTCGCGGGCGGCGGGGCTTACGCATTCACGCATATGTTTTTGCTGCTCCGCTGCTGTTCGCTCCAGCGTGACAACTTCCACAAGCTGGAAGTGAAATATTAGAATTTTTGCGGAAAAACTCTACACAAAACGTATTATTTTCCTTTTGCTTAACTTAGGTACGAATTCGATAGTGTTATGTTAAGCAATTAACAAAATCCTGAAGTACCATTTTAAAATGTATGTAGGTAATTAATTACACGCTGGATAAGACCGCTACATTTTAAGTTCACTACAGCAATGCAGGAAGACTACGCCTATTGGTATAGGTACCTATAGGTTAGTGTAGCTCACGAAGTATAATTTGAACTAGCGGCATGCTCAGTGGTTTCCCGATATTTCCAACGGCCCCGCGGATGGGCCCCCGAGGGGCCCGTTGGGACAAAAATATTTCAACGGACCCTGAAATTATATATTTTTTATTATAAAAGTTTCAATTCGGGGGCCGTTGCGACGAAAAATTCGCAACAATCCACGGAGGCCGTTGGGAATAACGGGTGGTTTCACCAGCTGCTACGAAAGTACTTGTTTCCCGTGGGAATAAGATATGTTCCCGTAGTAAAAAGTAGCCTATGCTACTCAGGGATGTTGTAGCTTTCCAATGGTGAAAGAATTATTAAAATCGGTCCGGTAGTTTCGGAGTTCATCGATTACCTACATACAAACAAACATACCTAACTTTCCTCTTCATAATATTAGTGTACCTAAATAAAACGATGCGTCTCATCGCGGTGTCTACTGAATATTATTTTGCCACCTTTAGATATCTTTTTTATAACTATGAGCTGTGTGCGTTGCAATGTGAATTCTTCATGACCTTCTCAAATTTAATTAATCAAGTGCCTTACCGTTAGTGTGATGTCGGCTAGAATAACACTTCTTTCGAACAGTTGTCGTTAAAGGGTTACAATACAAGGCCCAAAGTCTCTGCTAAATAAAGTTCGTTTCAGTTGGGTTTCGATGGCATGTTAGTTGGGTGTTTTGGTAGTTTCGTAGGTATGTCATTTTGATGTTTTGGTAGTTACGTATTCTGCTAATATGGAAAATCACAGTGGCATTAGAATTACAGTCCTGTGTCGCTGGCATTACAATAGCTAAAAATTATCAGACTTGGAGCTTTAAAGAATGGATCCCGAATTGGCAACATTATTGTTAACATCCTGCTCATGTGTGATTATTATTATTAATGATAGAAAGGCAAACAATAATGTTCGGGATCCATTCTTTATTTGCGCAAGTTACCTTTAACAGCGAATGTATATTTCCCACAAATTCAAGTTCACCAGGTAATAGAGAGTTACTGAATAGGTACAGACAGTAGAGCTAACGAAGTGGAAAACATTTTCTAATGTGAATTGAACAGTTTCACCCAGCGTGATGGCTGATTGCTAGTTGTTACCACTTTAGTTAGTTAGCTATTGCGTCATTCATAAAAAGCCTTGAATTGAATTGCGCTTGGGAACATAACTTGTACTGTATGAAAATATAACTGTCGTGCTGGGCTTAAATAAAACAAGCAGAAATTAAAAACAAAAACCCGACAGCGGTAATTTTAAAGTTGTATTTTGCGATCAAAATCCGCCATCCTGAATTTACGAAATTTTAATATACGCGCGCCGCTGAGACAAATCTATCGACACTTCGTATGCCAAGATCTGCCCAGCTGTTTGGGATGTTACACGTGAAAACAATTTCTTGTCCACGTACATACATTCTCTCAAAAACACCACCCTCCTTCTGACGCAGTCTTGTAATAACATCACCATGAGACCATCAGACAAGTCCAGCGAATAGATACCAGCAGTGGTCCCAGCAAACCCAGTGAAACAACGTGGTATGGTCACGAAATAAACAGTTTACAGAAGGATCACCGACTCGACCCTATTTAGGTTTTTCGCGATTGTTACTTATTACATAGCCCAGGGTCGCTAGATTCAATCCGATGACGAAATTCTAATTTTTATACAAAAACGTAATATGATTCTGCGCCGATTTGAATGCAAGAAATTAGGCTTTCCCACGAGAACCATCTTTTTAGTAACCGTCTTAGAGTTCTTCTGAGATTCCAGTTTATTCCAGTACTCATCCGTTTCCCTAATTTTTGTAGTATGGTAAAACCTCCCAAAAAGTGGGTGACTAAATAGTGGCCATGTTCTGCCGCGGGTTGTTTTATTGTTGTTGATGATGTGATGATACACGACCATTTAATCCTTTAAAGATGCATCTATGCTTGGAGGAAGGCTAGGTATGGAGACGCCATACGAAGAGCTTCCCCTCTGTCACGGCCTATGCCCACTTGGGCTTATCATACTACAAAAACCAGTTGCTGTCAAATCTTATACTAGAACGAGTCCAGTCGCGCATGTCAAATGAGCTCCGATAAAAAGCCGAATTGTAGAGATAATAATGCCTTTAAAAATATGTAAAAATACAAATTTACAACAGAACAATATCACTTTTCATCTGAAAGTATTCCTCCAGTACAATATCACTAAATAATATATAAAATTAGCGATTGAAAATTGTACATAAGTGTTGCCAGTAAGTCGTACAAAATGTCTAATGTGGAGTTTTTTTGTAGGTGGATCTACAATAAAATAATTGTATTTTGTTCCTTTTGTTATTATTTTGTGTCGAACAATGGTGTTAATCATAGCATCGTTAATTTACAAATAAAGATTATAATATTCCACCATATAATAGGTAACAATTAACGATCTTAGTTTATTGATGCCTTTAAAAACAGTAAATAGCTTGCTAAGTAAGATTAGAATGTTAGTTTGGGATTGTTCTACTTATTCAATGATGGTCATTTCCAGTCGATATTCAATGAAAAAACGATAATTTTAACTTGAAGTATCGAGCCACACTCAACCCAAGCTAGTGCAGTGACCCAAGTAATACAAAACGTCGATACTTTTTTATCGCCATAGTTACAAACCTATACTATGTAAAGACGGTCTGTACCGAAAACTTTGCAGACATGATCAGATTATGAAATTGAACAACTTTTACTATGGATTTTGGGAAACCCTGATTTTGTTCGAGTTTCATTGAAAATTAATGTCAGTCTCAGCTGATCGGGTGACATCGGATGTCAGCCGACGTGGCGCAATGGCTAGTCCGACTGCCTGTTCAATTCCTTTCGCTCACAAAGTTGATATTTATCACTTTGTGAATATGTTCCTAGACTGGTCAGGACACCACACAGGCTGAATCACGTGATTGTCCGAGAAGCAAGATGGTTCCGTGCTTTGGAGCCATGTTCAGCCGTCGGTCCCGGTTGCTGTCTATGGTCACTTAGACGGCTGTCGTTACACAACTATTTCAAAGGCCTGCTTCATGCAGTAGGTGGTTGAAAAGCACTGGCACCAGGGTTCATCAGGTCGTTGGACGTTTTGGTGTCCTTTAAACTGTTTAAACTTAAGTGCGACATTTTAACTTTAATTACATATATAAAAAGGATTTCGCACTTACCTACTTCTTATTACATCGCGGTTTCGCGACCGTTTCGGTCCAGTCGGTGATCTTTTATCAGCCGGAGTGCTCAGACAAAACACGAATATTTGAAAATTTACTTTATAAATATTTGTGTCCGGTGGAAATCGAACCCACGAGCCTCGGCGTAGAAGACAGATAGATAGTCGAAGTTATTATGTATGACTTGTTGTATAGATGGTTTTTTAGTAAATTCCCTTACATAATATCCTATGATACTTAATGATCAGTAAATAGAAGGTAGGTATTGCATTGATTGTAGCTACATAATTGTATTATCTGGTCTATGGGGAAAGAAATTCATATTTTGGTTAATTTATACCTTATGCAATATTTAAAATGATGTTATTGCGCCTATATTTCTATTTACTACAAAATCCTATTCTCAAGAACTAAGTTGCTTTTGAAAATGCAATAATATGACACAATATTGAGTAGACTGATGTAATTAATCGAAAGGTCAAGTATCGATATTGTCGATTCCAACACTAGCTTGATTTGACAGCTTTACCTCTCCCCCCGCAAAAAATGGCAGAAATATTTGTATAGAGTAAAGTAGCTATGACGACTCCCCTCGGGCCGGAACGGGACGGAAGATGCTCGAAGCATCTATGTCATGTCATTCATATATTTAGCAACAAAATTTAAACATATAACAACCTATTGTAGCTAATACGAGTAGCCCCTAAAATAAATCTTGATATTCAGCAGTGGACTTTTTGCAGTTACTTTCATGTAGTAGGTATGTGATATTTCCCCGTAATATACTTACGAGTATCTGTGTGATTATCCGACTGTCGTGAAATGTAGGCGTATTTCTCGAATTTCGATTAGCTAATATTACAGAACCACGTAGAGATACCAGAATTACGTCATCTTCAACTCTTCACCCAATTAAACAAGTTTCGTATTCGTAGACAAATAAGAGTGAAAGTGCGACGATCATATTTATTAGAGAAAGTATTTTTAGGCTTGAATTAGTTTTAACCCGACTTCCTCAGAAGGAGGGTTATGTTTTTCGATAGTATGTATGTATGTGGGTATGTATGTAGACAAGATTCGTAGACGAATTCATTTTCACGGGCTGAGCGGAAACTGAGCTTACCAAACGGCTGAGCGGATCTTGACATGTGAGGTGTCGTTAAATTCGTCTCAGCAACGCGAGTGACACTGGCTATATTAAAAATTCATATATTCAAGATCGCAACAAAACAACTTTGAAATTACCGCTGTCGGGTTTTTGTTTTTTAAGACATGCTTGTTATAAATGTACTGAAGCGATTGTCGATGCATATTTATGATTTGCAATAGCACTAATAATTTCTTTTCCATGCCAATTATGTTGCGTAACAAAAAAGAAAAGTGTACTGTATTTTATGGCGAAGCGAAGTGTTTTTAAATCCTTTGAACCTGATTGTATAATTTAGTTTATCTGATGTAATAAGAATAACACACTGGAGAGTGTGTGTTTCTGTTTTGGGCCAAATTGAAAAATAAGTAATTCGGCCCTTATTTTCTTTAAGTTTTGAACGAATACTCTATTTTGTTGAACACAAAGTCATCCTATTATCGCCAGGCCAAGATCTGATGACTGATCTGTGATCTCTGATCTAGTTTTCTAGTTTCCAAAATGTTAACTTTGACAATATTATTGCATTATAATATTGTCAAATATTTTTACATGTAACAAAAATATGTGTTTATGCAGTGGCGAGTTCTATTTGATCAATATCGTACCTATCTATATGTTTCTAAAATTACTAACACTGATAAATGTCTCATGCTAGTGATAGAGGCGGGTAGAGATGGTATTACGAGATGTAGTTATAGACAAAAATCCGAAATGATTCTCCGTTCGATTGATTGATATTTTATTAATTCGCACTTACCCAAGGTTTGATCATACGCGGGTTTACCTTACATATACTACACAACAGTCCACTGCTTGACATAGCCTTCCTTCCCCAAAGGGTGGTATTTGGCATACTCACCACGCTTGGCAGGCGGAATGATGCAGACGGATGAGCGCAGTGCAAGGTGGTGTATTAATAGGGAACGCTGTTGCCAATTCCCTGGATTCATCCCTTAGTCGCCTTTTTCTACACCCACGGCTAGAAAAGAGGTAATGCTATTCTAAGCCGGCACCACACGGTTACCTTACCTAACACACTATTTTTTTCTTTTCAGTACTGGATATGCATTGTTTCACTACTGGGATCGGGAATTTTCTTCGCCGTTATAAACCTGTACTGGAAAAAAGGTAAATCTTATTTCACTTTTTTGTTATGCTAGAATTGTGAACTATTGCCAGCAAATCAACCTACCTATTTTAGGGATCACTTGTACAGTTCAAACTGTTTTTCATGCAAAAAACAGTATAAGGTGATCCCTTAAAGCGTTGATTGATGTGCTTGCCATTGTATCTTTAGTGTGTATTTCAATAGCTCCGTCCTAATTTCGACATTCACTTGACTAGGTACGTAGAGCTTGATTTTTCCAAAAAGATATCAAGCCAGAACAAATTTTCTCAATAATAGTTCCTTCGTAAAACTAATGTATAGGTATGTTTCATTGATTTTGTATAGGATAATAATTTAGGTATTTTATATCAAGAATTACACGAGGTTTTATTCTGTCCACAGCTTTGCGTTATATTACTCTTGATCTTGAACAAAACCTGTGGAAAATATTTGAATATTTATATTTGAATCCAAACGACCGCGCAGAACTTGTTCGTGGAAATTAAGCTCTATTAGTATAGGACATAGAAAAAAAAACAACTGTATTTTAGCAGTAGAGCTACCTAATAAGACAGACTAATGGAATACTAAAGTGGCTCGGCGACTGATCTTCTTTAACTAGCGCATAACAAATATATTGTGCCTATTACATAACTTTTAGGGTATGACCTAGCCATCGAAACTGGAAAACTGATAGAAAAATAAGCAGAATTTGTGCCATAAAATGATTTTCACATTTCGATCTAAGTTTGCAAGAGTTGTATTGTAGAGTTTCTTTACTGGTTTACCCGTTAATATAACCGCACTTATATTTAATACACTGTAGGTATGTGATCGTGATTCTTGACAGACCCCAGGCAATAATACAATGAAATTGAAAGTAATGAAGGATCAAAAAAGTGCTGACGACGTTTCATTCAATCAATCAACTTTCCTATGCGGCTCAATTCATTGTCTTTTAATTTGTTAAATAATGATAACTTTGTTCGTGGGAATCTATTTATAAACTTGTTGTGTTGGAGATAATTGTTGCGTGGTGTGAACATCAAGATTCTATGAAGTGCAAAAAATACGCGCTCTTGAAACTATACTTTGTTAAAGATTCCAAGCAAGGTCAAATCAAAGGGCGATTAAAAGAAGCTAACGAAAACTGAATAAAACGATACCACTTTTTTCTACCAATATTGTATGGGGAAAGCTGTACTGTTTTATTTAGTTACAAGTAAATCAAATATTTCAGAAATTATTTTTGTCACCTCACTGGCGTTACAACCTGTGTAATTTAATTTGTTAGAAAAATAAATATCATGGTAACAACAACGCATAAAAAGTGTTCTAAGCTGCTTTTCTCTATAAGCAATTATCCTGAGAAAAATAAAAAAATCTGAAGGAAAAAGCCTCGAAAATAATAAAAGTCGTCTGGCCCTGGAGAAAAGCTGTTTCTTTTTTCAATAACATGTTATTGTATTAATTTTCCAATAATATTTCACTAAGCTTACATGTTAGTGGGGAGGTTAGCGTCCTCAACTTTGCTCATCGATCTAGAAGGTTAAAAATCGGCATGAGGACAAACATGAGGGTACTTCTTCACCTACTAATCAAATTTAATCAATACATAGTATAAAATGTAGTGGCTTTTCGTTTCTCTGTCTATCTGTCTGTCTGTCGTGGAACGCTTACTCCTCTTAAACCACGCAACGGATTTTGATGCGGTTTTTTGTAATAAAGTGATTCAAGAGCAAGTTATATGTATAAATGCCTTTTTTCCGCGGGAATTTGAGTTACAGCGGGTGAAACCGCTGACGGGCCGCTAGTAAATAATAATTGAATATAACTGAGGGTCGTGCCAAGCGGGAAAATATGTTGTAAAAAAATCTGCTTGTCACCAGTAGTCGTTATCAGCAGGTTAAGAAGTATGACGAAGCTCTCTAGCACGATATCAGACTGTTGTGATGTTAAAGGTGCAAATTCGCCGTGTGCGGCTGATCATCATCGGCTATAGTAGTAGTATGAAAGTGTGTGAGTTCGCGTCCGAAAGGTGCAACAAACGCGTGCGACCGTGCACTATATACACTTTCATACTACGACTATAGCCGCATCGGCCACACGGGTCAGTCGCCTTTTTATAATTTCTGTTGAAGATATATTGTAATCTAGCGATGTTTGTAATTTCACGATGACATGTATACTCTAAACTTATCTATTAATACCTTGTATTTGTTTATGTAGCTTTAACAATCTTCGGCACCAGCGTGTACGGCGGCGCGGTGGTCGCCATCTCGCTCGACTACTTCTTCGAGAGGATGGTGATGCTCAAGTGGGTCAGTACATACATAAATTAAATAATGAGAAAATTGAAAAATTCACTAGCGACCGCCGGGACTTGAATCACCGTTCCACCGCTCTACCGACTGAGCTACGGGCGCCTAGCGGACCCTGGTGAACTTTTCAACCTCTTGATGCTCGTCTCGAAGCGACGATTAAGCGACATCAGTACATACATAGTCATACATATAAGCTGCAACAAAATTAACAGCAAATATTTAAAGGGTTTAAAATGGCCGTCTTTTTAACAGCTGTTTACGCTCTGCCTACCCCGCAAGAGATATAGGCGTGATAAAAAATGCAAATATTTTAAGGGGTGAATCAGTCCAATGAAGGTGAAGATTTGACCTCCCATCCATACACAATCTGTCGGCCACTTTTTTTTTCGTATTTACGACCTATGTTCCTTGGGGAAAGTTGTTCAGTCAGTTTCATGGATTGATTCACGCTTTAAAAGATTTCCATAATTTTTTTCATCACGCCTATATCCCTTGCAGGGTAGGCAGAGCGTAAGGGGCTGTAAAAACGGCCATTTACACCACGTCTGACAAACGATTGAGAATCATTCGCTGTGTATCACCATAGTAACAGGTTTTCAGCTTGTTGCCTAAAATTACAATACACATCTACTCTCAGACGCTTCTTACGACACACGCGGGAAGCATATCGGGTGATGCTATTCTAAGCCGGCACCAAACGGCGCCGTATGTGGGTCAGTATACTTGCATTTATTAACTCCACGCCCTGTAATGTCTCGCTCGATTAAACAAGCATCTCTTGTGATGTTTATAAATTATTCATTGCAGATGTCTGGGCATTGATCTGCTTGTTTTTTATTATTAGATGTAGAGCCTTATTGATGATATGTTAAATTGATAGTGTGAACATTGATTGTAGGATTCAGTGTATGTGAAGTAAAGTGTGATAGGATTGTTTTTGATTTAAGCAAGATTGATCTCTGTTACACAGCTATTAATTGTACCTAGGCACTTTTAAGAGTCAATTAAGAGTCAAAATCGAGTGTCACGACTGTAGTGTTACCAAGATAGGACGTACAGACATAAATTTAAAAAAGAACCAACCCCATTAAAAATAGATTTAATCATGAAAAACTTCGGTCTCTATTTCGATCTACTACTACTATAACAGCCACAATAAAGTCCACTGCTGAACATGGGCCTCGCCCTAGTATTTATAGTAGTATATAAGGTGTAAAAAAATCAACTGCAAATATTTTAAGGGGCGAACCAGCCCATGAAACTGAACAACTTTCCCCAAGGAACATAGGTCGAAATATGAAAAAAAAATTTGGACCTGCCATACAAATTGACTTGGTCGGCTGGTACGTTTTGTATGGGGGGACCAAACTTTTTTCATACTTCGACCTATGTTCCTTGGGGAAAGTTGTTCAGTTTCACGGGCTGGTTCACCCCTTAAAATATTTGCAGTTGATTTTTTTACACTCTGTATTTGCCATATGGTGAGCGCAATGCAAGATGTTGCAATGCGATTGCGAAATTCATCCAGGGATTAAACCCCTGAATTTATTTATCCCTAAGACGCCTCTTACGACACCCACGGGAAAGATATGGGGTGATGACATTTTAAGCCGGCAATATTTCGATCTATTTTATGTTAATTGGGGAAAATTGCAAAGTTTTATAGGTTGGTGATAGTGCGAAACTCGAAATATTTTTCTAAGCAGTGGGATCCCGGCTTGGCTGGCTTAATAAGAAGTAAGACGAAAGCTTATGGAAGTCGTATGTTTTTTAGGTGTGGGAGCGTGCGAAATTGGAACCGGCAGTGCCTCCGCCGTGCCGGCTGTCGTGGCTGACGCTGGCCGCGTGGCCGGCCGCAGCCATGGTGGGCCTGACCGCCCAGTGCGCGCTCACCGCCACCAGCATATACCACGAGCAGAGTGAGTACCAACAGCAGGGCGAGTGCTAGGTGTGGAGCCGCAGCCATGGTCGGCCTGACCGCCCAGTGCGCGCTCACCGCCACCAGCATATACCACGAGCAGAGTGAGTACCAACAGCAGGGCGAGTGCTAGGTGTGGAGCCGCAGCCATGGTGGGTCTGACCGCCCAGTGCGCGCTCACCGCCACCAGCATATACCACGAGCAGAGTGAGTACCAACAGCAGGGCGAGTGCTAGGTGTGGAGCCGCAGCCATGGTCGGCCTGACCGCCCAGTGCGCGCTCACCGCCACCAGCATATACCACGAGCAGAGTGAGTACCAACAGCAGGGCGAGTGCTAGGTGTGGAGCCGCAGCCATGGTGGGCCTGACCGCCCAGTGCGCGCTCACCGCCACCAGCATATACCACGAGCAGAGTGAGTACCAACAGCAGGGCGAGTGCTAGGTGTGGAGCCGCAGCCATGATGGGCCTGACCGCCCAGTGCGCGCTCACCGCCACCAGCATATACCACGAGCAGAGTGAGTACCAACAGCAGGGCGAGTGGTGTGGAGCCGCAGCCATGGTGGGCCTGACCGCCCAGTGCGCGCTCACCGCCACCAGCATATACCACGAGCAGAGTGAGTACCAACAGCAGGGCGAGTGCTAGGTGTGGAGCCGCAGCCATGGTGGGCCTGACCGCCCAGTGCGCGCTCACCGCCACCAGCATATACCACGAGCAGAGTGAGTACCAACAGCAGGGCGAGTGGTGTGGAGCCGCAGCCATGGTGGGCCTGACCGCCCAGTGCGCGCTCACCGCCACCAGCATATACCACGAGCAGAGTGAGTACCAACAGCAGGGCGAGTGCTGGGTGTGGAGCCGCAGCCATGGTCGGCTTGACCGCCCAGTGCGCGCTCACCGCCACCAGCATATACCATGAGCAGAGTGAGTACCAACAGCAGGGCGAGTGCTGGGTGTGGAGCCGCAGCCATGGTGGGCCTGACCGCCCAGTGCGCGCTCACCGCCACCAGCATATACCACGAGCAGAGTGAGTACCAACAGCAGGGCGAGTGCTAGGTGTGGAGCCGAGGCCATGGTGGGCCTGACCGCCCAGTGCGCGCTCACCGCCACCAGCATATACCACGAGCAGAGTGAGTACCAACAGCAGGGCGAGTGCTAGGTGTGGAGCCGAGGCCATGGTGGGCCTGACCGCCCAGTGCGCGCTCACCGCCACCAGCATATACCACGAGCAGAGTGAGTACCAACAGCAGGGCGAGTGCTAGGTGTGGAAGCAGGAGAAGCTGGAAAGCTGGCGTCCATAGCTCACAAGCGCGTTTTACCGTACCGTACCGTGGCGGTGGTCATACGAAACATAATGAGTACAGATCTTTTATCTCACGAGCACGGGTTTGCCACACTTGTGTGTGTTTTATCTCCTTCTCTTTTCTCGGTGTCCCAAACAAAAACAGAGAGAGATAACACACACAAGTAGGTATGGCTAACTAAGTACAGATTTCCACCAGTAGTTTTTTAGTACCTGAAAAATCTTACAAATCAATTAATTTGTTGCAGGTATAAGTGCACAAAAGCGTCGTCTGAAGGCGCAGCAGTCTCGGCCGATCACACGCGAGCAGCGCGCCGAGATGAAGCAGCGCAAGTACCGATATCTGTACCAGGTCCGCACTGCTCACGGTGACGTCATATCTCAGGTGAGGACACATTACACACAAAGCGTCGTCTGAAGGCGCAGCAGTCTCGGCCGGTCACACGCGAGCAGCGCGCCGAGATGAAGCAGCGCAAGTACCGATATCTGTACCAGGTCCGCACTGCTCACGGTGACGTCATATCTCAGGTGAGGACACATTACACACAAAGCGTCGTCTGAAGGCGCAGCAGTCTCGGCCGGTCACACGCGAGCAGCGCGCCGAGATGAAGCAGCGCAAGTACCGATATCTGTACCAGGTCCGCACTGCTCACGGTGACGTCATATCTCAGGTGAGGACACATTACACACAAAGCGTCGTCTGAAGGCGCAGCAGTCTCGGCCGGTCACACGCGAGCAGCGCGCCGAGATGAAGCAGCGCAAGTACCGATATCTGTACCAGGTCCGCACTGCTCACGGTGACGTCATATCTCAGGTGAGGACACATTACACACAAAGCGTCGTCTGAAGGCGCAGCAGTCTCGGCCGGTCACACGCGAGCAGCGCGCCGAGATGAAGCAGCGCAAGTACCGATATCTGTACCAGGTCCGCACTGCTCACGGTGACGTCATATCTCAGGTGAGGACACATTACACACAAAGCGTCGTCTGAAGGCGCAGCAGTCTCGGCCGGTCACACGCGAGCAGCGCGCCGAGATGAAGCAGCGCAAGTACCGATATCTGTACCAGGTCCGCACTGCTCACGGTGACGTCATATCTCAGGTGAGGACACATTACACACAAAGCGTCGTCTGAAGGCGCAGCAGTCTCTAAGAGCAGCGCGCCGAGATGAAGCAGCGCAAGTACCGATATCTGTACCAGGTCCGCACTGCTCACGGTGACGTCATATCTCAGGTGAGGACACATTACACACAAAGCGTCGTCTGAAGGCGCAGCAGTCTCGGCCGCTCACGCGCCAGCAGCGCGCCGAGATGAAGCAGCGCAAGTACCGATATCTGTACCAGGTCCGCACTGCTCACGGTGACGTCATATCTCAGGTGAGGACACATTACACACAAAGCGTCGTCTGAAGGCGCAGCAGTCTCGGCCGGTCACACGCGAGATGAAGCAGCGCAAGTACCGATATCTGTACCAGGTCCGCACTGCTCACGGTGACGTCATATCTCAGGTGAGGACACATTACACACAAAGCGTCGTCTGAAGGCGCAGCAGTCTCGGCACATCACACGCCAGCAGCGCGCCGAGATGAAGCAGCGCAAGTACCGATATCTGTACCAGGTCCGCACTGCTCACGGTGACGTCATATCTCAGGTGAGGACACATTACACACAAAGCGTCGTCTGAAGGCGCAGCAGTCTCGGCCGGTCACACGCGAGCAGCGCGCCGAGATGAAGCAGCGCAAGTACCGATATCTGTACCAGGTCCGCACTGCTCACGGTGACGTCATATCTCAGGTGAGGACACATTACACACAAAGCGTCGTCTGAAGGCGCAGCAGTCTCGGCCGATGAAGCAGCGCAAGTACCGATATCTGTACCAGGTCCGCACTGCTCACGGTGACGTCATATCTCAGGTGAGGACACATTACACACAAAGCGTCGTCTGAAGGCGCAGCAGTCTCGGCCGGTCACACGCGAGCAGCGCGCCGAGATGAAGCAGCGCAAGTACCGATATCTGTACCAGGTCCGCACTGCTCACGGTGACGTCATATCTCAGGTGAGGACACATTACACACAAAGCGTCGTCTGAAGGCGCAGCAGTCTCGGCCGATGAAGCAGCGCAAGTACCGATATCTGTACCAGGTCCGCACTGCTCACGGTGACGTCATATCTCAGGTGAGGACACATTACACACAAAGCGTCGTCTGAAGGCGCAGCAGTCTCGGCCGGTCACACGCGAGCAGCGCGCCGAGATGAAGCAGCGCAAGTACCGATATCTGTACCAGGTCCGCACTGCTCACGGTGACGTCATATCTCAGGTGAGGACACATTACACACAAAGCGTCGTCTGAAGGCGCAGCAGTCTCGGCCGGTCACACGCGAGCAGCGCGCCGAGATGAAGCAGCGCAAGTACCGATATCTGTACCAGGTCCGCACTGCTCACGGTGACGTCATATCTCAGGTGAGGACACATTACACACAAAGCGTCGTCTGAAGCAGCGCAAGTACCGATATCTGTACCAGGTCCGCACTGCTCACGGTGACGTCATATCTCAGGTGAGGACACATTACACACAAAGCGTCGTCTGAAGGCGCAGCAGTCTCTAAGAGCAGCGCGCCGAGATGAAGCAGCGCAAGTACCGATATCTGTACCAGGTCCGCACTGCTCACGGTGACGTCATATCTCAGGTGAGGACACATTACACACAAAGCGTCGTCTGAAGGCGCAGCAGTCTCGGCCGGTCACACGCGAGCAGCGCGCCGAGATGAAGCAGCGCAAGTACCGATATCTGTACCAGGTCCGCACTGCTCACGGTGACGTCATATCTCAGGTGAGGACACATTACACACAAAGCGTCGCCTGAAGGCGCAGCAGTCTCGGCCGGTCACACGCGAGCAGCGCGCCGAGATGAAGCAGCGCAAGTACCGATATCTGTACCAGGTCCGCACTGCTCACGGTGACGTCATATCTCAGGTGAGGACACATTACACACAAAGCGTCGTCTGAAGGCGCAGCAGTCTCTAAGAGCAGCGCGCCGAGATGAAGCAGCGCAAGTACCGATATCTGTACCAGGTCCGCACTGCTCACGGTGACGTCATATCTCAGGTGAGGACACATTACACACAAAGCGTCGCCTGAAGGCGCAGCAGTCCCGGCCAATCACACGCGAGCAGCGCAAGTACCGATATCTGTACCAGGTCCGCACTGCTCACGGTGACGTCATATCTCAGGTGAGGACACATTACACACAAAGCGTCGCCTGAAGGCGCAGCAGTCCCGGCCAATCACACGCGAGCAGCGCAAGTACCGATATCTGTACCAGGTCCGCACTGCTCACGGTGACGTCATATCTCAGGTGAGGACACATTACACACAAAGCGTCGCCTGAAGGCGCAGCAGTCCCGGCCAATCACACGCGAGCAGCGCAAGTACCGATATCTGTACCAGGTCCGCACTGCTCACGGTGACGTCATATCTCAGGTGAGGACACATTACACACAAAGCGTCGTCTGAAGGCGCAGCAGTCTCGGCGGATGAAGCAGTGCAAGTACCGATATCTGTACCAGGTCCGCACTGCTCACGGTGACGTCATATCTCAGGTGAGGACACATTACACACAAAGCGTCGTCTGAAGGCGCAGCAGTCTCGGCCGGTCACACGCGAGCAGCGCGCCGAGATGAAGCAGCGCAAGTACCGATATCTGTACCAGGTCCGCACTGCTCACGGTGACGTCATATCTCAGGTGAGGACACATTACACACAAAGCGTCGTCTGAAGGCGCAGCAGTCTCGGCCGGTCACACGCGAGCAGCGCGCCGAGATGAAGCAGCGCAAGTACCGATATCTGTACCAGGTCCGCACTGCTCACGGTGACGTCATATCTCAGGTGAGGACACATTACACACAAAGCGTCGTCTGAAGGCGCAGCAGTATCGGCCGATCACACGCGAGATGAAGCAGCGCAAGTACCGATATCTGTACCAGGTCCGCACTGCTCACGGTGACGTCATATCTCAGGTGAGGACACATTACACACAAAGCGTCGTCTGAAGGCGCAGCAGTCTCGGCCGATCACACGCGAGATGAAGCAGCGCAAGTACCGATATCTGTACCAGGTCCGCACTGCTCACGGTGACGTCATATCTCAGGTGAGGACACATTACACACAAAGCGTCGTCTGAAGCAGCGCAAGTACCGATATCTGTACCAGGTCCGCACTGCTCACGGTGACGTCATATCTCAGGTGAGGACACATTACACACAAAGCGTCGTCTGAAGGCGCAGCAGTATCGGCCGATGAAGCAGCGCAAGTACCGATATCTGTACCAGGTCCGCACTGCTCACGGTGACGTCATATCTCAGGTGAGGACACATTACACACAAAGCGTCGTCTGAAGGCGCAGCAGTCTCTAAGAGCAGCGCGCCGAGATGAAGCAGCGCAAGTACCGATATCTGTACCAGGTCCGCACTGCTCACGGTGACGTCATATCTCAGGTGAGGACACATTACACACAAAGCGTCGTCTGAAGGCGCAGCAGTATCGGCCGATGAAGCAGCGCAAGTACCGATATCTGTACCAGGTCCGCACTGCTCACGGTGACGTCATATCTCAGGTGAGGACACATTACACACAAAGCGTCGTCTGAAGGCGCAGCAGTCTCGGCGGATGAAGCAGTGCAAGTACCGATATCTGTACCAGGTCCGCACTGCTCACGGTGACGTCATATCTCAGGTGAGGACACATTACACACAAAGCGTCGTCTGAAGGCGCAGCAGTCTCGGCGGATGAAGCAGTGCAAGTACCGATATCTGTACCAGGTCCGCACTGCTCACGGTGACGTCATATCTCAGGTGAGGACACATTACACACAAAGCGTCGTCTGAAGGCGCAGCAGTCTCGGCCGGTCACACGCGAGCAGCGCGCCGAGATGAAGCAGCGCAAGTACCGATATCTGTACCAGGTCCGCACTGCTCACGGTGACGTCATATCTCAGGTGAGGACACATTACACACAAAGCGTCGTCTGAAGGCGCAGCAGTCTCGGCCGGTCACACGCGAGCAGCGCGCCGAGATGAAGCAGCGCAAGTACCGATATCTGTACCAGGTCCGCACTGCTCACGGTGACGTCATATCTCAGGTGAGGACACATTACACACAAAGCGTCGTCTGAAGGCGCAGCAGTATCGGCCGATCACACGCGAGATGAAGCAGCGCAAGTACCGATATCTGTACCAGGTCCGCACTGCTCACGGTGACGTCATATCTCAGGTGAGGACACATTACACACAAAGCGTCGTCTGAAGCAGCGCAAGTACCGATATCTGTACCAGGTCCGCACTGCTCACGGTGACGTCATATCTCAGGTGAGGACACATTACACACAAAGCGTCGTCTGAAGGCGCAGCAGTATCGGCCGATGAAGCAGCGCAAGTACCGATATCTGTACCAGGTCCGCACTGCTCACGGTGACGTCATATCTCAGGTGAGGACACATTACACACAAAGCGTCGTCTGAAGGCGCAGCAGTCTCTAAGAGCAGCGCGCCGAGATGAAGCAGCGCAAGTACCGATATCTGTACCAGGTCCGCACTGCTCACGGTGACGTCATATCTCAGGTGAGGACACATTACACACAAAGCGTCGTCTGAAGGCGCAGCAGTATCGGCCGATGAAGCAGCGCAAGTACCGATATCTGTACCAGGTCCGCACTGCTCACGGTGACGTCATATCTCAGGTGAGGACACATTACACACAAAGCGTCGTCTGAAGGCGCAGCAGTCTCGGCGGATGAAGCAGTGCAAGTACCGATATCTGTACCAGGTCCGCACTGCTCACGGTGACGTCATATCTCAGGTGAGGACACATTACACACAAAGCGCATGGACGTATAAAAGGGCGGACAGAGTCGCGCTAATAAAATCTCTGTGTAGCCCCAAGTCAGCCAGTTGGTTGTACGTACAAGAATGCACGCACACATTCACACCAAACCCAGCCATTCCGAACGCAAACGTCAGCCTACCCTACCGATTTTTGCAAAATAAACAAAAACAAAACATCATGTCGAGTGTTGTAAAAATTTGAAAAAACAGCAGAGATCAAAGGAATAAAAGTTCGGGAATCACGTTTCACAGGTAAATTAATAATTTGATCACTCATTTTCATGTTTTAAATTATTTAAATTAGCCTCGAACTGAGGGCTGGTGTTGCCATTATTCACGTCATAAATTTCCCTAAAGTATAGGTAATTATTGGGTGGGTGGGTTCAAAAAATTCGGTTTCACCACATCTTAAAATTAGAAAACGAGACAAGAATTTCTCAAAACAAAAGAACGTATTATAAAAACTTACTCAACATATGGGATGTAAGTCGTAAATAGAACAATTCAATATTATCGTATTATTAACTTTGTTTTATTAGTATAAAAAATCTTAACATGGCAACCCTAATTCACTCACACAAGTTTATCCGCCGCCATTACGGTTATTCAGTTTTGACATAACTGGCATTCTGTCCGCCCTTTTATACGTCCATGACAAAGCGTCGTCTGAAGGCGCAGCAGTATCGGCCGATGAAGCAGCGCAAGTACCGATATCTGTACCAGGTCCGCACTGCTCACGGTGACGTCATATCTCAGGTGAGGACACATTACACACAAAGCGTCGTCTGAAGGCGCAGCAGTATCGGCCGATGAAGCAGCGCAAGTACCGATATCTGTACCAGGTCCGCACTGCTCACGGTGACGTCATATCTCAGGTGAGGACACATTACACACAAAGCGTCGTCTGAAGGCGCAGCAGTCTCGGCCGATGAAGCAGCGCAAGTACCGATATCTGTACCAGGTCCGCACTGCTCACGGTGACGTCATATCTCAGGTGAGGACACATTACACACAAAGCGTCGTCTGAAGGCGCAGCAGTCTCGGCCGGTCACACGCGAGCAGCGCGCCGAGATGAAGCAGCGCAAGTACCGATATCTGTACCAGGTCCGCACTGCTCACGGTGACGTCATATCTCAGGTGAGGACACATTACACACAAAGCGTCGTCTGAAGGCGCAGCAGTCTCGGCCGGTCACACGCGAGCAGCGCGCCGAGATGAAGCAGCGCAAGTACCGATATCTGTACCAGGTCCGCACTGCTCACGGTGACGTCATATCTCAGGTGAGGACACATTACACACAAAGCGTCGTCTGAAGGCGCAGCAGTCTCGGCCGGTCACACGCGAGCAGCGCGCCGAGATGAAGCAGCGCAAGTACCGATATCTGTACCAGGTCCGCACTGCTCACGGTGACGTCATATCTCAGGTGAGGACACATTACACACAAAGCGTCGTCTGAAGGCGCAGCAGTCTCGGCCGATCACACGCGAGATGAAGCAGCGCAAGTACCGATATCTGTACCAGGTCCGCACTGCTCACGGTGACGTCATATCTCAGGTGAGGACACATTCACGTGAAACACTTCACAAGGATTATTTTGATTGTATATGAAGACGGTATAAACGTTTGGGGCGAGAGAATGTTTGTTGTGTTGCCAATTATCTCCAAAACGATGCGGTTTTCAGTGAGGGATTAGGATTTCATTGTTGCATGTTCTTAGATAGGTATCAAACGCTAAATAACATCTGACAAATAATTGAGAAAAATAATTTATACCTCACGGTAGGCATAAAAACAAAAGCTAACTGAAATGATCATCATCTTTGACTACTTCCATCTACCCACAGTCATACGTCCAAGCGCTGCAGAAGAAGGCGCAGTGCGGCAACTGGAGCGGCAGCGGGGGCGGCGAGTGCAGCACACTGCAGAGCGACTCGACGCACCTGACCGTACTGGCGGGCTGCGAACTGCCGCACACCGACTCCGACGACGAGCTGCACCAGGTCCGCGCCGCGCGCTAGGCCAGGTGAGCGCAGTGCAGCACACTCGACGCACCTGACCGTGCTGGCGGGCTGCGAACTGCCGCACACCGACTCCGACGACGAGCTGCACCAGGTCCGCGCCGCGCGCTAGGCCAGGTGAGCGCAGTGCAGCACACTCGACGCACCTGACCGTACTGGCGGGCTGCGAACTGCCGCACACCGACTCCGACGACGAGCTGCACCAGGTCCGCGCCGCGCGCTAGGCCAGGTGAGCGCAGTGCAGCACACTCGACGCACCTGACCGTGCTGGCGGGCTGCGAACTGCCGCACACCGACTCCGACGACGAGCTGCACCAGGTCCGCGCCGCGCGCTAGGGCAGGTGAGCGCAGTGCAGCACACTCGACGCACCTGACCGTGCTGGCGGGCTGCGAACTGCCGCACACCGACTCCGACGACGAGCTGCACCAGGTCCGCGCCGCGCGCCAGGCCAGGTGAGCGCAGTGCAGCACACTCGACGCACCTGACCGTGCTGGCGGGCTGCGAACTGCCGCACACCGACTCCGACGACGAGCTGCACCAGGTCCGCGCCGCGCGCTAGGGCAGGTGAGCGCAGTGCAGCACACTCGACGCACCTGACCGTGCTGGCGGGCTGCGAACTGCCGCACACCGACTCCGACGACGAGCTGCACCAGGTCCGCGCCGCGCGCTAGGCCAGGTGAGCGCAGTGCAGCACACTCGACGCACCTGACCGTGCTGGCGGGCTGCGACCTGCCGCACACCGACTCCGACGACGAGCTGCACCAGGTCCGCGCCGCGCGCTAGGCCAGGTGAGCGCAGTGCAGCACACTCGACGCACCTGACCGTGCTGGCGGGCTGCGAACTGCCGCACACCGACTCCGACGACGAGCTGCACCAGGTCCGCGCCGCGCGCTAGGCCAGGTGAGCGCAGTGCAGCAGCGGGCCGGCGAACGCAACACAATGCAAAAAAACGGGCATGGGTTCCATAGTAAAAGTTTCTCAGTTTTACGGTTTGATTTTCTCTGCAAAATATTCAGTACACCGTCCCTTACAGCCGGCATGCTTAGAACCAAAACATTTTAAAATCCCATCGAAATTATAGTCCTCACAAGCATTCCTTGCGCCAGTCATAGACACACGCAGAAACAAAGAATACCCAGCCAGACCGACGTATACGTTTAACGATGGCCACCCACATACACGCAATTGCGAAATCGCATCACATTCCTAGGCGGTTACTCACATTACGGTGCGATACGATGGATGTTCGCAATTGTGTGACCGCCCAAAATTCACCATACAAACAATCTTTCTTGGCCATGAATCCAATCCACCCCTAATATAATATTATAAATAATATAATGCTGAGCTGCTGTTTCTGTTTCAATAAACTTGCGACGTAGAATTTTACACGCTAACATTTTCTACTCTCCTATTTCAGGCTGCCGAGAAAGTAGCTGCTTGGTCCAGGCGGTGAGCAAAATTTTGTTTCCATTCTGTTTACACAGTATTATTATAGAAATCTTCAAATAATTTGTATTGTACCTACTTTTTTACTTGGTTATTATTAATACTCGTGTTTAGCTCTTCACGTATATTAATTTGTTGTAAATACCTAATATTTTATGTAGGTATTTTAAATATTTACAGCATTTGAAGAGTTCAAGGCCTACCAATTTTTGAGACTGATCGCCAAAATTTACAAATTCATTCCACTAGTGTTAATTTTCTTTGGACACAAAATTTATGATGAAATGATATTGTCACTGCCACTTTTATATAAAGAGTGGTCTTGAACTCTACTGTCGAACATATTACGTTACGGTTGTGTTGCTATGTCTTTTTTATTTCCATGCAGGCAAGCAAAAGTATCGAACGAATTTAGAATTAAGCGTATTTCTTGTGATTGTTGTAATTCTTCTCTGACATGCTAGTTCGAGAGCCCAGGGGGTAAGTGGCTATCTCATAAGGTACCACGATAGGCTAGGTTTGGATCGTTAACCAAGACTTAAACAAGTCGTATGACCCAGGTCTGCCAGAGCCAATCCTGCCGAAACATAAAAATAATCGATATTTTCAGAGTCATTTTTCGTAAAAATATGTCATAAGGTACCACAATGAAAGTGCTGGCATCAGTTAACCATTGAAAAATTATGTAAAAAAAGCTTGGTCTGCCACTGCGCACCCTGCCGGAAGTGCTTGCCAGACCTCTCCAAAGATGCCCTTCCGACACCCCTAAACTATCTCATCGGGTACCACGACGCGACCACCACAACATAATAGCCAAGATCACTCTGACAATAGATCACAAGGTCTGCCAGGCCTAAACTTGCCGCATCCTAGTGTTTCAGACATTTGAAGTTGTAGGTCCAGTGTATGAAAAATGACCTATATCTTTTTCCCCCCGTGTTTGATTTTGATGGTGCCTTAATACGAAATGCTCTCCATAATGAGGAGCTTCGAGTCATATAGGACAGTTGGGTGGAGGGTTTCAGTATTGAACGCAATCCTGTCAAAAAGTTTGAAATGGAGGTTTGGTCTATGAAAACTGGCCTATATCTTATTCCCCACGGGTTTGATTTTGATGGCGCCTTAATATGAAATGCTCTCCATAACTAGGAGCTTTGAGTCATATAGATCAGTGAGGAAGAGGGTCTCTGTATTGTACACAATCCTGTCAAAAAGTGTGAAATTGTAGGTAAAGTGTATGAAAACTAGCCTATATCTTTTCCCCCACTGGTTTGATTTTGATGGTGCCTTAGTATAAAATGCTCGTAATGATTAGGAGATTCGATTTGTATAGGTCAATTGGATAGAAGGTCTCTGTTCTGTGCACAATCCTCCTAAATATGAAAATATTCGATAACTTCTGCAGATTTTATCAGTTAAAATTGTCATATCATAAGGAACTCGAATAAAAGTGCTTGCATCAGCTTACCATTGACAAATTATGTTAAAAAAACTTGGTCTGCCACTGCGCACTCTGCCGGAAGTCCTTAGATGAGATAGGTTAGGAGTGTCGGAAGGGTATATTTGGAGGGGTCTCCCAAGGACTTCTGGCAGAGTGCGCAATGGCAGACCAAGTTTTCTTAACTCAATTTATCAATGGTAAGCTGATGCCGGCACTGTCATTCGGATACCTTATGAAATTACAATGTTAACGGAAAAAATCTGCAGAACATATCGAATATTATCATGTTTAGCAGGATTGAGATTTTTTCCGTTAACATTGTCATTTCATAAGGTACCCGAATGACAGTGCCAGCATCAGCTTATCATTGATAAATTGAGTTAAGAAAACTTGGTCTGCCATTGCGCACTCTGCCAGAAGTCCTTGGGAGACCCCTCCAAATATACCCTTCCGACACTCCTAACCTATCTCATCTAAGGACTTCCGGCAGAGTGCGCAGCGGCAGACCAAGTTTTTTTAACATAATTTGTCAATGGTAAGCTGATGCAAGCACTTTTATTCGAGTTCCTTATGATATGACAATTTTAACTGATAAAATCTGCAGAAGTTATCGAATATTTTCATATTTAGGAGGATTGTGCACAGAACAGAGACCTTCTATCCAATTGACCTATACAAATCGAATCTCCTAATCATTACGAGCATTTTATACTAAGGCACCATCAAAATCAAACCAGTGGGGGAAAAGATATAGGCTAGTTTTCATACACTTTACCTACAATTTCACACTTTTTGACAGGATTGTGTACAATACAGAGACCCTCTTCCTCACTGACCTATATGACTCAAAGCTCCTAGTTTTGGAGAGCATTTCATATTAAGGCGCCATCAAAATCAAACCCGTGGGGAATAAGATATAGGCCAGTTTTCATAGACCAAACCTCCATTTCAAACTTTTTGACAGCATTGCGTTCAATACTGAAACCCTCCACCCAACTGTCCTATATGACTCGAAGCTCCTCATTATGGAGAGCATTTCGTATTAAGGCACCATCAAAATCAAACACGGGGGGAAAAAGATATAGGTCATTTTTCATACACTGGACCTACAACTTCAAATGTCTGAAACACTAGGATGCGGCAAGTTTAGGCCTGGCAGACCTTGTGATCTATTGTCAGAGTGATCTTGGCTATTATGTTGTGGTGGTCGCGTCGTGGTACCCGATGAGATAGTTTAGGGGTGTCGGAAGGGCATCTTTGGAGAGGTCTGGCAAGCACTTCCGGCAGGGTGCGCAGTGGCAGACCAAGCTTTTTTTACATAATTTTTCAATGGTTAACTGATGCCAGCACTTTCATTGTGGTACCTTATGACATATTTTTTACGAAAAAATGACTCTGAAAAATATCGATTATTTTTATGTTTCGGCAGGATTGGCTCTGGCAGACCTGGGTCATACGACTTGTTTAAGTCTTGGTTAACGATCCAAACCTAGCCTATCGTGGTACCTTATGAGATAGCCACTTACCCCCTGGGCTCTCGAACTATGCGGACAATGTCGTTATTATATTTCTTGCCAAAATGTATAGATATATACCTATGTTTGGATTGTGCTACAAGCGTCCATATTTACGTACCGTCAAGAAACAAATTGTGTATAGCACAAAGCGATTTGGATGTGATGAACGGATAGCTCTTGAAAAGAGATTAGAGGTTAGTTGCTAGTTACGGTAGTTATGGATAAAAAAATGTAAATTGGTACATATTTGTCAAATATATCGGCGTGATTAAGTTCGATTATGCAAAGCATGAAGCAGTTACATCTTGAAAGTTTTGATTAATTTTATAAAGCTTTTATTATTTAATCTATACTTGTGATAAGTTTATTATTTTAGCCAAAGTGTATATTAAATGTTAACGCTAAGAGCAGCTATCTCTATTACCGATTTAAATTAAGATATTAATAAGAGTCGTGAAAATATTGTAAGTATAGAAATAATATGAAAAACTTAGCAAAACGTATAAAATACCTAAGGGGATTCTTTTTTGCTTGCACAGTATGTTGCAGAATATTCTTGTTTCTTATTTATTTTGAGGATAAATGGCACATACATATATTTAAAACAAGATGTCTAATTTAGCAGACTCCGAACCTCTTAAATACTTTACCTAAACCTTATTTTTAAATAAGCATTCCTGTATAAACAAACAATACATTTACTACACACGAAGCAAAAGCGTGTCGCCAATATTATGATGGTTTGTGCAATCAGGCAAATATTTTTTGTCTTGATTGGTCTGGTATTAAATGCCTTGCTTACATAGTTTCTGTGTGCCGAATCTCTAATTAATTCAATGATTGATCTTTACATTTTTTTATTGCCGATATACTAGAGGAAATATGCTGGAAGGAGAGTTAATCTAGAACTAAAAAACGTACGATGATTGCTAATCAGGCATATTTATTTTAAAATTGTTACTTCTGTGTCCCGTCTTATGAAACTAAAGGCTAAAAGTTGATTTATAATGGTTGGTAAATATTTACATTCAGTGACAACTTATGAAACTAAGTTTGTCTCCACTGCAACCTTTTTCAGAAATTTTCGAGATACGTTTTTAGTTTTAGATTTATTCTCCTAGTATATTTGCTCCATGACTATACATATAAACTCTTCCTAAGGTAGTATTAGTAAGTCTTTAGGACGACTGTGGTGGCGTTAGGTAGATATGAATTACATACTTTTCTCATTCTACATTCTGTCCACTTGATCGCTCAATTTCTAGTCTCGATTTATTTTTTATATTTATATGTTGAATAATCTGTTGTGTTATTTTGATTATCGATATAGAGCTTCCGCATTGCATTGTGGCGTGATCTAGGCACGTAGTGGGTCAGTTTACAGGCACGCACGCGTGTTGCGCGTGGATCTCAAGTTAAGTTAGATGCCCGGAGTCTTCTTTATCCTTTAGGTGCATAATGTCCATTTTGCAAAATGTCCAGTGGTGACATTATGCACCTAAAGGTTCTTTATAAGCAGCGTAAGCTGAGCCACTGCAAGTCGTGGTCCCGCAAGATGATACCGACAGACCTACACAATTAGGTTACACGTCACATAGTTTACGGCCTTGGAAAAACAATGCTATTATTTAGAGCCTAAGATTCAACAAAGACATCACGTTTTTTACTTCTACGTATATTTCTGTTATTTATTTGGCGTTAAGACTGTTTTATGACGAGCGTTGAAACATTTTGTAACAATGTTAATATAAATATGATTAATATAATGTAATGTAGATACTGTCGCGTGGTGACATCCCACATAAAATATGTATGAATGTACAGAGCAGACGTGACGAATTTATATTGTCTATATTTTTATCATACCTATTATATTATTTTATTAATTATTTTTCTTGTTATTGTATTTTGGATAAATAAGTAAATTACATAATTTTAATTTTGTTTTTATTTTCTTTTACCTTTATTTATTTTACATTTGTTTATTCTCTCTCTGCTGGAATAAATAAGTTTAGAATAAGTACTACTTATAAAACTAGGAAAAAGCGCACTTTCAACATTTTATTAAGATCATATCCCTTAAATTGGAAGCAAATGTTTATTTTCTATTTTTGACACAAAAGTAATTAAGGATCGATCAAAAATCATAAATTCTTGTTTTATAAATTAACTTTATTAACAGACTCCAGTTTAAAATATACAAGCGTAATCAAGTACCGCCAAAATCAGATTTATTTTAATTAAAGATATAGATACGTAAAGAGTCTCACTCACTTCAGCAGTGAAGTGACTCTATTCTTGCTGTTTCTGTTCGACATTTCTAAAACAAATATGTAGATATCTGAATTTTATAATATTTATAATTTAATTTTATTTTTACTCTTTATTTTTCTATTGTCATAATTTATTTCTAATGATTGAAAAATTCTTGTAATAAATGTAAAGAATGTAATAATTATACATTATACGGAATGGATGGTTACTGGTATTCTGCTTTGGGATCGATATTGTGGAACGTGCTCCAAAGGATAAGAAATTGCATATATACACTATTTTTGTATATAGGAAAGTTAGGTGGAAAGATTCTATTTTCAGGTAAAAGACAGACAGTCGAAATGTCTACAGGGTGTGAAAAATATTTCAAAAATTGTATTATTACGAATTAGCGGAATCGTAAACAACCGTCTGCTAATTCGTAATTTGTTCGAGAGAAGACGAATGAATCCCAAAAAACGTCTCAGTGGATATTTCTCATACCCTCTTAATATTGCAATATTATCATCTTGTAACTTAAGCTTGTATGTATCTAAATCAGTCCAAATCTCAAAATAAAGAATATCGCCTATCTACATATAACTATAATTTCTTATTATTCAATTGCTGACATTGATATATTTTTCAATTATAAACTAATGTTCGTACGAATAATGTTGTATTTTTGAAACCGTAGTATAAATAACTAAACTGCTAAGTTCAGCTCAAACAATATGATTGATTATGTAAGTTTAACTTAAAAGCATCTCTGTACCCCAACACTTTCTTGTCTAATGTTAGATAGACCACAATCTCCAACTCTCAAAAGTCCAATTGTCCAAACTCAAAACGTCCAATTCTGAAAATGGGTTCTCGAAAAACTGAAATCTCAGAATATCCAAATCAAGTTTCGAAGTCTAGGCGTACAATGACAAAACGCTATAACTGAGGGGTGGTTGGTACACAAACCGGATTCACCCCATACCTTATAAATACCTTATATTATAATATAAATATATCCCAACCCGTTTCGACTAGAACCTTTTTTTCCATTTGGGAACGCCAAAAGTGCAACGGTAAAGTGAGTCGCTCACGGTGATGTACGGGAATATTTCGCTCGTTTGTATGAAATGAACCTTCACGAACGGCATGTAATGAGACCGAGATTAGCTACATTTTCATAGCTTGAAACAAAAGAGACGCTGCTGTCTGCACCCGTTAGACGTACTTGCGTCTCATCGCCGACGGCCGGCAATCACTTGTCTGACGCCCGCCTCATGTGGAAATCCATGACTTTGAGTACTCGTATTTGGAATAGTTGTCGATAATTTGTCGAAATTAGTCGCACAAAAACCAAAATTTGTTATTATTTGGAATTGTCAGATCTTCGCTACGTGGTGCGGTTTTCAAGATCTAGTTGGGGTATCATGCCATAGAGAGGCTTTCTCTCAAGCCCAATTCTTATCGTTATATCTTCTAAACAGTAAACCGAAAAAATCTGGATTTTATGCGACTAATTTTGGACAATTATTCCACACACTTCAAGTGGATTTCCACTATTTTCCACATGGGAAGCACACTAGTCCGACAGATGTCATTTTACGTCTCGCGTCTCATGTGTGAAGATAGCGATTAGAGAATATGTAACCAAAACATATTATCGTATTTCAGCTGCTGTTGGTGATACCTTAGTATCTTCACCGTATGAGGCACCCTTAGCTTTAGTTTTGGCTGTTGAGTTGGACGTTACTCACCTTAATTTATCTACCTACTCTTTTTTATGGAGCTAAGCTGCTAGTTAATGGTCAATTGGACTAGGTTATACTTAGAATGTACCTACCGTTTATTTGAAAATGTGAGTAATTCAGATAAAGATATTCAATAAATGGTCTTAGTATTCAAACATCTTTTTTTTTGCCAATACCTAATACAACTAAACGGCGTTATTGTTAATTTTAAATATTTGTTTTATTATAAGAAATAAGGCATGGCTATGAAAGTTAATGTGTGCTGGGATAAAAAGAAAACAACATCAACATTCTTAAATACTCTAATAAAGTAATGATCAGCACTTTGGTTTATTTTATATAATAATAATAATTAAATAAGTGATAATAATTTACAACTTTGAAATAAGTACATTTAAATACAAGTTATACAACCTTAAATTGAATTATACGAAGTGTATTATCTAATTCAAAAATATAAACATGTCCTACTTACTCAGTAAAATTAACATGTAAACAGATTTTCTGTACATAATAATTAACGTTGATGTCAGTTTTTATTTTAACACATAATTCTGTCTTATTAGATTTTATTTAAGGGTTTAGAATTAACACAACGTCTTGATTATAATATTTCACTTGTTGTGTTCACATTCACAATGTAGAACAGTTCATTCATTTAGGTAGGTAATATTCTCTAAAACACACTTTATTTGTGCCTCAACACGACATTTGAACACAGCATTCTTGTAATCCTAAAGTCGGTATTGGTATTCCATAATTTTGAAGAGTCATTATTTGTCAGTCGAACACGATTTGGTTATCGTTTCACTACAATTAGTTTATTACAGTTACATGTTAATAAAAATAAATAAAAGCATGAGATCGATACTAGTGAATATAATCAAATACATACTTAAATGTATACTCTACGTCCATAACAATGGGTTATTTTATCCACAATATATTGCAATTATTTGTGTACAGACTGTTTTTTTTTACTGTACCTAATCTATTGAATAACATTTTACGGTACAACCACTAAAATTAGAGATAGGTAATTGTCATTTTCTAGTACACACTTTCTGATCTAGATGCTATTTGCTTTTCTATGAAAATGTGTATTATCTGTATCCATTAAACGTATACAATCGTCCTACAAAAATAGTACCTATATTGACATAAAATAACCCAGTCTTATATTGTGCTATGTGCATGTATCGATATTTCTCATATAATATTTTGATTAACCACCTTGTTTTATTTAATTTACATTCATATCATATCAAATTAATCTCTTCGTTGTTTCAACAGCTTATATCGTATGCCGCTAGGCAGGTTAGCGGTTTCGTCCGCTGCAACTCATTTTCCCGCGGGAAACGGTATTTTCCTGGCTTTTGTTATAAGTACATAGAACAATTCAAGAGGAAGGTTTTTATGTATAACAAAAGCCAGGAAAATGCCGTTTCCCGCGGGAAAATGAGTTGCAGCGGGTGAAACTGCATCAAAATCCGTTGCGTGGTTTAAGAAGAGTTTGATATTGATGAAAGTTATACTCATACAGGGCGTTTCAGGTCGATTAAGACTGATACCTTATCGGCTTACCTATAGGGCCGTCCCGACTTTTACCCCTTTTACCGTACGCTAACGTCGTACCTACTTTTCATGACTGAAGTACGGTATGGTACTATTATTTATTCTGTGATTGAAGTACCTACACGTATGTAGAAGAATCAACTTTCTATGTACTTTCGGTGACTATCAAAACAAGACGGTCGACCTGATATTCCGAAAAAACGTTTAATTTTGAAATGCACATGAAGTGAGCCTTCCTACTATTGCGATAATGCGATAATACTCGTAATGTAGATTTGTAGATAATGAAATCGAAATTTTACCAACCGATACTGTAAATTCCATAATGTCTTTGGCACCAGTTGTTTGTTTTTTATCAATCTCATCAGGATTTCTTGAGTTTTGAGTATCGGTCAGTAGCAAAATTTTAGGTTAGGCGCTTCCTCCACAGGGGAGACGTGACGTAAGACGTGAGACAGCGCGGCGTTCGAAACCGTTTCCATTTAAAATTTAAGTGTTCCGCCGTCTACACCCGTGACACCATCTCATCTCATCGCGGACGGCCGACAATTACTTGTCTCGTAGTTGTCATCTTACATCTCACGTGTGTAGATAGCGCCTTAAGTAGACTATTATCTGGTTTCGTGTTGGCCTGTGCTTCATATGCAAGTGGTGATCTCCTCGACGTATGAGGAAGGGAAGATGCCGAAGCAGCCGTTTATGTCTCCGGACCACCAGCCGTCGTCTTGCTTGTCGTGGATGTTTATTATATCGCCTGGAAAACGGAATGTTTCGAGTTTATTTTAAAGATTGAGATGAGATATCTAAATAACAATAAGTACTAATAACAAAACTAAAGATACATAAAGCATTACGTTAATTGCGATACCCTTGCAGGGTTCATGTTTGTGTCCATAATAATGTAACCTATGATCTTTGTACAACAGGAGAAGCAAATAAAATTTGAGAATTTCTAACAGCAGATAACCATCTGAAGTGAGGATTTAAGAATAGTTTCAATGAAAAATGAATTATGCCGTACTGTTTATGAAAATCATCACATTATCATCATTGGCTATAACAATCCACCTCTGGACAAAGATGTCTTGAAAGATTCATGCAGATACAATGTGAAGAAAGAAGATAGATTTATTACGCAACAACAAAGACAATTATTTGAAAAGCAGTAACCTACATTTAAAGAAGGTAAAAATGAGTAATTCGCTTCGCAAGTCATGAAAAGTTTACACAAGACAATTTTTATCATATCAGTGAAAGTAGGCGCACAGAGATAACAGAAATGGCAGGTAAGAATAGTTATCAGTTTGTAAAGTTTTAGAAACAGTTACAGTAAGTATGATGTATGCCTAGAATTAGATATGCACCTTCTAACGAATAATCATAGCTGTACCGTTGTTGTAGCTTCGCTAATTAGGTTTTACCAGGTAAAAACTAGTCAATATTATTTATTGTTGTGTTTAGAAAACAATCCCATTAATAGGTAATCTTGCATCCATTTTGTCTTTATTTAGATAGACCATCGGTCAGGTATATGGTTCACTCGCTTGAGATTATAAGGGGAGGAGGACCGAGATAGAGACAGTTAAGTGTAGAGCGCGTGACACTTGCTGATGCCGCCGACGCATCAGCGCTCTCTTCAGTTAGTTATTTGTCAGGTCCGTGGAACTGGTGCTTAGTGACGAGTATTGAGCTGAGGAATGTAATATTCACTTGGTTGCAGAGTCAGTTCGTCGTTGAGCCTCGCCTCGTAAGTGTAGAGCGCGCGACACTTGCCGATGCAAGGGGTGATCGCCGACGCATCCACGCTCTGGTCCGTGGTACTGTTCCTATGTGATTAGAATATAGCTGAAGAGTGTAATATTCACCTGGTTGCAGCGTGAGCTCGTCGTTCAGTCTCGCCTCGTAAGTGTAGAGCGCGCGACACTTGCCGATGCAAGGGGTGATCGCCGACGCATCCACGCTCTCGTTCTTCAACAAGTCCGTCAGGTCCGTGGGACTGTTTCTTAGTGACGATAATATAGCTGAAGAGTGTGATATTCACCTGGTTGCAGCGTGAGCTCGTCGTTGAGCCTCGCCTCGTAAGTGTAGAGCGCGCGACACTTGCCGATGCAAGGGGTGATCGCCGAAGCATCCACGCTTGTTCTTCAAAAACCATCTATGGCTTTGTGATCGATCAGAATTGAGCTGAAGAGTGCAATATTCACCTGGTTGCAGCGTCAGTTCGTCGTTGACCCGCGCCTCGTAAGTGTAGAGCGCGCGACACTTGCCGATGTAAGGGGTGATCGCCGACGCATCCACGCTCTCTTCAGTTATAATAGTTATTTGTCAGGTCCGTGGGACTGTTGCTTAGTGACTAGAATATAGCTATTAGCTGAAGAGTGTGATATTCACCTAGTTGCAGCGTGAGTTCGTCGTTGAGCCTCGCCTCGTAAGTGTAGAGCGCGCGACACTTGCCGATGCAAGGGGTGAGCGCCGACGCATCCACACTCGTTCTTCAAGAACTATCTATGGCTTTGTGATTAGAATTGAGCTGAAGAGTTTGATATTCACCTGGTTGCAGCGTGAGCTCGTCGTTCAGTCTCGCCTCGTAAGTGTAGAGCGCGCGACACTTGCCGATGCAAGGGGTGATCGCCGACGCATCCACGCTCTCGTTCTTCAACAAGTCCGTCAGGTCCGTGGGACTGTTTCTTAGTGACGATAATATAGCTGAAGAGTGTGATATTCACCTGGTTGCAGCGTGAGCTCGTCGTTGAGCCTCGCCTCGTAAGTGTAGAGCGCGCGACACTTGCCGATGCAAGGGGTGATCGCCGAAGCATCCACGCTTGTTCTTCAAAAACCATCTATGGCTTTGTGATCGATCAGAATTGAGCTGAAGAGTGCAATATTCACCTGGTTGCAGCGTCAGTTCGTCGTTGACCCGCGCCTCGTAAGTGTAGAGCGCGCGACACTTGCCGATGTAAGGGGTGATCGCCGACGCATCCACGCTCTCTTCAGTTATAATAGTTATTTGTCAGGTCCGTGGGACTGTTGCTTAGTGACTAGAATATAGCTATTAGCTGAAGAGTGTGATATTCACCTAGTTGCAGCGTGAGTTCGTCGTTGAGCCTCGCCTCGTAAGTGTAGAGCGCGCGACACTTGCCGATGCAAGGGGTGAGCGCCGACGCATCCACACTCGTTCTTCAAGAACTATCTATGGCTTTGTGATTAGAATTGAGCTGAAGAGTTTGATATTCACCTGGTTGCAGCGTGAGCTCGTCGTTGACCCGCGCCTCGTAAGTGTAGAGCGCGCGACACTTGCCGATGCAAGGGGTGATCGCCGACGCATCCACGCTCTCGTTCTGGATAGTTATATCCAGGTACGGCTTTGTGATCTGATCAAAATTGAGCTGAAGAGTGTGATATTCACCTGGTTGCAGCGTGAGCTCGTCGTTGAGCCTCGCCTCGTAAGTGTAGAGCGCGCGACACTTTCCGATGCAAGGGGTGATCGCCGACGCATCCACGCTCTGGTCCGTGGTACTGTTCCTATGTGATTAGAATATAGCTGAAGAGTGTAATATTCACCTGGTTGCAGCGTGAGCTCGTCGTTGAGCCGCGCCTCGTAAGTGTAGAGCGCGCGACACTTGCCGATGCAAGGGGTGATCGCCGATGCATCCACGCTTTCGTTCTTCAACAAGTCCGTCAGGTCCGTCGAACTGTTGCTTTGTGACGAGAATTCATCTGCGGACAAAGTTATATTCAGTTTAGTTCTTACACTCAGCTCCTGCTGCTTCCCTTTCTCCTGTGGAAATAAGATCTTCCCAAACTATGCTTACCAAAGTCACTGTCTTGTTGGTTGGAGAGCCCGTCCCCGGCTCCTCGTTCGCTCCAGTCCAAGGGGCTCTCTGGAGGGGCTGGCGCGTCAGGCGTCTGGGCCTTCAGAGTCGGCGTGGAAAGTTCAGAGCAAACTGGCGTCACGGGAGCGCTCTTGTGCTCCGTGTTCCTTCTGAACGACAGGTGCTCGATGCGAAGTTTGCTGGACAGATAGAATAACCATTGTAAAATATTTTAGTTTTTCATTTCCACAGGTAGTTAGCCCTAGCAATATAACAAGAGCTCCATGACCAGCAGTTATTCTGTGAATACCTTGACGCCCTGCTCATGATGGAGTCCCGCCTCTCGCGCTGCTCTTCACCCCCACTGATACTCTTCGTCAGCGCCGTGTAGTTCGGCTGCAGGTTCTTGTTTACTTCGGACTGGTAGTCCGCTTGCAGCCACGGTGGGACCTGCTCAGGAAATGAGTTCATTATTTCTTCGAATTCTTACTGGATTGGGTTGACTAGACTGGCTACTTCATCCTTGATAATCTACAGCATGCATAAGATGTTACTGATATACAAACCTACACCACTAAAAACCGACCATAGACCAAGATTTTCGGCTTTCCATCAACGCTATCCCTATTATTTGCAACGTCGTTTCATAGGACGGCATAGGACGGTGAGATTTCTTGTACCTTATTAACTTACCTTTAAAATACTCTGTTGCAGCCCTTGTTTGTCCCTTATAATCTGTATGTGCGTCGAAAGCGGATGCTGCGGTGTAGGTCTGTTGTCCAGTTCGTTCAAACTAGAAGTGATTTTGTACCGAACAGCTTCCAAATACGTAAGCATTGACCGCATCTGAAAATAAGAAATGTGTTAATGACACCTACAGCAAAAAAAGTATACAGAAAAATATAGCAATTCTGAATCTCTACGCATGATCTTACTTTTATAGTGTCACAAACTTGAACTAAACGTGTAAACTTACGTGATACAGTTTATCGGCGACATTCTGCTGCGAATCATCAGTTCCGAATGTCGGCGTTTGTTTGATAGCCATCGACAGTTTCTCAAGACCTTGCTTGGATTTGCGCTCCCTGTCGATGTCTTGTTTTACAAGCTGCAGGATTTTTAGCAGTGCCTGAAAGAGAAATGTGCTTGTATCATCAATGTAAGAAACCAGGCTTCTTTGCTAAACGAAGAAGATGTTTGTGGTCTGCACTACCGATTTGAGGCATTTCAATTTACTTCTCAAGTTTTCGGCCTAGTGCATTCTCGTATAAAGCTAAAACTCTGTTTCGTTCTGTCCCGAAGTTGTCCCGTCCTATCTGGCGTAAAAACGAGCCTAAATGTAAATAATCTAACTGTGGGTACCTGTTTGCGTCTCTCTCTGTTCATGGCGAGGGTGGTGTGCTCGCAGTAGAAGTCAGGGAGGAGCTGCTCGCTGGCCCCGGCTGGCACCCCCCGGACGCCTCTCACTACGCGCATGTCCATATTCGCGTCCGCGTTGTTTATAGGGGTCACGAGTGTATTCGTCACCTGAAAAAGGTAATAAATAACATGGTGACTTGATTTGTTTTGATGGATGACATCATCAGTTAATGAACGACTCTGCAGCACAATTATTCGGATGCAAACCTCTCCGAATACTGATAGATGAAACTGTACAACTTTCCCCCAGAAATATACGACAGGAAACGACAAAAAAAACTCTTCCAATTCAAAATTACGACCAGCTGACTGAATTTACAATGGTTCTTCTTCCTGATAAATTTACCTATGGGAAGGTCAGTTTCATGATCCACTCATGATCACCCTATCCTATTACTAGGTATTCGGAGAGCTGTCCCTTCCGCCCTGTATAGAACTGCCTATAGGGTGAGCCGGTGAGCGAGATCACGCAGCTGAGGCTGCAAGCCGCAGCTGATGTGCAGTTGAATCTCAGTCACAACCACATCACAGCATAGGTTAACTATTGCAAATCCTGTCTGCCAGCCTGCCTGGTGCGGCTACCCTTTTCCCACCCTTCGTCAATTGGCAAGCTCTTACCTCAGCTAGTTGTGGAGCCACAGCGGATGTTAGCTTGAGATAGCATTCGGCAGCGGTCTTCAGTTGAGCAAGTCTCTCCTCTTCCAAGGATTCCAGCATCCCCGCGCCTTTCACCACGCTTGACTCCCATTCTAACCTGAAATAAGTTAAATATAATTTGCTGATTATTTATTCAATGCTTCAAGATTGGTAGTGGTTCCAATTTCGCCGTGGAATATCAGAGACAGTCTCTTCAGTTATCCGTTTCCTCACTTTTAACCCGCGCAGGTTGTGGCGAGAAAATGTAACACGGGCGATGTGGCAGGGTATGACGTAGGGTCAGGTAGGCTACAGTGACTCGGATTTCTTCAATCAATAAAATTTTATAGATAACTTTGAAGTATCAAACTGAAACTCATATCTAGGTTGTATTGATTAATACTCTTTCGTTTCGCATTATCAATTTTTGCAATAACACGAAACTTAGGTCACCAGTCACTTTTTTCTAAAAAAGAATATGTGAGTCACTGTGTACCTGTACCTGTCTACACTGACTCAACCCCTGTGGTACACAGTGACTCTAACAGTTTATATGGACTTGACAACCCTGTCGTACAAGTATTATATTTATTGAAACTATGCATTTTGATCAAATATATTTGTCAGAGTATTCTTTTCATATCATTACTATTGCCATAAGAAATATTTTACTATTGTCTGTTAAGGTTTCTAAAAAAGAGAGATGAGCCAGTACTGAATGTTAGAGTCACTGTATACCACTTAAATTTGAGCCAGTGTAGACGCCGACGCTATTTTGAAATAATTAGCCTACAAATATTACCAGACTACTCTAAGAGCTAGCAAATGTAGCTTATTACTTAGTATTTGAACACCACTTTCGATCATAATAATTACATTTCCCTAAATCTTTCAATCTTAACCGATATAAATACATGTGGGGTACCTTGAAAAGCATTTTTAGAGGTGCAAAACCAATCGCACATTTTTTTCACAATCAAACCGTACTGGAGTGGACGGATAATTGGTTTGTATGTGTTTGGTTGTCAAGAGCTACCATTATAATAAGAATACAGATAGATATAACTGTCCTATCCTGAAATATAAGCGTGAGTCAATGTACCCGCCTGAGTCACCGATCCCTACCTGACCCTACCCAAATTTTTTTTTGCCTATATTTATTCTTCTAAATAGTCGTAATATTTTTTAGTAACATTCTATGCAAGTGGTATATGTTAACAATATAATAAATAAAAGTTAGGTAATATATCACTATTTCTTTATAATATAAACCTCATAGAAATGAAACCTGGTAATTTTAAGGTATAAAAATAAGCACATCTTTTTCTAGCCTCAAAATATTATAAAATTAAATTAAATATTATAAAACTTCATAAATCTCAAAAATATAATGAAACAACTTATCAAAAATATATAACTCTTAAGATTGCAAAAATGATAACACCTTAATAATTTGAGTCTAATATAGTGCAATTTTTGCATACAAAATGTATGATCGATTTCATTCTCAGAGCTTGAGTCTACTGAAGATTCTTGCAAAACTTCGTTTAAAATAAATCTCAGTCTAATTCATAGTTGAGAGTAACACAAATTTAATCAAAACTATTAAAAAGAATACACAAAATAATCGAAATAAATAAACATCAAAGCAATCTTTTGTCAAAAAATGTATACGCCAACTATGTGGCAGGGTATTACATACCCGACAGAACTTTATACGTGATTATCTCCGACCCTGGTTTGTGTTACAATACAATCACGTAAATATCCTTTTCCACACATCTTTAGCTGCAGCTACATGGAGCGACAAGAAAAAATTGCAGTAGTTTACAAAAATATACGCAAATAAGTAACAGTCCGGGTATGACATACCCTGCCACACTCTCGGCGGGTTAAAGTCTAATCTTTGCTAATTCAGATTTGGCAGTCCATAACAGCCACAACAGTCCAATGCTAGACGTGGGCTTCCCCTTATCGGGGGTATTGCCAATCACCACGCTTGGCAGGCGGATTGGTTAGCGCAGTGCAGGATGTTGCATTCACATGGAACGCAGCTGCCCATTCCCTGGATGATTATCCCTATATCGCCTTTTACGACATCCACGGGTAGAATTGCCAATTGGGGTGATGCAATTATAAGCCGGCATCACACGGCGGCAGTCATCAGATTTGGCAGTCATTTAGTACCTATAATATATAGGTACAAGCGTTATTCACTCACCTGGACCGTTCAGCTTGCACGCACACATTATAATACTCGACTTCAGTCTTCTTGACAGCATCTTCCGTCTTCCTCTTCTTGACCTTGAGCTTGGCGACGTCTCTTTCTGTCGCCGCGTGGGCCGTCCGGTCTGCGCGCGCGGCGCTCAGAATAGAGTGCGCGTGTGGTATGTGCCCTACGCTCGAACTGCGAGAGATCCCCCTGCAAAGACAACCCTGGCTCAATCCTATCACATATATCATATCAGGTTATTCGCTGAGGCATAGCTATAAAACTCAGCAGCAATTAGGTGAGTATCAGAGAACTGAATGCGGCTAATCACCAGACCAATTAACTGTAAATTATTTTACGATCGGTATGACCTCTGGCTTCTTCAATGCGACATTGTTTTCATTGATAGATCTCCCATACACTTACGTTACTAACAAACGATATGATAAGTAACATTTTTCGAAGGATCAGTTAGCACATTTTCGCGATGCGAAAAACATTTAGTTTTGTATGGAAGCCATTATCCGAAAAATTCATGTACATATCAGGGTTCTAAAAATCATTCGCTTGCATAGAAAACAGGTAACGTTCGCATTCGCTTGGCATGTAAATGTAACATGTAAATAGTTATAGCTTGTGAGCTTATGTTGAACTAGCAGACCTAGTGTCTAGTGACGCATCCTGAAGCTTTTCGTTCTCCCTGGCTGCAACGTGCGACTGCTTCTTGGCCTTGGCTTCAGCCGTCCGCCACTCCGTCAGCACCCGCGTCGTCTTGTCCACGTTGCCTTCGATCTGAAACAATACATCGGCAGCATTATTATTTGGGTTAAAGAGAGGCGCAGCATCCTCCTCTTGACCTAAATATACGCGCGACCGATTCCGGAACACCGATTAATAGTGGCGTACTAGAACAAAAACCACGGCGCAGAACAAGGAGGAATGCAAGATGCTCTCCAGGGCCCTTTGTACCAGCGGGGTACTATAGGACTTCAACGACAACAACAACAACAAGCACTGTAACAAACTGGCTGAGCTAAGGTATATTTAATCGTTGAATCAATGTCGGAGTTCACAGAGTTCAGAAACAAAGATGCGTGTGGTTTCGTCAAGATCCATTTGTTAACCGACGAAAAAACGGAGGAGGTTTCTAATTCTTCGCAAACTTTTTAGCAGATACAATTATTACTATTGCTCACCTTTTTCCTAAGTTTCAGTTGGTTGTCGATGACTTGTTTCATTGGTTTTACTAATTCTTCTGCTAATGCGTTGGAGTAATTCCTGAAAAGATACAATAATATTGTCTTGTATAATTTAGTTCAAGTAGAGAGACAGTTTTGATTAGGACCGTTTCTTTATAAAGGATTCTAAAATAAGTATTTTTTTCTGTGTGCCTCTGAAGCAATGATTTTTTATAACAATTTCTAAGGCTGTTTTACCTATGTATTTCGGCTCGTTTCTCCATCTCCATGGCGACATGCTTCCACGCATCGGCGCAGGAGCCGACGCTCTCTTTGCAGGCTTTGCTCAACTTCGTGCCGAGTTTCGCCATACATTTTGAATAGTAGTTTTCCGCCTCAACCCTGCAATCAATCATAGAAAATGTCGTCAAAATAATATCAATGTCCCACTATTCCGAGACAGTGCTGTTACGTAATAGATACCAGTTTTCAACGTCCATGTCTTTAAATTATCTTGCCTACGATTACGACTATGCTTTCAAAGAGCATAAACAGATTATAGTGTGTTTGCTAATTGGTTGCGGCCTTAACAATCTTGTCTTAACCACCACTGCGACCGATCCATATAGTTTTCTAAATGAACACAGGATGCATCAGTGGGGATGGGTAAATGAAAGGCAGACTACTGAGTATTAAGATGAAGACGTCCGGTGTAGAGCAGGTCCGGGTCGGAATTCCCCACTTCACTGCTCGCTATGCTCCACCGACCCAGCCTGCAGTGCAGTCGTGCGCGCAATCGATAACCTATCTTATCGACATTTTCACTGTTCTGCGGTGCATACTTTCCAAGCAGATTTAAACGAGACTGCTTCCATTTTTAAACCAAATTCATTGCAATCGCGGCAATGTGGGTAGCAAAAGTTGTGTAGTATTAGTAAGTTTATAAGTTGTACCTATGTCGTTTAAGAAATGTCATAGATATTAGGTAGGTAAAAGCATATTTACATTGCGTAAACCGCTCGTGGGTTTTCCTATTCATCCTACGAAAATTACACTAAACAACTTTTCAGGTAGATCACATGTAGATATCTATAGAAAATAAGGATCGAATGGATTCTGATATAAGAAACCATTTTGCCTGCAGCCTCAACTCCTACATAACATACACGGTCAAATAATCCCCATGTCTTTACTCTTTGCTGATTGTGCAACCTTCGTTAACCGAAGTAGGTATATCCCATGCTACTGTTTGGATAAGAACCACGTGTGCGTTTTCCAATAACTGTAACATGATGTAAATGTAGGAGATAATAATAAGGGCGCGGCAATGGCCATTAAATCAGAAATAGTCGGTCGCTAAAGCTGGCGCGCGCCAAGTGGGCCACCGCCGAGACGCGCAGCTCTGCAGCTGTAAACAACGCAACGCGATACAAAAATGCGATCAGCCTTACGAGATACATAAGATCAGAATCTGCCGTCTGGAAAAACTTCCTGGAAACCATACTTCAGCTATTTTTTTTTATCGGGATAGTCTTCGTCACACCGTATGTATGTACCTATTGGCTACACTTCACTGGAGACGATCTAGTATGTGTGGGTGGACTAAGGATAAGATACCTGTTAGTGGAACTTGCAGAATAGAGAGAGACACGTACCTTTCTTGTAGGATGGTGGCTAATTCTTTGCTGAAATCGCTGCCCTGCTTCACATATCGACGCAGCTCGTCGAACCCATTCTGGGCCTGTAAAATATGAATTACCAATTGTAATACTTGTTTTATGCATGAAAGATTCAGGAACTTACTCATTAAACTGGGCCTTCAAGTCTTAATTGCTTGGTTTAATTGCCGTTTCGAAGTTGAAGGAAGTTGCGATGATTTGTTAGTAGGAACTAACAAATATTTTCATTATCATCATTTCTTATAAACTTTCATTATCATCATTTCTTATAGGCATCAGTGGCGAAGGGTTACATTTGAACGAGGGTAAGTCGGAGCAAATAGTAAATATGGAAGTAGATTGATGTGAGTGTATGGATTTGTAAATTTTGAAAGGGAAGTCAATGGAAATCGGCATGTTTGGACCCTGTGGCCTGTGCCTAATAAGCTTCAGACTTTTGGCGAAATTTGTTCGATGGACTGCTTTGCCCTTTGGTAGGTACACGATGACCTACTGTAGATCATCATCGCAACAAACTGGGAAGTAGCGATTCGTTAGATATATTAGCGCAGATTTGAATGAACGTTTTGTTTTGGGGGAAGTGTTAGGAGTTTGCAAATTGATGACGCTAATTGCATTGAACTTCCGAGTAGATGTGTAAGTACTGTATGGGACTGCTCTCCGAATAGGTACTGATATGGCGCATTCATACCATAAACCTGAACAATTTCCCAAAAGAAAGTGTTTCAGAAGACATATAAAGAAATATATTGACCTTTCATACAAAGTTACGATCAGCTGACTGCATTTACTACGAGAAGTAAAAACATGTTTTACCTCTCCTGAAATATTGTCTTATGGGTAGTTGTTCAAGTTTTATCATCTTCCTGCCCTTATCCCATTACTTGGGGTCGGCGCAACATGTTTTGTTTGATTTGAACACAAAATCATGTTGCAGAAGGATTTGACTTAATTTTACGACCGGCCGCCTGCCTGACATCAACCCTCGGAATGCTATCGTAGGTGTTATTACCGCCACCATACGGTTGACTATACTCGGCAGATATTGAAGTCAAGGTCAAAAACTCTACGTCGCCTTTTACGAAACACCCTGGATACAATAGGGGTGGCAGAATTCTTAGCCGCTACCACTCGGTTGGTAGTGGTTCAAGTTTGGGGTAGTTGGCCTGAATGCGCACTATCAGTATTCTGAGAGCTGTCCTTTGCACCCTCTATGGCATATGGGTGCAATTAGATCGCGCGCGTGCAATAGTTCCGAGCTGACCCGCCAGGTTTTGATGACTCCGGAAGTGGGGCTATGGGGACTACCTAACCTACAGCTACTATAGTTTATAAACCTGTGCTAATGTGACATAGAGCTTCCCGTATCGAATCTACCGGACACATTAACTTAATGATGTATAAGTACTTCTAATTTAAATATACAGGGAGTAACGGAAAGGGTATTGTTTGATTCCGAAGCTGATCTTAGCGCAGTGGAAGCAAATTAAAGTTATCTTAAAATCTAAAACGAAATGGTCGATCAGCCTCGGAACAACATTTGACTACGATTCGTAGTGCTCTTTACTATAGCTAAATAAAATAAATTTAATGAGAAAATTTTCGTTCCGGAAAGTTTCCGGCCGAGAAATTCTGGGATCCGTCTGCAACGGCCCTTAATTTCCTACAATATGACTAATAGTCTACCGCACTATCGCAGCTCATGTCTAAAGCAGTGTTTTTCAAACTTTTTGAATACGCGACCCCTTTCCAGGCAAAAAATCAATGGCGACCCCCCTGGGTCATCATAGAAACACAAAATTAGTAATTTCATTTATTCAAGAAAAACTACAAGCGTTGTGCGCATTCTTAGGATATTTCTCTGGGTAGTAGGCTGAAATTTTCATGCAAAAAGAAGGCACAGCAAACCTTAAATATCGCGAGCGAAGCGAGCAAGAATTTTTACGCTAAAAACGAGCGTAAAAGCTTAAAACTTAGTGAAAATCAGGCTGAAAAATACACGTATCGCGAGCGAAGCGAGCTCGACTTTTCGCGTTACAATCAAGTGAGGAGCATTAACACTAGCCGTGAGTGTAAAACAGTCAAAAAGGTGCACGTATCGCGAGCGAAGCGAGCTCGACTTTTCACGCTACAAACAGGTAAAAACATATAAAACACTGCATACTGCATAAAATAGCAGAACGTTTTGAAAGTTTTGAAAAATAAACATGCCCATTCTTTGTCACTAAAATTGTGTTTTACTGAATTTTATCCGACCACCTGTCTGTGTTTCTGCCTCGACTCTTACCTTTTGCCGGCGACCCCCCTAGGAAGGCTCCGCGACCCCCCTGGGGGTCGCGACCCACAGTTTAAAAAACACTGGTCTAAAGTATATGTACCAAGTTCCGGTTGTACCAAAGGTCATCAGGGTGGTGACCTCCACGTAATGTTGCTAAATCACTGCAATACAGAACCTAACAGCGAATTGCTTACCGTGCGAATTATGACGCCGTTTCTTTGTGAGTCTAAGTATGACAGGAATCAGGTATTCAGGATATTTGAGGAGCACAGGAATAGGGAATAACCTAAACTCACTGCACTGGAACATCCGCTTGTTCTCGAAATCCTTTCCTTGGTATTCACTATAGTTCACAGTTCGACATCACATAATGTTTTTAACACAAAATAACTAAAAGATTTCTCTCCGAATGAGAAATCGGCCCCGTTGGCCCCCAATCAAGAAAACAATTAAAAATATGTGGCTATCGGCAGCCGCGACGCGAGCGACGAAAAGTGAGGTTATATTTTGCCGGCGGCCGCGTGATTCTCAATCAAAGCGCCGGAACCAAATCCACTTGGTTCACTTCCCCACCGAACAGGGAAAACCACACGAGAAAACCGAAAGCACACTAAATTACACCATTTATAATTAAAATTCGCATCAACGATGCGAGCGCACGGCCACAGGACGGGACAAGGGCAAAACAGTCTTGCCAGCGCCGTCCGCTCAAAAAGAAAAGTGGCTCGAGACGCAAATCGCACCGCGCGTATTTGATACGAAACTAAACATTCACCCGCCCCGGACCGACCCATCGGTCCGCTCTATGCATGGCAGGCGTGATAATGTAGCTACTGCTCGCTTAAGGACTGAATCCCCCACCTGAACTTCTGCAACTCGAGGAGTGCCATCACTACCCGGAAACAGGTTGAGAATGCGCCCCCGGCGCCAACGCAGTGGCGGTAGGTTGGCATCCTTAACCAGAACGAGATCCCCAATGCAGGGGGGTTCAGTCCTGTCCGTCCACTTAAGGCGTTGCTGCAGAATGTGCAAGTACTCAAGCGACCAACGCTTCCAAAAGTTTTGAGTCATTTGCTGCAACAACTGGTAACGCGACAAACGATTGCTATTCACCTCCGTATAGGGATATTCCGGCAAGGCGTTAAGTGGGCGGCCAATTAAGAAATGCCCTGGCGTCAGGGCCTCTAAATCATTTGGGTCTGAGCTGAGCGGACACAAAGGACGCGAATTGAGTACAGCCTCAATTTTACAAAACACGGTCGCCAGCTCCTCGAAAGTCAAAATTGTTAACCCTACGACGCGCAACAAATGCGTCTTAGCGGACTTTACAACCGCTTCAAAAATACCACCCCAGTGAGGGCACGCTGGTGGATCGAACACCCAGGTAATGCCCTGACGGGAGGCCCGTGCTGATGGCTTCTTCGTTCTCCCGTAAGAACGTTACAATTTCTTTCATACACCGATCAGCACCCTTAAAGTTGGTACCACAATCCGACCTGATCAGCGCTGGTCGCCCTCTTCGCGACGTAAATCTCTCCAGCGCTGCCAAAAAGGCCTCCGTAGAAAGGTCGGCCACGAGCTCCAAGTGGACGGCCTTGGTGGCCAGGCACACGAACACGCACAAGTACGCCTTGATAGACTTTGCGTTCCGTAGGCGTGATGCCTTTACCATGAAAGGGCCTGCGAAATCCGTTCCCACACCTGCAAACGTCCAGGCCTCCGTCACCCGGTCCGGTGGAAGATCTCCCATCTGTGGCTGCATTGTGGCTGCCTTCAAGCGGTAACAAGGCAAGCACCTAAACACAACGCTACGTACCGTTCGTCGTCCCGATAAGATCCAGAACTCGCGCTGTAGGATGGCCAATAGCGCATTACAGCCCGCGTGCGAGTTTTTCTCATGACGATCCCTGACTAAGAGCTCAACTAAGGGTCCCCTTTTTGGAAGTAACAGTGGATGCCGAGCCGAAAAGGGCAGGCTAGCGTTCCGAAGTCTGCCTCCAACCCTGAGCATACCTTGCTCATCCAGGAATGGGTTGAGGCGCACAATTCCTCCCTTCAGCTTTCCACGTCCATCCCTGAGCAGCCTGACCTCCTCTTCAAAATGTTCCGCCTGGACGACTCTAACTAATGAGCATAGAGCCGCATTCCGTTCCGCAGGCGAGAGGACAGGTGCAAAGTTCCGTTCTGCTTGAGGCTTCCTGCAGTTGTTCACGAACCGTTTGATCCAACCTGTCACCCCAAGAAGTTTGTCGAGGGAGCTATACCGTTCCAGCAAGAAAGCTGGGTTAGGCTTCGGTACGAGTTGCCCCACGTTCACTCGCAAACCTCGATCAGGTGGCCCAAGCGGCGCCCTGCACTCGTTGAATGGCCATTCCTGCGGCGACTCAGTCAGCCATTGAGGTCCCCACCACAGTGGGTGACTCACCAAATCAGGGCCCTGCACCCGCGCGAAGCGCAGTCCGCTGGGTTCCATTCTCCCGGTACGTGCCTCCACACTAACGGAGTTTCCGACCCCGTAATCTGTGACACCCGATTTGCCACGAAAACCTCAAGTGTATGTACCGACGTCTGCAACCAGCACTGAACTATCCGACTGTCAGTCCACGCGTACACCGTTTCATCCAAGTTGATGGTACCACGCAGATTGCAGGTTACATGATTTAGCAAGCGCGCTAGAAGAGCTGCCCTGCCAATTCCAATTTGGGGATGGTCCATCTAGTTCTGACTGGTGCCACCTTACTTTTGGCCATAACCAGACGCACGTGCACAGTTCCCGTTGAACTTGCTGTCCGAAGGTATACAGCTGCCGCGTACCCTCGCTCCGAGGCGTCACAAAACCCATGTAGGGTAGCCTTACATCCCACCGATGGGACTAACTTGCGGGGTATCGCGATGTGCACAATCCCTGGTAAGGTGGTCACAAACTTGAGCCAATCCTTCAACAACTCTCCGGAGAGTTGGTCGTCCCATCCTAAGTTGGCTAGCCACAACCTTTGTAAAAGCACTTCGCCATGAACGTAACCGGGGCGATCCATCCGTTAGGATCGAACGTTCTAGCGATTGTCGACAGTACCGACCGCTTAGTCAAGTTTTCTCCAAAGGTCGGGCTCGATCTTGTACGTGAATACGTCATGCGTTGGCCTATATTGCACCCCGAGGATGCCCAACGTATTTGGATTGTCCGGGTTCTCAAAGAGGTGCGGGTCCTGATGGAACTCGCCTGGCAAACCAGCCAGGAGCTCTGGGCAACTGGACAACCATTTCCGCAACTCGTTACCTCCTGAACCCATGATCGCGATCAGCTCGTCTCGTAGAATTAGCGCCTGCTCCACGCTATCAGCACCCGTGCAGATATCGTCCACGTAGACGTCGCGATCCAGTACTGCTGCGGCTCGAGGATATCTTACCCTTTCCTGTGCGGCCAACTCTCGCAGCGTACGTACTGCCAAATACGGACTTGGCTTAAGTCCATACGTCACCGTGTTAAGTTCGTATGTGACCATCGGCTCATCTGGGCTCTCACGCCACAAAATCAGCTGATACCGACGGTCATCCGGATGTATCATTGTTTGGCGAAACATCATTTTGACGTCTGCGACGAACGCTACCTGGTGCAAACGAAAGTCTGTGAGAATGTCCACAATGTCCCGGTTCAATTTAGGACCCGCGTGCAAACATTGGTTCACAGACACACCATTCGAGGTAGGAGCAGAACCGTCAAACACCACCCGTATTTTCGCCTCAGGTGACTTCAAGACAGCCAGGTGTGGAATGTAATAATGCTCGACACACCTCCAATTCAGGCTGGACACCGACATGTGGCCCAATTGAATATATTCCCGCATGAATTCTATATACTTCTGCCGAAGTGCTGGGTCTCGCCTCATCTTCCGCTCCATTCCGAGTAGTCTCCGTTCCGCGAGCTGTCGCGAACTACCTAAAGCAGGGCGGTTTGGGAGAAAAGGTAGCCTGGTCACGAATCTGCCTGACGGGCATCTCGCAGTGTTGTATTGATAGAACAACTCGCACTCGTCATCCTCTGGCTTCCGTCTGTCCGCCGTGGGCGGCTCTTCAGACTCCCAAACCCTCTGCAGCACCTCTGACAGCACACTACCATAGAGGACCGTATCCCCTTCTGGTAGGTCCTGATGTCTCCAAACTGGGCCGAAAACAACATACCCCCCTGTGGTATCTACGGCCACCAAACCAGCTTCCTGGAGTACCTTCTTCCTACCGCACCATAATCTCCCGAGGACGTCTGACCCGAGAAGTACGTCCACCGTACCAGGAGTATCAAAATCAGGATCAGCTAACTCCAACCCTGTGGTTAACCCTCGTACCGTTGGTGGTAACCTAACCTGAGGGAGTTTCCCAACCACTTCATCCAGCACCACGGCTGAGACTTGATAGCTGACCCTTGTACATGTGCTACCTAATGTGAACTCAAAGTTCGTCTGACCCCGAATGTCAGGCACATTTAGGCCCCCGATGCCTACAGCTTCATCCGCACTTGGCTGTACATTCAGGCCTAGCCTACTCACCAGCTTACTCGATACAATACATCCCTGAGCCCCTGTATCCAGTAGGGCTCTTACTTGAATGGTCCGGCCACCGTATCCCCATACCCAAACCTTAGCCGTTGGCAAAAGTACCGTGATTGGACGGGAGCCGAAGCTGATGAGTAGGCGGCGATTACCTAGCGGGAATCTAAACGCGGTGAGGCCGCGTCCGCGGGGTATCCTCGCTACCCAAACCTGTGTATGGGTCCCACTCCTGCTGGTAGGGAGGTCTGCCCATAAAGGCCATGGTTGGAGCTCTATAGTACCCCAACGGCAAACGTCCGTACCGAGGTTGCGCCTGTAGCCGCGGGTACTCAGGCATAGGCGGAGGCATGCGTGGGTCTTGAGACCCAACCAGGTGGCTCAAGCCCGCAGAATACTGCATGTACTCTGGCGGCCGCCTAGTGCTCTCCTGACACCCGCCCGTTGGATCCCGTACCTGGGATGGGTGTCCTTGGCCACGTTCCTGTGCCGCTCCTCCCCAATCCGGCACCTGCTGCCGTGGTGGGGATCGTCCCCACGTCCTTGGGTAAGTGGGCTCCGTCTGTTGACGTCCCCCTGCCTGTCCCTGTGACCGAGGCGGAGGTGGGCTCCTCCTTGGAGGGTGGGAGCGTTGCTCCCTCCTTGGTGGGCAGGCTCCCTTCGCTGATCCGATCCAGCGCTGCCCCCGGCGCCTCCGGAGCGATTCATGCAGAGCAGCGGATGGTGTGCGCCCTAGCAGTACCTACAGTTGGTGCTTGAAGGGCACTCTCGCACCTGATGCGGCCCCAGGCACCGAAAACACCAACGCCTCTGCTGTGCCACACCCCGTCTCCTCTGAACCCGCTGCGCAGCAAACTCCTGACACGCTGTCACCCCGTGGCCTGTCTCCTGCAGTAGGCACACCCTGATTCCAATGCAGTGTTGTACCGCCTGGGTTGCCTACTGTTGCCTCCTCGCGCCGGTGCACCCGGCCGTTCCGGGTGGCGAGGGCAGAGGTCTCCTTGCGAGGGCTTCACCAGCCTGGACGTCCACTCGCCTGCTTTCGGCCTCGAGGAACGACTTCAGATCCTCGTAGGTCGGGAGGTGGTCCGAGGACTTGCCCCATGGAGCTGCTCGAATCGAGCGACCATTTCGCTCGGCAGGCGGCGAAGCACTGTGTGGACCAAGATATAACCGTAGCCCGCCACTGGCAAACCCTGTCGCTCCAGTGCGCTGACCGCGACGCTGACTGGGTGGAAGATTTTCTCGCGGAGGTCCGTACCTCGCGTTATGGTTGGTATTGACAGCCACTGGTCTAACAGCCTGTCTACAATCAGGCGCTTGTTCCGATACCGGTCGGTAAGGATCTTCCACGCCACCTCATAATTGCTATCCGAGACCGCCAAATGCGTCAGCAATTCATGAGGCTCTCCTTGTAGCCTGGACATCAGCTGAGCCATCTTGTACGCTGGCATTATGTCCGTCCGTGTGTGGACCACGCTGCTATACAGGTCCTCAAACGCCGGCCAGTCGGCGTAATCGCCTGCAAAGACTGGAACCGTAACAGGCGGAAGAGGCACCTGTAATCCTTGTCCCACTTTACCACGGAATGGCTTTTCCTTTCCGTCACGTCGCCTAGATATGTCCGCAGCTGCCTGCTCAATGTCCTGTGCCAGCTCCAAGCACTGGCTTACATCGCCCTCGACCAGCTCCTTATCTTCAGGGTTAGGAGCTTCCTCAAGGAGCATGAGGCACTCTGTGAGGTGTTCCGACACAACCCGAACCCGTTCATCTGCCTGTAGTGCACTTTTCAAGAGCGCGTCCTCCCGGTCCTCGCGGCCGATCATTGCCGCTGTGGTAGTAAACCACCTTAATTCTGTCCTTATAGCAGCCTTATACCTGGCGATCGAGGGAGCCATGGTACCAACTTTTACACACTCGACTTAATAAAAACGAAAAACCAATAAACAAATACCACAAAATAAATGTTAGTTGACTGGCCTAGACCTTACCGATAAGGTACCGTTCACTAGGCAAACAATACAGTCACAAAAAAAAAACCGAAACAATATTTTCCAAAATTAATAAAATATGTGGGTAATATAAAAAACACGCTTAATACCAAATTACGGCTAACTATGTTGCAATAAAGCAACCACGCTCTGCTACCAAAAAATGTTTGATTCCGAAGCTGATCTTAGCGCAGTGGAAGCAAATTAAAGTTATCTTAAAATCTAAAACTAAATGGTCGATCAGCCTCGGAACAACATTTGACTACGATTCGTAGTGCTCTTTACTATAGCTAAATAAAATAAATTTAATGAGAAAATTTTCGTTCCGGAAAGTTTCCGGCCGAGAAATTCTGGGATCCGTCTGCAACGGCCCTTAATTTCCTACAATATGACTAATAGTCTACCGCACTATCGCAGCTCATGTCTAAAGTATATGTACCAAGTTCCGGTTGTACCAAAGGTCATCAGGGTGGTGACCTCCACGTAATGTTGCTAAATCACTGCAATACAGAACCTAACAGCGAATTGCTTACCGTGCGAATTATGACGCCGTTTCTTTGTGAGTCTAAGTATGACAGGAATCAGGTATTCAGGATATTTGAGGAGCACAGGAATAGGGAATAACCTAAACTCACTGCACTGGAACATCCGCTTGTTCTCGAAATCCTTTCCTTGGTATTCACTATAGTTCACAGTTCGACATCACATAATGTTTTTAACACAAAATAACTAAAAGATTTCTCTCCGAATGAGAAATCGGCCCCGTTGGCCCCCAATCAAGAAAACAATTAAAAATATGTGGCTATCGGCAGCCGCGACGCGAGCGACGAAAAGTGAGGTTATATTTTGCCGGCGGCCGCGTGATTCTCAATCAAAGCGCCGGAACCAAATCCACTTGGTTCACTTCCCCACCGAACAGGGAAAACCACACGAGAAAACCGAAAGCACACTAAATTACACCATTTATAATTAAAATTCGCATCAACGATGCGAGCGCACGGCCACAGGACGGGACAAGGGCAAAACAGTCTTGCCAGCGCCGTCCGCTCAAAAAGAAAAGTGGCTCGAGACGCAAATCGCACCGCGCGTATTTGATACGAAACTAAACAGTTATAACAAGCCGAAAGGAGGTCAAGGTACTCATGAAACTGAACAACTTTCCCCATGGAACATAGGTCGAAATATGAAAAAAAAATGTACCTCTCATAGTAAATCAATCAGCTGATCGGAGATTTTGTATGGGAGGTCCAAATTTTATTTACACGTTTCAACCCATGTTCCATGGGGAAAGTTGTTCAGTCTCATGAGTACCTTGACCTCCTTTCGGCTTGTTATACCCTTTCCGTTACTCCCGGTATATATGTCGCAGTACGACAAAAGCCGGCATATGGCAGAATCGTAGACTTCTTTCAGCCATCGTCCTAAGCTGATTAGTCCGAGTTCTTAATTGGCAGTTTGTATGGAGGTATGGTCCCATCTGGCAGAAATCATGAAACTTGGCATGTGTGTAGCTTACATGTGTAAGCTTCAGGAAAAGAAGGGAAGCAAGTTGGACCCCCCCTGCTTCCCCCTTTACCCCCCCCCTTTTATGTCCCAAATTTCAGTTATCTGTCAAGGTAAGAAATATTCCTTATAAAATTGTCTACATAATTGTTCTTGGGTAGATGTTGATAGGACTTATACTTTTCGAGTTATGCTTCTGGGAAACCCATCATTTTTTTTAAGGCGACTTCCAGCTCTGAATTAGCCATAACTACCATGTGATAGAATATTTTTTCAAACTTGCTATTGGCTGTTGTTAGTTAGGTAGTCTTCAAAGGAAATCCGCAGAGACAACACTTCAATCACGCCTGTGGGGGTGGGGGGAGGGAGGCAAAGTTTATTTTTTCTGAGCTGAACTTGAGGACTTCTGACTCCTTAAGTAAATGTGACACGAGAAATTGAGTATCATTTTCGAATAAAACAAGGACGTAGTATTCATTTCTGGGACGCTTTTTGGTACATTTCATACAAAAATATAAATATATTTAGTGAAATTGGAAAAAAATATGTTTCGTTCTCATTCAAACTCTGTTTTCTTCATGACCTTGAGACATATTTATTAGATAATAACACATACTCGAAGACATACTCACCATAATTATAAAACCATATTTTATTTTCGAAAATATTAGAAAATACCTAGCCCACGGAAGCCTAAATATTTTTACAAAGTTATGTTTGTAGTTGGAAAAATTTAAAATTCATAGATTTTGTATGCAAAAATTAGATTACCAACCGCAAACTTATATTTCTCAATAGTTGCTAAACCATTCCAGATAGATAAATGCCCTCATAGGGAATGTTGTTTATACTGAAGGGTAGTTTTTGTTGGAATAAAGAAATTGAGGATCTGGAGTACTTGATGTTTAAAAAGACATTACAGTATCTCGAATAGTTTAGCTGGGCTGTTGATGTTCCACATCAAGTACTCCAGATCTTCAATTTCTATGTATCAGCATAAACAACTCTTCAGTATAAACAACATTTCCTATGAGGGCATTTCCCTATCTGGAATGGTTTAGCGACAATTGAGAAATATACGTTTGCGGTTGGTAATCTTATTTTTGCATACAAAATCTATGAATTTTAAATTTTTCCAGCTACAAACATAACTTTGTAAAAATATTTAGGCTTCTGTAGGCTAGGTATTTTCTAATATTTTCGAAAATAAAATATGGCTTTATAATTCGGGTGAGTATGTCTTTGAGTATGTGTTACTATCTAGTAAATATGTGTCAAGGTCATGAAGAAAACAGCGTTTGAATGAGAACGAAACATATTTTTTTCTTATTTCACTTAATATTTTTATATTTTTGTATGAAATGTACCAAAAAGCGTCCCAGAAATGAATACTACGTCCTTTTTTTATTCGAAAATGATACTCAATTTCTCGTGTCCTCTCAAGTTCCCTCCTCATCATCCCCACAGGCGTGATTGAAGTGTTGTCTCTGCGGGTTTCCTTTGAAGACTACGTAACTAAGCCAATAGCAAGTTTGAAAGAATATTCTATCACATGGTAGTTATGGCTAATTCAGAGCTGGAAGTCACCTTCAAAAAAATTATGGGTTTCCCAGAAGCATAACTCGAAAAGTATAAGTCCTATCAACATCGACCAAAAACAATTTTGTAGAGAATTTTATAAGGAATATTTCTTACCTTGACAAATTTCTCCTATCTTTAATCGTTTCTGAGTAAAATAAAGATAACTGAAATTTGGGACATAAAAGGGGGGGTAAAGGGGGGAAGCAGGGGGGGTCCAACTTGCTTCCCTTCTTTTCCTGAAGCTTACACATGTAAGCTACACACATGCCAAGTTTCATGATTTCTGTAAGATGGGACCATACTTCCAGCTAAGAACCCGTACTAGATCCAGGTTTTTGGTCAAAAACCTAGGATTTTGGAAAAAACCTAGGATTTTGGCCAAAAAACTAGGATTTTGGCCGAAGTCCTAGATTTGTTTAGTATTATGGCTTTTTTTGCATTTCGGGGGAACTCCTTCGTCTTCGAGTGGTACACCATGTCACCCACCGACCCGATGAACCCTGGTGTTAGAGTTTTTAAACCGCCAACTGCAAGGAGCAGGTCTCTTAAAAGGTTGTGTAACGACTGCCGTCTAAGTGATCATAAAGAGCAATCGGGACCGACGGCTTAACGTGCCCGTGTAGTTCGGGCATACACCTCGAAAGGCAGGAGGTAGCATTGGACGTTCTGGAGGGTAGGAGGTAGCGTCAGAAGCTCTGGAGGGCGTGGGTAGCGTCGGACACTCTGGAGGATGTAAGATGACGGGCGTTGGAGTTTTTGGGGGTCCGACGCTACCTCCTGTTCTCCAGGGCGTCCAACGCTACCACCAATCCTCTAGAGCGTTCAGTGGTACGTCCTGCTCTTATGGTGTCTGATGCTCCCCCTGCCCTTCAGGGAATCCGAGGCAATTCTGCTGTTCAGACTGTCTGATGTTACCCCCCGTCCTTCAGGGTGTCCATTTACGGTGTCCAAGTCTACCCTCAAAAGATCAGAGGGAGGTGCATAAAATACCTCTCCACTCCTCGTTCCCCCGAACCACACGGGCACGGTAAGCCGTCGGTCCCGATTGCTCTCTATAATCACTCGTCGTTACACAATCATGTTAGAGGCCTGCTACTTGCAGTAGGAGGTTGAAAACTCTGATACGAGGGTCCATCGGATCGTTGGGCGACTTGGTGTTCCACTCGAAGACGAAGGAGTTCCCCCGAAATGCAAAAAAAGCCATAATACTAAACAAATCTAGGATTTCGGCCAAAATCCTAGTTTTTTGGCCAAAATCCTAGGTTTTTGGCCAAAAACCTGGATCAGCTTAGGACGATGGCCGAAGGAAGTCTACGATTCTGCCATATGCCATTTTAATTCTGCCATCGTACTGCGACATATATATATGTATGTACTACAGGTACAGTGCACCTACTAATATGTAGTTCACAGTAAAAAGGGGGACACAGATGAATACACAGCAGGCACCTACTTGTCTTTGTCTACCTCTGTCGTAAACGTGACTTGTAGTTTAGTAAGCCTACAATTTTATGTTTAGCTCAGTAAGGGGCATATTACCTACCTACCTTCCTACCATACATAGAGATGAATTTTGACTGACGCTTTATCGAATCTTTACAAAATCACTGAGTAAGCAAATTTTTGTATAAATAATTATGTATCATCACAACATGTAGCATCCGAAGCCACTGAGCATCCTATTAATACCTAGTCATCTTCATTCTATTGAGTTTGTATCATTTCTTGCCTTGGCGGGAGACTGCGTTTCTTTCTATTATTGGCTGTTGCTACTTGGTATTGACCAGGAGCTCAATTTTTAAAACAGTGATTTCTGAAATCGTGCACGAAAGTCTAAAATGACCGGTCTAACCACTCGTACGTATCACACTTTTGTACTAGGTACTCAATTGTTAGTAGACAAGGGAAGGTATGTGTGAATGGATATGATTAGTGGAACGTGTGATACGTACGAGTATAATTGGTAGCAGACTTCCGCTTGCAATAAAACAAAAATAAGTGTAAGTTCCCCGAGCCGGAGCTTAGAAATCACCGATTCTGAAATACCTCCAGTTGTGGCTCAATAGCGTTTACGTCTACGTTTCTATTTGTTACATTTACGTTTCTATAGTGAGACGTGTCGGCAAATCGCTCTTTATCTGCCGGTCACGCGTACGCACGCCAACGGTATACATCAATGGATTAAATTATACCTACATTCAATTCAATACATAAATATAAAATGTACAATAACTTTCTTTACAACGCACTTTCACCACGCTAGAAAATGGCTCGTAACTCTTTGTGTTTATGGTTTAAATTGCGCTGTAGCCGTGGTGCGGTTGTGGTGGTTTGAAAATGGAATGCGCATGAGTTGAATGGTGACGAGGGCACGCGCTTCCGCCCTGGAAGTGAGCACAATAAATAAAAAATAAATACAGACGGACCAAAATAGATCAAATTAAAACAGGAGTGAAGGGACACTGGTAATTTAAAAACAGTTTACTTGCTGCAACTCATTTTCCCGCGTGAAAAAGGCACTTTCCCGGCATGTGTTACCTATGCATATACTTAAACCTTTCTCTTAAATAACTGAATCTATTAAATTTATAATTCGCGAATTCCACAACAGACAGAGGTAAAAAGCAACTTCATTTTGTACTACGTATTGATTGCAATTGTTGTTTTTTACAAAGGATAAGCAAGAAGTTATCTGTAGCATTAGCCTTAGCTACTAAAACACTTAAGGCGGATCGTTACGTCATACAAACGAAAATCTGAACTTCAACCGAGTTAAACATGAACTAAACAACAATTTTATCTAAAAAGCTTTACGTGAAATGATGAAGGCACACGTAAATTTGTCGCAAAACTGCTTATGGTAAAATAATATTAAGTATTTTCTCCACAAAAAAATTAAACGTGTTTATTGCAGCAGTAGCTCCATCTATGTTCATAAAGTGGCGACACGGTTTTTACAGAGAAATCTAATGGTTAAAAAATTATTTGTTTTATTTTGCGAAAATGTTATAGAAGCACGGGACTTTCTATCAAGTTTTTTAATCATATTTTTGTCTCATTTAAAGACGTAACTCCATTTAACTTTTGTATGGAAAACGATCCACCTTAAGTCTCTAATGTCTTCAGTGGCGGACATCTTTTACGGAATTGAGTAAAGGCGTTTGCTACTTTTACCCCAATTACAGTATGATCGTTTGTACTTTCTCTCGGTCGAGCCGAGTAGTCAGCTTGCCAGTCGAGAACAATGTAGAGTTTAATTGCTGCATTCAACGTTGCAAATCTTAAATATGTCTGCCTCTCACAGCTGACGTGTATAAAAAGCAAATCGGAGTATGTACCTACCTACTACATGCCATCGGAGGCAAATGAAGCATTAAATTAAATTTAATGTCCTATCCTAACATATTACTTGACAATACCTGGGAAAACTTAATTAATAACCTATGAAAGTACTTAAAACCTAAATAGACTCATTGCATCAAATTATCGTCTTCAGTAATGTCCACTTAATAGGGACACTAATAAATAATTTTAGTGAGGACAATAATAATATATTTCCAATTTTCCATATTTGGTGTACCTATTTCCTATGTATGACGATCATATGAATGACTAAGTAGTACTTAGTAAGTACCTATTTACGTAGGTAGCTTACCTGTAGTGTAACAAGTAGGTAGCATTATTGAAAATAGCTAATTTAATTCCATATAATAAAGGTTAACCTAATAAGTACTTAGTGAAAAAGTAACAGAACGCATAATAGTGAGGTTTATGGTTTATCAATTCTTATTATTTACCTACCAATCATAATAATTGCCTAGGTATATGCGCGCTTTAAATTTTCCTCATCATGCATGATTAATTCCTTTTATTTTAGTAAGTACCTAGGTAATTTAATTTTACTTTGGTAGTACATACCTACCTAACAGGTTTATCAAGACGTAGTCATATCGTCAAGACAGTAAACTGGTACATTTATTACAATATTCTTTAGTTACTGACAAATGTTTCAGGGTCGCGTTCCTATTTACCGTTGTCGCAAGCCATCAGTTAATAGTTATACCTACTTGAAACCATCCGATTCCTTTACTCACCTCTACACCAATCGCAGGAAATAAATGAGGTGATTCTAAAGTGCCTCCATTCCGATATGGTTTTTATCTTCCAATTTGATAGAGACAGGAAGTGATTCGATAGCATTCGCTCCTTACCCAGTAATTGTCTTTGAAGACTTGGTTGTTGGAAGAGCGCAAGTGGATCATCTCTTCCAGGGTGCTCTGCCAGCGATCCATGCCGGCAGCGATCTTGGTGGACACATTCTCCCGGTTCATGGCGTCCTCAGGCTCCGATGGCGCTTCATTCCTCTCCTCCCCCTCCCGCTCCCTGCTGCTCCCGTGCGCCTGCGAACCCTGGCCGGAGCTCCCCTCTCGCCCGAAAGTTCTGCAACAAAATTGTACTACTATAGTCCGTGTGGACAACGACTTAAAAGTTCGTGTGGTTGCGGCTAAGACTACTCCACTCCTAGTCCACTCAGGATAGTTCGCGAAAGGCGACGACGCGACGTAGAGTTTTTGACTTCGGATGAGCACCTGTCGACTATGGCCAACTGCATGGAGAAGGTGATGCCATCTAAAATAGCATTGCCAAGAGGGTTGACGACAGGCAAGCGGCGAGTCATAAAACATGGCCAAATCCTTTTGCTACATGATTTTGTGTTCTAATAAAAAATACCTATTGCACCGACCCCAACTGATCTGGGATAAGGGCAGGAAGATGATGAATGCGAGAAGAAAGTTGCAGATTACTAACGAGTGATGTTTGAGAACCGGAAGTCTTACTTTAGAATCTCGTATGCGTAGCACGATAAAGATGACTTACTAGACCTGCTGCAGCTGACCAAAGTAACGTAACGTGTTTTAACAATTTACCAGTTTACATAAAATCCAACAATAGCATTATACCTATCATAATCAATAATCCCGTCTCCATTCGCCTTACGTCTCAAGTTACTATCTACCGACTCTACCGAGTGAGTGTGCAAAAATACTAAAAACCAACGCTTAGCTGGTTATGTGATTCATGCTTCCTATTCGGATGCGTAACATATTTCTTACTCATCATCCGACGATATGCATGCTACTATGACTGGAACTTGACAGTAGGTATCTCCACAGAACTGGAGTCAGTAGGAAAGTCTAAAATATTAACATGATCAAGTTAACCACCACATTATTTTATTGAATCTCTACAATTTGGAGTGGGATTTAAGTAAGTAAGGAGTCACAAAGTTACGTGTTATTTGATTGATTCGTCATTAGATCGTAACGTTCATCAGACCGGGTAAATAAATCACAAGTAACAGACAGGTATGATACAGGTATAGTGTCATGCCAATGGTAATCTACCAACGATCAATTTATTTCGAAACTCGTAACTTCGTAAGACGCTAGCTGAGTCGAAACCCAGAGAGTATGAATAAACGATGAATTAATCATGTTTGCTTCTCAGCTAATTGCTTCTACGATGACGTCTGTATCTGCAATTATTGTATCTTTATTCACTGTTGCACTCTTTCATTCGTAGAAGGTCGGGATGCAGTAGTTATCTACACCTAGCTACTGATAAAACGTCTCTATTTCTTGCGGAAAGAGATTACCGATCTAAGTAAATATTAATTGTAGAGTTATTTCCTTAAACACATAATTGCCACGGTCGTTAGACAGTTGCACGGGAGCAAAGTCCATAATTATATTTTGTATACTACCTCGATGATCCATATCAAGTAGGTAGGTACCTAGTATGGCTGAGATAATGGCTCTTTTTCGGCTCGCTAATATCTGGTAGTTACATCAATAGGCTTGTAAATTGTTTCTTGCCGGGTTTCCGATGATGTACGAGACGATTAAACAATCGTTTATCAGAAAAATCTTGTTTCACACGGCTGTGAAGGCGGCATTGTTTGTGCGCAAGTAGTCGTCGGCGGTGTATGCGTAGAACTAGGTATCATTTCTAAGAGCTGGTCGCCGTGTTGCCGTTGCCGCGTGCGGCGTGCGGCGTGTGCCCTGACTGGTTGACCGGCACCACTCTTACGTCACTAACCGTCGCAAGTGACCGTTGGAGCAATTCGCTTCTCCGATGATCTACAATTTGTAACTGCGTTTGCTAATACGGTGGACATACCTATATATAACTAGTATTTTACTCGCTAAGTAAGAAACTCTGCTAAAGATAGTGATTGAGTGTGTAGGTAAGCGTTTGCGTCTTTTCCAATGCAACATTCAAATGTATTGAACCTGCGATATACGTACACTTGAAATATCAAGTGCTAGGTAGGATTATTACAGGAAAAATCTAAAATTGTTCGTTGTTACTCGAAATCTAGATTCTACAATTTTACCGAAATACGTATATGGAAACTAGTCTAAAGTAAACTGCACTTATCTTTCAAGGCGTGTTATGTAGACTTGACTGAGTAGGCTGTGTATATATGTAGTATTTAACACGAGATTGAAGTAATAACATTTCATATTGAATCAAAAGTAAAAAAATAAAAATGTCGGCCAAGTGCGAATCGGTTTTGTGTACGGTACCTATTATTCTGTGCCCTAACTCTACACCAACAATTTGTAGTGAGGATGAACACTATTGAGAACTGACTACTGTCACTGACCGATCGGGAATAACAATCAGTTGCACGTCGAAAGTGTAGCTAAGTGAATAAGATGGATCACTGGTCACTGCATTGCATTGATTCGCATCGTCAATTGGGTACTTTCACTGAATATCAGTGACGAGTCAAGGACTACGATGAAGCCATCAAATCGCGATGCAATTTCACTATTTGTAAAAACATACCTAGGTACCTATCTACCGAGCAGTTCACATTCCCGAAAACGCTACAATTTACCCCAAGAACGATCATCAAAGTATAAACAAACGTTTCATAGTCATAATTTATGAGAGATATTATTATTGTTTAAAGAGAGTGAGTGATCTATTATAGTAAACATGAAAATGAATTGCGTCGTTGCTGGTTGAGATGTGGTTCTAATACAAATACCTAATACAGGTACCTAAGTATGTTTAGAAAACAAACATGTGCCTGCTGTATGCTCCTGAGATTTAGCACGTGGCTCATGTTAGGTATGATGAACTCGAATACGAAATATTGGACGTACCAATTAATAAACCAAACACGGCTGCAGCATTTTCAGCAGTTTTCCTTTCGTCTCGGTGCTGAGACAAATTCAATGATGGACAAATCTAAGGACCATCTCCTCACATAGCCTCCTCACCTCCTAGTCATCTGGGCTGTAGCCCGTGAAAAAGAATTCACGCGCATTCAACTTCTTTTAAACCACGATTAGCAGCGGGTGCAACCGCTGGCGGGCCGCTAGTTAGGTATTCTACTAAGTAATAAAAAAATACAATTTCTATAGAATATAACTAGGTAAATGCTGAAGTGCTGACCCATATTTGAGACTATTCTTCAAAGAAGCGACATAGCGTGACGGTACGAGGCGAAACAATGGCACGTTAGGATTTACCACCAAGGTCCCATCGAGACTAGCCTATATACCTACCTAGCTAAACAAAGGTAAATATAAACCAAATACGATCGCCAGCAAATCAACTTACCTATTTAAGGGCCATAAAGTTACTAAGAATAACTAAGTAACCAGTATGATCTTTTAGGGTAGGTGCTGGCAATGGTACCCGATTATTAAACAAAGATAAGCTTTCTATTATGGTCTTCTAGTTTAAAATGGACATTTAAAGTGAAACGTCACTTCATACAAACGAAAACTGAAGTTCAATCGACTTTAAAACATGAGTTGCAGTACAATAAAAAATATATATAATGAAATGATGAAAACACACATTGTCACCATACTAGATATTGTTAGAAGATAATGAGTATTTTCTCCACAATAATAAAACGTGTTTATTGCAGCAGTACATACATATCTATTGTTGTAAAGTGGCGAATCGGTTTTGACAGGAATATAATAATGATGGTTAAAAAATATTTTTATTATTTTAAGAAAATATTACACAAACACGAGACTTCCTCGAGACATCGAGATTTTTAATCAGACTCTTTTATAGAAGCAAGTCCATTAAATTTTTGTATAGGAAGCATGAGTCCCTTATGGGGCAAACCTTATTTCAGTTTTTAATTCAAATAATAAGAAAACGAATACTGATCCCCAAAATAGGTGTAGGTTTATGTGCTGGCGATAGTACGCACTAATAATCAACCAGTTAGTATAAATCGTGTATGGAGTATGGACCCCCATATACAGGAAGTTCTCAAGAGGATTTATTTTATGAGTGTGGCTTATTATTATTAGCTTTATAGGCAAATTTATGACCAGAGCGGAACGATTGGTTGGTAATAGAGTCTTGTATACTGGACGACTGGCTGATCCTATTGTCCCTATTAGATTTTGTAGGTGCCTTTTAGTTAAAATTTTATCTAGCAGATCTTTTCATGCGTAAATAAAAAATAGTAAGTAATTAAATAAGACGCTTCCAGCAGCGGGAAAAAGAAAATTGAGTTTCTATAGAGATTCAGTCAGCTGACCGGGAATTTTGTATGGGGTATTAAATTTTTTATTTCAATTGCCAATATGACTCCAAAATAAAAATTATTTAGTTTCATGGTTCTGATCATGCCTGAGTTTTCAGTAGACTGACTCCGCCCGGTTTTAGGTACCTGCCTATACTTTCGCCAGCACCCATTTAAGCGATCAATTAACACTGTTCTTTTCTTAGTATTTGTATGAGAAACCAGTATAAGTTGGTCCTTTAAATGGGCGAATAATGTGCTGGGGTCCTACGTTCAAGGTGGTCTCTTTCGTAGCTCTTTTATACTACGTCGCTGAACGTACACCTTACGAATGACGAAAGTATGGGCTACCTACCTAGTTTAAAAGTTCTACGAAAGAGACCACCTTGAACGTACCCCTGGCGATAGTAGGTACAGTATTTATGTGCACTGTGTTATGCATTTGCTCAGTGGGCCGCGGAGGACCGCTACACTGCCCCGCTCCCGCATGCGGCATGGCCCGCGAGGCTACTCTCATCAGCATCACATGCAACTGTACCGTTAACATCTCACTTACATTTAGCTCAATCATAGCTCCAATCATTTGTTTTCTTACCATCTTGGTTCTAAAGGCAAAAGTCTCGTTCGTCTATTCATCAAGAATGTTATTGTATTGGTGATCTGTTCTTCAGTCCCATTCTCATCATCATCACCATCTGCCTGCTCTTCTCCCAAATCAGTTGGGTTCTGCGCAACTTAGAGCACAAAATCATGTGGCAAAAGGATTTGCCAATGTTTTATGACGTCGGCCGCCTGCTTGACGTCAACCCTCTTTGGGAATGCTCTAGTTGTTCTTTAGTCCTATAATTGGGTCATTCTTCAAAGGGTCGAAAATTTCGGTCACAGGGTTGTAAATGCTAAACTATACAAGTTTGGACATATCGATCGATTGGACATGATTTAACACTTCAATACCTATGTGGAATCGATTAAAAAGTCTTATTTTATTTTCACTTAGTATTTCAAAACCCAGTCTGAAAGTTGAAAACGGGAGGATTTTTGGTGTTCTCCGCGTGTCACACCTCGCACTAACTTTTTACAAATTATGATTTTACTACTTTCCTTATGGTTTGTACATGTCTATTGTATACCAAAATAATCGTCATAAAGCAATATATTAGGTGAATGATGAAGAAAATATGTAATGCGTGTAATTTTAAAAATAAACCCGAATATGTATCGGTCACACGATTTCGGACAGTTAGCCCAAGCGTGGTAAAATCGGTCATAACTTCTAAGATTATAACCGTATCCAGCTGAGTTTTTGTTCCTCAAATTATTATGATATGCTGCAATAATCAAGCAGAGTGAATGGGCACCTCAGTGCCCAGAACTAAAAATATTTCCAAAAATAAGGGCTGACACAAGTTTTACTACCCTTGCATGTAAGTTACGTGGATTCAAATTTCTTCTAGAATTAATACTCTTAGAGATTCGTCTTTTACAGGGCTGATTTGTAATATAGTCGGGACTATTGGTCTATAATTATATTTAGATTCAATAAAAGATGGCCGAGTTATTATCAAAAATACTCTGTTTTTGTAATCTGCGTGGAGTAATTTGCGTGGCAAAATACCCACGCAGCTTACAATTCTTCCCACGCAGATTACACAATGGTTCTAAGAGTTAAAAAAGGTTGAAATATCAATTTTAAATACTATTATTTTACCTAATATTCATTAAAAAACACATGAAAAGAATTATTTTGGCAAATATCATCAAGTTTTTGAGTTTTCATATCGTTATACTTGGACATAGAATTTTTACCAATTTTGATGGATTTGAGTGCATGTTTTGTCAAAACATACTGAACGTTGGCTCTATTCAACCACCTAACTATGTCTCGCAGCAATTTTTCGATGCCAGTGATCGTTGTCTCATAGGCTTGATGTGTATTTTGAGGCCAAAAGTCAAAACTGTAAGGTAGATCCGAAAATATGCGAGCGACTGTATTAAGACATAGTGCTCCTGATTTATATCTTGTGCTGACAATCTTGCTTTTATCTCCGCTTGCACTACCTATTTCTAAAAGAAGAACAATGCCAAAGCACCTTTAACTTGCTTATGTAGGTATCATTGGTTCATAAACAGGGCGATAGCATTAACTCGATTTACTGTTACGTCATGGTGAGGAAGAAGGTCTCCATCAGACGCATGTCATATAAGTCTTATGTGCAGCAAACACCTCCAGCTGACCTATCTTTCTTGCGGATCCAGCCAGGGAGGCTGAGAGGGTCGCATAGGGCTTAGGCAACCCGGCGCATTCCATTACCGTGTCCTGGGCGACACAACGTCTGTGGAGTTAAATCTACTGCAATTGACGGAGTTAGGCCATGGTGAGCTAACTTGTTAGTTGTTTCTACCAACTGCGGCCGTCAATATGACTTTCACCTAAGACTACTGGGAATATTTTTGCGTAAGCTTGGGCAAACATGGCGAACTTGCCACTTCGCTTGACATTTCGAAGGCTTTTAGCTGGACAAGGTCTGGCAGAAACCTTGACCTGGCACCTCAGCAAGCTTCTGTTTATGACAACCCAGCTGGTTTTTGTAATCAATAACAGCTATCTCTCTGACCTCATGGCCATTGATGCCAGTGGTCCTCAAGGTTCTAGTCTCTCGGCGTTTTTTTCCTTCAGAACAGCTTTTAACTACTTCAGTTTGGTATTCATAGGTATGCAGAAGACAGTACCGTCACAGAGACATTGTCAAGTCCAAATCGGCAGAGCGGAAATTGCGAAAAGAAAGCCGTGGTCTCATTCAATGCTACCACGACATATGAGCTTTATTGCATCTGAACGTAGTCCTCTCGACTAAACAACTACTTTTCTGAAGTACACTTATTTCTGTCCTTGCGAACAGCTTGACTGGGCATCAAGTTGTCATCAATCCTGAACTTCGATTTCACTTCGGAGCCTAAAAACCACTACTTTCTTATAATACTAAGCTTACAAAGTTTAAGTTAGAAAACCAAGCTTAAATTTAGTTACAAGGGTGAGCTACCCTTGTAACTAAATTTAAGTAGGTATCACCAATTGTTATTTATTATGTTTGCATTAAAGAATTCATATAAAACTCAAGCCTGATCCTGTGTGTAGAACTCCGGCCACCCCTTGGATGACTTTGTCAATAAGTTGCTCTTGATTTGATGGAACTCAATACGACACATATCTGGTCAATACCAATCTACACAGCCTTGCTTTTTGCCGCAAGATGGCCTCACTAGCAGTCTTCATAATATTTTTATTCAAAATTATGCTGAACCAAGACCTCCACGACCTTATTCCGCCAGCTTCTTTCCACCATAGAACCTGTAAGATATTTGACGGGATACCATTCATATTTAGTTGCCAATCCACCAATTCGGACAAAGCACTCTGAATCGTCTTTCATTATGCACACTGAAAGACAGGAACTAATTACCAGCATCTGTTGATTCCAAAATCATAAAACCTTATAATCTTTTTATGGTAGTAGTGAATAAAGACTTATTTTCCATGACCTGTCTCCATCACAGACTCCATCTTTGCCTTATAACCTAGACTTAAGTCAAGAATAATCATGTTTCAAGTAAAACTTATAGAAATCTAATGGAAATACAAAGATAAAATTGGCTATGTAATCTGCGTGGCTTTATTTGTAATCTGCGTGGCGCACAAAATTTTAAAATTAAATTTCTCGAAAAGTAATTGTGCTAGCAAGGAGCACCAAACTGTTCTGTAATCAGAAAAGTATACAGAATCATATTTCATTGTCATCATCATCAAATTGCTTAAATTAAAATTTGCCACGCAGCTTACGCGGAGAATCGAAATCTGAATAATGACCCAATTATGATTACTAAATTAATAAAAGTTCTTGAATAATGGTAGGTGGGTACTAGCAACATTATACATTTTCTTTCAAGTTTTTGTAAGATTATTATACACGTATGTTATCAAAACAGAGAACAGGGTTTAAGTATCGCTACCCACTGTAACCATTGTATTAAAACTCCTGGCTCGTGCTGAAATATAAACAAGAGTGACTATCAAAAACTTATTATACCGTGTGTTACCTACCAGCAAACAGGCATATTTATTCAAACTGCTGAATCTAAATTCTAGGCATCTAAGTATACGAACATCTTTTACTAGGCATCTATCAAATCTACCTATACGCACATCTTTTACTATTGGGCCAGTTTACTAGTACTCACCCTAATATACACGCATGTACATACCTACCTACCTACATGCTGCCCAATGAGCAGGTTAAGTTATAGGACCTTATTAAGAATCTACCAGTCATCCAAGGTTATTATTAACTGCAGCTAATAAAAAAAATAAAAACATTTGAAGGTCAGTCAGTATCCAGTACGTCGACATTGAATGAAACATTTCATAAACACAGCGAGTGATTTAAACAAGTTTGGAAATAACTATATTTCTCTTTTAGCCCTTATATTGTTATTATTTTCCATAAAGAGACAAGCAAATCCATACTTCCATACTAATATTATAAATTTGAAAGTAACTCTGTCTGTCTGTCTGCTACGCTTTCACGCCTAAACCACTGAACAGATGTTGATGAAAATTGGCATAAACATAGATAATAACCTGAGAAAGGACATAGGCTACTTTTTTCCGCGGAAAAATTCCCTTGGAAAATAATGATATTGCTCAGCAGGTTTTGTCAGGCGCTTGCCTACTGCGTTTACAGACGTTCTTTCGTTTTCAATATTCTAAAAAAGATTGTAATATACTATAGGAAATACAGATATAACCCCAAAGCCAAAGTTGTTCAGCTTGATGGGACGCTTATGCTGGTGAAAAGATATCGAAGGTTTGGACTACCTCATGTAGACCATCAAGTGCACCAACAGGAGCCCAGCTAAACTATAAGAGATACAGATATAACTCCAAAACAAAAGTTGTTCAGGTTGATGGGACACTTCTGCTGGCAAATAGACAACGAAGGTTTAGAGTACCTGGTGTAGACCACCAGGTGTTTCACCAGGAGTCCAGCTGAAATATAGGAGATACAGATATGAATCCAAAGCAAAAGTTTTTCAGCATTGGAACGCTTCTGCTGGCATCTGTTGCAATGCAACCATGGTTTGAAAAATTTATATCCTACAATATTAGCGTGATGATTATCTATATAGAGCATGACGATTTTTAGGATGCTGGTGAGGAAATCAGAATTTTGAAAAGTTTTAAGGAATGAAACGATACGAAGTTCGCGGGTACCAGCTAGTATTATATAAAAGTGAACTTCTGATCGTAAAAAGAATTGAATTTAATGAATTGACCAGAAAATTTTGCTTAAGGGAAGTTTCCAGTTTCAGACCATATTCAGACCATGAGGTCTGAATATGGTCTGAATGACTGAATCCACGCTATCAGTATTTGGAAACCTACCTAGGCGGGAAGGATTCGGACGAATAGAGACGGTTGATAGAGATACCTGGGTAACTAGGTCCATCTTTGACATTCTGATCACCCTAGGCATTGTGCGTAGTCCGAAATGAAAGGCTCACGATAAAAGAGTATCACATAGCGTAGCATTATTCACACACTTCCAAGCCCTCAGTAACAACTTACGTACCTATAGTCTTTTTACACCTAGTGTAGGTACCTACTTATTGCTTAATTAAGTCGATCGAATCACCTGTTGGGGACACTCTGTTGCACGATCAGCGACACTCACTTGATGCTTACGACAATGTGTTTCGACACCGCCATGATAAAAACAACCATGTGAAAGGTATGCGTTCTTTATTAGTTTATTACCGAGTTATCGACACTTTCAAGCTAACTGTGACTGTTAACACTACCTACAGTTAACATTGAATCGATCCCTTTGGTAATCTTGATTGTAAATTGATACTCTATTATTTACAAAAATTTAGGACGTCGTTGCGGTATACTTATACTTATTTAAGTTGGTATCTAAAGCTCCTAATAATTTTGAAATTAAGATGAAAAAGCTTTCATATTTGCTAAATCCTATACCTGAAAAGCCGATGCCTATCAAAAAGAAAGAAAAGCAACAAAATAAGTAATAAGCAAAGATTACGTAATTAACTTAATTATACTTAGTGTAAACTCTGAAACTCACATATTTACCTACTAACTTAGGTGTTTTAGTCAAAGACTCGCGATTTGTAATTATCGGCTATACGCGCGACATACATATTGCTCTTTAATTTATTAATACCTATGTTCTTATATTACTGAATATTTATTATTTATTTTACTATCTGAACTTTCCGTCCGTCCACTTCTAAATTAGTTTAGGCAATTAATTAACTATACTTAAGTTAAGTAGGTACCTACCTAGATGTAATCAAGAAATTGCCTATCTGTTCTGTTTCATATAAACTCCAATTAACTCGTTTTGCTTTCACAACAAAAAAAGAATTATTGTACCAATACTCGTTGCACCACAGTCCCTACAGGGTTTTTAGAAAAGTCGTTCATGTATTATAAGCCGATTACCTTGAATGTTTTTATTTATTTGTAGTCTCGAAACCAATGAAGCGATATTTCTTTTTAAGAAACGTTTAGCATCAATTATTTTTGTGCTTATGCCGTAAAAAGGTTGTGGTGGCCACGATATAAGACGGTAACGAGATCATACCTTAATAGTTATCGTCCACAATTAGACACCTACATAATATTTTTATCAAAATGAGGTCTCTTTTCAACGTCTTTCTGCCTCCCTTGGAAACCGCCTTAGTCCTATGAATCAGTGTTGGCAAAAAGTTAATCACGATTAACGATTAAAAATTACGATTAAAAACTTAATCGCGATTAAGGATTGACGATTAATTAATTTTAATCGGAATCTTGTGATTACGATTAGTTAATTTTAATCGTCAATCATTAATCGTGATTACGATTAAGGTGGTTCTTTTCCTTGATGTTGCGTTAGAGTAAGGGCTCATCTGGTCGTAAAGCTTCAACCGGTCATAAGGGTTCAACGGGTCGTAAGGGTTGCTCGGATTGTAAGGGTTCAACGGGTTCATCGGGTCGTAAGGGGTCTTCACATCAATAAGGATTAATTGGGTCTTAACGGTTTTTCGGGTCGTAAATTTTAATTGGGTAGTAGAGTTTCATCGGGTTGTAAGGGTTCATCGGGTCGTAAGGGTACATTGGGTTGTAACGGTTAATCTCTCATCTTAACTTTGCTTCTGCTGTTGCTTTTGCGTTTGCTTTTGACTTTGATTTTACTTTAAATTTGACTTTGACTTTGACGACGTCTCTGCCTTTGACTTTGATTATGATTATGATTATGGTTATGATTATGGTCATGATTATAATTATGATTGTGATTATGATTATGATTATGATTATGATTATGTTTATGATTATGATTATGATTATGATTATGATTATGATTATGATTATGATTATGATTATGATTATGATTATGATTATGATTATGATTATGATTATGATTATGATTATGATTATGATTATGATTATGATTATGATTATGATTATGATTATGATTATGATTATGATTATGATTATGATTATGATTATGATTATGATTATGATTATGATTATGATTATGGTTATGGTTATGATTATGATTATGATGTTAGTAAATAAAACACTTTTTACACTAGTTCCACTATTTATAATTAAAATGCTATTAAAGCGCGACCGGTTTCGTTACATCATCGTCAGGCAACCCGGTAAATGTGACGAAACCGGTCGCGCTTTAATAGCATTTTAATTATAAATAGTGGAACTAGTGTATAAAGTGTTTTATTTACTAACATACTATGGAGTTCCATCAAGAAATCACAACACAAAATGTATGTCATATGATTATGATTATGATTATGATTATGACTTTGACTTTGACTTTGAGTTCTACATCGATGTCGAATTTGAACAACACTTACGACCCGAAGAACCCTTACGACCTGAAGAACCCTTACGACCCGAAGAACCTTTACGACCTGAAATTCCCTTACGACCCAATGAACTTTTACGACCCTTATGAACCATTACCACCCGAACGACCCTTACGAGTTCAAGGAGTGCAAAAATTAGTTTAATCGCGATTAATTTTAGTCGACTAATTTTTCAATCGATTATGCCAACACTGCTATGAATAGAAACGTAGTATATCTTTAAACGATGAAATCAGTGTCAATAATGTTAGCGATGATTAGAACATAGATCACTAACATAGGAAACAATAATTTTCAAATGTAATTTTTACGGACTTCACAAAAAAGGAGATTTAAGGATTTAGGTAGGTACTTCGAACCCCTTGTCGCCGCAGCATGCCTACGACGCTGACTATTTGTTGAGATGCTACCCAACTTGTATCCTCAACTCAACTTATCGCTTTATCGTTTATTGTGTTCAGAGGCAACATAACACCATGTCGAAATGATTTTTCCTTTTTGCTTTAATTGTCACGTCCGCTAATACAAAATGCGAACAGGGCCAATGATTGCCGGCTATTGTGCCATACTGTAGGCCGCAGCTATAGTATAACTATAGTGCTATAGTTAGTGGTCTACGAAATGGTACAGTGAACAGCATGATGAGGATGACATTAGAAGTGGTATTTACTAAGACCAACCCTAAAAACGTGGGTCTGGTATTGGTAAGTAGGTAATTTAAAAAACCATAGACATAGAAATCACGTGTTATATCGAAGTAAAGAAGATAATAGCAAGTTTTTACGACTACCTACGCGAATATTACAAAAGTTTACAAAACTTCTAGGTTTATAAACAACCCACAACTTTTTACAGCACTCGACCGTCTAGACTTTAAAAATATACCTATCAAGAGATCGATTGAAACTTTTATTAGACTACGGCCTTGGCAATGAGTAGAGATAAGAATTAAATAACAGCCATAAGAACCCACGCTCGTATCAACTGACTTTTGGCGCTGGCCTTTTGCGGCCGCCGGAGTAGTAAGATTAGTTTTTGAAGATAACAGATAAGTATACATACAGGATGTTAGGTGAGGTACTGTGTTCTTAATAAAGGTGAGCCGATCTGCCCATGATACTCAACAACGTTATTTTAAAAAATATTTGAAAAATACACAAACTTTTGTGGGCAGGTTACTTTTCATAGCACAGACTGCGCTTTAAGAATTTAAACATCTTGGATTTATGATATTACGCAAGACGAGCACTTTCATTATAAACTTCATTCTCTCCGCTAATTAAAATCTAAACGAATATTTAGTAAAGTAAATAGCATCCATGAAGAGGAAAAGTGCTGTAATAATGTAAATAAGTAGTTAATTGGTAGATGCGGCCATTCGCCAAATTAGGTATTATACCTACATACATAACTATTACGTTTTACCTCCATTCGACAATTTCATGTTAAATGTTTGGATTACGTAGTTCGGTACCAACCTACCTACTTCTGGGTATTTTTCAAAGTTACAATCGAAAAGAACATAGTGGGCAGGTTGATTTTATACAAACACATATTTATTGCATAACTGATGATGAGATGACTGTTGACAAAGATTGATGCGGTAGGCATACAGATGGAAGACACAGTACAAATAGGTACTTACAAAAGCAAAATGTTATGGAATAACCCAAATAACCATCTAACAAAATGATGAACCACTGATGAACTCTACAATCTGCTTTTTCGCCCTTTATTCAAATCCAAATCCGTGAATGGGACTCTATGCTCCACACGTTAAACGTTAGATACCTATTAGGTATGAGACACGTGAGACTTGAGACGTGATGCCGATTTTATGGGTGTAAACGGCGTCTCTCTCTTCTGTCGAATACATTTAAAATGGAAATTGTTCTGGGCGTCTTGCTGTGTCTTGACTTGTCTTACGTCTTACATCATTACGTGTGAGGATATCCCCTAAGATTATGTTGAGACTTAGGTTGAGACCCTATCTGACACAAAGACGACGATGGAACGAGCTCATTCGAAAGCTTAGAAGCAAGAAGTTACTGTCATTTCAATGTCGCTGGATAAACAAGTCAGGCAACTCCGAAAGTTGAAAGAAAGCAGAAATAGTTCTGTGATGTCAAGGTTTTATCAACGAATCTTTTGTCACCTACGCCCGTCCTACGCCCGCGTGATCTTCGCATAGCTTAGCTCGCTGGTGGGTAGGTACGAACCTTAGGGGTAAGCTCCACAGAATAGACGTGCGGCGCGACGCGCAAAATGATATCTGTCAGACAAGAGATCGTTATCAATGTAACGCACGTCTAGTTTGTCTCTTCTGTATCATTATCATTACATTACTGTTAATTTTTTATAGAAACGATTTCATACGCCGCAATGTTGCACGTCACATCGTAATCACTTTGACAGATGCCATCCTACGTCTCACATCTATTCTGTGAAGCTTGCGCCTAAAGCTTCAATGCGTTTGTACCTACACAGATGGCTTTTGTAAGCGTAGGTAATCACCTGCCAATTTCTGTAATGACTCGCGTGACTCGCCAAACGCAGGATGGGTCGCCTTCGCCTCTAGTCGCCTCGCTCGCACTAACGGTTCGACAATTTCACAATAAAATAAATAGTTGCAGCCTCTTTACAATGTTCTAGATACGCCGGTCAGAGCAATTGACTCCTGTGGAAAGGTCGCCATGATTGAATTAGCTGTTCTCTGCTAATGGGCGAGTCAAACTCGCAGCAGCAGCGTGTCGTTTGAATACAGAAATTCATAGGTGAGTTTGAAGTTTTCCTTCAGTTTTGTTTGTATTACGCTGAGCTTAGATACTGACTCTGAAAATGGCATAAGGTAGAAAAATTTTAGGAGGAACTCGTGAAATACCACATCATTTTCGTCCCCTGTGTGTCTGCACATATCTACTTATTATTATAAGGTAGGTAAGTTGTTACTAGTATTCCTAATATAAATATGTTTGAGGCAATGGAACTATCGCTTCTACACCACCACAACGAACAGACGCAACCAAATAGTGTTGTCGTGCTATCGATAGATCGTTAGTTAGAACAATCGATAAGTAGTTTTTATTAGAAAAACCTCTACACAATAAACTGTAGCAATACTAATAATCGTCAGGTGCAATACCTGCTATCGATACATACTTGACAAGTCGATAGGTACATACTATCGATAGTAGGTATTTGACAGTTCGAAACGATCGATTGTTTTGTAGTGAATCTATACTATTGATACGCTATCAATCTTGAGTAACGACACTATCGATAGAGAGTTTACAGAAGGTTCACTTGACCCTATTCAGGATGTTTGTGATTGTCATTTGTTACATAGCCAGGGTTGCAATTGCCACTGTCAACAATCTCAAAGTATCATCATCATCTTTTTGCCCTTATCCCAATTTATTTGGGGTCGGCGCAACATGTCTTTTTCTGCCATTCATCTCTATCAGCAGTTAAATCCTCACGCTTTTATTTTTCATATCGTCTTTTATACAATCCATCTAAACTTTTTTTAGGTCTTCCTCTTCTTCTGCGTCCATCCACATTCATGTTCATTACTTTCTTTGTTACATGCTCTTCATCTCTCCTCATTACTTGCCCATACCAAGATAAACGATTCGCTCTGTTTTTTTCTTTCACTAAGAATATCAAAACATAGCAGTAAAATCTGATACAACAACGTCTTATGATTCTGAGCCAATTTTAATCCAAGAATTATGACGTTCGTGGCAACCAACTTCTTAGTTACCTTGACTTCCCCTGAGACTCTGGTTATTTCCAGTTAAACTCAGTAAGCGTCAAAATCGTCGCTAGTGCTAGTAAGTGAGTAAGCCATCTCGTCGTTAGTAAGTGAGTAAGATGAGTGAGCCATCTGTAAAGGCGCCCCGCGCGTCGTTTTCCTAATTTGTGCTACTTATACCTAGTATTGCTGTATTTTTAACTATCGATAGTTTATTGATAGTCTGTCGAACGCGTGAACTATCGACAGTGTATCGACAGTACACCATCGAGCGGCAACACTTCAACCGAGTAAACAATATGGAAAGTCTTACATTACATACCTACTTATTCTAAAGTAGATAAGTATGTTCGTTCGCCTTTATGTAGACATTTGGTTAAACATTTGTTTTATACTGTAATTATACTTAGAATACGTCTATGTTTTTACAGGTGTTAAATTGTACGATAAACAATAAAAGATGCGACTTCTTAATTAACTTGTACCTACGTGGTCGCAATGTTTGAATTCTAGACAAATTATAAAGTATATTTTAAATAGTTATGTTTAGTTCTTAGTTTAGAAAGAGATTGTTTATCAAAACATAAACATCGTCATCTTCCTGCCCTTATCCTTATTGCTTGGGGTCGGCGCAACACGTTTTGTTGAACTCAAAGTCGTGTTGCAAAACACGTTTTGTTGAACTCAAAATCGTGTTGCAAAGGATTTGGCTTAATTTTACGACCGGCCGTCTATCAAAACATAATGTGGAATAGTAATTTACCAAGTCAAGTGACAAGTTTGTCAGTCTGGTTATTCGTAGGGTTTACTACTCTTAGCTCTGAGCTCGGAAAGTTCACATCGTGGTCGTAATTGGTGAGGCAGGTGACGGATACCGGGCCGCCGCGCCGGGTGTACAGAACAGACACGCTAATACCCTAATCGAGGCCAGTGGGATCTGTGTCTGTTTCAATCCAACTGGATATCTTTGAGTAGGTAACTAAAATAGGTAAGAGTTCAAAATATATTTAGGGTAAATACATACGCCGAAACCCAGGCCCTCGGGAAAAAATTTCGTCATTGACTCTCTTTAGCTCATTCAAATAATGTCCCATAAACATGTTTAGTACCTACATTTTTAGGTAGCTTATTAATTTTTTTGCCTGTCTGGTTCCGTGGTTCGGAGGGCACGTTATGCTGTCGGACCCCCGGTTGCTGTCTATGATCAAATCACTTAAGACGGTGGTCGTTACACAACCATGTCAGAGGCCTGCTACTTACAGTAGGCAGTTGAAAAAGTCTGGCACCAGGGTTTATCAAGTCGTTGGACGACTTGGTGTCCCACTCAAAGAAGAAGAAGAACTTGCCAACCAAAACCGACTCATTACCACATAATATATAATATGCTCATTACCACAAAATATTGTCATTACAACTTCGGAATCAGCAATGCCGGCTAGTCTGATAAAGTTCTAACAGCCCTGAATGGAATTTATAATATTAGCACTAGACATAATAATATTAGTAATTCCAAATTACCGACATCTTCCCATTCCTTAATGTGGGTGCGTAGGTAAGTGATAGGTAGCTATCTCCAGGCCATCACGATCACTTACTAAACAAATAGTATCTCTCTTCTGCGTATGCGCACACATTTGGGGCACGTGCCGGTTTTGATTAGCAGACGCTATTGAAATTGAAACAGTACCTGTGCTCAAAACACCTGATCAATGAGTGAGTAGGTACATTCATTGCCTGGCCTCTGTGGTATAGGTAGGTACCTAATTCTCGTAGGAGGAGGTTGTGGGTTTGATTCTTCAGCGGACATGAGATATGAAGACGATTTCTTCAATACTTATTCATCTTGACTTGTCTCAATTCAGCCCATTGTCGATTGGTTTTACTTTTATGGACTCTTTAGCTGTTTGGTTTTCGTTCTAAAGAATGTCGTCGCTGGATTTTCCATAATCCTCGCTTTCAAAGACCTTTGCGACACCCATGGGAAGTAATTACAGAAATACCTACCTACCTTATTCTATAATCGGATCGGGGATAAAACGGCGACCTGGGCGACCTATCTTCATATTTCTTGTAATACACTACACGCTTTCGGAAGTGAATGAAGTGAATAACTACATAGGTAGGTACCTACATACGAACTTAAATAGCACCGAGATGGCAACTGGAGCGGTGGACAGCAATGTGGACAGTGGATTTAGAAAGTCAACGATATGATGATGATAGGCCAAGAACTGGTGTCGACTAAGAACGGGGGACAAGAAAAAAGTAATGATAAGTACTTAATATCTAAGTAGGTAATCATAAAAAAATAACAAATCTTTTTAGCGCATCCGTAACGATTACACGCAAGGAAATTACGCACGAGCAACACATGACCCTGCGTTATTCGATACGTCTGTCAAATATCTAGCCTAAATTACCGCAACTTAAGAGGCTACTATACCGAGCTGAAAGTTCGTGAGCTGTCAGTTGATTAAAATATTTCTATCTCATTTCTGCATCCCACCCGCCCCGCAGCCGTAAGAGACAGTTATAGCTCGCTACCTGAAAATTTGCGTTCTGGGTTTACCAAGTTCCCCTTTCGAAATCGCCACCAAATTTGTTGATAGTGGCATTATTTTGCTGCCAATAAAATATTCTAGGCCCGTATCATTTGTTTTGCTGAAATTATTGTCATATTTAGAAGATAACAAGGCGTAAACTTGGTGGTAATTTTAGAGCATTTTGCCACGGCCATATCTTTTTTAAATACATTATTATAACCAGAAAAAGAATATAGAGCATAGCTCTAGTCCAGAAGAGTTACCATGCCAAAAATTGAGTCGATCGGTTGCGAATTGGCAGAGGGATACGTTGAAAGCGTTTGTATGAAAAATAATGACTATAGATCCCTCTTAGGCTGCCCCCACATTGGGCGTTGGCCGAGCGTACGCGTTTCCTGAGCGTACTGCCGGCGTCGGCGCGGCGCGGACGTCGCGTCAGCGCACCACCGTCTGCGGGGCGCGGGCTTCGCGTTGTCAAGCGCCGCGCGAGCGCTGCGTGAACGCCGCGCTTACGTCGCGTTCCACGGGCGTTCGGCCACCCGTGCCCCCCGCACACATTCTCACCCGCGGCCGAACGCCCGTGGAACGCGACGTAAGCGCGGCGTCTGCGCGGCGTTCGCGCAGCGCTCGCGCGGCGCTTGACAACGCGAAGCCCGCGCCCCGCAGACGGTGCGCTGACGCGACGTCCGCGCCGCGCCGACGCCGGCAGTACGCTCAGGAAACGCGAACGCTCGGCCAACGCCCAATGTGGGGGCAGCCTTAAATCTAGTGCGTGATAGAAGAACTGCACTGTCCGTCAATTCAGTCAGTTTTGAAACTCACTGTATATAGTCTCTGCAACAACCTCATGCCCGCAGTTTCCTGGCTGCAGCACAATGGTAATACACAAACATCAGACAATACGCTCAGATTGTGTTTACAAAATAGATAAGTTGCCATTATGATCATCACAATTAGGTACGTGGGTACCAGTTCCATTACTCTAATGATTATGGGCCAGTTCATTGCTTGCCATAGTTTGCATACTAAGCTTGCATAAAAATAAAAGTCTTGGAAGAAAACATTTTATAAGTATTAACGGGTTAAAATAGATAATAACATTTTGTTTTGAATTTTGTGGTGTTGACCGTACATACCCGCTCAGGCCTCTGCAACCTTGCCACTCTACTGATACGGCATCTACCGGCGGCTCATTGTCTGCACTTGCCGTGTCGATTGCTATTGTAAAACAACAACACCAAAATCCTTAACCGAGCTTCGGAGGGCACGTTAAGCCGTCGGTCCCGGTTGCTACCACTGATTACTTAGACGGCGGTCGTTGATAAGCATGTCATAGGTCTGCTACTTGTAGTCGGAGGTTAAAAACTCTGACAATAGAGTTTAGGTGTCTTACAATGGTAAGCATTGGGCCACCCTCGATTGCGAGGCTCTTTCAATTCACCGCCTTTGGCTAGTCGGTTAGCGAGTGAAGTCCGAGATGTGAAACATCTTAGGGAACGCTGCTCTATTCCCTGAATTTATATCTAAGTTGCCCAGTGCGACATCTAAGTATACAGGTACGTAGATGTTGGTAGAAACGAACGAGCATCAAGCCGCTTCAATATCTACAACGTATACCTATAGGTATGAGTAAGTTCCCATCAGTCCTCCGTTATCGTCAACTACATCCTTCTGAGTAATTAAGCAAGAACAAATTTACGGTGACGTGACTTTATAACCGGTTTCGCTCTCGAAAAGTGTTCCACGCAGCCAGCGTTAATTGCTCTGGATGGTCTGCTTAGCTTGTTCATCGATTAAACCTACGGTCTCTGACGTTGACTACGGTTACGACGAACATATTCTACAGAAAATGACTGACAATTTTTTCAACGCTAAGAGTCGCCTAGACGCCTAGAATTTATGTACTCTACCTTAGGGAAATATCCCTAGGCAGGGTGTTTTTGGCTAGAATAGAATCGAGGACAATCGTCCTTTTCACACAATACGGTAATTTATAAAACATTAAACAAGTCAAATGAAAGGAGATGATGTCTAACCCGCGACCTATCCGTGGGAAGCCCAAGGGTAGACCACTAGCCCGCGGAGGCATCACCCACGTGTTCCCGATCGATTCATGTAAGCGGATACGATGCCAAGTATAATCCTCTTAGACTTTGGCTATCAGGGGCATAGTGAATTAAGGAAACAGCAAGTAGGTAACCAAACTTCATTCAAAAAAATCAAAGTGTTCTGCAGGTTTTCTGCCTTTGTCGGAAATCTTATCTACAATCTTTCCAAGGTTTGCGATATAGTTGGAAAATAGCACAGTTGTGTACTTTGTTTATCTCGACGACATTCCTACTCTGTTACTTTCTAGTGACATAATTAGTAGATGCAGAGGCCGCACGACTGTGGCATCATATCATAAGAAAACAATGTTAGAGGCATTCTCTACTTGTAAATTATTGTCTATCTTTATAATTTATTCAACAGCTCAGCAAAGATGGGTTACGTAACTTTATTTTTACGATGACAAATTAGTAGCAAGTAGGTATTGTAACTCTGTCTTCCTCTCTACATCATAAAAGTATACTTATATTTTCATACATATCTTGCAAAATGTTGGACGCTATATCGGGTATGTTCACGGTAGGTAAATAGTGTGGTATTTTTAGCTATACTCTTATTAAATACATATAATATAGTTATATATAATGAACTATAGCTATGAATATAGTACAAAATAATAAATACACTATGATATTACATAACCCAAGGAGGGCGCGGACAATAAAATTCTTTTTCACGGGCTACAGCCCAAAGAGCTGGGTGAGTTTTGACAAATAAGGTGTCGTTAGATTCTTCCCAGCTGTCATAATTTTAAAATGGCGGTTTTAAATACAAAATATAATTTTGAAATTACCATAGACTGACATATGTCGCAGCCAACTGGTTAAAAACGCTGTGTAATTAAACAACTAGTTCTTTAATCAAACGCCGCCATCTAACCAAACAACTAGTTCACTGGCTGAATTTTGAAGCATTCCAAACGTTCAACACAGCGGCGGACTGAAAACCCGCTGTTTAATTGAATAAGTACGTTTTTACGCCACTGCGGCGCTAGAGTCGGTTTGTTTACAAGATGGCGTCAGCGGCACAAAAATCAAGACCGTATTTTGTTATTTTATGTTGAATTATCAGTAATTAGCGTAATCAGTGCTGTTTCATGGTTATAAGTGATGGAGGCGCCTACGGGGGAAACGTCTGAACAAAAATTCAAACAGTTGTTTGAAGAAACTCTGCGAAATTATGAAATCAACATCAAGGTAATTTTGTTGTTATTATACGAATATTGAGCCATTAAATGTTTATTAAACTGTCACAAACGTAATAAAACATGGGTAATTCATTACGTAATCATTTAATTTGCAGTATCTACTAATTTTCGATGAAAATAGAGTGATGTGAACGTAGGTACTTACAAAGTATAAAGCCCTATACAAACTGCAGCGGGATTCGGATGGGTACTTGGGTAGCGTAGTGGAACTCAATCGCTTGACAATATGTACCAGTCACAATACCGCGTACCCACGTACAGAGCCGGTTCCGCTCCAGTTTGCATAGCTCATGCTCGGGGCTAGACTGTAGGGGAGACTGGGGTTGCTTGCACTAGGGGGGCGGCCATACAAATTACACTTTTTCAAAATTTTCTTAGTTACTATGGTTTCATTGGTTGAGGTGTATGAAAGGAGGCTCCCTGTAAAAAGGAAAAATTGACCATATTGACCCCCTGTTTTTTGACGGGAATGTACATGTTTGCCGTGTGATGCCGGCTTAGAATAGCATCACCTCAATTCAACTCGTAAAAACCGACTAAGGGATATTCATCCAGGGAATGGGCAACAGCGTTCCCTGTAAATGCAACATTTTACACTGCGCTCGCCAATCCGCCTGCCAAGCGTGGCGAGTATGGCAATACCCCCCGACCGGGGGAGGCCCATGTCCAGCAGTGGACTGTTGTGGCTGTTATGGTTATGGTACAGGGTTGCTCATCAGCAACAATGTTAACCTAGAACACTTTTCTCTGGAGGCCCAAAATCGGTCATAGGCCCCCAGGGCCTCGTTAAAGGATCCCATGGACCCCTCTATTTTTTGACGGAAATGATTAGAACGGCTCATATACAACCACTTTTATCTACAAAGTTTTCATCTGGGATGCCTAGATTAGCCTGTAGGGCTCTACAGTCTTAATACTGGGACTTAAAAAAGAATTCGACCTGTGGGTCGCCATGATGATCTACACTTTTTTGACCGGGAATGGAAAAGGTTGCTCATCAGTAACAACGTTTGCCTTAAACACTTTGTAGATAAAAGTTGTTGTATATGAGCCACTCTAGCTATTTCCGTCAAAAAATCGAGGGGTTCATGGGATCCTTTAACGGGACCCTGGGGGCCTCTGACCGATTTTGGGCCTCCAGAGAAAAGTGTTCAAGGTAAACATTGTTGCTGATGAGCAACCCTGTACGTTGCCGTCATAAAAAAGGAGGGTCAATATGACCCCAAGGGGTCTATTGTGGAGGGGGAAAGGAGACGGTATTTTTTTTCTATTTACAGGCAGCCCCTTTCATACACCTCAACCAGTGAGAAACACTAAGAAAATTTTGAAAAAGTGTTATTTGTATGGCCGCCCCCCTAGTGCACTCCAACCCCAGTCTCACCTATAGTCTAGCCCTGAGCATGAGCGGAACCGGCTCTGTACGTGGGTACGCGGTATTCTGACCAGTACAAATATCAAGTAATTCCGGTACTCGCGTACCCACCCGGATTCCGCTATATTTTGAATAGGCTTACTTTAAGATCACAGAATCAGACATACGCGGGCTCTGCGCGTGTTGACAGTTTGGTACGCACCCACTGGGCAAACCACGCGCTGCCCTTGCGTTTGCGACTCGCAACGCGTAAGCTGTGCGTGTGACATTATAATAACGCGCGTGAACCCGCGTATGTGTGAATATGCCCTAACACACATGGCTACCCTAGCAAATTGAACGTAAGCCAGTTGGCTAACCGTCATACAGCTGTAGTGTAGAACCTTATCTTCAACCACTTAGCTGATGAATTTTTAGTTGTTTGGTTAGATGACGACGTTTGATTACAGAACTAGTTGTTTAATTAGACAGCGTTTTTAACCAGTTAGCTGCGACATATATATGAAATTACCGCAGTCGAGTTCACACCCCAGATCACTTATATATATGTCCCTAAAGGGACAGATAGGAGACGCTCAATATAAAGGTGCTACCATATAGAATCCCAGGATTTTTTTTAATTAAAAACTACCAGTGAAGATAACATATACAGAATCTGTATATTACTACGTTCGTTTAGAAAAAAAACCGTTCAGAAATATGATAGGTATATGTACCCCTTGGTTATACCTCTTTTTGTAGTACGGTCACTCGATACAAGGCCATATTGGACAGCTGTTAAATATGGCCTATTCGAATGACAGTACTATAGTACCCTTACTGTACCGCAATACATTTTTTCTTAGTTTCGATTATATATAAGTGATCTGGGGTCGAGTTTCGTTTTCAATCATTATGTACGTTAGTATTGTTTTTTAGAAATACAATAACAAGAAATGTAGGTCCATGCAAAACTATCTTGCCAACAACAATTCTATGTCTCGACTCTCGATTAACACCCGCATGTAAATCATTTGTTATTAATATGAATACAAGACAAACATTGGCGATACTCATAGCATAGCGACACTCAGCATCATCGCCGATAAATGATAATGCATGACAATGCCTTAGGCACTGCCAAGCTGTCGCACTGTGGCGCACCAACAGTCTCCATTACTGAGAGGGCTTCGTTTTATTAGGCAGCTCTTAGACGAATACCCTGATACGGATATTTTTGCAGACAGGTGGTCTAAATTAAACAATAGGTGTTTGGATTTTTGTGAGAAGATATAAAAGATGTTAACCTAATTTTGTTTTCTTATTAGTTGTTATTATTTAGTATCTACCTAATAATTTTGTTATTATTCGGTATCTAATTTTGTTATTATTTTAGTAGTAAGTTGATCTCAATATGATCTCATTGTTTTATATACTTACATAGATTTAAGGTAACCTGTTACTATGTAATGTTTTGAAATAAATAAATAAATAAAAAAAAAAAATAAAGAAGTAGAGAAGATGGCGCTGATCTGATGATCATCAGATCAGCGCCATCTTCTTATTTATTTTTTTTTTTTTTTAGCGCCAGGTTATTTTTTTTTTTTTTTCATCGATGATGACGAGACTTAAATCAGAACTACTACCTACTTACTGAACTGAACATTTAGTATTCACTTTAATAGAACGTTTTGGACGAATGTGTACAAAAATACACTGGTTTGTAATCTTTAACTAGATATTTATTCTTCATGTATACCTACTTAGTACAACCAGTATAGCTAGCATGCGACCGGCGACATAGATTTTCTCTACACCTTTATGTCAAAAGCCTTCACTTGCTTTGATAAAATCCATACGATTTGAGATATATTTGTCTTCTCGCGCGCGAGATGTGTTTCTCCAAATGCTAGTCATGTAGGTATATAGGTGCTATAGATGAGTAGTTTGTTTGTTTGATATACAGTGCCCCATCTGCTTTATTCGGGGGTCTAGACGCGGAGTAGACATTGGCGTGGTTTAGCGTGGTGGCCAGTGGTTGTTGCATAAGCGGTTACGTCGTCGCGAGGCCACTGGCACGCCACTAGGCCGGCGGGCGCGGGCGGGCCGGCCAGCCGCTTACTAGACCAGCTAATCGATTGTCACCCTCGTCTGCATCCAATTATAAAGCGTTGCACTTTCCAGACTTATCGGAAGGAATACACGATCAAAGAATATTGGAAGCTTTTGGAGCGGCGGTGGAAAATCATGCATGTTTTCTGAAAATTTTGGGTCTACCCAACATACCTCCCGTATTTTAAAGATTGGTGTTCTATCTCAGAATATTCCGAAACGGTAGCTCTGTTGAACTGAGTCTATTTTGAGTGTAGAATATGATTAGGTTTCAGGACTCTCTATAACAAATATGTTAAATGACCGACCCCCTACTACGTAGCTGTACTCAATAAAAACATAACCCTCTTTTTGATGGAAGTCAGGTAAAAATAGCTTAATAAATAGTTTATCTTGAATTAGGTACATTACAGAAGTCAATTAATCATAATCATCCTCATAAGTCCAAATTAGGCAACTACTAACTAGACACAGCACAAGTCAATTTCAATAAAAAGTTTGTAGTCAAACAACCTGTTTAAATACTTACTTTAATTAAATAATTACTTCAAATTGCTTGATTAACATGACATACTACCCAATCCAATAAAATAGCAATAGGTATGGTTATATCTGATACCTATATGGTCCTCCAAAAAATATGGTACAATTTTCAAGTTTTCTATCCTTTTCATATCTCCCTCCCTAAAGTGCGTTACGTAAAATGAGGACGGCCCCTTAGGATATCAGACAAATAACATAAAGAAAATTGCACTACCTCTGAATGCTCATACGATCCCATGGTGTAAAATATCCTATCAGAGAGATTGAGACGTTCCATCCCATATCAGGTATTTGAAATAGGTACCTGTGAGAAACATGTCTGATATACTCCGTAGTCTTTGAGCATGCAGGTAAGCGAACCTTTGTAACATTGAGATTTGATATGCAGGCATAAAATAATCTTGCTGTGTGATTCCGGCTTAGAATAGCATCACACGATATCCCGTGGGTGTCGTAAGAAACGACTAAGCCCAAGTGGCATCCGGGGTTCTATAAAAGATGTATAGTGGTTCACATGTACTCCTTAAGCTGTATAAGTAAGCTGTACAAGGGCTGTATAGCTTGCTATAACTCCCTTATAGAACCCGTTTGGGCACAAATTAGACAGCTTTAGGTTCCACTATGGCTGTACAATAGCAGTACAATAGCATTATAATAGTAGTTTAAGCGGTAACGCCGAACTTAAGGCTGACTTACGGTACTATAGTGGACCCAGTGTGAACCATACAAACTCCATGAGTGTAATAAATAGTAACAAGTGGCCAATTACACAGCCTTCACAGTTATAAAATCCTACAAATGTACCCCTAGGCTTCCTAAGAACCACGGTGTGTCTTTTATATTGCTAATTTTATTTTATTCCCTCATTATTATTAGTTCGAATTGTCAGTGCCACAGGAAACACAAATAAATATCTCCGGCGGACATTAAATTGGATAAAATTCATTGCTATTACTGGTGTACCTGTTTAAGTTAATAAATAGTGTTAAATGCCAAGGAAATGCAAATTTACTGTGAAATACATACATATTTATAGCTAAAATATTCATGCGCCTCGGTAAAACGCGATATTTAATTTAAAGTACCTATTTAAATCACTGAGGGAAAACTATTATTTTACGTTTTTGATATATTGGGCTTTAAATTCATGCCATGGCAATTAGTAATAACATAAAATCAAAACTCAACCAGTCAATTTGCGTTTTTGCGTTAAATCTATATGATAATTTTGGAAATTTCTTTGGTAAATATTTAAGGTTAGTAGAACAAAATGGTGGAAATGAAATACGGCTAAGTGAACTGTTGTAATTCCGATATAACGCATTGAGCTGTATAAGGGTTCACATGTGTTCCGTTAGAATGCCGTTGTCTGTGTGTAGTCCCACATCTGTACCACTACGGAGCCAAGGTCTATACATTAATTCTGATGTGAACCTTTGTACAGCTTTAAGATGTACTTCAGGGTCAATTGTACACTTCTATGCAGAAGTCAAAAAAAGGTTATTTTAATGTACACAAACACTTCCTACTACAGGCAATAGCTGTATAACAGCCCAAAATGGGTTAACATAACAGCCTTTAGCTGTATAACAGTCCACATGTGTTCTATTAAATGCTAGCTCTATAACATCCCACAAGTAGCCCGTTAAACAGCTGTTGCCGTAACTCTACCCCCCTATAATGCTCTTAGTCAGGTGGCTGACTAAGGGATCGTTTTTAGACTATTATAACACCAACTGTCGTATGCTAGCTCTATAAAATCCCACAAGTAGCCCGTTAAACAGCTGTTGCCGTAACTCTACCCCCCTACAATGCTCTTAGTCAGACGACTGACTAAGGGATCGTTCTTAGACTATTATAACACCGATTGTCGTATATAAGTACAAATCTACACTCCTATAAGTCCCTTATATAGGTAAAGGTGTAATCAATTCCAATAATGCAGCTTATAGATTGCGAGTGAACTGAAATACTGCTTCAAGTACACCTGTACACTAAATGTGTACTCTTAAATGGAGTAATATGCTTATTGGGAGGGACTTGAGATTTGATGAGTATTGCAATTTTAGGCGACAGGCTGACAACCTGTCAACCTGTCTCTATGGTACACAATCTTCATTCTTCGACCTCGAAGACATAGGTAACCTACATTTCCTCGGGAAAAAATGCTCCTTATAATGTTGATATTGGTCACTCGTAAACACTCTACAAAGGTACTCTATTATTTAGCTTCATGGAATATCAGTATCAGTGTACTCATTCGTCTACATCACTAAACTGCCTGTTACCTGCACTACTAAGCCTCTGGGGTCAATGAAATTTGTACAAGTGCCCTTCAAAACACCTGCGTATATCTTGCTTCATCCTTTTTAGGACACGGCATTTATATTTTAAAAATAAATAAAGGTATAACCTAGCTACATACATACACATGAAATGTGGACCAAGTAGAAATACCTACGAGAAACAGTAGTAAGTTATTTGTGATATTTTCAACTCCAGAGCGGGCTTGCGTTACTTTGACTTAGCAGTGCGCATTGAGATGGTGCTGTCTTGTCATGGTACTAAGTACCTATCACTTTGGGACTAATTAGATGTAGGTAGGTACCTATGCACTACATATTTCTTATACATACACATTATTACACATACACACACCACGTCTTATTCCCTTGCGGGGTAAGCAAACCGTAAACGGTCGTAAATTACTTATAGTCTTTATCGCCACCTTTGACAAAATATTTCAGGGCCTTTTCAGATAATCGTGTATCACCATAGTGAAAAGTGATTCAGGATTTATCAGCCTTTCGCCAAATCGCATTTAACCACATTCGTGGGTAAGAAATGAGGTGATGCTATTCTTATCTGGCATCACACGGCCTACATTTTGTTATGATCCAACTTTATCAGGCAGGCAAGTAAGGCTGGTGACTGTTAATTATCGGAAACTGAATTTATAATTCAAACCTTGAATTATACGGAATGCTTTCTTGAAATATCACTCAATCGCCTTGAGTGAGACGTGTTTTCATTCAGGCTGGGAATCCTAAATAGTTAAGTAGAAGTAGTAGGTAGATGATATATATTCTAAAGTGTATTGGCAAATTAAGATCACATGTTTTAGGGGCTCTGAAATCGCTTAGAAATTACTTATGGTTAAGAGGAATCGCTAGAGCCAAGGTTACATACATAAGTTTTTTTAGGTATCTAAAAATGCATGTAATATCTATTTTATATTAAGAACATGAAGGCCTACTTTTTTTTTTTAATATACGCCCTAATTATTTTTTTAATGACTTGAAGTAAATGTGAGCAAACTTATTCCATAGTTCTTTTCCGTTTTTATGAAAGGCAAAAAACAGGCATCACTCGCTCGGATATCCTACTCGTATTAAATAAGAGCTTATCGACTTGGTGTCCCATACATAGAAATGCACATCATGATAATAACTTATCAAGTCATGTTGTGCAAGCAAACTGGTCGACTGATCCCTAACGATTCACATGATTATGAGAAATGTGCAACGGATGACAACAGGAGCAAAACTGGCATTCAAGTTAATAACATGTTTAATAATGAACGAGCCAACCAACATGCGTCACTAACACTATACTTACAGAATTGCTAGGGTATGTGAGGACCACGATTCTGGGAAAAGATTTACGTAGTCAATTGTTTTCATTGAAATTTTAAAAAGAATAGACCAATTATCGGTTGTTTTATTTTAATAGTCTTTTGTCACACATGAAAAATAGTAAAGATATTTACAAATTCCTTATCTTTCTGTCTGTCGAATGTTCTTTGGTTTTCCCGCAGGAATAGATAACCTGTTTTCCCGTGATAAGTAGTATAAGCCCATATTACTGTCCGGTATCTCAGTTGAGTAACACCCAAAAATCATGATATAAAATATTTCAGTTACAACGAGACACAAGGACAAACAAACAATAGCTGAGAATCGGTGGAATAGCTATGAATTAGCTAAGGAATTGGGTCGGCAGAATCGACGGCCAAGTCTTACTATATCTTTTTGTCCTCTGGGAAAATACCATTCAACCACAGGCCACAGGTTGGTTACATTGATATTTTTATTTTAAACTTGTAACAAATAATAAAACGGTTAAGAGCAATTCCTAGCGCCAAGTTTTTATACTAACTTTGTAGAGCTATAATTATTTTTACAATACTGACTAGAAGAAAATATGAGCAATGGTTTTTCCCGTTTTACTATTACATTTACGAAAAAATAATAATATTGGCATGCCTAAAGTGGCCCTAAATTTATAAAAAATAATAATGTAAAGCTCTACATTTTTATTTGGGAAGAAAACAACGGGACACGTTTGTATGAAAATTCGGAAAATAGGCATCGCTCGGGTATCCTCGTAAAGTACCTATGAATACGCCGGAGATAACATTTCTAAGTACCTATACCTACCTTTAACTAATCTACGATTTTTACTTGGCCTCCAAACTACTTAGCGAAATCATTGGTAGAAAACTAGATATAATTAATTTCTGTATGATTTAACTGCCTACATTCTAGGCATCCTCTTTGAACTTGTTGTGCAACCGAGTTTATTATACATAGATTCATTAATACTCGTATACATTATGCAGTTGCCTTCTGCGGTTGGTAGTTAGTGGGTTTCAAGATCCAAATTCATCTTTTCGCGGTCCCACGCGTTGTCGCCTGACGCCTGCGCTGTGCGAGCAAGGACCAACACTTCTAATATAATAATTACCCGACTGTCTCAGAAGGAGGGTTATGTTTTTCGAGAGTATGTGGTAGGTATGTAAGTATATGTGGACAAAAAATACCTTTTCACGGGCTACAGCCCAAACGGCGGCGGGGCGGATCTGGACATATGAGGTGTCGTTATAGGTATTCGTCTCAGTAGCGCTTTACCTAGGTATATTAAAATTTCAAACATTCAAAATCATTTTAAACGCAAAATATAGGTAACTTAGGAGTTACCGTAGTCGGGTTTTTGTTTTTTAATACATTCACGTGATAACTTTGAATTCACAGTTAGTACTGGTTTTAATTTTATAGAAATTATTGAAATACAATAAAATTAATATTACAAATAAGTATCATTTATTGGGTCTTTTCCGATAAACGATATGCAACGCTGTTTTCGTCATAAAACCGAAAAAAATACTTTCTATTTCAATTATACGCAGACGCTTCGTTACGTATCTTACTTACGTATGCCTACTTACTTTAATAAGTACCTACCTACTATAAATAATGCATGTCATAAAAAGACGCGTCACATATGGCACGCACACGCACGATCAGCATCTTGCTGGAATCACTATTTGCTGAAAGTGCTGAAACCGTATTTATTGCATTTTATTTTAAAACACTGCATTGTCATCGAGTTGTGCAAAAGAAACGCGCGAATTTAGACCGCTTTCAAATAAGTGGAGGGTTCAGACTTGCAGTTATCTAGATCTAATAATAAAATCTAATAATAAGTTGAGATTACCTAAAAAAATTGTTTTCAGTTAGTCAGTTTACATAATGACGACATCTCTTAGTGCACGCACACCATTTAAAAGTCAATAATTAAAATTGAAAAAAGTATTAAAGTAGGTACGCACCTTTTCAGTGGATTAAACATTTTCAGACTTTCACGAACATTTCACTTGATACATTAATTTTGGAAAACACTTATTTGAACTTGTTTCATCCTCGCACTGTTCACTAGCAATGTTGGTATCTTTGAAAAGTGGAGATTGTGTTAACTCTGCTGTAGATATTATCTTAGCCGTATCTTGGCCGCGTCAATCACACCATCTCCTTTATCTATCACACTTGTTTTGATAATGTTTCAGTTTAGGTAAGTAGGTACCTACCTACATCATCTCCTGACGCATTGTCTCAGTAAAATTATATTACTGCATTTTTTACTGATGATTGATGAAGTACACAAGGTGTGCGTAAGAGGCAACACTATTTGTTATTTTCTTTAACGCAAATAGCTTTAAGTTTGGAAACTTTAAGGAAATTCATAGGGGTATACCTTACTAGGTATTTAAATTATTCATAATCTAGGTACAGCGAAAAAATAACCAACATACTAACTAATAAAATATATTATTCTGCTCGGAGAAAACTTAGATTCCCTCATTTATTTCATATGAACTTAGTTTCAACAAACTTTGGTGCTAGAGCCCCACTCTATAGAATGTGCAAAGCATATAATGAGTTCTTTAGTGAAGTGGACATATTTCACGAATCTGCAAATAGTTACACAATAAAGATTCGTCAAATACTGGAGTCGGATGTGGAGATCTGAGCTGCATCTCTGTAAATTCACGCATAAAATAATACACTGGTTTTTTCCACTACAGTTTTGAACCTTATATCCATTTATTAGAGCGATTCGTCTATTGTTGTTATGCGCACACCAAACTTACTCCAATTTTGATTGTCAACACTTATTCATTTGTTAAGTTAGTAGTTACTCTGTTAAGAAATTGCCTGTTATACCCACATCTTTAAATCTCAGCGAGAAACGTGTATGGTCGTAGTGTTCATCTATTTAAGAAACCTATGTGAGATTCTGTTTACGCTATTGTACCGTGTATTCTCCAATAAAATAAAATAAAAAATAAAAAGACAGTAACAATAAAAGTTAAGATGAGAAAGGAGCTGAAAATGTGACCTATTAATAACTTATTACAGTTTTAGCTACAGTTTCATCATCTTTGACATGGAGGAAACATCCTACTTTAATGTCCTTCTTCTTCCTATAATCTTATCAGTGTTCGTATTGAAAAGTGAGTTGTAAGTACACATACAATATTGTTTGATGCTAAAAAGTTTTTATTCTATCACATTTGCTACTTATAATAAACGACTGGTCTAAATATAAATAAGTGATTTGGTGGTCGACCGCGACCGCGAGACCTATCTGGAGCACCGTACCGTGGTCTCACTTCTGAGAGTAAAGTGGGACAATCAGAGCTTCTGGGTGTCCCACTTTACATAAAGAATATAAAAACTTTCACAATATAGGTCTGTCTGTTCATACTCTACTATATTGAAATGTAGTAACTACTCGTTATTAGCTGTGCTTGTGCGTACATAAATATAGATAGAAATGTCAAAAACTAACGTAAGTAACACACACGCTCTAAAAATGTAACACTCACTCACACGGTCCCATGTCCCGTACCTATTGGTAGTAAGTAACGTAATAAACAATAAATGAAACTGAGCTCTACATAAAAAATATGATGCACCCAAAAACGCACAGGCATGTCACCATCACCAGCAATCACCTGGTAGCTATCTATAGTCCATTTCAATCCCTAGTATCGTGTCTCATTCATGATCATGATAAAAACACACTTTTTCTGTGTTCTCACAGCGCGCAAGCGGAACAGTTTACACGGCAAGCAATAAAGTAAAGTGAGCAAAATCGCATTGCCAATTATTTTCGATTACATAACGACAACAAACTGAGTTGGCGGTTTTCCAGAGAGCAGTTTGGTTTGTGCCCCGCCATGTGGCGAGCATCAGAGCTTGTGACTCGTGAAAATCGACTGAAAGAAAATTGGTTTGGGCATCTGCAACACAGACTCAATTTACACAATTAGCCTGGTCTGCTAATACCACGCGCATTTTTTTTACTCCTATATTTACTAAATTATTAGTAGGTAGGTGATACCTATCTGCTCTTAAGTATCTCAAAAACCACTAGAAATTTTGATGAAGTTCCTTACCATGAGACGGGACAAAACTGAGAAAAAGGGAGGTACCTATTGATCTTTGCGATAAGTTGTTGGGCATTTGAACATAGATAACAACAGTAATGTGACAATTATCCTGCTTTGAAGTGTAAGTGAAGGTACAAGGTATAGGTACCTAAGGTATAGGTAATCCCCTAAACTTTATAGAGCCTAAACATCTTGGGTTGCAGGAAGTTGGTTGGTGGGATACTGAGGACCACAAGGACATACCATACCGTGGCCGAAGGATTATAACTTGTGCATAATACATATTGTATTTTGAACTCTTGAATGGATTATTTAAGGTTCCGGGTGAGCCCTCGCTCCAGTCGCTCCCCACCAAATAATTAGATGTCGATTTGACACTTGACAGCCCCGGGGCTAGAACCGTAGAGTCAGTCAGAAAAAAATTAAAAAGGTAGGTAATTTGAGGTGCTGCTGACCTGACAGTACCTACTTACTTATTGAATGGATAATGAGTAGCGAGTAGCGAGTAGGCGATCTCGTCACAGTCTTCAAACTTCAGCTCATTCAATACACCTGTCCGCCTGTTGTTTTGTGTATCTCATGGTACATCTCACACATTGTCTGACTACGTATTATACAGCTCTTAAACTGCAGTACTATCTTTAACTAATACCTACTTACTTATATCTACTTACGTAATAGTTACGTAGGTTTGTATAATTACTTTACTTTAGGCTTTGGAACATAACCATCATCACCTCTAGATACGCAGGTATTTAAGGGTTCAATAAATTCTGATTTTAGTGTAATTACTATCGAACCAGAGAACTTCGGATCCTGAGCTGAATGCTCAAACCACTAAACCAAGGAAGCAGTTACAGTACCTACACAACCTGTACAGCGAAAGTCCTCTAGTGAAGTGCTCAAGACTAAGTAAGTTATAAACACACTTATTTTAATTTTCAATTAAATATAACTTTCCAAGTGTCTGGTGCAAGGTAATAAAACAGTCACCTGCGAGTCAACTCATTATTATTTACCCACAACAGTTTAACTCGCAGTCAGTTAGATTTCTGTTTCATTACATCACGTAGCGTCAACAAAACAAGCGCAATTTGCTGGTTAAGTAAAAAATAATTGTAAGTAAATACGTAAATACTTACTATTCACTCACACTCATGTAAAGGAAACTGAACACATGCGTAAACTGCACACAGCTCGTTAAAACTAGATTTTATTTCACTTGGTTTTCTCGCGGGGAAAACTTAGGAATCTTGTGACGCGTGAGTCGTGAAGCATCGATGTTTGCGCGGGAGCGACTCGCGGGCGTGACCGCGCTGCGCCGCCGGCCGACTGACTGGCTGGCTGACTACACAAACTGACAGCTAGCTGGCTGTGGTGTGGTGCGGTGTGGCTGGCTTGCAGGACCGACAGACCGCCGCGCGGCCTTGCTGCGTGCAGCGCATTGACTGATGCATGTTACGGGATGCATCAAATGATGATGGAAAGAAAGAAACATATTGGAGAAAGAAACATTTGCAAAGCCCTAAGAACCTCAACTCTTACCTGATCAAAAATATAGAAAGATAAGACTCAATGGTAGTTTCTGTTAGAAATCACGTTAAGTGGTAAAAAGTATAAGTAGGTACTTACCTCGCAGGGTCGCAGGGTATGTCGAGCATGAAAGAACAACGCTGGTGTATTGGGTGTAGCTCCATTGGCTTTATCTGTTCCTGCAGGGGTACCAAAGCTGGCTGTTTATGCCCTGGTTAAATTTTATTATTCCTTGTGAGATTTCTTTGCCGTTCGTAATCTTTGCCATTCATTGAGTTGATCCAATCGATTATTATTTAATGTTACCTAGTAGGTAAATTACATCACGCCAGTGAGAGTATAGTATTCTTTGAATTACATAATTTTACGTTTTACGTAGGTATAACGTTATAAATTCAATTTTGTGAGTTTTATTGTGGTTTTATTTACTTATTATGTACTGTCAACTTGAACTTGTTTACATCACAGATCAGATCAATCACAGATTACTTGTATAGTTTACATACTCTTTGATTTTGTGTTTTTTTGCCGACAGATTTCTCACTGGCATTGCCATATTTTTTTAGGGTCATGTTATACGGGGTGTTATGTTATACGAAAACTTTGCAGGCATGATCAGACCATCAAACTGAACAACTTTTACTATGGAGAACGAAATTTTTTTTTCGTTTCCCACCATAGGCTCCATACTAAAAGTTGTTCAGTTTGATGGTCAGATCATGCCTGCCTGCAAAGTTTTCGGTACACCGTCCCTAACACCCTGTATACTCTTTGTTTCAAACTCTTTGTCTGGGGTTCAGAAACACTGACCTATTATATTACAAAGATCAGTGGTCAGAAACCAATCAGAAAACAATCTTCTTGATCGGAAACTAATTCTTGGCCTTTCCTTGATGGCTAATGTCATTCAAAAGCTTCAAAACTGTCACACAAATGCCAATATTTGGAAAATATTTGGAAAATATAAAATATCCAAATCAAAATCCAAATATCTTTATTTTGTTGATTGCTAACGCTTATCCCGAATTGATACACACAAAAAGCAGAGCAAAGAATTAAACTTGCTGCCATAAAGCGCATTTTTGGATAACTTGTTTCAGCATTTCAAACTAATAGATAACCATGGATCGATGGATTATAGCTAAATGGACTCCAAATTGCAGTTCTTCAAGACTGATTGCCAACCCTGAACCTGAGGAAGAAGAGTCGAAAGAAAAGGTGAAGGAGAGACTGACTGCCGCCGCAGAGACGAGGCGGAAAGCGAGAGGAGAATGCTCGGTATCAGCAAGCACTTCAGAGACCCAGTATTACCGAGAAGACTCAACCGATAAACACAAAATGAAAAGGATCACCAGCGAGGAGTTCCGCGGATTCACTGAAACCATTTCGGGCACGAGCGACTCCTACCGTTGTGGTCATAATATAGAGCCAAAAAAGTACTCAAAACGGGGACTGCTAAGAAGAAAACTGATGAAACAGTTGGATCCTATACCACACCGTAAGTGTTTCAACAATACCTAAGCACCTACAGAACATTTTTGATGTTCTGGTGATTAGGTATGATTTTCTCGGAAGAACAAATATGAAATAGTTGTTTAATTCAGAAATGTATCGAGGATTTTAAAATCATAATATTGGGTTAGTTCCATAAGGAAAGTTGATGTTTATCAGCAGTTCAGTCAGCATTACTTTCATCTACATATTGTTAGTCTAACTTTGCGTGTAGTGTAGTCCTTTCCTTGTGTAGTAGGCACCTAGTTTTATAACTTTCCTTTCGTCCTGATTTGGGTTTAAGAAAGTTCTGCAAATATTGGGACGCTCCTTCTATCGAAGTCGAAATTTAATTGCTTTCCCTAACCTAGTTTCCTACCTAACCTACAAACGTAGGTATATGCTATTTAAGTAGGGTAGGTACTTCAGTATTGCCTGCTTAAACTTTAGATTTACTACATATTAACAGCAAAATTCATTTCTGAGGTCCTTGAATTCTTCTTTCTTTACGTCCTATCTCTAATACATATTTTTTGGAAGAAAATAGGTATAGTACGCGCGCGAGTTCATAACCATTCTGAAATATGTGCCTCCTTGTCATACTCGCCGTGGTACTGGCGTGTGTGACCAGGACTCAGGATATTTAGGATGGAAATGAACTGGCGCGCGAAGTGTGTATGTTTTACCGCCTGCACGTGCACGTTCGTTCATCTCTGTGTTCACGCTATCGCGGTGATCATACGAGAAATTATCAAAGAAACAAAAATGCTTCATTTTGTACCCGGTATTCGTATTCCCGTTGAGGGTGAGGCAAGGTCGTACAGACTGAGGAAATATTTTACCATGCCATGCCCCACCCTATCAAACATTACGTTGAAGGTGAAAACGACACGTGTAACCGATTCCTCCTTTGGCCTTATCCTCATAACGGGGACAACGGGAAGTAAAATCCATAACGTCTCGTGTCGTTGTCTCCGTGACGGAGACATGATTACCGGGAACATATAGTTCGTTCGATTAACAAAGAAACGTTTTCTACAGAGGCGAAACTGACCGAAGATTGTCCTCCCCTTATGGGATGGGAGATGGCACAGAAATTGTCGTTTCTGGTCAGTGACCCTATTGGAAGCCAGCAAAAAGACCGGCTGCAAGAAAATCTTCGCGATTTCGCCAAGATTTCCAGTAACGGCTTCGTATCCTTTTCATATCTTCGTTCTTTAACACTGTTAGGTCGCCGCGACAGTCCAATGAACAACATAGAAATGACGACATGTTGGTCGTAATTAACGTCATAGTTTTTGAGTCATGACTCATGAATCATGATCCTATGGTTTTTAAGTCAAGTATAGATATTGATAGGCATGGCTGGACTATGAATTGAACAGGGCGAATGGTTGTGACTGGATGACGAAAACAGGAGCTCGAGGTGTATAGCGTGTCCGAGGGAGTCCTGCGCCTTACAGTGGACTGCAGTAGACTACTACTACTACTATAACAGCCACAATAAAGTCCACTACTGAACAAGGGCCTCCACCAAGTAGGGGGGTATTTGCAATACTCACCACGCTTGGCAGGCGGGTTGGTGAACGCAATGCAAGATGTTGCAATGCGATTGCGAAATTCATCCAGGAATTGAACCCCTGGATGAATTTATCCCTTAGTCGCCTTATTTATTAAAAATGCAAACCATGTATACGTACATGCAACCAATATCTGGAAGATAATTACAATAAATTTATCGATATCAGTCCGTAAATTATTTCCTCAATTATTATTGTGAATCAGAGAATCGATATTTTGGACGATCTGAGCGTTATTCTGGATTTCCTAGTGGAGTCTTTGAGCAAGAGAGAGCCGTACTTCAGACAAGGCTTTATTGAGCTTATGAAAAATGTAGAGAAACCCATAACACTGAATGTCTCTTCCGATGTCGTGAAATATTTTAACTCGCTAAGAAACTTCATCGGCCACTTGGGTAAGTCACACATACTCTACGTAATATGTAGTTTATTTTATTATTCACATTAAAAAATGATAAAAAAACCAAGAATCGCAAAAGGCGATGAAAGAATTTAATCCAGGGAACGGGCAATATTTAACTCGCCTGCCTGACATGCTGCTGCAAATATTTTCCAAGAGTGGAGAAACGCACATCTAACAGAAAACGGTAGATTATTGATGATGGTGATGGATGAAGATGAAGATGATGCAGATAGGTACCATTTCCAGTCACCATAGGTACCTATGTACACTGCTGGGCATTCGCCACCTCCAAATAAGTACATGTTATCTTACTTGTGAAGGTATTATCCACGTACAATGAATTCCACGTACATCTATCACACAGGTACGTATAAAATAAATAGGCATATTTATTAAATTGTTTTTCATTGAATTATACTCATCATCATCATCTTCCTGACCTAATCCCAATTACTTGGGGTCGGCGCAACACGTTTTGTTCACCATATGGTTGGCCCTGGCTGTTTGGGTCGGGTTTATCCCTTGGTCGCCTCCCACGGGAAGAGGGGGTGGTGCCGACACCACACGGCTCGGACTCTGCCGGCACCACACGGCTCATTGAATTATACTCATTTAGTAGGTAAATAAAGTTCACTAGAAATAATGTATTCAAAGAGCGTTCGCCACAATATAGTAAAAGAGGGCAATGTCAGTATCGAGGGAGTTTTCTACCCTTATATAGCCGCGTTAGGTTAATGTGCAGCGCGTGCTTACAATGTACAAATAGCTCGATCACTGATCAAAAGTAGCACATTATGGCAATATATTTAAAAAGTAAATCAAATAAATTGATAATTTACCTACCAAATAACAATTTTTTTACAAACATGAGTTACAAATGTTAGGAGAACTCAGCATTTCTACTGTTTTTTCAGTGTTAGGTAACCTAATTAATTTCGACCGTTGGACGCAGCTTACAATGTAATATTAATATTCAACATATAAATTAATGCAGACCTCTTCGGCATTGCCTTTGATTTTAATTAAGTATACGTTCACAAGTAGGTAAAGCTATGCACTATCTTGATTGGAATATACTGGACACAAACAAAATGTTTGTATAAGCAACTACTTGAATAGAGAAAAACCGAAATATGTACCTATCTTTTTGCTTTATGTACGGGTACAATAATTGCAATACTTCTTAGTGCTACTTACCTACAACAAAGATAAGTAATTCGTATTAAAAAGAATCAAATAAGCAATAAAAATTTCTGCCATACAAAAGACATCAACGCGCTAACTTTGGCGCAAACAAACGCAAAATACCTTTTAGTTCGCACGCATCTTTGAATATGTTTGGCTATTTAACCACCAATTAGCTTGGTACCCGTTTCTAATGGCATTTTTCACACAGCATTTTCAGAGCAACGGTACTTGCGAATGTTATATTGGTGAACAATGTGGACTGGTTCTCAGGGATGTTGCTGACGTGTTTGGAGGACGATGAACTGTTCGACCTGGTATCCAAGGCTCTGCTGTACCAGCTATCTGCGTCTGATCAGCAGAGAGGAGCGGGCAGCGTTCGGCTTCGTCACAGCCTCATAGCCGCCAGGTTCTTAATTTTACTAGCGCACACTTAGCGATCAAAGAAACGCGCATATCGGAGGAGTCAACTTTTTTTTATACATAGAAAAGCGATTTATTTTTGTAGGCAAGGTTCCTCGGGGTAAGTTGTTTCGGTTTACGAGAAGTTATACTAAAACATATACTACCTAGGTACCTACCTACTTATAGAATCCCTGTCATACCTATTTATTTTTTAATCACCCGAGTAAGATCCTTCTCTCAAAGTCACGCCATCCTGGGAGCATTGTAGCCTCTCTTGCTCCTCTCGGAGACTGCGCCTGTTGGCGTACTATATTGGGATTTTTATTGCACTCAAAGTGCTTATATTATTCTCAGAGCAGTGCGACGGTTCCCCACGGTGCCAGGTTTAAGTCCCGGCGGTCACTGATTAATTTTTAAATTTTCTTATTTTCAATTTATGGCGTACTTACCTACTGTATTCCAGGACGGTGCTATACCAGACCGCGGCTAGAATGATCGCGCTGAGCAAGTCGAGCAGGTTTCCGACATACGTTCATATCGCGCTGCTGCTGGCCTGTGACTGTGAAGATAACTGTAAGGTTCATTATGAAATCTTCATTTTTATTACAAGATAAATTTTAAGATTTTTGTCTTATTCCGTACCTATTAGGTATGTAGAGTGTCGACAAATGACCCTTGTGTAGGTATGTACGAGACACGTATAAAGTAGTTAAACAAACAATTGCCAAGTTAGAAGGTACTGGTTTAGGTCTTTTATTTTTATCATGGAAATGAGGAATAGTCTTTCACGCCTTCCATTCCAGCTCTCCCTTTACGTGTATTAATGCGCATTATAAAGCATGAACAGTAAGGGTGAGAATCCACCAGAGCTGTGCGAGGTAGCAAGGCGGTGAGCGAGGAAAAAATCCACCAATAGAATCACTTCATTTTCCTAGCCTCGCTCAGCTCAGCTCTGGTGGAATAGGGTTGAGCGAAGCGAGGCCATTCTACATACAAAACAAGCGAGAAATGTGTGCGAGGAATGTGTAGCGAGGAATGTGTAGCGAGGAATGCGTTGCGAGGAATGCGTTGCGAGGTTTCCACTACATCGCATTCCCCCCGCTCACACATTTCACAGCTTCGCAACACATCCTCGCTCCGCACATTAATGCGCATTTTGACAGCTCCGCTACGCATCCTCGTACGACACATTTTACTCGCACAGCTCTGGTGGAAACCCCTACACATTTCCACAGCACAGCTACGCATCCTCGTACGACACATTTTACTCGCACAGCTCTGGTGGATTCTCACCCTTAAAGGGTCTTACCATAAAAAAATAGACCTGCAGCGTTAAACGCGTGTCTACCGCTTTTTTGCATGAAATTTTATTTAAAACACGAGTTCAACACTTGTTTTAACTTTTTTCGGTTAAGGCACAGGTTAAGGCCCAAAGTATCCTTATGTAATTCTCTTTAGACACCTACCTATCCATGATTAGATTAGATTTCTTATTTTTACATACCTCTTCTTTATCAGGTGTTGACTTAATGATGGAGAATATATTTGAGAACATTTTCTATCGTTTTAACCCATATTTCCCTGAAAGAGATCTCCCTGTATACGAAGTGAACCCGTATAATATCGATGATATGTATGTTCGGCTGGGTAAGAGTGCATTTTATTTTTTTATAATAGGTGCTTAAAAGCAGAATCGTGCTCGTCCCTGAATTTGAAGACAGATTGTAGAAATTGAAATAAACGTTTCAAAATAGCTTAAAAGATAAAATTATTTGAAGAATATTGAGTGCTGTGGGCCTGTGAGCCTGTGGTGCCACTGCCTTCGGTGGACTGCTAAAAGTAGTTCCATATACTATCAGTCACTTACTGATGGCGATACAATCCTCACGAGTAAACAAATCGTTGCTTCGAGACGAGCATCAAGAGATTGAAATTTGGCACTGGTCAATCGAGGCGTCGGTTGCTCAGTGGCAGGGCAGTGGGACGGCACCCAACGTGTCCCGAGTTCGATTCCCGGTAGACGCATTAATGTTTTCAATTTCATATTTTCATTTATCACACAAGTTTTCATGCGTGTTCTTGACTGCAGGAGATAGTACCGCCAACCTGCAAATGGTCCTTTCCCTGATGTTGGTCCTAGTGCAAACTATAAGGGCCCTTCTGAATGAACACCCTGAATACCGAAGGATATTTCCGATGCCAGATAAATACTCTCAGAGGTACCATAAATTAATACTTTTAAGAATAAAAAAGGAATAAAATACCTAAGTAAAGGAAAAGAATACATATAACTTAATTTTTTTATCGCCAAAAGTTCACCAATAAAGAAATGTTAGGACGCTTAGTACTTTATCGTCGATAGGTAACTTACTTGTTTTATGACCAAATCAGCTTCTGTTTATTCAATAAAAAATACATATAAAAATGTAAAATACTTAAAGTACGTAAATCTAGGCATAGGAGAGCGGCGGATTCACTCTCAGTCAAACAGACCTCCCCGCAACGAATTCCTTGCATTTGTGCAACTTACTTATTTGGTGAAAATAAATGCGTAATCGATAGGTGTTTCGTGTGGGCGTTCCGGTACGAATGCCGTGCGCCGGAGCACCGCCACCAGCGCAACACGCTTGTGGTCCTCACTCATGCTCTGCTGCACATCTTCGAAGGGGAGCTCACCGTGTTTGGCTGTAATATGATGCCGGGTATGTCCTCTATGCTCTGTTCTGTCCAGCGCAACACGCTCGTGGTCCTCACGCACGCTCTGTTGCACATCTTCGACGGGGAGCTCACCGTGTTTGGCTGTAATATGATGCCGGGTATGTGCCACCTCGCTCGTGGTCCTCACGCACGCTCTGCTCCACATCTTCGACGGGGAGCTCACCGTGTTTGGCTGTAATATGATGCCGGGTATGTGCCACCTCGCTCGTGGTCCTCACGCACGCTCTGTTGCACATCTTCGACGGGGAGCTCACCGTGTTTGGCTGTAATATGATGCCGGGTATGTGCTCTATGCACTGTTCTGTCCAGCGCAACACGCTCGTGGTCCTCACGCACGCTCTGCTGCACATCTTCGACGGGGAGCTCACCGTGTTTGGCTGTAATATGATGCCTGGTATGTCCTCTATGCTATGTTCTGTCCAGCGCAACACGCTCGTGGTCCTCACTCCTCACGCACGCGCTGCTGCACATCTTCGACGGGGAGCTCACCGTGTTTGGCTGTAATATGATGCCGGGTATGTGTTTTGTTCTGTCCAGCGCAACACGCTCGTGGTCCTCACGCACGCGCTGCTGCACATCTTCGACGGGGAGCTCACCGTGTTCGGCTGCAATATGATGCCAGGTACCTATGTACCCTGCTCTATTAAAGCCCTATTCAACAACCAACAGCATTTCTCGAAAAAAGGATTAGGTATGTAGATCTCCCAAACTAAAAAAAGTCGACTCGATAGTCGGCTGGTACATATTAATGTTTTTTTTTTACATTTTGACTTATGCTTCTTGGGTTGATTGTTCAGTTTCATGGGCTGGTTCAGCCTTTAAGATATTAACCGCATTTTTTTTACATCCTATATCAGGTGTGAGGGACAGCTCTCCGAACACTAATAAGTAGGTAGGTACGTTACGTTTCCTGAAATATTTCCTTATGGAAAGTTGTTCAGTTTCGTGGTCGGAATGCACGCTATAGGTAAGTATTCGAAGAGCTGCCTCTTACACCCCGTATAGTGAAACCCCTGTAGATAACGTACTCTGCCCTTGTCCAGACGTGTTGGCACTGGCAGTGCTGACGGAGATCCCCCAGAACAAGGGGTGGCTCAGCGCTGTCAACTTCAACATCACCCAGCAAGACGCGCAGTTCAAGTTACTGCTCATGCATCTCAGTGTCGATTTCCTCAAGAAATTCCCGGTGAATCAATTTGTAAGTTTAGGCCATTGATTTGGCCATTTCATCTTATCTAAGAACAGCAGTATCGTAACAGAAAAATAAATTGACTAATCAAGAATTAACCTACAAGGGCCAATTACATTTTTGTCCTTTGCTAAAAAACGAAGGTTAAATTATTTTATTGTTAGTAGGTATGTAGATGAATGAATTTATCAAAACTCTTGTTTTCAGATGGCTGAAAATTTCATCATAGGCCTAATGTACCTAGTGGACCCGGGACTGTCTAAATTAAGAACGAAATGGGCGCCCATTCTATATGCCGAGTTGCAAAAATGTGCCTTACAATCCTTGATATGCGCTTTAAAGGTGGCCCATCCTGATACGGCTACCCAAATAAGTTTGATAAGAAGGTATAAATAAGTTACTTAGGTATAATATCTACCATAGGTAATACTTTACGCTACGCAGTCCTTGATGATGGTGCAAGTAAATAACACAGCAGTTTTGACCATTAACCAAACTTAAATTCGAAGGTGAGACTGAAGAAAGAAGTAGAGTCTTGTCTTGTCCCCGCAGTAGGACAATAAATATACGTTACAGCTCTCAGGTTATCTTCTACAAAAATAAGAATAATTTGAGCATGTCTGTCTACTTTCCAGGCTCATGTGGTACATAGAATGGTACTCGGTGAGTCCATACGAGCTGCCGGTGCTGTACTGGTCAGTGCGACTGATGCAGACGGCTTTGCTCGACCGGGGATCCCCTCAGCGAGCTCATGCAGTCAGCGAACTGCTCAGCACGCACAGCGTTATCATCATCTTACGTGAGTGTTACATAGTGCATTTCTTAGGTGGACAGGTGACCTGCGCCATAAAAAACCGTCCTCATTCTCCTTGATATAGGTCAATTGCCCCGCTAAATGTAGAGCTAAAGAGCAACTTCTAGTAGGTACGTATTATGAAAATGATATTTTTTTATTAAGCAAGCATACATATGAAATTAATACATGGAGGCTGAGTCTGAACTCAGTATCTAATAGTGTCTAAAGGTACCTGTGACGGGTGAACCCGCTCTTATACCTAAATACAAACATTTCAAACGTATTACAGGTTGGTACGGCTAAAATATATTTTGTCTTCCATTTACTTGTGTTGTGATACAGTTGTTATTTTAACTTCTTAGATCTGGTGGACGAACTGCTTAACCAAAAGCTTCCTCCCATGGAAAAGTGCCAGTCGATAATCGGGCTGTGCTTGCGCATACTGACTAGTTGTCTTGAGGGCAAGACGGCAAAGCCTCAGATCAGCTGCTACGTGTACCCGGCCATCAAGTGGCCCCACTCCATCAACCCTCTAGTAATGAAGATGCTGAATATCGTCGTATATGCTTTGCAGAAGGGGAACATTTGCTCAGACCGGTGGGAACGCAATAGTTATCGTTCTTTGTTTTAGAATTAATGGTTATCTATCACACGTTCATGGTTGGCTTTCGCATTTCCTCGAGGTATTCTGATTGACCTATATTAGTACCTATCTTGCAGGTGGCTACTGTCTTTGATGAATTTAATCTGGGAAGCAATCGTTTGGAAACAAGTGAACAAGCAGACTTTTATTGCAAATAATGGCATTTATCAACTACTGGACATTATAACGGTAAGTGATAAAAGAATACTTGCATACCTACCTGAAAATCTACTTAAAGGAACGCATAAGGCTGCTTGGTAATGCCCACAGGTGAACTGTTGTTGTTACACAGGTGGTAGTTGTACCTATCTTCAATTCATCATCATAGAGACTTCTATTTCCTGCATATAGCCTCCAAGAACCGAGATTGGGAATGATTACACCCAACGACGGTCAACATTCTCACAAAACTACTATACCGGTAGAATAGAAAAAGTGAATAGGCATTATCTGGGCGAGCATGTTCCATCATCGTCTGCATCGTCACTTAACATCAGGTGAGAATGCGGACAAATGCTTACCCATTATTAAAAAAAAAAAATAGACCGGATAGGCCGCGCAAAGCTTTCCAAAGCGTTGCCATTGCAAAGCCTATGGAACCACTCGATGCTGTAAGCCCGCCTAAACTGGTACTTTAACTAATCTCTCCGTTCCATTCGTATTGATGATGATGATGATCTTTTTGCCCGTTTTCGGCCATGGCGACCACTTCTACTCCTGATCAAGTCGGCGCTGATGCGCACGCAGGTGGCTTTTGTAGCCTATTTTGGCAGTAAAGGCTACAATTCGTATTATAAGCATTATAGAGCATCATGATTCATGATGCTTTTTTCGTCGAGGTAAATATCCGCCTGTTGACGTAGGTAACTACTAATTATTGCACCCGTAGACTCGATATGTGATGCTGATTTCCAGTTGACCCGCTACCCGGTGCAGTGCATCACCCTGGCTGTGATATGCGACGTGACGCGTGAGGGGGGCGCTGTCGGGCAGCTGATCACTTGGCGCGCCAACATGCATGCCACTACCACGGTAAATGCCTCTGGAGGATCCTAACTCCCCACGTAAAGAGTACATAGTCACGACGACGTAAATTTTCAACGTAAGACGTAAAAATATTACTGGAAAACTAAAAGAACTTGGTAAGACTAAAAGAACTTGACTGTTACTAGGAGAATAAAGGGTATGGTATGGTACCTAGTACCTACCTACATTTTGGATCCATATTTCGACCTATGATCCTTGGGGAAAGTGTTTCAGTTTCATAGACTGGTCCACCCCTTAAAATATTTGCAGAAGATTTTTTTACATCCTGTTACTAAAACAAGTAAATGTGTTAAAACAAAACAAAATCGCCATCTTGAATCTATAATTTTTTAATATATATCCAGTGTCACTCGCGCTGTTGAAACGAATCTAATGACACCTCTAAATGCCTCTATTCTTACCGGTACAGTTCCTTGTATGTGGAAGGAGGCACTTGTGACTCCACTTCCTAAAGTAAATAACCCTTTAGAGCTTAAAGACCTTAGACCCATTAGTATATTACCATTCCTGTCGAAAATCCTGGAAAAGGCTGTGCATTGTCAACTAAGTAAGTACGCAGAAAAAAGTAATATTTTGCCATTGCATCAGTCAGGTTTTCGAAAGGGTCGTGGCACGAGCACAGCACTGCTGGATGTTGTCGACAACTTACTCGCTGAGCAGGATTTGGGTCGGGGATCAGTCATGACTTGGCTTGACTACTCACGTGCCTTCGATAGTATTAGTATTCCTTTACTTTTATCAAAACTTAGGTATTACGGTTGTGATGACTTATCGGTTAAATGGTTTGAAAGCTACCTCAGTCATAGGGTGCAGTCTGTCAAGCTTGCAAATAATGATAATGGCAAAAATCCTGTAATTTCGGCTCCCAAACCAATCACACGCGGTGTACGCCCAAGGCTCGATTCTGGGACCACTTGTTGCGGACGGCGAGCGCGAACCCGCCCGGAAGACTGTACATAGGCTAAAATACATAGGCTTAGGTTAGGCATTTAGGCATTAGGTTAGGCATTTAGGCATTAGGTTTAGGCATTGTTTATGTGTATGATTGTGTTATAATTATCTAATTTCTTTCGTCAGATTAGTCATTACTTTTTATTATTTCTGAATTAGCTAGCGTTTAGACGAGTAATTTGTTTGTTTGTAATGGTTTTAGGCGTGGCTATTTCATTGTGTGAGTTCGTTCGTATTAGTTGTTAATTTGACCTTTATCCTGATTGGCTGATAAATTGGGAAAGATCTAGAACTTTTAGGTCCGTCATCACTTTTTGATGGTTCTATATTAGATAGCGTTTGAGCGAGAAGTTTTTTTTGTCAGTGTTGCCAGTTTTGCCCAATGTTTCTTAATTCTGATTGGCTAATCATAAGAAAGAGACCTACCGAGAGAGATACATAGATTTTTGCCCGAAAAATTACGTATTCTGATTGGATGCTAATAAGAAAGTTCTAGATTTTTCATAACTTCCGCCCTCTCCGGATGTGCGTAGGTAGTGCAGAATATTCTAGACTTGGCTGATTTTGTATATATTGACGTACATCCCGGGTGGGACCACAGTTCAGTTCAGTTCAGTTCGGTATCCAGTTTAGTGAAGAAAAAGTGAAAAGTAAAAGTGAAAAGTAGTCCAGTCTAGTGAAGTATCCCTAGTATTAAATAGTTTGTAAAGTAGTGCAACCAGTGTAAATACAGTCCATATCGAAGAAACCCGAGGTGTTTTATTTGAGGTCCTCAACAAGTTTGGTCCTCCGAGCGCCGGATCGACTGCCTGTGCTGCGCACCGTCTACAAGTTTTGGACCTTCGAGCGCCGGATTCGCACCCCGTCAACGCTGCCGCTGCTCACCGGGCCCGCTCAGACGTCGCTGAACCGGGTCACCGCCGCAGCCGCCGCCACCGCCGACGCCGCCACCGCCGCCGCGTCGCCGCCGCCGCTGCCGCCGCTCCGCAGCCGCAGCCCCGCCGCATCGCAGCTGCCGACGCCGCCACCGCCGCCGCGTCGCCGCCGCCGCTGCCGCCGCTCCGCAGCCGCAGCCCCGCCGCATCGCAGCTGCCGACGCCGCCACCGCCGCCGCGTCGCCGCCGCCGCTGCCACCGCTCCGCAGCCGCAGCCCCGCCGCACCGCCGCCGCCGCTGCCGCCGCTCGCAGGGCCGCCGCCTCCGCCGCCGCCGCTGCCAGGGCCGCTCGCAGGGCCGCCGCCACCGCTGCAGGGCCACCGCCGCCGCCGCCGCTGCCGCCGCTCGCAGGGCCGCCGCCACCGCCGCCGCCGCTGCCAGGGCCGCTCGCAGGGCCGCCGCCACCGCTGCTGCTGCTGCCGCCGCATCGCAGGGCTGTCGCCACCGCCGCCGCTGCTGCCGCCGCTCGCAGGGCCGCCGCCACCGCTGCCGCCGCTGCCAGGGCCGCTCGCAGGGCCGCCGCCACCGCACCGCTGTACCGCCGACGCCGCCGCCGCCGCAGCACCGCAGCCGCCGCTACCGTCGCAGCACCGCAGCCGCCGCTACCACCGCGCCGCTGCACCGCCGACGCCGCCGCTGCCACAGCACCACAGCCCGCGCATCGCCGCCGTTCTACGCCGCACCGGGCAGTGATCCTCGGTCACTACTTTCGGGGAGCGGTTGCTACAGAAAAAGCAGCCGCAAGGGATACTCAAGCTCTTCGCTGGGAAGCCGCCGATCAGGATGGTTTTGACAAGGCAGGGGAAGATGCTCGCCGACACGCCGGCATCACCGTCAACCACCGCGGCTGAAGGGACACCCAGGACAGGACGAGCATACGAGACTGGCTACGACACGCAGAGTGAAGCTGGCGCCGGCATGTTACGGGCCACAGGCGAGCCCGTCACAGCGCCAGCTACCGCGGCCGGCAGCCGCGCCCTCGCGCCACGCACCAGCCGTTCGCCCGAGGGATCTGTGCGCTCCGTACGTTCCACAGAGAGCGCCAAACGCCGACAGCAAATACTGGAAAAAATGCGTCTCAACGATTTGGAAGCAGAGAACATTCGCCTGCGTCAAGAAATGGAGGCGATTGACGAAGAAGAGGCAAGTCAATTCCTTGAAGATCCGAGGCTAGCGGAGGAGGAATTTACTGCGTGGCTGAACGAACGTTCAACGATACTCGGCACACCGGAGCATGCACGCCCGCAGAAGCCGACAGCCGCGCTGCCAGCAACCGCCGCCGCCGCTGAAGACGATCGCAGGCGAAGCTTCCAGTACGACGAGACAATGCAACGATACCTCAAGGAATCTTATCGTCAGCCAGTGCGCGTCGAGGAAGAGGGCAGCCGTGGCCTGCTGCCACCTCCGCGTACCGAGCAACATCCGCCAGCGCGCGTCGAGGAAGATGGCCGCCGTGACTTGCTGCCACCTCCGCGCGTCGAGCAACACCCGCCAGCGCGCGTCGAGGAAGACGGCCGCAGGTCCCTGCCGCCGCCTCCGCGCGCCGAGCTACGCCCATCAACGCGCGTCGAGGAAGATGGCCGCCGCGTCCTGCCGCCACCTCCGCGCGATGAACACCGCCAGCCACCGCGCGTAGAGGAAGATGGTCGCCGTGTCCTGCCGCCACCTCCGCGCGATGAGCGACGCCAACCAACGCGCGTCGAGGAAGATGGCCGCCGTGACCCGCCGCCACCTCCGCGCCAGGGAGACAGACATGAAGAGCGTCATGACGACCGCCAGCGCGACGCTGAAAACCCCCGTCGGGACGGCGACAGAGACGATGACGACCGCGACCACCGACGACGCTCGCGCTCGCCAACGCCGTACCGATCAAGAGAGCGGGCGATAGACAAATTGGCCGAAGTCATGGTGAAGCTGAGCACCGTGCGCCCGCCGCCGCGTCAAGCGCAGGAGCTACCAACATTCAACGGCAACCCAGAGGATTGGTTACCCTTCAAGGCCGCCTACCGCGACTCCACCATCCTGTATAAGTTCTCCCGGCCTGAGAACTTAGCACGACTGCGCTACAGCCTGCGTGGAGAAGCCCGAGAAGCTGTGTACTGCCTCATGTCGACGGCCAACGACCCAGAGATCATAATGCGGACGTTGGAGCAGCGATTCGGCCGGCCTGAGTACATCATAGACAAAGCCTTGGAGGACTTGACCAACCTGCCGCGCCTGGGCAATTCGTCGCACGACCTCAATCTGTTCGCCGTCAAGCTGCAGAACATCGTGTGCGTACTGTCGACGCTTGAAGACCAAGGCCACCTGCGCAACCCGAAGCTGGCCCGCGAAGTCACCGCCAAGCTGACCCCGCATCTGCAGACCCGATGGTGCGACTACGCCGAGGAGAAGGCCGACCGCAACCGCCCGCAGATAGAAGTCCTGTCGGAGTTCCTGATGCGTGAAGCCGACCGCGCCGTTCGACACACATACGACAACCCGAAGAATACCGGCACTGCATCGCGACGAACGGAGCAGGCACCGCGCACACAGACGTTGCGCGCTCCGCCACCGCGCGTCCCACCGCCACGCAACTCTGTCTTCGCTACCGAGGCAAAGGACGACGAAGCGAGATGCCTATGCTGCGGGGGACCACACGACGTGCCGTCATGCAATAAATACAGACGCATGAGCCTCGACGATCGATGGCAGTGGCTCCGGGATGAACGTATCTGCTTCAGCTGTGTAAACAGCAGACATCGACGGACCATGTGCAGAAGGAGGAAATGCGGGAAGGATGGCTGCGACCGAGACCACCACCCGTCGCTTCATTGGGACCGGCCGACTACGCCGCCGCCGCAAGACGACGCGGCACGACAGGACGACGCGGCACCTCAAGATGAAACCGTCATGACTGCGACTAGAGTGAAGGAAAAGGTGCTCCTGAAAATATGTAAAGTCATCGTCAAGGGACCAACGGGCATCGAAGTCGAGACGCACGCGCTACTCGACGAAGGCCCAACGCTCACCCTAATCAACAAGGACCTGGCACGAAGACTGCAAGCTGATGGACCGAGGCAAGGCCTGCGCATCAATGGGATCGGCTCGATGCGACACCATGCTGCCAGCAAGAATGTCGCCGTGTCTACAGATGTAAATCAACCGGTTTAAAACGTTTAAAACCAAATTTCGCGGTTTAAAACCTGAAATCAACCGTTTTCAACCGTTTAAAACTCGCCTACAAAAAAAAAAGTTCTGTGTTTTACATACACATACATACATACACAAATCACGCCTTTATCCCTTGCGGGGTAGGCAGAGCGTAAACAGCCGTAGGTACCTACAATACAGCCGCTATCGCCACGTCTGACTAATATTTCAGGGCCGTTGTAGAAAAATCGTGCCGAAATGCAAAAAAATTTTTGCCGAGTAGGTACTTAGGTATGAATTTTTGTATGGAACATCCAAATTATTAATATAACCCTGTATATACAAAATTCGGTGTTTTCAACGATTTTACACTGACTTGCTCATCATAGGTTACCTACGCTCGGGCCTCGGAGCGACAAACTAGGTAATAAACCCGCAAAATCACATCATTAATCCATTTCAGTGATCCTTACCTTTGTAATATTACGAAAATGTATTAAAATCAATAAAACATTGTTATCAACCATCCGCCGTTTTAAACCGAAAAAAACGGTTGTTTATGATTTAAAACGGTTTTTTTCGTTTAAAACGATTTGGTTGAATTGGTTTTAAACCGGGCTTACATCTATAGCCGTGTCCATCAGAGGACTGAAGATGGTTGATGAGCACCGAATCCGCGCACGCACTATCGACAAGCTGTCAACCGGGCATCAGACAGTAGCGAAAGAATGCCTGCGTTTCGATCACCTCAAGGAGCTGCGTGAAGATGAGGTCTGTTTCAGTAACGCCGTGCCAGAGATCCTTATCGGCCTGGACAACTGGCATCTGATCGTCCACCAACGACTGCTGGAGGGGAAGCCGTCGGAACCCATCGCCGGACTTACCCGCCTGGGGTGGGTAATCTACGGGAAGGTACCACCCCACAGCAACGATGACGACACGGTCCTGCATTTACGGCTCTGCAGCGACCTGAAGACCGCCGAAGACGTCGAGCCCCACGACAGGGTGAAGGCTTACTCCCACAAGGCCTTGGGAGTCACCGCCGTGGAGCTACCGAGGGACGACGCACCGGTCAAGACGTCATCGAAGAACCCTGACGACGACAAGATACGGCGCAAAACGGGGGAAGCTAGCCGACACCAGCACCTCCGCTTGCCCGACGGCGCTAAACCACACCGCAAGACCTGGCGTAAGACGGGGGGAGCCCGCCGAGACCGACACCGCGAGCTCCGCGTGCCCGACAGCGCCAGCCGACGCCTCCAGACGCGGCGCAACACGGGAGGAGCCCGCAGAGACCGTGAGCTCCGCGTGCCTGACAGCGCCGACCGACGCATCAAGACGCAGCGCAACACGGGGGGAGCCAGCCGAGGCCAGCAGCCGCTCCGCTTGCCCGACAGCGCCACTCATCGCGTCACCGAGATCGCCGGGCCCACTAACCGGCGTGGACGGCGAAGAATCTCGACGGACCCGCAAGATCAAAAGGACGAGACAGACGACGCGACCCACAAGAGGCTCCGCTTGCCCGCACTGGGGGGAGCCAGACGAAGAAGACGAGGCCGAAGAAGACGACAGCTCCGCTTGCCCGCACCGGGGGGAGACGACCAACGACTCCGCTTGCCCGACACGGGGGGAGATCGACGGAAGACTACGGCAAGAAAGAAGACGCCGAACTACGAGCCGCCTACACGCTGCCTGCGCTCGAAAACTACGCGCAGAAGACCGAACGGCAGATCATCGCACCTGGAGCGACAAACTAGGGGGGAGCTAGGCAACGCCTCATCTGGACGGCACTCCACGAGGAAGCCCCGCGCGATGAAGTTCCCGACACCGAGAGGCGACAAACAACTCCAGCGACGTCGGAGAAGAGGACATCGTGGTCGACGCCAACCTACTCCGCCACGAGGAGAAGACGCACCCGCGCGATGAAATCACCGAGTGGAAGACGATGAAATCCTCGACCCTGAAGCCCTAAACGCCAAACCACATCGGAACATCCAACGGCCAGTTCGCAGGCAAGCTCGCCGCCCTACCGGTCCGAGATGGCTTCGGAGACTTCGCCGGGGGGAGGATGTTGCGGACGGCGAGCGCGAACCCGCCCGGAAGACTGTACATAGGCTAAAATACATAGGCTTAGGTTAGGCATTTAGGCATTAGGTTAGGCATTTAGGCATTAGGTTTAGGCATTGTTTATGTGTATGATTGTGTTATAATTATCTAATTTCTTTCGTCAGATTAGTCATTACTTTTTATTGGTTCTGAATTAGCTAGCGTTTAGACGAGTAATTTGTTTGTTTGTAATGGTTTTAGGCGTGGCTATTTCATTGTGTGAGTTCGTTCGTATTAGTTGTTAATTTGACCTTTATCCTGATTGGCTGATAAATTGGGAAAGATCTAGAACTTTTAGGTCCGTCATCACTTTTTGATGGTTCTATATTAGATAGCGTTTGAGCGAGAAGTTTTTTATTGTCAGTATTGCCAGTTTTGCCCAATGTTTCTTAATTCTGATTGGCTAATCATAAGAAAGAGACCTACCGAGAGAGAGATACATAGATTTTTGCCCGAAAAATTACGTATTCTGATTGGATGCTAATAAGAAAGTTCTAGATTTTTCATAACTTCCGCCCTCTCCGGATGTGCGTAGGTAGTGCAGAATATTCTAGACTTGGCTGATTTTGTATATATTGACGTACATCCCGGGTGGGACCACAGTTCAGTTCAGTTCAGTTCGGTATCCAGTTTAGTGAAGAAAAAGTGAAAAGTAAAAGTGAAAAGTAGTCCAGTCTAGTGAAGTATCCCTAGTATTAAATAGTTTTGTAAAGTAGTGCAACCAGTGAAAATACAGTCCATATCGAAGAAACCCGAGGTGTTTTATTTGAGGTCCTCAACACCACTACTGTTTATTATTTATTGCGCCGATCTTGTTTCTGTGATTAAGCATTGTAAGTATCACTGCTACGCCGATGATATTCAGTTATACGTGTCTGATGTGCCAAATAACATGCCACATGCCATAACTAAGCTGAACGATGATTTGGAGAGGATAGCTGACTGGTCTCGTAGAAATGCTTTACACCTGAACCCAGCAAAATCAAAATACATGTTCACTGGAACCAAAACACAGGTTGCTAAGATGATGCGTCTCAATTTGGTTGTTAAAATTAATGGGCAAATCGTGGAGCGGGTAGATGAAGCCCGAAATTTGGGCATCTTATTTGATAGTACCCTTCAATTTGAATCACATGTAGTGAACCTAGTTAAAAGTAGTATGTACCGACTGAAAATATTGTACAAGGTTCGTGATCTTCTTAGCGAAAAAGTAAGAACCTTATTCGAATCGCTGGTTTTATCTAGACTCAACTATGGAGACATAGTATTTGGGCCAAGACTGTTGGAAAAATCAAAACGTCTTCTGCAACGGGTTCAGAATGCTTGTTGTCGTTTCTGCTATAAAGTACCACCACGCAGTCATATTTCTCCCTATTTGAGTGAAGCTGGTATGCTCAATATGAAGTCTCGCAGACTGCATCACCTGGCGAGTCTCATGTTTGATGTCATGAATTTTAGGAAACCCGAATACTTGTATAGTAAACTTAAATTCTCAGCATTCTATGATAGGTACCCTAGCAGAAGCGCACGTGCTCCTCTTGCTGGTCACATACATCGGACTGTCGCGTTTGAGGGTAGTTTTCGCTTTCAGGCAACCAAGTGCTGGAATGACATTCCACCACCAATTAGAAATATATTAAACAAAGTTTCCTTTAAAAAACATTTAAAGCAACATTTATTGAATGTTACTAAACTGCAGATTCCGGATGGTTGTCTGGAATGGCGGAAATGCTCTCCGCGACACTTACCTGCATGATTGTTTACCTACAAAAATACACGGTTACACAAGTCACTGTAAAATGCACGCACACAACTGTTTATTATTACTTTTAATGTCTTTTTATATAGATATACTTTATTTAATTATACTAACCTACCTATACTACACTATAACATTTTCTGCTCGGATTTTGTTTGCCGCTTTAACTCGCGGGCGACGGCTGAAAACCAGTGTTGCCTCCTGGCTAAAATACACTGAGCTCGAGCCCTTTCACATCACTGCAGCATACATGTGCATAATTTTGTGGTATAAATTATTGTTTTATTTGTAATAACAAATTTGTTTTGTATTGTATTCTGTTCCTACAAAATGTAAACGTGTATGATGCAGAAATATGAATAAATGTTTTATCTATCTATCTATCACCTCATAAGTCAAAATCCAACTATCTGTTTGGGCTGTAGCCCGTGAAAAAGAATTTTCATGTCCACATACATTACATACATGGTATAATAAGATACTCCGCCTGGTATTTCTTTCCGAGACTCGTGAACCACGTGACCAACACAAGACTACGTCATCATGCTTGTGGGTTACCAGAATTACCCACTCTTATGATGTTTTTGTAAATCATATAAGATACTGTTAACTAATAAATAAAATTTAAGTGTTGCTGTAAAGTTAAAGTTAATACACACGTAAATCTAAATTATAAAATTATTAAGAAATATTTTAACCCATTGTTCTGAGATTGAATTTACCCCATAACGTATTTTATTGAAATAAAGTGGCAATACTAAGTGACGTTGACTTGTGTTTCTCTGGGAAGGAAAGACCATGTTTTATTAGACTATGATTACATACATACTTACATACATACATACTCTCGAAAAACATAACCCTCCTTCTGAAACGAGTCCTGCAGTCGGGTAATAACGATGTTATGTATGATGCTTGTAGCGGCCATCCCTCGTGACGTCAGGTTCAACTATAGCTGCGCTGTTGGCAGCTCTCTTCCGGAGAGACTGCTTGTTCAAGAAGATCCAGATAGATGAAAATGGCGTTATACAAGGTAACAAGCATTGTTATTATTGTAATTGATATTGTATTAGCAAGAAGTTTAGTCATTCTTAACTCATGAAGCAATTGCAATAGTTACTGTAGGTATATTATGTAGATACTTAATTTTCCAGATCTGGATTTTCCTCTCATGTCACCAAGACGGAAAGCATACATGTTAAGTACGGATTTCAAGGAGAAAAGGAATCAAGAAACGCCTTTCTGCTTAGCAGCATTCTCAGTAGCCGGATCCCGCATCGCTAAGGTGGGTTGGTATTGTTGAGTGAACAATACTACTTCTTCTTCACTATTTTTTTTTATACTACACTAACTTCACTATCAATATTAGTGAATTACATCCTAAGGTATTATAGGTATCTTCCTTATGGGATATAGTTAAATCTGATTAAAAAAGTGAGTCATAATCATAAACCTAGAACAACAAAAACTCACGGCAGAGTACCTAATCTGAAAAATTTAGAAAAGCTTGAGAAACGAAGGGTGCCTACCCTAAGAATAAAATTAATTTTAGGTTCTTTCATGTCACTCTGTATGTTGCAGTGTTACGCAATTTTACAAATGTTATCCGAAGACCTGAAAGAAAAGGTAGAGCTGGCTGATGAAGCCTACAACTTGTATAAAAACATCAAGCTAAAGAAAGAAGACGAGGTAAGTACCTAATTGATATTTCGGTAATCAACATTTAGAATTTTATTTCTCGATGATGAGCCGAGAATTTATAAAAAAGAAAAGGAACGTTATTAAAACAGTTTGTTTGTTTGTTTACAGACAATTCTGGTGCTGGTTTCTCACTACTTGACCGTCAAGTTGAATGAAGTATGGCAGGAGACGCAGGTCCAGAGCCATGGGTTCATTCCTATTGACACGAATATAATGAACGAATTTCTGGAAATCGGCAGGTTGGTTTGTCACCTAAGACCTGTCACTATAATGTGCAAATTTTTCGAGAAATTTGTTCACATATTTCTATCTTTACAGTGGCTGGGCCAAAAGCATCCAACAGCAACAAATGCAAGTTCAAGAGAAATACAGGAAAATGGTAAACTCGAGATCTCAATTAATGACCTTACAAAAATCCGTTTCTTTGTTCATTAACATAATTGTTCGCAGGAAGAGGTCGAAGAGAACAGTTTATATTCGTTTTTGGGGCGCATACGCCTCAACACGTCTTTGGACGCGCTACGAGAGTTGAAGTGCATTGCGCGTTCCACCGACCGAGCGCGCTTCACGCACGCGCTCATCTTCGACGCCGTGCGCGCCTACCACCGCCGGTCGGTGGTGGCCAACAAGATCATGGCGCCTGTGGTGCAGACGTATATACCGCCTTTAGACGACTACGTAAGTACACGTCGCACTATATGGGAAAACACTACGTAGCAAATGTAACAGTACGCAGCAAAATGACGCTAAATGCATACGGAACGTTAATTTTAACTTACTTATTAAGTACACAACCTACTATTTATTACTTTATTACAGAACATGATTGGCCAGAACCTGAAGGTGATAAACATCCTTCCCAAACACGTGCACACGAAACGGGACGACTACATGTTCCAGAATACACCAGCTTTGAAAGTTTCTCAATTGATACACTCTAAAGAAACAAACGTTGCTGAAGAACAAGAGAAATGCAAGAACAAAAGCTCTCCCGGCAGTGAAATGACTGGTGAATCGAGTCAAAGCGTGCGCAGCGAGGAGTTCTGTGTTAATTCCCACGCAAGTTCGAATATTTACCAACGTCAATCCCAGGATTCTAGCAGACGAGTCTCGCATTCAAGTTAGTGAGTTACGAGCACAACTCTTCAGAGTACGAGAGTACGAGTTTAGGCGCACGCTGATGGACGATGCTGTCGTTGCTTGGTTAACTACTAGTCATGGTCCTTAGCAAAAAAATACTGTTTTGCCGGCACAGTTGATGCCGCTTTGCTCAGTGATACTAGAGACCATTGTGAATGATTCCATCCGAGGAAATGAAAAATCCGTCCACTAGATTTCAAGATGGCGGACCTTCGTTTTTTTGTATGGCACTAAAAAAATAATTCTTCTGGAGCCCATCGTGTGGGGTATCAAATGAAAGGGCTTGACGAGACAATTTCAAAAATATATCGTTTTTTTACATTTCAGTTGCCCTCTTAGAAAAAAATCAAGTTAAATTTTTAAAAGCAGTCATAACATGCCAAGTTTGAGGTCCAGTAGGTACAAAATGGCTGACATATAGTTTCTTAAAAGTATGCCAAATGATCCACCATATCCTTAACTCTAACGTGACGAAAGGAATTTCGAAAATAATAAGATTTAATGTATATTTTGCAATGGAAAGTAGAACATTGGTAACTGCAGTAGGTTAGTAAGAACTGCTTGTGCGCCTCCATAAATGTTTAAAATGCAATTCTTCTCATGATTGTACACACTTTAGGCTAGATTATGATGTGCCGGATCATTTTGAATGTGCGGGCACGGTTGTGCCCCCGCCAAGTCGAGTAAAAAGCGGCTTTGCCGTACCATATTTCTCTTAAAGCAGTTTCAGCCAAAGATGAGAACCCTTTAACGATATCTTCTTATTTTATCTTAATAAGCCTTTATACGATAATATGTTGGATAAAAATTGAAATATTTCATCAAGCAGATATTCGCTAATATATAAATGGAGTAAAATACTTGAGTGTTAAGTTTAAGAATAAAAAAAACAATTAACTATGTGATTCTATGTAAATACACCGGATTACCATTTTAAGTTTACAGCTAAACAGCTTTCATTGCAGTTTTAATTGTAGAATCTTGTCAGTGTTTAACGTATAAATATGAAATACAATGATGCTACAGTTATTTCGTACCGACGACGTCGTCGATTGCACAACTTTTCTGGTGAAGTGGCGGACTTGGCTGTCTTTAACAAAATATATCTTGCAAGTAGTAAGTATGATTATTTGTTTTTGCAATTATTTAATTACGGTCGCTCAAATAGGCCATATTTGTAAATTTTGAGATATAAGGTTATTTTTCTTTGTGTGATGATGTGTCTTTAGTATGGGCTGTTAAATTATGGCCTATTGGATCTCACTTCATTCATATAGGTACATGTCATGTAAAAGTGCTTTAGAAGTTTTATGGTCGGTCGAATGAGTAACAGATTCAAAAGATTTGTTTGATGATTATGTTTTTTTTTATTCTATGTTAATTTAATGACTGTTTGTTTGGGTCTTTAAAACTCAGGTTTGAAATGTTATCCAAAATATCTTTGTTCGGGTGTCGAAATTGGCCTGAACTGTTTCGAGAGAAACATTTTTATTTAATTTAATCATTTATTGTACATACAGCAAAGGAATGAGCTACACAGCGCTACTCCAAACGAATTGAAATATTATAATCTCCAATAAAAATAAATCTGTTATGAAAATAGAATCATTTAGAGAGTCATTTTGTACTAGAATCAATTTTAAGAATTATAATAATTTTAATGGAAATAAAAATATTTTCAGTCGTTTTGACTACCCCTGTGTGGCTTATTCATAATGTGACTGTACACAAAAACAAATACAGGACAAATACAAAAATAAAAACGACACAGCAGGCACTACAAGAATTTTTCTTACAGCAGGCCTACTTAATAGCATTCATGAGTGAAGCAACATGGTACCATGGCAAATCCGCTTTTTACTCGACTTGGCGGGGGCACAACCGTGCCTGCAGATTCAAAATGATCCAGCACATCATAATCTAGCTTAAAGTGTAACAGCAATCATGAGAAGAATTGCATCTTAAAACATTTATGGAGGCGCACAAGAGTTCTTACTAACCTACTGCAATCTGTTCCCAATGATCTACTTTGCATTGCAAAATATACATTAAATCTTATTATTTTCGAAATTCCTTTCGTCACGTTAGAGTTAAGGATATGGTGGATTATTTGGCATACTTTTAAGAAACTATATGTCAGCCATTTTGTACCTACTGGACCTCAAACTTGGCATGTTTTGACTACTTTTAAAAATGTAACTTGATTTTTTTCAAAGAGGGAAACTGATATGTAATAAAACGATATATTTTTGAAATCCTCTCGTCAAGCCCTTTCATTTGATACCCCACACGATGGGCTCCAGAAGAATTATTTTTTTAGTGCCATACAAAAAAACGAAGGTCCGCCATCTTGAAATCCAGTGGATGGAATTTTCATTTCCTCGGATGGAATCATTCATAATGGTCCCTAGTATCACTGAGCAAAGCGGCATCAACTGTGCCGGCAAAACAGCTTCCGGGTGATATTTGACCGTACCCGCTTAGACTATACTGCTCTCTATTCTGTAAGGTTATTTTTGTAGCTAGTTCTTACTTATTTCAAAATAAGGCGGAACCATTTCATTACTGTTTCCCTCAAAATTCCGCTCAAATTTTTACAAGAATTAGCTAAATGCAAGTGTTCTATCAAATTTGAGAGCACAGTACAATGATGTTGTTGTTGTTCTCTATCAAGGTTTAAGCCCCAAACTCCACAGAGAGGACATGGAGAGGACATAGGACGTAGGGCATGACGCTTGACGTTTGCCATCGCGACGTTTCCATACAAAATGTACGAAAAAGTATTGACAAAGGCACACGCAAGCGTCGCCAAAGCGTCGCATATATGACAGCTAGCGTCAAAAACTAAGAAGAATATTTGACGATCACTTGTTTGTCAACTGTCATTCTTACGTCCTATGCCCTTCGTCTTTTTGGTGGAGTTTGCGCCTAACATATCATAGACTTATATATATAAAATGTAACATATCGAATACATTTTAACTTTATGGTTATATTTTAATAAAGAAATACATACAATGTACCTACATTCATTATACTAACCCAGATGATTTGAAAGAAATGGTTATATTTTTAAAGAACGGAATAGTAAATCCTGCCTGTATTTGGTAAAAAAAAACTATAACTAATATTTTTCTAAAACGTTTACTACACAGTTCTGTTACACTTTGTGTATTCGTGATACAAGAAGTATTATTTATTATAATGAATTATTGCAAATAATATATCGAGAAACCAAATAAAACAAAAGTATCATTGTTTTAGGGGTACAACTGACTTTGGCTTAAAGCGTTCTGGTCTGGTAGAACATACAATAATTTAAGCTTAATCTATCAATTACCGTATTACCAATCATATCAGCACACTGTGTTTTTTCGATTGATAGACTAGCATTTTGAGTATTTGCTTTTTCAATACAAAAGTGCAAATATTCATACATACCTACAATATATAATATCTACGTAATTAATTATATCATAGCGTAAATTAACATTCGTAGACATCTGGTTTCGCTCATTTTTAACAAAACTAGACACACTTGAAAAATTTAAGTTGGCACGTTTTAAAAATGAATGAAAATTAAGAATAATTAAAACAATTTATCACGACATCGCAAAGCCAAGATAATAAATTAATTTGAAAGTCACAAAAACAAATACTTTTTAATCGTTTAAAAAATGTCGTGTAGCATACACAATATAATTTTGTCATCGCATTATCTCGAATGTAAATATAATTTGGACATTGTGGGCATTGAACATTTTGAAGTGTTGCCTGCATATTTTGGTAACTGGACATTATGAAACATATGTACAATACATACGCATATCTCTTTCTATCCTTTCGGCGCGTTAAATTTATGTCCTATTCTCAAAATGTCCAATTCGATTAATTTCCTTGTCGCAAAATGTCCAATTCATAAAAAGTACAATTCGCAAAATGATCATTTTTGCACTTGACGCTTTTGATCAAAATGTCTCTAGTATTTTTCCTCTAAGCTTTTTACTAAATACTTGTTTTTTTAACGTACCTATGGTGTGTAGTTTTTTTAAATGGGTGGTTGCGCGGTACGAAAGTTAGATAGATCATGCCCTCTATTCATGAGACGAAATATATAGCTTCCCCAAAACCTTCACAGATAATCAGCAAAGTCGAGGCAAACGAAGACTAAACGGCACTTCTTCAGCCCACATTTTTAAGTAGTTTACAGTTCAATACAATGACAAAATTATACCGTGATGTGGCTTGTTAGCATAGTGTAGCACCATAACACTACGTTTAATTTTAAGGCACAAAAATAATAATTTAGGTGACCAAGCGAATGAAAATTCGGGGTGCGTAACGTATGTTTAGAAACAGATCAAATAGCAGAAATAATAATTATATCTAATGATCGTTAAATGAAATAACGTTATACGAAGTAAAATTATAACAAATATGCATTATATCACCTGAGACAAAATTAGTTTATTTGTTGTTATGTCAAACAAAATTATATTAAAAATGTTTATATCAAACATGACGCACCCAATAATTTGATATAGAAAATGGTTTTTACGACTGCCATTTCAGAGCGTTCAGGGTTCAAACTTGAACTTAAATGATAAGAGTCTTTAAGTGAGCAGAAACTCGCACAGCTATTATATGTATAAATAAGTTAAGCAGATTATCGTACAAACAGTGATTTTTCTTTAAAGCCACATTATTTTATGCGCACATATAAAATACTAGACAATTTACATCAGTCACGAAAATGTTATACTAGACAATAAGCTTCAGTATAATTTTTCAACTTTTGACATTTCATCATAAAACTATGGCTTTTAGAGATTTGGCCATTCTGAAACATGTTTGAAATGGTTGAAAGTTTTGAGGCATAGAATTCCGAACCTAAAACAACATCCGCTTACAAGAATTTATTATTCACCTCATATACTTAAACTACTAAACTATTTAGTCTATCTACCTAAACAAAGGTAAAAATAAACTATATCCTTAAATGCAATTAATTTTCATACAATATAAAGAAGAAACATAATTTTCGGAGTAATCAATCAAACATAATAAAAGGAACACAAAAACGTGTTGTCTAAACAAAAGTTATAATTTGTTTAAAAAAAATAACAATGTTAATCAGTTAGGTACTGAAGGCGGGTATTCATTGGATGTTAATCAGTTAGGTACTGAAGGCGGGTATTCATTGGGGACAAAATCCCTGCGACATTGTATCTGACACAATGTTCCCGAACCACTGTGTCTGTGGTGCCACAACGCAAGACATGGCCCATCTGCTGACCTGCCCGGCTTGCCCCAGCACCTGCTCGCTTGAAACCGTTGGGATGCCACCAATGAGGCTGACCGCGTGGCTACACAATGGTCTGGGCACATTAAAAAAATAGACATCGACACGATAGAAGAAGAAGAATGTTCCCGAAAAGTTCCCAATAAAGGCACATACTCGTTGGGAACTTTGTCCCGCAACAATGCTTAAACGCGTCTTCATTGGGAATATATATTGGGAAACTTTTGTAAATACGTATGTAATGTTGCGAGACTTTGTCTCCGTAATTTTGCTAATGAATACCCGCCTTAATTTGTCATGTCACAATGCGAAGATAATCATAAATATCTGTTCTATATATTTTTATACACATAACTGAATGTAAAATATCATAAACTTTTATGTGTACTTATTACACGAACAACAGAATTTGGATGTGCATGTGAAGATTTCGAGTACATACGCACGCATCCTCAAATAGTTTTTGCAATAGTGTCGAATCAGCTAAATCAAACCAAAGGCGGAGAAGCAAACGACACCTAATGAATCCTAACTTTGTATGAGCTGAAATACTACAGGCGTTGACCAAAATCGGTCATCCATATCAGGGTTAACAATTCAGTAGTATGGCAACTATTTTATTGCCGAAAGACAACAATTATAGTCCATTCGCAATCATAATGTCGTGAAACGACATGACTAGCCTAAGCGGAATGCCAAATTACGCTGGTCGCAATACTGAGATACTACGCGACCAGCGTAACTCAGCCTCCCGCTTAGGCTGGTCTTGACACTATGATTTTGAATGGGACATGCTCGGCAGACTCAGAGTTACCTTACGAGTCGGAGCCGTGATCGGAGTTGCTGAACATGGAGGCGACCATGTTATCGAACTCGGGCACGGCGTCCTCGTACATCTTGAGCTGGTGCGCGAGCGTGTCGGAGTCGGCGGACGCTGCGCCCGCGCACGCCTCGCCCCACTCCCCGCTCGACGAGCGCGCCTGCAGGCACTCCTGGTAGAAGTTCGCCAGCTCAGTGATCGGGCTGCCGTCCGCGAACGGGAACTCCTGGAACGGCCATCATAATCGTTGGATTACGATTCATAATTTGTCAAGCAAATCCAGGTGTGAATATAACTGTTGAACTGGTGGTTCTACTGGTGCATTTATGTACCACTAGAACTACCGGTGGTTCTGCTCGGTAGTTCTAGTGGGTCTAGGGAGATATTCAGCTCAGGTAAGATAATCTGTGTGTTGTTGACACCCAGGATGAGACAAAGCTACACACGTGAGACGCGCGTCGCATCGATAACGACTGACAGGCGAGCGCTTGTCTGACAGATGTCATGTTGCGCGTCTATTCTATGGAGCTTGCCCTTATTATTTTTAACCTGCATATACAAATTTCTGGAAAGGCTGCGCTGCGAATCATTTTCAAGCTCAAAATTAAACTTCGAGTATTGTTATGAAAACCTGCGAAGGCTAAACGAGGAAAGGAAGCTTAGCAAACTCGCAAACAACAACTCCCGAGAAATCAACGTGACTTCAACCCATGTTCTTTAGAGAATTTTTTCTGCTTCACAGGCACATTCGACTCATTATGTTTAATATTTTTTACTTGCAATTTTTTCCACCGTGGGCAGGATTTGAACTGGTAGACGAAGCCCAGCCACGCGTTAGTTGCCTAGATACACCCACGCGTTAGTTGCCAAGATATACTTCCTTAATTTTGCATGCTGAGATTGAGCCGTGGTAGCCCAGATAATAGAGGCGTCGCCAGTGAAGATGACAAAAGTCTCAGGTGCAAATCCTGCCGTCGTGGATAATTTTGCAAGTTTTCCAAAAATGGTATACCTATTTCTAATACAGGAAATGTTTTAGGTATTCAATACCTACTTTTCTTAACACACAGTATAGGGTAAAATGTAAATACACAGAGCAATCGATAGTTACCATAAGACTAACATATCGGTCGTCCTTCCGTGGAACTTCTATGGCCTTGCTTGGTGTAGGCACAAAGTCTGAGCAGCTTCCTCCGTCTGTGCTTTGGCCAGGTTTATTTGTCTTCAGCTTCTCAGCTGCTAGTAACTTTAACCTCTGTAACAATCAAACAAATAACAACTATCAAATATCTAAACTGAAGTTGCTATTTATCACTTTGTAAATTTGGACCCGGTCTGGTTAGGACATTGCAGGCTGAACCACCTGATTGTCCGAAAAGAAAGATGGTTAGATGTAAAGTTTTTAACGAAAGTTATTCAGTTTTGTGAGTAGAATATACATTGAAAAAAAATGTTCTCAATTGAAATTGAACATACCATGTCCATTTTTTCTTTTTCAGCTAACAACCAGCCCATAGGTGGCTCAGGTGGTAGTTGCAGGCTCAACGTGTCATGTAGCTCTTTCATCTTGTCGGCGTCCACAAATGCACCCATTGATAATGGTTTACTTAAGTCGACTTCTTTCTTTTCATGGTGTTTTCTGCTGAATTCAATCAATTACTTATGTGCTGCTTTACTCTAATCAATTGTATAAATCTTAGGAATTAGATGTTTATGTGGCATGTATTAATAATAATATAAACCTTATTCACAAACACTCTATCTACTGCAAAAACCTCATCAAAATCCGTAGAATGGGTTAGAAGTTAGCAGTGTTTATTTATACTATGTGTATGTAGTTGTTTTACAAACAAGATTAGATTATACTAAATTTCGCAAAATTACAATCCATATTTATGTAATTAAATTAAGTATATAATTAATTTTCAACATGAAATTATAAAAACTTCATTAGTTTTTTGACCTATATGTAGTGACATGTTTAGTATAAATGGAGGTAGATCATGCAGACACAAGTTTAAAAATGTGGGCAATAAATTAATGACAAACTTACTATCTCTACAAAAATAAATATCAGCTTACCTAGGCGTTTCCACTGGAAAGTGATCGCTTTTGACCATTATGTCACTGTTGTTTAGTGAATGTGCATCCAGCATCTTTTGCTTGTTGTCTGGTAGAATGGCCATCTTTGTGCGATAAGCTACTTCTATGATCAGAGTACCAATGGGAGTGCATAGTTCACTAACTTTTATTGTCTTACTGTCTTCACCTAAAAATATTCATGCAAATTTGTTAAATGTTTAGTAGGTTAAGTAGGTACAGAATTAAATTCCAATGAGCTAAACATTGTTTGTAGGTAAAGAAGGTCTAGTACCTACAGTTAAAAAGATTGATATTCTCATGAAATCATTACCATGTAAAATATTAACAAGACAAGAGCTTACCCTGTAAAAGGTTTCAGGTAGAGCCAAGGTACTGAACCTACACTCCCTACCTCCGCTATGTATGTTCAGCATTGGACTGTTGTAGGTATTAGTTGAGGTACTTACCTAACAACTCATAATTTAGAGGTCCTCCATAGATTTTATGAAAAATCTTGTAATTTTCCCTATGTTGTGCTCTTGACATTTTATAAGCTGGAGTTATTCGTGAAATGCTAAGCGTAGACTTTAGCATGACACTCATGCGGTAGTAAATGGTGGACACAGAAGACATGTTTACATCACATCCTGGTCCCATTTTCACTGTCCATAGTTCAAGAACCATTTCATCTCCTTCTGTAGTTTTTAATGCTATCTCTATACATAAAATATTTGATAGAGCAGATACTACTTCACCATTCAGTACTCGTTTTGTGTCACAGTTCACATCTGGCTCGTCAGGGATGGAGAGGTTAAACTAGAACAGAAAACAAACATGTTTACATATCTAATTAATGTGGGTTTACATACCTAATTAAGTCTAAATTTCAATCGGTAATCAGTAATGTTTGGTTTTATGTTCAATCGACTTGTATTTTATACATACTAACCTTCCTCTTGATTCAGAATATACCAAAAAAACCGCATGGCTTAGGATGACTTAGTTGTGTCCATAACAACCGGGCAGAGAAATGCAAAAAGCAGTGGCTTCATTTTGTATTGATATTTAGGTATTTGAATGGGTCAGGTTATGGTTATTCAGGCTGTTTTCCGCAACTTGATGTCTACATTTGCCTATTTTGCATGATAGATAATGAATGACTGGGTCAGATCATGCCTTTAGTTCTAGATACAAGGACTTGGTGGAAGGTCACCATAGAAATCTTGCTTGACAACTACATTGGTGTAGGCCACACACAATTTATAGATTTTTAGAATTCATATTTGTATAGCAGTCCTATTGCAACCAAAATAAAACTTACCCATTGTAATGTAGTTGGAGAAGACGACAGCCCATTGTCAGGAGGCTTTATCACGTTGTGCTCGTGGGTGATTTTCTTGCCTTGTCTACTCTGAACTACTATTTGGGCAACTTTCAAAGTTAACACTTTGGTGAATTTGTATAACCTGGAGCGGTCTTGGGCTTCTGTTGATGCCGCCATTGTAATTATTACCTATTGAAAAGTAATGAACAAAACCCAACACATCAGAAAATATAATTTATTGTATTTGCGCAGTATGGACAGCTGCGTGTTGCTTTTATTTTATATTTTATTCCGGTGTATTCCGGGTTTGTCACATGACCATTCCATACTAGACGCCTTTATTTATACAAACAACACCAATAACGCATATAGACGTAAACATAAGTTACTGAATTTGTAATTTATTCAGAATTTTTCACAAAAACAACCAACGTAATACGCATGCAGGTGCAAGCAGAAGTCACACACAGTTTTTTTTTTAGTTGTCTAGCTGAAACGTCAATAGTATTATTTGATTGGTTCATATCGTATTGAATTTATGAATGAGTAAATTTGATTGGACAAACAATTTTAGACACGACAGCGATTTGTGGAACGCAATACGTCACCAACAAATGTCAAAGAATTATTTTGTACTTTTTCTTGTATTGGCATATAGGCTTTTGGCTTACTGCAACCTTTATGCTATAATTTGAAATACACCATGAAATACACATTTTACACACATACACATCACGCCTTTAACCCTTGCAAGTAGGCAGAGCATGAGCGGTCAGCTATGCATGAGAAATATTTGAGGGCCGTTAAAAAAATCATTATAATATGCGTTATGATCACGGGTGTACATGATAGGATTGAGCTACTTTCCTACAGTTGTTTATTTCACGCCTTAGTCGCCTCATAAGCAGCCGCAGGGAAGAAATGGGATGATGCTATTCTAAGCCGCCAGCCGGCATCACACAGCAATATTCTTGGTTTAATATTACTATCTATCATTTCATTATTATCGTAGTCAGCCAAAGGAGCAGATTGAATAGAGTCGAATAATAGAGTAGACAACATTAATCAATGAATTACCTCACATTGGACTGCCACCACCAGTGGCGTAACTACGAAGGGGCAAACCGGGGCAGTGCCCCGGGGCCCTTGAACCTTAGGGGCCCTTGGGCCCTGATTGAAGCACTAATTAATACTAGGAAAAATTTCTTCCATATTTAAAAATAAGTAAACCCGAAGTCCGACCTTCATTCGGCAACTTACTTATTTGATACATTCAGGGGATTCCCTACAAATCTCGTAATATAGGTTTGTTTGCCAGTGCCATCTGTCGATCGATATCAAAATGTTTATGCACGACAATCCATGACGAGAATTCACCCGGCGTTCACCGGGTTCGGGCCCGGCGGTTCGGGGATTCCCTAGCGGCGCGCGGCGTATCGTTCTGGGCTTGGGGCTCTGGTCAAGTTTTGCCCCGGGGCCTTTGGTTACTTAGTTACGCCACTGGCCACCACAGCAGCTGCCGCCACCTTCACTCTACACTAGGAACACCTTGAGACGTAAAATGAAAGAATTTATTACTAAATTATAATAATAATGTATTTATGTAACATTACAAATACCTAGGTAAATATTATATTATTTAACAATTTTTGTAATTAATAAAGGTACCTGTAATGGTGCCGACTACCAGGATAACTGCCAGGCGCTCGAGGCAACAAAGTCACCCAAAAGTACAACAAAATAATAATGGTTATATTCTTGCATCAGATCCGAAGTTTTAATTAATTAAATATATTTTAGTTTAGACATAATTTATACAGCTACCGGAATTAAAAAAAGCTGATGAGTTCTTTTGAAACTTATTATGAAACCAGGTAGCGACCGAACTCTGCTACGCATGAAATCGGGAACCCATCTGTGCCACCAGCGCCACGACAGTTTCAAATATAATCGGGATCCATTCTTTAATAGTGCAATACGTAACTGTATTTCACCACATGAATGCTAATAAACATTACTTTATTATTTATTATTGTGTTTATTTATTAATTTAATTATAAAACAAATAAGAATATCTGATATGATTAAAATACTCATATTATAATGTAGTAGAAGGTACTAGATGTACGTAATAAAATCAATTGTGATAGAGTGATGATTCAGAAACTTAGTTGACTATGAAAAATTATAGCCATAAGGTGTATTGGTTCTTTACGTATGTGTAAGTACCACCTTTTTCTCAGTGACAAATTAAGAATATTTATTTTTAACGCTCTACCTAGCCCGCGAGGAATAAAAGCGTGAAGTGTGTGTGTATGAATGTATAAGTAAACTGTTTGCCCCATTAAATCAAATCCACACCAGTATTGACTAAAATATTAAGGCAGATGTCTACCAGTTGTCTGTCGATTGGAACATCGTCAATGAATAACCACTAGCTTATTTACATTCTATAGTGGTTTTAAGTATATCTTATGGGACAGGTAGGCCTAGAGTCTTTCTAACGAGTTTCTCAGCGATTTTGTTGAATTGTTCGCGATCTTCTCTCCACATTTTAGCCGCATCCACATTCGCTCCACTTTCGTCATTTGGTTCTGAAACAAAGAAAGAATTATGTTAGGAGATAAATCACAAATATTTATAATATATTCGGATGTTTTGAACAAGTTGGGTATTCTCTATATAATTGCAAATAATGGTCCAAGCATAGTAAATAAGTATAATAGTAGATATAAAAAATAATACATCCAAAAATGAAATTGAATATGTTCTGGTATGAAGAAGCAAAAAATTAGTTACCTGCTAACATGCTAACAACAGATAAAAGTATTTTTTCTACACTTTGTACGGGCGACCACCTTTCAGCACTGCTCTCGTATCCCATAGGGTCATCTCCTGGGGCATGCAGTATAGATATGCATACCCTGCCATCAGCATATACTGAAACAAGAACCAAGGCGACGACAAGTTACAAACTTTGTAGTATGTAGGTAACTTACGAATGCAATTGATAATGATAATTAATTATTATTATGATATAAAATAAAGAAAAACAAAATGTAAAAATGGAGGCCTAATTTTTAAAGAGTTCATCCAAAAATATAGTCCAATTAACCACACAATCACACACAACACAAGTAAAACTATATACCCTTCCTTTTTACTTATAATTACTCACAAATAAAAATTATTAAGAGGCTTCTGTCTCCTTAACTAAAAAGTATAATAAGATAGACAAAATAACTATTATTTTGTAAACTATTATACTAAACTATCAATACATAGTATAAAATGAAGTTGCTTTTTTCGTTTCTCTCTCTGTCTTGGAATTCGCTAACATCACCTAAACGGGTCCAGGGCCCCAATCGCGCTAATTTCCAACGATATTACCAAAACCAAACCAATACCAAAAACGGTACGTTACGCACTTTTCGTATCGCGCTAATTGCTTGAACGGAAACGTTTCAGCTTTTGTTCGGAAGTTCCGCTGTTTAACGAACGTTTCAACTTTTGGCGTGCAAGTCGTATTGCGCTATTTTTTGACAGCGTATTAAACCATAAACGTTACGTTCGGAACGTCTCGAACGCTGTCAAATGAACGTTTTTGTTAAAGCTCGCAGCGATCAACTTTTCTCAGTCGTTCTTCGGTCGTTGGAGGATTTTACTGCGTTTTTATCCCAAAAAAAGAGGAAAAGATGCTCGTGTTGTGTCTCCATACCCTTAAAAGTGCCTATGAGTTGGACATGGCTGGCAAGAGTGCCGTCACAAAGACGGAAAATGATTTTGTTAGAAGTCGGTTTCCGCAAAAGGTATCGCGGTTTTCCTCTGACTGTTTTTCGAATTGGTGGAGAAGTTAAGGGCATTCATGCCAAGGCCTTTCATGCCTAGGCCTCGTGGATGTGGAAACCACCAAGGTTAGTGTTTTTCAGCAACTTTTATTAAGAAGTAGATATAGGCAAGATATACCTAGCTAGGATCTAAGTGACTATTGTTTTTTTCCATGTTTTAGATAGATAGCTGTCATTTTGTGCGACTGGATACTGGGTATCTAATCGAAACCGCATCAGCTGGCCTTGGGCGACCTACAGCTACATATCAATGTTTGGGAAGCTGTATTGGAAAGACCCTGGTACAACCCTGCCTGATTTGTCAGCGGCATTCTCATTCAGAAAGATGACAGGGACAAAACAAGTTAAAATATGGTGAGATAACAATACCTACCTACTTAGATACCTATTTATCATGCCACCTTTATTATTAGTTAAAATTTCATTTGCTCCTAAAATTTGTATTATTTCATTTATCAATTCCCGTTATCCCCGGTGAGCGGGTACAACAGGAATCCATTAAAATAAACAAAAACGTTATGTCTGCTGTTGTCCCCGTACCTAAGCGTATTTCTGTTGAGGGTGGGGCTAGATGTAGCAGACTGATACAATGTCTTACTATGCCGCGCCTTGCTCTATCCTACCAAACCTTCCCTTGCCCTATCCTACCAAATGACACGTGCAAATCCGTGAAAATAAGGTAACCGACTCCTCCTTTGGCCATGTTCTAATAACGGGAACAACGGGCAGTAAAACCATAAATGTCTTGTTGTCCCCGTGACGTGGTCACAAGTCACCGGGGACAACGGGAACACACGGGCTAGCCTGGCCCATATGCTATTAGAGTTTCTAATGTTAGGTACATGACCTCCTTATTAACAAGATTTTAACATTATTGTTCAGGCGCAAAATGTCTTCAGTCAATTATTAAGTATTTAATTTTCCTTTTAGGTGTCTCCTGCGTGACCAAAAACTGCATTATACGCAGACAATTGGAGCGAAAAACCGCCAACGCCTGCTGCGTTCTCTCCACAATATTGGTCATCGGCATCGAATTGGACCACTCACATAGGAAGAACTTCGCCGCTCGAGCTTACCGAACGCGCTTTTTTTGGACACTGCCCGCCGAAGAGTCAGCGCGGGCGCGCGCCACCTATGTGCCGGCCGCGTTCACCGAAACCTTGTGTTCCCGTTGTCCCCGGTGACCGTATCCCCGTCACGGAGACAATGAGACCATTGGTTTCACTTCCCGTTAACCCGTTATGATGATAGGGCCAAAGAGGAATCGGGTTGCTTAACTACACTCGTGTCATATTCGTCTTCAAAGCAAGGTTTGGTATGGCAGGGCAAGGCGTGGCATGGTAAGATTTTGCCTGTCCCCGTCAAGGGACAACGGGAACACATGCCATGTCCTACTTTCAACAGCAATACGCTTATACTGGGGACAACGGGAACACATGCCATGTCCTACTGCCAACAGCAATACTCTTACCGGGGACAACGGGAACACACGCCTAGTCCCACTCTCTACAGGAACACCCTTACCGGGTACAATGGGAAGATTTTGGTTTATTTTGGTAAATTCCCGTTGTTCCCGCTCACTGGGGACAATAGGAAGCATTTTTGTTAATTTTAATTAATTCCTGTAGTCGCCGGGGATGCTTTCCCTATTTTGTTTCTGCCTAGCTGGGAGGTGCGGTGAAATAGTTTGTAAATAAAACAAATGTTTATTTTAATTGCCTTTCATAACTGAATTTATAATTTTAGAATACAATTTTTCATGCTTATATCATTACATTAGGTACATTTCATTTCAATAACTTATTTAGATTTAGTTTGTATTAATTAATTAAATAAATACAAAATATTTTTCTTTTCCCATTTTCATTCTTTGTTTTATTTTATATGTTATTCAATCTGCCTGACCGGCATAGGCCTCTTCCAGTTTCCTTCATTTTCCCATATCGTGTGTCATGCTTATCTATTGTGGGCTTGCTACTTAATGTCGTTGTCCCATCTTATATTTGGTTGTCATCTTCCTCTGAAGCCATTCCGTGGGTACCATTCCATTTGGTCTTTCATCCATTTTCCAGCCTTTCTCTTGTCGGATGTCCTGCCCACTTCCATTTGAGATTTCTGGTGGAGACGGGGGATATGTCCTTCAATTTAGTATGGCTCCGTATGTAGCTGAGCTTCTTTTTGTCTGTTCTTTATACCTAGAATGCTTCGTTCCATGTTCTGTTTATGAAGCGAAGACCGGACCATAGGCAATGCAAGGCAGAATGCAGGTTTTTTGTTTTGCATTCCAAGCGACCAGTTGGCTCTCTAACCGTTGTTGGCCTCCTATCAATTTATTTTGTTGTTGCATCTAAGGGGTTGTTGTTGGCCCAAGTAAATATTTAAGTACTTATTTAGTTTATTTTTCTTAGTAAGTGTATGTTAGGCTCTCCTTAATAGATGAGGATACCTGAAACAAAACAATAGCCATACTTTTATTAAGTAGGTTCTCTATGAACTTAGATTGGTTGAGCTAGTAGTAGGCGGTTCAAACTGTGACACCACTATTTGTTGAGTCATTGGACGACTCGGTGTCCAGAATGCCACACAAAATAAATTCAAATGAGATTAATGGATAGATATAGCTTTATATATTTTTAAATTAAATTAAGGCCTACTGAAGGCATGCTCATAATATTATAGCCATCATATATATGTATTACTCTGGAAGAAAAAAAGGCAACTATGTTTGAAAGAAAATGCTGAGACCAGTATGACTCCTTTACCTTTATAGCCACAACAGTCCACTGCTGGACATAAGTCCCCCCCGTATTGGTGGGTATTGCCATACTCACCACGCTTGGCAGGCGGATTGGCGAGTGCAGTGCAATATGTTTAATTCGCAGAGAACGCTGCGGCCCATGGATTATTATCCCTTAGTCGCTATTTACTACATCTATGGGTATAATTGATGGTGATGCTATTCTAAGCTGGCATCACACTGTACCTAACACCAACAAAAAAAAATACCACACCTTAAGGGGGGATCTTGCCATCCTGTCTTTCAGCGCAGAGAGGGTGAGATTTGATGCAGGTCCACTATTGGTGCGAAATCAAAACAGGGTGAGGCTAGTTAATTTAGTCCTTCCTTCACCCTGCTCTTCATGTGGTTCTAGACCTGAAAAGTAATACCTTCATCAGTACATACCTAGTATAAAATGACGATGTCACTTTCTGCAGTTCTCAGTCTTTCATGGACAATTGGACACCGCTAACTTCACTTTAACTACACAATGGATTTTGATTTTGTATTTTTAAAAGGTAATTCATGAGGATTCTTTATAAGTAGAATAATATGCCAGGAAAATGCCTACTTCTCATGGGAAAATATGTTGCAGTAGGTGCACCCACTGACAGGCCACTAGTAACATATTATTAACTAAAAGGTTGTTGGCTTTCAGAAGTTACAGGCTTTACAAGGTCATTTAGGTTATGTTGATTGACTAACCTTGATCCAGTTGAGGTGCACTAAGGAGGGCTAGCCACTGCACTCCAACAGTCAGCCGAGCGGGTCAGAGTATACTTTTTGGCCTCGGCAAACTCCACTTCCTTCCATTGTCCCTACAAAAACACAAATCGTAGGTATACGTAACACAAATAAATCAACCATTTAATCATTTTGATAGCGTTTGTTTATTCATGTATTTTATTGGGTACTTACAGAAAAGTATGGACAACTCGGTGTCCCACACAGTAGAGGAGGATATTTTCACGGAGAAAAACAATATTTATCGCGAAAAACAGCCTGTTTGTTGATAAACGAAACTTGACTTTTTACTTTTTTTCCTTGAAAACTTCACTTTTTCATAGTGTTGCACCCTACGCGGCATGCATAATCGACAATCGATAATAGAAGTAACACTAGTATTTCAAAATACTCGTTGCAAGCTCTAAACGTTCTCAGTTCGGCTCTAGTTCGGTAACGTTTGGGTAACGTCAACGATTTATACGTTCATAAAAAATAGCGCGATAGCATTTTTGGCATTAACCAAAACCGAACCAAAACGTAAACGCAGACGTTACGTTCGAACGGTAAAATCGTTGAAAAATAGCGCGATTGGGGCCCAGATTATAACATCGAAGCGTTACATGGAATGTCGCAACATCGACAACGCTGCATCGAAAGGTCGCCACATCGAATGGTCGCCACATCGAATGGTCGTTACATCGAAAGGTTACCACATCGAAAGGCGGCCACATCGAATGGTCGCCACATCGAAAGGCCGCCGCATCGAATGGTCGCCACATCGAAAAGTCGCCACATCGAAAGGCTGCCACATCGAATGTGCATTACATTGAAGGTCTTCGCCATGTCGAATGTTTCTGCATCGCATAATGCTGTATTGAATTTTCCCTCGTCAGGTGAATGGTTCATCGGGTCATAAGGGTTCATCGGGTCATAAGGGTTCATCGGGCCATAAAAGTTCATCGGGTCGTAAGGGTTCATCGGTTTGAAAGGGTTTATCGGGTCGTAAGGGTTCATCGTGTTGTAACTTTGACTTTTGTAGGAACTTTGACAGGAAAATTGACAGTGACACTGACAGTAACTTTGACATTAACTTTGACAGTGACTTTGACAGTGACTTTGACAGTGACTTTGACAGTAACTTTGACAGTGACTTTCATAGTGACTTCGACAGTGACTTTGACAGTGACTTTGACAGTGACTTAGATTGTGACTTTGATAGTGACTTTGACAGTGACTTTGACAGTAACTTTGACAGTGACTTTCATAGTGACTTCGACAGTGACTTTGACAGTGACTTTGACAGTGACTTAGATTGTGACTTTGATAGTGACTTTGACATTAACTTTGTCAGTGACTTTGACAGTGACTTAGATTGTGACTTTGATAGTGACTTTGTCATTAACTTTGACAGTGACATTGACAGTGACTTTGACAGTAACTTTGACAGTGACTTTCATAGTGACTTTCATAGTGACTTTGACAGTGACTTAGATTGTGACTTTCATAGTGACTTTGACAGTGACTTTGAGTTTGACTTTGACTTTGACTTCGACTCTAAACTTGCGACGTGCGACTTGCGACTTAGGACTGCCAAAGTCACCGTCAAAGTCACTGTCAAAGTTAATGTCAAAGTCAGTGTCAGAGTCACTGTCAAAGTCACTGTCAAAGTCACTGTCAATGTCCCTGTCAAAGTCACTGTCAAAGCCACTGTTACTATCAAATTCAAAGTTACAACACGATGAACCCTTACGACCCGATAAACCCTTTCGAACCGATGAACCCTTCCGAACCGATGAACCCTTACGACCCGATGAACCTTTATGACCCGATGAACCATTCACCTGACGAGGGAACATTCAATACAGCATTATGCGATGCAGAAACATTCGACATGGCGAAGACCTTCAATGTAATGCATATTCGAAGTGGCAGCCTTTCGATGTGGCGACTTTTCGATGTGGCGACCATTCGATGCGGCGGCCTTTCGATGTGGCGACCATTCGATGTGGCCGCCTTTCGATGTGGCAACCTTTCGATGTAACGACCATTCGATGTGGCGACCATTCGATGTGGCGACCTTTCGATGCTGCGTTGTCGATGTTGCGACATTCCATGTAACGACCTTCGATGTTATAATCTGGACCCCACCTAAACCACGCAATGGATTTTGATGCAGTTTTGTGTAATAGATAGAGTCATTCAAGAGAAAGGTTTATATGTAAAACACATGCCAGAAAATGCACTTTTCTCCGCCGGAAAGTGAGTTGCAACAGGTGAAACCGCTTACAGGCCACTAGTACCAAATATATAAATAAACTTAATTAGACATACTGTGCCTTAGCATTAGCTGATCTCAGCTGCTAAATGTTAAAATTAATGTGGAGATAGAATCAAACTCACTATTTGGATGAAACATTTCACAGACAAATTGCATCTTAGGTGGACTCAGGGGATAGTCAGGTGGAAAAACTAGTTTGGCTGGAAAAATACCACCCTCAAAGCAGGTACCTTCAGGGCCCCTGTAACATAAAATAATTCAACATTAGAGTATTTGTTTTATCAAGTGTGGATTATTAGAACTGTGAAAAATTAAAGTTTCAGAATTACACCAAACAAGGCTAATCTTGATCACCATGAACCTATATTTATGTTATGTGGCAAAATGTGGGCTAATTTCAACAATGAATAATGTTAAATTATATCCTTGATAGATGCCAGATGGCAAATACTCCCCTAATAGGGGGAGGCCCATGTTCAGCAGTGGACTTTGTGGCTGTTATGATGATGATGAGATGCCAATGCAATTTCAGTTGGCTCAATGAAAATAACAACTGAAATACACAGTATTAATCAGAAGATGTACTTTAAGACTGGGCGCACACGTCCGAAATGCTGCGGCAGACGCCCGGTTCTTTCTAACCTCAATATTTGCCGCCATTGCTCTGAGAGGCTTTGAGTGACGTAGATGTCAAAGCACGTTATCATGGAGTTCATGGGGACTATGTATTACTTGTAATTGCATTGCCACTACTGGCGCTGAACAAAAAAAAAGTGTTGCGTCAGCACGATTCCGGTCGGAAAATCCGGGCGTGTGTGGCAAAATCTATGGGAGCGATGTATTCGCTATGACGTCATCCGGTTTTGAAACCGGCTGGTTTGATTCAGTTCCGGGCAACCGTTTTCCATTCCGACCGGAATGGAACCGGACGTGTGCGGCAGTTAGAACATTTTGTATGAAAATATAGCATTCTGGGCCCTGGATGAGGAAACCGGGTCCGGAATCCGGGCTAGCATTCCGGACATGTGCGGCCGGTCTTATACTCACGTTATGAGTGCCTCCCACTCAAAGAAGTTTTCTTCATTAATAGGTCCTGCTATGATTCCCTCTGGAGGATTGAGTGTCAGCTCTGTAAAACCAACGTGTAAAACATATTTAAAACAAAATACACTTCTCAGAAAAATTGTAAAACACCTTGCAAGTTTATGTTTTGTGGGCCCATCAGTAATACGGTAAAGTGAGATATAATATAACCAGTAATCAGTTATTAAATTGTTTCAGGGTCCAGAAATAGCAATTATATATTATGAAAAAGACACATACAAAAATTTTGTGACTCGGGTCCTTTTCTTTAAATGAATGAGTATTACAACTGAAATCCTTTTATGTAAATTATTTTGGCTTTCGTTCACAACTTTGATTCGTTCATTCATAAACTTGCACTTGCATGTTTAGCAGGTGTCCCATGTCTCAAAGTATGAAATAAATATGTAGATACAAGTAGGGTTGCCAGGCGTCTGGATAAAGCCGTACATACATAGTCATAGGCTTTTTGATTGCCTGTCTAGCCAAAACTGCAAGATGTCTGGCTTTCAATCCAAGTTATAAGAAAATATAGATTAAAAATTTAAAATGCAAGGTGCCCAGTATTTTTTCCAAAATGTTACGCCTACCTAACTCGCAGGTCTGTCCAGCTTTTAAGTATGGGGACCTGGCAACCTTAGATACAAGTTGTTGTGAAGAGATGGAAGTTATTTTTATTTAATTCCAAACATACCATAATGATAGTATATGCGTAATAAATAAAAGATTCTGCCTACTTAAGCATAACAAGGATCTTGCATTACATTTTATAACTCCTGAGTCTAGTGAACTGTAGTGTTAATCAGCTGTACTCGGAGTTACACAGTTACACATAAGAAAATTAACATAAATTGGGTTTTCAACACAGTTTAATTTGATTATTTTAGGCAAAGGTATCGGAGTAGTTCAGGTGATGTTTTCAGTGTCAGTCAGTAACTAGTTGTTTGTATTTTTAACACGCTTTTTTATGATAAAATGTACCAAAATCAAACCAAAATCCACCTATGAAACTTGTAAGCAAGACACAAAGTAAGTACGTACGTTTATATTCTGCCATAAGCCGCCGAAGAGCTGACCCAGCCATATTCATTACGCAAATTATGACGGTGCGATAGCCACTTTATTTTGATTCACGTTCAAATCAAATGTAATAAAAAATATTTATCTAAAAATACGACTACGTGTCCGTCTGTTTCGTTGCAAATTTCGCTTCAAAGAATACTATACCAGTGTTGCCAACTCGGATTTTGAAAAAGGCGTAGGCCAGATTAGAAAATTACGTAGAATTAGTAAAAGTTGCTTAAGAAAATTTCGTAGATCTACGTATTGATTTTTCTAAGTGAAATTAAGAGTTCTAGCGTAGGTAAAGCTGAATAAAACAAGTTTTTAATAGTGAAATTTGTCATTTTCTCACAAGTGAGAACGAGACGTTTCGTTTTACACAGTCACTTTTAGCACGGCATGACAGGTCGCGTCGCGATGTAGCGTGGAGAGTGGAGGGAGAGTGGCGGCGTGGCGCCTAGATAAGTGACGGCATGAAACGGAACGCACGTTGACATTGTTTTTTTCTCGAAAGTAACGGAATTTGGACCTATTCAGCCTAAAGTGTTATTAATTACATAGTTTGTACATTTTTATAGAAAATACGTAGATTTTGAGACTGAAATACGTAGCCTTTCAAAAAAGGCCTCAAATACGTAGATCTACGTAAAAAGACGTAGATCTGGCAACGCTGTACTATACTCTGTTTCGCTTGCAGTGTTGCCAGAACAAGAAAAGTCAGCGTTGAGACATGACACTAATACTTTTTTGTCGGACTTGGATGCAAGTATTTTCATCTGAAAATGCAAGTTTTAAACGCATTAGTGAAGAATCACCCGCCACCCGCCGCGCTGCCAAAAGCCAAAAGCCGCGTTTTCTTTCTTGGTTTCAACCATCATGGCGGATTTTTCGAAACTGTAAACTGGAGTTGTAGGATTGTGAATTGTTAACTTCGAGATTTCTTGGGATTTCCACAATTGCATAGTACAACGAGACGAAACTGTTTATCAGGTTTGTTTGCATTCATTATAATTCCAGTATGAAAAATATTTGTTGTTGTAATGATATTTACCTTCTTGTTTTCTGTAGGGTCAGGTAGGGATCGGTGACTCAGGCGGGTACATTGACTCACGCTTATATTTCGTAATAGGACAGCTATATTTATCTGTATTCTTAACATAATGGTAGCTATTGACAACCAAACACATACAAACCAATTATCCGTCCACTCCAGTGCGGATTAATTGTGAAAAAAATGTGCGATTGGTTTTGCACCTCTAAAAATGCTTTTAAAGGTACACTACAGGTATTTTTATCGGTTAAGATTGAAAGATTTAGGGAAATGTAATTATTATGATCGAAAGTGTTATTCATATACTAAGTAATCAGCTAGATTTGCTAGCTCTTAGAGTAGTCTGGTAATATTTGTAGGCTAATTATTTCAAAATGGCGTCGGCGTCTACACTGGCTCAAATTTAAGTGGTACACAGTGACTCTAACATTTAGTACTGGCTCATCTCTCTATTTTTAGAAACATAGACAGACAATTGTAAAATATTTCTTAAGGCAATAGTAATGATATGAAAAGAATACTTTGACAAATATAATTGATTAAAATGCATAGTTTCAATAAATATTATACATGCACGACAGGGTTGCCACATCCATATAAACTGTTAGAGTCACTGTGTACCACAGGGGTTGAGTCATTGTAGACAGGTACAAGTACACAGTAACTCACATATTTTTTTCTATAAATTAATGTCTGGTGACCTTAGTGTCGTGTTATTGCAAAAAATGATAATGCGAAACGAAAGAGTAATAATCAATGCATCCTAGATACGAATTTCAGTTTGATACTTCAAAGATTTCTATAAAATTTTATTGATTGAAGAAATCCGAGTCACTGTAGCCTACCTGACCCTATTTATTAAGGCATATCAAAATGGAAGAGCAGAGCACTGTTTCTTACAGTATTACGAAGGCTTCTCCCTCCCAATCTGGCCAACTTCTTCAAAATTCGGGCCAACCTTTTCAGGTAGGGGTCTAATGAAATTATGCATTACCATAGGTAGGTATCATTGGCATTACCTACCTACATACCGCTACCCCCTATACTCCAGGGCTTTCAAGGCAACCCTGCTGTTCAGGCTGTCTGGCATGTGTCTTGGTTATCCGACTTTACCCCCACTACTTACCTATTAATTATTATGTGCCTTATCATCAGACTTGCGGGGGGTGCATAACGTTTTCCTCCACTCCTCGTTGCCCCAAAACGCAATAATAGCCATAATACCTAGGTACCTACTAAACAAAATCTAGGATTTCGGCTAAAATAGGTAAGTACTAAGTAGGGTAAATATGCCGAATTCCGGCCCCCCGCCTAATCCCGGCCTTTTTCACAATTTTGGCTTGCATTCCCAAAATATTGGATAAACTTAAAACTTGTTCACTCTATTTACAACCTGATTATATCTGCTTCCCTAAAAAACCATTGGTAATCCTTTACCCACCTCACACTTCGAGCAATAGACGTTAGTTGTGACCGAGGCGCTGGATCGGACAGTTTGTTCGAGAAGAAGTGAGATCGAAGCTCTTCACGTCCATTCTGGGCATTGCATTTATGAAAGGAAGTAAAAGGTTTTGACAGTTTTATTGCTACATATCTATTAGAAGATTGTCAAAACTATATTTTAACTGCATTTTAAATTTATTTTATTGCTTAATTACGAATAAATTAGGGGGGCCGGTATTGGGATTGAGATTTCCGTAAATTTTCAAATTTCGGCCGGTGGCCGAGTATAAGCTATTTGATTCCATTTTTATAATTTCATTTATTTTAAGGCTATCGTTGTAAAGATGAAATTGTTCATGTCTTATTGTAGATTTACTGTTTATGCATCTCCTATTCAAAAACCGGCCGGGGCTACATGGTCTAGTTTCATAGCAATTGAGATCTTAAAATGCGGCCGACATTAGATATCCCGAACAACGTAAAGCCGGCCATCTCCATTTACTTACAGGGCGATGTACAGGATGTTCGAAACTAACATCGAAAGAGTTTCTATTTGTTTTCTTTGTGTTTTATTCATTATTTACATTATTTTCATATAAGTCATATTATGTACTTACGAAACTAACAAATAAATTATTTTCAAGTCCATTATTTAATAAAACATGGATTTAACCTATTCATTCTGGAGCACCCTTTACACGGCCGGGATTTGACAAAATCGTGGCCGGAAATAGACTGAAAACGGCCGACATTAGAGCTTTTCGCCCTTCCCGAGTTTAAACGCTGCCTTCTTTTTAACGCTCATATTTTACAAAAGTTTAAGCATTACTTTTGAAAAAAGGTTAAATAAGCTACCTAAAAATGTATCAAACATATTTATAGGACATTATTTGAAGAAGCTAAAGAGAGTCAAAGTTGAAAAATGCATCCGGGGTGCCGGGATTTGGCATATTTACCCTATATAGGTTTGTAGGTACTTAGGACAATGGCCGAACGAAGCCTACGATGTTTTACCATGGATTTTGGCCAAAATCCTCCTTCTGCCACCGTACTATGTCAAATACATACATACCTACTATCGTAAACCATAACTCTTAATGAGGCAGTCGGGTAAAAATAAAAAGTCAGTCAGTCTCAAAAATTACTATTACAGATTAAATAAATTGTCCGTACATATTTAACTCATTCATTGTCATTAAATAATAATCAATATTACCAAATAACCTACTTACCTACTAAATTATACTTACCTAGCTACTTACATAATATCCACCAATTCTACTTACTACCTAAGTTTCTGCTTACTTTACTTTTTAGATGCCTTCAAATTGGGAACCAGATTCAGATAAATATGATAAGGATAAAATGACAATGTATGTGTGTAATTTGTGCATGAAAACATTTTACAACCAGATCGCTCTACAAAACCATAAAAACGTGACACATGATGTTCACGACAACGACGAAACACCCGACTGGAACTCATTCACTGATAAAATAGAGCAGGTAAAATAATAGTTTCATCCCATATCATATCACACAAGCGTTTTGCGAGCGGATGCGGAGCGGAGGCGGATGCGCAACGCAACGAATTCGTCGCGGACACGCGGCTGTTACCGGCGATATTTGTATCAAAACGTTGCAAATCCGCCAATATGATCCTTACGATGTTATGTGTAGTTATACCTACCAACCATGTTCCCATAAGGTTAAATAAGTACCTACTGCAAATATTTTTAGAGATGAACCAGCCCATGAAAATAAACAACTTTCTCCAAGAAAAGTAATAGCTAGATCGATAAATTAAAAAGTGTTTGAGCCTTCAACATTTCAAGTTATTTTCCACTTTCCAGGACATGGATGGGGTATGTGGGTTTAAATTCATACCATTGAATTCTGAAGATATAGAAAACAATAATGCAGAAAATAGTATCATAACTCGATGCTTTAATGAAGACACGTCGTATTTGTTAGTGAAAGTGGATGTTGGAGAACCTGGCAACTATCATACTGATAAAAAAACTCAACTGGATAGGCAGCAAAAAGTCTTAGGAAATGCCGAAACGCCATCAGTCGATTTAAGGTAAGTCGATGATCGATAGATATTTAATATAAAGTACGTAGATATTTAGTTTCTTTAACTTGTAATTAATTTATTTTTCAACCTTCTGGAATGTTGTAAATATTGTCAAATAACTTAATACCTACGTAGTGTACCGATCTCCTGATTTCTATTGAACCAGGGGTCCATTCACCTGCACTCTTCCCTCAACAATGTGCCCAGAGCTTCAATGTCGGCAGACTTTCATAAGTTGCTGTGAATATTCCTTACACTACCGAGACAAACACACCAAGAGACGAAAATCCTCACTGCGCTGTCAAGTATGCGAAAAACGCCTCGAAAAGGAGTCATCGGCCCCGAGAATGCCACTCCTAGGCGACTACCACCCGACGAGTGCGATCACGGTGTCTTGCCGCATGTGCGGACTGCAGTTTCCGGACCAAAAGAAATACGAAGAACATAACAGATTAATGCATGCGAAAATGAAACAGCATCAATGTACAATATGCTACAAACGCTTCGCCCAACTAGGCGGCTTACAGCAGCATCTGCGCATGCATACCGGGATACGACCTTTCGTCTGCACTTTCTGCCCGAAGGCTTTCACACAGAAAGCTGGTCTCGATCAACACCTCCGAATCCATACTAAGGTGAAACCTTTCAAATGTGTTGTTTGCAGTAAATGCTTCTCTCAATCTGTCCACCTGAGACAGCACATGCGGACACACACCAACATCCAGCCGTTTGAGTGCTCGGTCTGTGAAAAGAGATTTAAACAGAGGAGTCATCTTAACTTCCACTTGAGGTCCCACGTGAACGAACATTATGATACTGCAAGACGCTTCGAAGCAGCGATGAAACATCAAAGCGAATTAGATTTCGAGTTTCCGCCGGCGGAGGAGAATGAAAGTTTATATTACTCCGGATCACTATCATCTTCTCTTGAAAAACCTTGTGACAGCCCACCCGCTCCCGACAATGCCAGTAATGTCAACGTTTCTAAAGCTTACAACAACATTTCGAAGGCTTACAACAAAATTCCAACCCCCGCCCATGATGATAGTGACATTAATTTGCCAAACCTGTACTACAATCCACCACCTGTGTCATTTCACTCGAACATCAACATCCCATTCTACAACTTCAACCAGCCCGCTCTTGCTGCCGCTGCCACTGTTCCTAACCCCTATGACAAATCGCACCCCCTTCACAGCGCTCTGAACCTTCAACCTCCAAACACATACGATAACATATCTGTATCTCTCTGCAGCAGTGCTAATAATACCTCTTTTATCAATGCACCTCCTCCTGATCATGGATCTTACACTCAATCCAACATCAATATGCCAAGCCTTTATGACAACCCTCCGAGCGTCGGTCGCGCTGCTAACATTAACATGTCTCTTCTTTACGACAACGTGTTAGAATCTAGCAGCGCTGAGAATGCTGTAGATGTGTCTGAACCGTACAATAGACCAAACATGCCCGAAACTTTTGATAACAAACCCCCAGTACCGATTTGCGCTGAAAATGTTATTACTAACCCTTACGACAATCATTCGCAAAATATGCTGCCACTACTCGACCCTAGTGCCCCGCCTGTTTAAATACAGGTAACCAGCCTATGATATTATATAGTTGGCTATTTTAATAATACTAGCCTTATACGAGTGGGTAGGTACGTTACTTAATTATAGGTAGATAGATGCACTCACTTGTGCCTGAATAAGTAATAAGATAAGAACAATTTTAATGTTAACTGTTAGATGACACATGTGTACATAAGACTTACTTGTCTACTCCTTACCTAATTTGATTATAATTTATGTTTTACTCGTCTACTCTTTTGTCGGCATACTTAAATTTTTCATCAAATCTATAGATACCATTTACCTATTGATAGGAACGTATAGCTAGCTAACGATACCAACTTAAATATCTATAGTTTGATATACCTGACTTTTTTGTTAGATATCCTTTGTGTTTTATAATTTATCACTCATACATAAGTTCTAACTAAGTAAACAAATTGCAGTAATAATGCGTTTTCAAAATCCCTCTCCCCTAATCTAAATACCTTGAGTTACTATGGGAGGTCCAATTTTTTTTTCACTGTGTACATAAAAACTGTCTCACTTCGCTGCCAGTCAGCTGAAAATAGGTCAAGCAAAATCACTTACAATTTCAGTTGCAAGCGACCATGCTTCTAGCTAATTGAAAGACATTAGTCGCAACAACCTACATATAATATCATTGAGTCGCAAGAGTTCATTATTTGACTTACCTTTTCAAGTTATCACTTACCTGGTGAGTAGGTAATTAGTGGTGCACAACATCATTACTTTTTAAATTACTCTTTAAAATGAAAATGTACCTACTACAATGCAATATTCGACTTTAATCTAATGGGTACATCAAATTCCTTTATAATTCAAAATTTTATGAAAATGGCTTCTCCGTGTATATCTCGGATGAGGATTTCAAAAGGTACAGGTATAGGTACAGTGATTAACAAAAACGGTATACAACCTGTTACATAACTAACCAAAAAAAAGAATATTTTTCATTATCATCAGTCGATGAAATAATCACATCACTAGTCTAGGTCAGGTGCTACACTACCTGGCGAACAAAGTCCCCTTCGGCATACATTGCTGGTTGACTTTGTTTTTTGCATTGATGTCATACATGTAATAGCCAGCAATGTAGGCCGAACTGCGTTTCGCCGCGTCAGTAACTTCATTTGAACTTTGAGCTGTCAAAATTAGTGATGCGATGCCACGATTAAAAATAAGTGTAATTTAATAAAAAAATATTTTTTTCGTAATTTTCAAAAACGATACTACGGCTCTAATTTTTTGTTAATTGACTCTTTGCAACGGACCTTTCCTTCCCCTTTCAGCTTTATTGGTTGTTTTGTAACACGTTGTATAACAAACAGAAAGGAGGTAAAGGTACTCAGTCATTAAACTGATCTCCCAAAGTAAATGAATCAGCTGATCGGTGATTTTGTACTAGAGTAGGTACCTGTAAAATACGTCTTAACTCGTCACTACGTATTTAACTATTGTATACAGGGCGTAAGGGACAGCTCTCCGAATAATGATAGGTTGCATTCAGACCATGAAACTGGACAACTTCCCATAAGAAAATATTTCAGTCTTAATTTTTTTTTACTTCCCATAGGTACTAAGTAAATGCAGTCAGCTGATCGTAGTTTTGTATGGGAGGACAAAATTTTTTTACGTCGATATATTTTGCAATGGGTAGTTGTTCAGTTTCATGGTCTGATTGCACCCTATCAGTATTCGGAGAGCTGTCCCTTACAGCCCGTATAATTTCGTGAGCAGATCAATAAGCCTCCGTTTTTTGGTCGGTTAAAAGCTGAGTAGTTGTCAAAACAGCGTCCGTTTGGCGTTTGGTTTGCGGCGTTTGCGCAGCGTGTGGCCGGAACGCGGTTACATTTCGGTCCGGTGTATATTTTGTTAGGGCCGCGCTGGTGAGCTTGAGACAACAAAGGGTTTCCAACACTTGACGGCTGCATTCACCGTTTACCATCCCCGACTACTTTCAGCCATCGATTCAAGATCAAAAAGTGAAAAATGCCATGATTGATGCTTTTTGTTTAAACTTTTATCGAAGAATGTGAGTTTTTGCTACTCTATCTTAAATGTCTTTGACTCTACTCCTTTAACCCCTTTGGATGCTTGTGCTTACAATGGCTTACATTGTCTATACTCTTTACTAAAAACCTGTATAGGTAGCAGCAGTTTTACCCGCTGCTACCCTTTTGATTCCACCCGTTCCGAGTCCACATAAGTAAGTAGTTTTTCCGTTCTGCAATTAGGTCTGTAGAGTCAGATTTATCCATTAAGCACCAGACCTACCTACCTAATTAAAACATATCGGTCACTAAGTGATATTGATAATGTTCTGGTTTTCACCACCACTGGACAGTTTCAGGCTATTGCTAAGTAGGAAGATCTTATTTAGGTACCTACTTAGGTACCCACAAACCGATACGTATAGTAAGTATAATGAATGCAGTACGTACTATACTTTGATATGATATGAGATAAACGAAACCGAAGCCACAACAAGACGGATAATTCAACGTTGTAGGTCCTATTAATAGTTACATTAATATCTCGGTGTGCGCTAAACAAAAAACGCTGGAGCGAGCTAAAAGCCGGGTCGGAACTCCTTTTAAGTCACCGTCGTGTTTATATTCCTGTCGTTAATGGATCGCGTTGCGCGCGCGCAAATGTAGCCGTCGTGATAGAAGCACTGTCGACAACGTGCGATAGCCGCCCGGTTTGTCTAGCTACCTATAAACATCACGCCATTACTGCAGGGTATACAGAGCCAAGCAGAGCTGCTGAGGTAGAGACGAATGTTATCGTTACATCTGTCTTTGAGTCATTTCAGAAATCATTTTAAAGCCTAGATAGTTTTGTCTTGACTGACTACCTAGTAAGGTTTCGGTATTAGTTATCAGACCTCAAGTAGAGTCAAGCTTCTGAATCAACACCTCCTAACTCCACCAACCCCTCAAATCTCACAAACCCAAGCTAAAAATAAAAAAACAAAATGTATAGTTACTTTGGTCGTTACAGTATCCTAATATACACACCTATACCTATCAATTTTGTTTCCTTCCTAGGATTCGAACCAGAAATCTTAGCAACTCAATAGGTACTCCAACCATTAAACCATGGAGGACGCAAAGGAATTTGTGTTTTTTAAAATATCATCAAATCGAAAAACTGTTCAGCAAGGTCAATTTCAAAAATTTCTTCGGAGCCATTCTTCTTCTTCTTCTTCTTCTTTTCGTGTGGGACGCCGAGCCATCACGTACATAAATACTTTTTTCAGCAGGCTTCAGGTTTTCAGGTTGGCAAGGATAAAAATATCTATGCTTATCGGTGTTTTCACGGCTCCAGACATTACTTTTACTTCATCATTTGTTTCTATTAAAATAAAACAGGTACAGTAGACCCGTGATGCTCCTCACCGATCTTTTATAATCGCTGCCAATCAGAAGACTACTGAAAACCGTTAGCTCGCTAGTACGTGATGGCTCCGGCGATTAGTTTAGCTTCACATTGTAAATCTAAGATGCGGCTTTATTTTTTTAGGGAAGCATGTAATGTAGATTAGTCAGAACGCATACGGTTGGTTCGGGCTGCGCTGCGCACGCCGGCTGCCGCATGCCGGCTCCTTCGCCCTTCCGTTGACGGACGCTGCGCACATGGCCTCGCTCGGCTCCGGCTCGTCCATCATAAAACGTAATTTACAACTCCACGGCTGCCCGGCTGCTATCTGTACATGAACGTAGGGTTGACGTACCAGTAACTAAAAAATGCCAGCATAAACCAAAGTGCATGCCTATTTGGTATGGTAACAAAGTAATATTTTTAAATCTTTACAACGCCCTAATTTTAATAATTTATATAGGTAGAGACCTTTTTCTGGCATAAATTTACCTAATCTATAGCTAGCTGGTAGTGTAAATTTGGGATTTTCCTACCTAGCACTACCTTCAGCATCTTCCTGCCCTTATTATAACCTATCGAAAACAATAGACGTCGGCATACGACCCGATGAACGAGTTTTTCAGCCGCCTACCGAAGTAGTAGCCTCTGACATGGTTGTGTAACGACGGCCGTCTAAGTAATCATTGACAGCAACCGAGATCGACGGCTTAACGTGCCCTCCGAAGCACGAAACCATCTTACTTTCGAACAATTAGGTGGTTCATCCTGCAATGTCCTAACCAGACTAGGGGTCACTCACAAAGTTGATATTTATCGAATCGAACCCGGAACCTTCTGCGCAACATCGGCTGTCGTTGTTTTATAATATAAAACAAACACCTTACCTATTTGATACATAGATCCTACTTATTACGAAATCTTGCGATCCCAAACCGTTTATCCTACTAATATTATAAAGGCGGATGTTTGTGTGTGTGTTTGTTACGACATCACGCAAAAACGGGTGATTAGATTGACATGAAACTTTGCAGAAATATAAAAGGGCAACTGGAATAACACATAGGATAGTTTTTACCACGGAAAAATGTCTCATTCCCACGGGATCACGCATTTTCCAATATTTTTGAAATAGGTGGCGTGACTGAGCCGATTCGCGTTTTAAACGTTTTCGGCGAAAACTAACAGCGACATCTCTTGGCGAATAATACTTTCTTCCCGCGGAATAATAGGTTGCAGCGGGTGAAACCGCTGACGGGCAGCTAGTCATGATATAATTTAGTTGCCCATCGATTTTTAAGGTAGGTAGGTATAAATAATTTTCATTAAACGAATCCACCACGTGTTTAGTCCTTCCACTGAAATCTCCTACACTACAACCTCCGAGTTGCGAACGGTAAGCGAAAAAAAAAACAAATGAGATAACATCTTGATAATTTGTTACAGTACCTACCTACCTAGCTACGTACCATGTGGCTGTTGACATACTTATCTTACCTGTGCGTAGGTGGATCACAAAAACCAGACTAGCTGACAAAAGCTTGTGTCCGGATGCCTTCAGAACGCTGACTCAATCTATGACTTCTCAGAGCAACATACCTACTATAATCTAAGTATACCCTGCTATCTACATCAGCTTAAGATATCCATTAAGGGAACACTTTTTCTGGCTAATCTGGATATTCGAAATAACAGTTTGGAAAACCGGGACGGTAACTTTGCAGGCATTGTCAGCCTTTCAATGGTTTTGCCTAGGTGGCTTAATTTCTGAAAGGTTATTTCTGAAATCGTGCACGAAAGTCCGCAACGACTGTTCCCACCAGTTTCTACTACTCGGATCTCGTAATCTTTAAGTTATGTGTGAATTGATAAATGTATAAAGTGAATTGATATGTTTAGCTCAACGTATCATAATCATAAGAGCAAACACAAGTAGCAGCTACCAGACATCCGCATGCGAAATTTTAAATACAGACTTTCTATCGAGTATGGCTAATAGGAAATGGTTTTCGTTCCCCAACATGGACAGACCATACCTGCTGCTTTTCGCTCTCTTTTTCAATTCTTTAACTGGTTTGGTTTACCCTACCTACAGCTGATGGTACTTATGAACTACAACATACACAACATAATTAACTAGCACAGTAAAGGATGTTCTTATCTGTAGGTGTCGAGTGGCACAAAGACCCAGCGTTGATACCGCCGCGCCGGCTCAATAATAATATGGGGCTACTCTTATTTCAAGTAATCTGCCAAGTACTTATGTACTAACTTAGTAGGTACCGGTTGCTGTCTGTTACACAACCATACTTTCAGAGGCCTATTACTTTGTAAAACCCTGGCACCAGGGTTCATCTTGCCCTGGTGGACTTGGTGTCACACACGAAGAGAGAGGTACAAGCCTGCTCTACATATTTTTGCAAGATGATTAGGCTCAGCTATTATTTATTATGTGGCTCAGGCTCCCTCGGTTAAAAAAAATACTAGATCAAGCATAGGTGCAGTTAGGTTCTATCTAACTTGGTAGCTGTCTTGCTAACCATGTTGGTTGATGATGGTGGTACCGGGTACTGTACTTCGCGTTCATTTTCCAAAAATATGTGGGTACCTCCTACTAGCCCATGAAATAAAATTGAAAAGAAGTTGGACTCTCCAAGCAAAATACTGTCAGGTACATTCTCACATACGAGAAGTTAACTGCAAAAACAATTTTCATGAAAAGTCACTGCGAAAATGGTATTAAAAATTAAGCGGCCAGCTTTTTTATTGAATGTGTATTGTGTATTAAGTAGTTACAAGCTCGTAAAGTGGTTGAATGCTCGGAGGTTTCAAGATCAAGCTAGGCCGGGCATCGCTGAGAGCCGAGAGGAGAGCGATCTGCGCTGCGCGCGCGCCATTTTGTAGGCGGAGTCTCGCGCCCGCTCCGTGCGTGACGTGAACGAGCCGCGTGGCGAGCCCTGCCACTCTGAAAATTTACACACACAGACAGAAAAGAACGTTTGGAATACAAAACCCAACATTTTTAAACAAAAGTTTCCGTTTTTCATAATCAGTTACGTTGATACGCAAAAACGATACTTATTTTATTAAGTGCTATTGAAATGTCGATATATTTATAAATAAAATCTGCACTTAATTTTTCACAACGTTATGCATTTCACAAAAAACAAACAATTTAGTTGTTAGCAATAGCACAAATGTTTACTACGAGTGCGATTGTTTACGGCTGCGATCAGCAACCCGCCCCGCGCCCGTCGCCGCGTTCACAACAACGTTTCATTATAAACCGATTACTTGTATTTATTATTAGTATTATTACATATTTCTTGGTAATTTTAAGCAATTGACATCAATGTAGTTTCATTATATTTAAGAGAAAGCTGTACAACACACAATTTTCCTTAAATGTGCAGTGGACTCGGTACCTCTACGAGTTCGTAGACATTCGTAGAGCGCGTAGCAAATAAATTTTATATTCATTTACTGTATTTCATACTGATTATTCTTAGTTCTGAGTTACCTTTTAAGTTACTGAAGTGTATTTTTTTATGGTTTTAGTAGTAAAATAGTAGTTAGACGCTGTATACATGGATACCGAGCATGGATATGATAAAATTGACATTCAACTCTGGACTTTCTCAACTTTCTACAGTGTGTTTGCCACTGTCTTCCTTAGTATAGTTTCAATGGTAGACATACAACTAAATCATATTCGACTCTGTTCGAAGGAGAGAAAGGCTAATTTCCTGCTACGGTTATCGTTTACACGAGCGCGAGTAAATAAATCCGGCAAGTTTAATGCAAAACTTTTGGTTTACGCTTTATGGTAAATATTTGGTGTAACGTCGTTTAACTGTTTTATAGATCTAGTAAAATGTTTGGTTTAATTGAGTTAGGTCAAGAGCGGCCGTTCGACAGCGTCCTTGTGCGACGGATAAATATTATTGTCTAAGCGGGTTTTCCGCCGGCTCGTTTGGTTTACTTGTGCGAGTTTGTTTGTGGATTATACCACCGGCTGGCTGGCTGTCACAGCCGCGTGGTGCAATGAACTCACCCTTACTATTTGTACGAGAATAAGATTTAGATAATAGCATAGTATAGGATTAAAGTAAAGATATTCAGGTAAATACGTAGGTATATTAATTAAAGGGGCAGAATTGATCCATCACATCACAACACATTACTAAAATTGGGAAAAAATCTGTAAATTTTTTGAACTAATATTAATATTTTATTGTATTTAGTTCGGTTGACATGTACTTTTTGGTGGGTGGGTACAAGAGACGTGCGGTGGGGGCGGCTAGCGCTGGGCGGCGCGCGGCGAGGCGGCGAGGCGACGGCGGGGCGGCGGCGCGGGCGCAGCGCAGTGGGCGGCGGCCGGCGCGCGCGCGCACTGTACGCACGCATGCGCCCCGGGACACACGCGCGCCACGCATGAAGACCGAGAACCAGACCCCCGAGGAGGCGGCGCGCCGGGCCCCGGCCACGCGCCGGCAGGAGAAGCCCCCCTACTCCTACATCACCCTCATAGTGATGGCCATCAGACACTCGCCCAACAAACGCCTCACCCTGAGCGAAATCTATGCGTTCCTTCAGCAACAGTTCCCGTTTTTCCGCAGTTCCTATCAGGGCTGGAAGAATTCTGTCCGACATAACTTGAGCCTGAACGAATGTTTTGTGAAATTGCCGAAGGAGCTCGGGAGGCCGGGCAAGGGGCATTACTGGACGATAGATCCTTCGTCGGAATACATGTTCGAGGAGGGTTCGTCGAGGAGACGGCCGAGAGGATTCCGGCGCAAGTGTCAGGCGCTGAAGCCGCAGTTCAGCAGCGGGGGTTACCTGTGCGGGGGCGGGGTGGGGTCGCTGCCGCCGCCGCAGCCCTCGGGCTACGAGCTGGCGCGGAGCGGCGCGGCCGGCGGCGGCAGCGCGCCCTCCGTTGACTACGGCGCGTGCTCGTACGGCGGCTCGTCGAGCCAGCAGCTGTCGTACGGCGCGGAGTACTGCACGTACGGCGCGGTCGGCGAGCGCGGCGAGTGGAGCGTGCCGGGCGTGTACGGCCCGCTGGACGCCGGCTACCGCGCGCCCGCCGGCTCCGCGCTGCATCACGACCTGCCGGACATCATCCCCAACTACCAGTACGCCGTCGCTAACGAGCATGGTGAGTGTTACCTATGTACTTTTATTTGTAACAGCTGGAGGACCGAGCTCGCTCGATTTTTGATATTTTTTTAAACCCTATATAGTTCTCAGTAACAAACAACTCGCAAAAAACTGGAGGGAAAGGTTTTTGAATGGAATCTTTTCCGAGATCTTAATTATTGCACGTTTTAAGGTATTTAATAGATAGATGGTGTGTTCTTGTAAGTACCTCATCTGCCTGCCCTTATCCCAAAAGTTCGGGTCGGCACAACATGTTAGAGCACAAAATCATGTAGCAAAAGGATCTGGCAATGTTTTATGACCGACTGTCTGCCTGACGTCAACCCTCTTTGGCAATGCTGTTGTAGGTGGTGTTACCGCTACCATGCGGTTGACCTTAGTTGACAGATATTCAGCCTACCTAAGTAACCTAATATTTCATTTGGCTGTATGTGAGAAGTACACTTAGTGTTACCTATCTTGTACCTACATTATATCTAGGCAATAGGTATTTTACCTATACTTTAGTTACAAAATAGAGTTACTTTGTGCTTTTGGTACTCAAAGCCAGAAGAACCAAAAGAACTGTATCATACTTTTTAGTGCGCTGAGAGTTATGAATATCTGCTCTGTTCAATTTCAAATACTAACACCCACATAACAAAATTTTTGCCTACGTGAGACATTGTTTACCCGTGGTCATCATGGCGTACCTACTAACATTTTCAAAATAATATAACTTTTTCTTTAATGAGTGAAATAATGAAAATTCTTTCACTTTACTTCTGGGACACCTTTAGGTGCAACAGATTATTTATTTAGTGAGACTCTTTATTTTATGTGCCCCACCAATAGGCATACTAAGTACCTAAGCTTTAAGAATGAAAGTAGGTAATCTACCTAAGCTAAGTCTTTTATCTCCAGCACAACGATTACTCTTTTAAGACGAATGCCTAGAGCCAAGTTGTCATACAAACGTATTCCCCTGTTATCTATCATTCCGAATAATGAATGTAGAGCAATATTTTTTTACTGCATAAATGTTACAATTACAAGATTTTTGTTTGTGTAGAACCTATAGCAAATGGTATAAGCTTCCAATTTTCCTTTGATTTTTTCTCTATTAGTCATCGTTTTTGAAATTATAATTATTATACTTAATACACTTTTCATCAGAAAAATCGAGAGACTTAGCAAGTTTACGTTTTTTACGGATCACATTATCTGAGACATATATGTTCATTTTGGAAAAAATGTTTCCGTTTCATGCAGTTCAATAGGAAGTATTACGACGTTCCAAAATCCTAATGTAAATTTTTTACATTCAAATTTTAATTTCATAAATTTCATATTTTGTTTAACTATGATAGCGAAAGTGTCCACCACAAAATCATTCCAGAGGAGGGTTGACGTCTGGTAGGCGGCCGGTTGTAAAATTCAGCCAAATCCTTTTGCAACACGATTTTGTGTTCAACGAAACGTATTGCGCCGACCCCAAGTAATTCGGATAAGGGCAGGAAGATGATGATGATGATAGCGAAAGTGTCTCGAATTTTTTGATGAGAAGCATATAACTATAAATAACGGAGATTTTGGCCTTTCAGGAGTGATATCTACTCCTGAAGCAAGAATTCAGATCTCTGGCACTTTTAGCATTCTTATCTCCTAGTGACCCTAAACCGATTTTTTTAAAGAAAGACCGGTTAAGATCGTGTTCGACACGCCCATAATAGTTTAAATATTTTCACGCCCAAGGGTCTCGTAATAAGCGACTAAAGGAAAATCATTCAGGGAATGGGCAGCAGCGCTCCCTGTCAATTCAACATCTTGCACTGCGCTCGCCAATCCGCCTGCCAAGCGTGGCGAGTATGGCAATACCCCCCGATAGGGGGAGGCCCATGTCCAGCAGTGGACTGTTGTGGCTGTAATGGTTATGGTTATTTGCAGCTGTATGGTTACCAAACGCAAATTTAAAACTTTTTATATTTCTTAATAATTGTGTATTATATTATAGCTTTAATGGTATCTCCAGGTTGAGAACTTTTCAAAATGTTATTGTTAGAATTTACAGTTGGAACAAATTATGGCTAATAATCTCGAGACAGAAACATTTACGTGACTTTGAAAAAAATAAAAAATAAAATCTCGAGACAGACACAGTGACATTGTTTCAAACAAACTTCCCATCTAATGATACCCTACTCAATATTGTTGGCAAGAAATGAGTGCAAAAATTATTTATTAATTAAATTTTTTCCATCTTTTCTTTTTGGTCATCAAGATCTATTTTCACACCAATGTTGATCGATCTAAAATCACAAAGTTATGAGAACGACGCATACAGACAGACTTGACGTAATGATAAGGGTTTGTAAACTACGAAACCCTTAAAAGGTCTTATCCTTCCTGAGCTCTCTATTCGAAAGATTTCAAGCCTACATTGACCAGAATAATTAGGTTGGTATTTGTTTCATCTCATAATGGTATTTCGAAGTAATTAAGAGAACCGGTACTTAGGTACTATCGCCAGCACATCAACGTACCCGTGCTAAGAAGAATCCCAATCCCACCCATATAAGTTGAAGCCTTAAGTGATGGGTAGATTGATGTGCTGCCGATAGTACATATTTTGAAGATGATGGTAACCACAGAGTAACTTATATATTGTAGGGGTATAGAGAGATCAGCCGCAATTTTGTACAGCGCCCTCCGACCAAGAGCTTTGGCAACATTTTAAGGGGGTATTAGACGTGGCTGAATACCGTGCACGGTCCGGCATACATTGCTGGTTATCCATTGCTGGTTACACACACCTACCTACTCTAGCCTAATTTAAGTGTAAATTAAAGTTTGGAAAAGAAAACACATATAGTTATTTACTTTAATTTTTTATTTTTTCTTTTAAAATAGTCTTGGGCTTGCTTTTTTACAAAATCAATATTATTATTCTCCGCCCTGGTGCCGTTTAAAATTTTATTAACATCACGACACCAGTTGTACAAAAAAAACCTACAGGAAATATTGCTTATAAATTCAGTTACTTGTGCCTTATGCGTGTTACATTTAATAAAGTTAAAATTCACCACAGCCGCAATAATTAATTTACAATAATTTTTTATGCTTTCATAGTCACTTTTTTTCTCAATAATCATTGTAATTATGTCCTGTATCGCAGAAAAACATTTTAAAAGTTCCTCCGAAGGGTAAGTGAGGCATTTTTTGTACGTAAAATATTCTCTCCTGACTAAATATTCGTTGGGGTTCTTGGTGTCGTAAAGACATTCTTTGCACAACAAACAATTTTTAAAAACTTTTATTTTTGTTTGTCTTAATATATAACCAGTAACATAACATAATTGGGCAATAATTTTTGGATCATTACTTTTCTCTTTAAAATCGATTATAGTACAATTAACATCTTCAAAATCCACGTCATAATTTCCGACAGTAACTGGATCATTTATTTCAAATAAAGTCTTCATAGAATCAAAGGATTTACAAAAATCTTCCTCACAATTAGACCCTTTAGAGTGGTTTACTACGTTTGTAATGAGTAGAGAAGCAAAGGCTGTTTCAAAGCCAGCGGGAGTTGGTGAGGTATTTCTCCACCCATGGCTTCGAATACAGCCAAAGAAGTTTTCCAAGGGGTCTTGGTTGAAATGGCGCATCCAAATAGATTTAAATTGATACTTTTCAAAAATTTTGTTAATAAGACGGTCTGTATTTTGTAGTGTGCGTATCCAATTAGTTATTGAAGGCACAGTGCCTTCCCTACCTTCTTTGGCTACGAATTTCATAGATTTCAGAACTTTTATTGCTTCTTTCCATACACGGCGATGCTCGGATTTAGGGGTCACTGGTCCAAGAAGGTGTTTACCACTTCTTTTTTTCGAATTATCGTAGCTCCCGTTCATAGAATCAAATAAGTCGTCAAAAAACATGAGAACATCTGCAGTATCTTGGCAGTCCTGAGATAGGATTCCTTTTGCTGAAAATAAAACGATAATTTTACCTTGATATTTCTAATAAGTATTAAAGTTTTACCACAGTTTTACAAAGAAAATTTGAAACAGTAGGTACGAAAAATAAAAATAATTGACTAGGAAACACTAATGTCTTTATGTAATACTAGCTGCCCGTCAGCGGTTTCACCCGCTGCAACCTATTATTCCGCGGGAAAAAAGCATTATTCGCCAAGAGATGTCGCTGTTAGTTTTCGGCGAAAACGTTTAAAACGCGAATCGGCTCAGTCACGCCACCTATTTCAAAAATATTGGAAAATGCGTGATCCCGTGGGAATGAGACATTTTTCCGTGGTAAAAAGTATCCTATGTGTTATTCCAGATGCCCTTTTATATTTCTGCAAAGTTTCATGTCAATCTAATCAACCGTTTTTGCGTGATGTCGTAACAAACACACACACAAACATCCGCCTTTATAATATTAGTAGGATAGTAGGATTTAATCATCCCATAAAAATACATTAAAGAACAGAATAACTTACATGCTAAGTATCCCATATTTGTGGCTACAGTTTTGCTAAATATTTGAGTTGCATATTTAACTTTCATTTTTGACATCTGTTTCGGATTAACATGAGTTTCAGTCAGGTTTTTTATTAGTCTGATTCCTTTATATGCTGGGTTTTCTTCATACAATTGCAAAATATGTTCCCATTTTGCAATTTTGATGCCCTTTTCAATTGTACATTTTAAGTTTTTAGTAATGAGATTATTTCGAATTCCTTTTATCAAATGCGGGGGGTCAAAAAGGGGAATAATTTCTTCACCATTTACTTCAAATGTGTCATGCTCGTATGTCGTGTTCTTCCTTAAGTACTCCTCTCGTGTCTCTTGTATTAGAGAGTTTATGGCACTGACATTCGTTGTGCCTTGGTCACATAAAGTCGCCAAAACAGTAAAGCCACATTTTTGCACTTCTGTAATTATGTTTTTTATAAGCAGCTTGATTTCTATTTTGGGAGTTGTGCCATGGCAAAACGTGTAAGCAAGGGGTTGCTTATAATTTTTGATTACTCCCCTAAGCATAAATACCAGAGCATGGTCAGCAATTTTTCTTTTCCTTTCATAGCCATTGGTGACAAATCCACTTATGAGGTCATTTTTGCAATTGTAATCAAAATGTGGTGATATGGCAATTTCGTCAAATAAGAGTATGCATAATTTATCATCTTTTGTCATGGAGTTGGCTTTGATTTTTAATTGAGAAAAAATATTTTTATTTATGCCGGGTTTAATTTGAGCTTTAGAAAGCAGACGTCTCAAAGTCAGGGGAGACGGTAGAACAAAGACTTTACTCAGCCATCTATATGCCCTAGGACCTTGCTTATATAAGCTCAAGGCCATAATTTTTTCTTCACGAGTAAATCTTCTGCCCATTTTTTCTTTGTTAATTTCTCGAAACTGCATGATGGTGAACATTGCAGCCAATGTAGTAAATTTTTTCAATATCTTCTGAAATGTTTGATTCCCCGAAAGGTTTAGTGCCTTTTTGAGACGAGCTGCATAAGTATCTTTTTTCTTAATAGATTTTTGTAATTTAGCTTTTAAATCACGAATTTTCACTTTCTGCTCGTGCACTGATTTCTTCAGTGAAACATTTACCGGCCGGGGATCTGAAATAGTGTGAAAAATTAAATCAAACAATAAATGCCAGATGCCAGAGTTTTTAAACTGCCGAAATGGCTACTGGCATGCCTGCAGCACCCATGAAGAGAACTATAGTACCTATTAAATTCTAAGCAGACAGTGTTTTTTCGACCTTTATCATTTCGACATTTGTATCAATTTCATAAAAAACATTTGAACAAAATTGATTTGTGTTAATTTAATGTGATATTCATAACTTTGTGTATTACTTGCGGGTATTGAACCCTCAAACACAGGAAATACGTACCAATATTATAAAACTGAGAATGTGTGTAGGTGTGTTTGTTGCCTCTTCACGGTCAAACTTTGTTCGGATTTGGATGAAATTGGGCACTTAGATAGAATATAACCCGGAATAACACATAGGCTACTTTGTACCACGGTAAAATAACTATTCCCAAGGGAATATGAGTTGCAGCGGGTGAAACCACTGAACGGAAATCTAGTACTTATAAAATAAAGCTATGTAAAGCCAGGGCGAGTCTCAAGTTTCTCATAAGAAAAAAAAGATATTTACCTCTTGATGTAGAAGGTAATGTACTTGAAATGTCTTGTTTTAAACCTTTAGATGTAGATCGTTCATTCAGTTTAGTTTCTTGATCGAAAGCCACATCTGACAATGCTTCTTTTATAAGACTCTTCTTTTTCGGTTCAGTCACTGCTTCATGAGGAGTCTCTTCATTGACATTCGTCACATCTGACAATGGTCTTTTGGCTGCCTTCTTTCTAAAACCTGTTATTAAGAAAAGAAGTATTCAAATCTGCTCATGTTGTATATGTAAAAACCATGTAGGGTCAACAAAACACAGTCTTTTTAATAGCCATGTAAAAAAACATGAAATACTTAATCTCCCACCTGATAACTGCAAAGTTGGCACAGCATTAACTGCAAGTGTATTAGTCCATGTATGATATTTTTCTTCAAAGTGGTTGTGGCATACTCTACGACGTTTATAAATGAATTGGTTATCTAAAGACAGTACATCTCCTCCAACATTGTAAAGCCAAGATTTAAACCGATCTGGTTCCTTTTCGGGATTTGGAAATGTGTGCAATGGGACTTCACCACCTAGAAATAATGAATGAAGCAATTCAAAATTATTAAATCTATCGGTAAATACGAGTAGTATAAAAACCAAAAAGTAGTTTGCACATTCTTCTCCCAAAGATGAAGTAGAAGAAATTCGCGCTGTATCCATGTCGGCACGAGTGACGCAGGAATATTTACAACTAGCTGCCAGCCCAGCGGTTTCACCCGCTGCTACTTAGGCGTTTTCCCGTGGGTAGGTATAGGATATTTGCCCGTTTAGCACCGGGTTCTTCATATTTTCGATATCTGAGTGCCAGTGAACGCAGCCCATAAAAAAAAATTCAGGATCCCACTGAACCCTGGATGCTCATATTTCTGCAGACGCGACCCATCACGCTAAACAACTATTGCTATGAAGCCATTTCCGTAACTCTTTTAGTTTAGTTGGGATCCTGTTCATCGATACCTGGTACTCCAGACCCTGGATGCCTATTTGCCAGCAGTGTTGCGGCCCTTAATGCTGAATAACTTTCGCTATGTTACGATTTTCGTATTTATTATTAGCTGGGATTCTATGGTCTACATAAGGTACTCCAGACCCTCAATTGCAGACAAAAAGTAGTCTATGCTAATCTCCAATATGCTAACAGTGTCTGTGCATTTCTGTAGATCAGTTTAGCAGTTCACCGTGAAAGTATAATTTAGCGGCCAATTCAGCGGTTTCACCCGTTTATAAGCGTTTTCCCGTGGGAATAGGCATTTTTTCGAAGTAAAAAACAACCAATGTTACTCAGGGATTTTTCTAATGGTAAAAGAATTTTAAAAATTGGTCCAGTAGTTTTCTCAATAACATACAAAAAGAAAACAAAAAACCACACAAATCTTTCCTCTTTATAATATTAGTGTAGAAGTGTAGACAACTAGAATAAAACACGAATATACTTACAAATCACTTTACATTCGGGTACACAACATTTTCTACTAGACATTTTCTTCTGGAAAATACTTAGTCAAGTCCAAGCAGACGAAATAAGCAGGTAATTTGTAAAGGCAACGGTGTCGGTATCCAAAATCTAGCTGGGGTCAATAGAAGAAGGCGACGACAATCTGAGTCCAAATACGAATGCTGGGGTCAATATTCTAGTTGTCGAGGTCAAAATCCGGTAAACGTAAGCGTTACTATTAATAAAAACTCATGAAAACGAACAATTTCATTTATTAATATTCAATTTCAGTAATCACAACAATTCGCAAACAACTTGTGAATTTGAAAGAAACTGTCATAACGTTTCATTACGCACGCAGCAGTGCGGTCATAAAACAATAAATGCATCAAATAATAAAAATAAATACAAATTCGGAAGCTTTCATTCCTTCAGAATAGTTTCAGTTTATTTAATTTATTTATATCTAATTGGAATAACTGTTGATTTGATATGAATTCAATACTATGTTTTCATAAGTATTGTGCAAGAAACGGAACAACTCTGGCAATTCTAATAATGTTGCAAATTCTACAAACACAGGTTATGGATAGCCGGTATGTGAATAAAAAAAAATAGCGCCATCTAGCGATCCACTCCGACTAGTACTCGTGCAATAAAATTGCCATACAAAAAGACACAGTATTAAGTGAACGCACACTGATGGTAACTAACGATTTTGAGAAAACAATACGAAACCGTAAAAAGGCAGACATCCTCCCTCAGTGAACCTCGTATTTTCTTTTATCTTAAACTTTCGACTGTTGTTATCTGAGCTGCTTCATACAACAAATCACCAAGCGTTCACGGGAGAGCCACTTGAAATCTTGGCTTCCGTCTCGTTTGCAGCCACTTATACGTTGTGGTTCAGTTCAGGGGCACTCGAGACGAGGTGGTGACAATCGCGCGGGGCTGGCTTACGTCATTACCGCACCATGAGACCCTCGACAACTGGCCATGCTACGCTGACGGAAATGCTTTGTCGACACTATACCTATAGGTGTTGTTGTTTATGACTCCATTGCTCTACCATCGAATAATTTTGTACCTACTTATTCTTATGAAGCAGTGAACTCTTCACATTTTTGTGTAGCGCAGTACTGCTTCATGGGTAGATGAGAAAAGTGTTTGTGTGTGCAGTACTTACACATTTTATACCTTTTTATTTTCATTTTTAGAACCATGTAGAGCAAAGCAATATCCATAACTCACCAGTCAACAGGAGAGAAATGGCTGAGACTTGAGAAACGAATTGCTGTCAGATAATAAACCACACGCAAAGTTCAGTTTTTTGTGAAAATGAATTGATTGTTTACAATTTACTGGCGCACAAGTACCTACATTTACCTGCTTGTATCTTGTACGAAATGAGCGCTTGCAAATGTACCTACATACGAGAGCGAGCTTATTTCTGGCGGTAACTGTTTCAACGTCAAACTGCGAGTACATAAGCGGCTAATAAATACCAGAGCAGAGCCGGATCATCGACAATTTATTGCCGCCCATGTGTGCAGGCGCAGCGAGCCAGCAGTGCAGCGGCCCGATTCTCAGAAGCACCAGCACTCCCTCACGACGGTCGTAAAAGCTGTGGTAACATGTGCCTGCGTCTGCGCAGCGCACGGCCATACTTCACTCAGTAACGGGTACTGGCGTCGGTACCTGGACGATAATATCTCTATTTGAAACTGTGAAGCAGATTGTAACTTAGTTTCAGCGCTTTTACATCTGTAGCATCAAAGAAACAGCTTTGAATTTGAAGCTGTTTAGTGCGTTTGTAATTATTCATAAATTATCTAGAGTCTAAAATCTTATGTTTTGTCTAAAAGTGAACTTTATATCTCTCTACCTACATAATAGCTGATCAAAAGTACCTAAACATTTAACAAATTTTAGCGATAGGTACATAAAATGTAGTATGTATCGCAAAAATGTGAGCAAATTCATTCGTAGGTAGCTACGGCGGCGTCGTAGCAATAATTTCTACCACCTTAGGGTACTATCGCCGGCTCGTTCACCTACCAATTTAAGAGTAATTTTAATGGCGTCAAAACATTTACTTTTAAATACTATTTTTTTATTTAAAAGTTCTAACTTTGAGTGTTTCGAAAAATTGTAAATTAAGATGATAGCATATTAAACACTAGCTGCCCGTCAGCGGTTTCACCCGCTGCAACCTATTATTCCGCGGGAAAAAAGCATTATTCGCCAAGAGATGTCGCTGTTAGTTTTCGGCGAAAACGTTTTAAACGCGAATTGGCTCAGTCACGCCACCTATTTCAAAAATATTGGAGAATGCGTGATCCCGTGGGAATGAGACATTTTTCCGTGGTAAAAAGTATCCTATGTGTTATTCCAGATGCCCTTTTATATTTCTGCAAAGTTTCATGTCAATCTAATCAGCCGTTTTTGCGTGATGTCGTAACAAACATACACACAAACATCCGCCTTTATAATATTAGTAGGATATTAGTTCGTCATGCATCGACCGGGACTCGATCCCGGGCCGCACGGGTCAGTATAAGTTGATCCCGCGGTGAAAGTGCCTTACCTACAGTTGTTCCGTGAATTTGGTGATTTGTAAATTTGTGTTGTGTGAACCGCACGCAGTTTCAAAGCAAGGGCAGGTGTAGGCTGCGCGGGTGACTTTGTGCTTACCTAGGTACTTACACGCGCACAACTCGCGACTCGCGTAGAATCCGCGTGAATCTCACGTGCTACGGCTGCGACTCCGTCATAATGTTTTTATTTTCCCAATGTACCAAGTTAACCAACCAATGTAAGTTTGAGGTGAGGTATTTTTCTTCTGATGATTGTGTAAAATGTTTCCAAAGTGCTCCTGCGCGAGCAGCGGAGATGTTTTTCAGTTTACTTAATGATAATTGCAGGTGCTACGCTCTCCATACCTACCGTCTGTAAAAAAGAGACTATAATGGTAGAATGTTGTCGTACCTACGCACCATAATTATAAAGAATCAAGCCCACTATAGTATGGATGTTCGTCCATTGCTTGCCTCACTACTTGCAGGCCTCGCATCAAAGCCAAAGTTAAATAATTATAAAGTCTAATTATTGCTTAAGACCGCATTCAATTTTTTCTAGCAAATTTGCAAATATTGGCTTTATAAACATGCGAGTTTCTCGAAAACCGTTATGTAAAAATAATATGTTACTTGAACATTTAATCAAGCATATTTTCATCTAAAAAATGTACAATGTAAATATTAACATTTTAGTTATAAACCTGTTACAAACAGCGATATCTAAAGCGACAAAACCAAAATTCAGGAAAAGACCTCAAATCAAGCGTGAGTTTTAGAGTTTTGGTTCACTGTAAAAAAATATCAATTATACAAAAAAATAGAGTATATATTTGAGAACAAAGTCTACAGTGAACATTTTACAATTTTATTCAGAAATATAGAATAATACCACGTTTTTATATACGATTTTTTGCAAAATAATGCGCCATTATAACGGCTTCTGTATGAAAAAATAACAGTAGTAAAGATTTAAAAAAAATATATGTTATTTAAGAAGATGTACTTAATCTAATTGCAGAAAAATATATTTATTTTTATTCATAATATCACTGTAAAAAATATTCAAACATCCCCATGTTTTTCGCAAAATGACGCTCCGAGAGGTCTGACAGGGAAAATTGTATGGGCTTCGTGAAAAGCTCTATAGCGGCCTTAACATTTTGTAACTGAAAATAGTTTAATTATGACAGGAGTTCTGAAGTTATTGAATGTTAAAGTTGGGTATCGGAAGAGACAAAAGTTCTTAAGTTTGGCTGTATATCGAGTATTTCGAAGTAAACAGTGCAAAAAAGGTTCACACCACAGTAAAATCTTTGGGAAAAATACCTAACGGTAACTAAAAAAATAAAATATTGTTTTGTTTTATTGCTGCGGCCGGAACTTGAACTCAGAGCGGTGGTGTCCCATCAGTGATCTACCAACTGAGTAACTTTCCAAGATTTTCCCGATAACGATAGGTCTAGGTCTGGTCTAACCAAACATCTAGGTATCCCCTCCAAGCACCAAAAGTCAAAGCCGAAAAATATTTAAAATCACCTCTTATGATATGAACCGATTATGTTATTGTTTCTTGGGGGAAATTGTTCACTTTGGTTTGTTAAGCATTGCGTTTTCACTGGTTTTCACGGTACAATCAGTCGTTTCGTTCGTTCTCCATCGCCCTGTATAATAGCAGGCAATATTTTTACATCGGCGTGGCGTGAACGCATGCATGGGCTCGGGCTAGGTATGATGTGTTTACATGAACGCTCGTTTGTTCCAACCGTTTGATCTTTATAAATGCAATAGGTAGGTATTTCAAGAAAATCGGTGCCGGGAAGCTTTAACAGATTTCTACTTTAATAAAAAATTCGAGAATGATTTTTAAGAACGACAACCTTGACACGTAGCCGGTTATTTTGGGCCACCTCTGGAAAATATCGAATTCCGTAATTTCTTTCAGATAAGTACAGTTAGCGATGCCTACGGTCATGTCTACCTGCCTATCTTTTATTATATGGCTATCCTGTCCTGGCGAAAGGCCTTTTATTCCGCTATCCGTATCTCTGAACTGAAGCTGCGCTGAGCCACACACATTAAACCTTTCTTTTACAAAATAGAGAGTTCACAGAAGAATCACTCGACTCTATTTAGAATTTTTGCGATTGTCGCTTGTTACATAGCTAAGGTTGTTAGCTTCAATACGAGGACGAAATACAGCTACCTAGATACAAGAACGTCATATATGGTTTCAATGCAAGAAACATGACGGTCGTAGCAACCATTTTCTTAGTTAATATAAGTACCTAAGTACCTTGAGTTCCTCTGAGATTCCGGTTCATTTCAGTAAGCGTCTAAATCGTCGCTAGTGAGTGAGCCATGCAATCTGTAAAGGCGCCCCACGCGCCGCTTCTCTGATTAGTGTTTCTATTCAGTATAATGTAGATAATAATAAAAATTATTCAAGCTTAGGGCTGATGGCTTGCCCACTTTTCTCGTCCTGTCCCGGTTGTGTCGTGATTACCACCTTGTTTTCAAAATGTTTCAGGTGGCCATGTCGTTTTGTACCTATGGGAAGTCTAATTCTTTACGACCTATTCTCTATGTGGAATGCTGTTCAGTTTTAAGGGTGATTCGCTTTGTACTGTACTTATTAACGCCTGTTGTGGGTCACACTCTGTACATTGGTAGCGTTGGGGGGATTTGAATTAGAAGCCAAATTAGATACTGAAAGATAATTGGAAAAATAAACGCGGTAGTTTTCTTATACGGAGACCCACAAAAATAATACAGTAGGTATCTATCTACGTATCTTACATTAATTTCTACTTACTCATCGTTTCACAGAGATATTTCAGTTGAGTGATGGGCAGGGATGATGAAACCGGCCGGTTTACACTCCGGGGAGATTTTTGTTTGATGTGAGGCGTGATTGCGGCTGTCGTCGATCGTAATTATAGTTCCGTGGCGCGCCCGAGCTCGAACCCGAGCACTCGAGCTTTCGGATTGCTCACCAAAAAATATAACGAACATGAAGTAATTCTACTTATCAACCTACATACATCACGCCTTTATCCCTTGCTGGGTAGGCAGAGCGTGAACGGCTGTAAAGCACGGCCATTTACACCACGTCTTACAAAAGTTTGAGAATCATACAGAAGACTGTGTATCACCATAGTTACCTACAGGTTATCAGGCTATCGCCTAAAATTGCAATAGGTAGGTACACATCAACTCCCAAAACCCCTTAGTCGGTTCTTATGACTCCTTTGATTTATGAGGGAAAGATATGGGGTGATGCTATTCTAACTTCTAAGCCTGCATCACACGGCCTACTTACAATTTATTTTTTGAAAGTCTTTAGATATTGTTACCTGTTTTTGATTTTTCACATAGTCTACTACTTATTGTAAGTAGGTAGGTACTACACAAATCCATTCACAAAAATAGTGAGAGAGCCGACTGCAGAAATGCCTATCTCATCAGGTACCACAAAAGCCTAACTTTAGAACATTAACTGACACGTACACAAGTCTAAAAACCTAGGTCTGTCAGACCAGAGCCGATCCTGCTGAAAGGTGAAAATAATTGATAGTTTTTGATAACTTTTAATCTGTTAAAATTATATCTAAAGGTACCCGAATTAAAGTGCTGGCATGGTCTGCCACTGCGATGATAAGATTTGTTAAGGGTGCCAGCCTCATCTGCGTGTCTCGTCCACCCCGGTAAATAATAGCATTTAAGTAATTAAACTGCGTGCGTACGTATGCGTACTGACTGATCCAACAAAACACTCGATATAACAAAATATTCAGTATCCTGTCTTTATTCTCATCGGTCGGGTTTCGTAAAAATAGTAGCCGTATTTGAGTAATCGACACTGACATCGATGCATTAAACTCTGTGTGCGGTCCCGGGTGCGTTTGCGCAGCTCAAGCTCCGACACAAAGCAGGGTTCAATTCAGGGACTGAAATTGCTTGTCTAAACTTTTTTGTTGTGATTTTCTTGTACTGCACTTATTCAGTATTAAATACTTACGAAAAAGAAGGAATATTGATAGTAATCTTAGGTAGTTAATCAGATAGATAGCTATCTTATATATTTTTAAGAATCTGACGTAGGTAGGTACCTACTTAACTTATGATAAACAAATTTGTTATAAACAATTCAGTTACAATTTTACTTGCAATGGGCAAATAAGTAACGCCAGGCGCGTCGTTTCAAAGTTACTTGGTAGCGTGAGTGGTTATTAAATTGTGAACCAACCTATTGATTCCTGGATATTATACTAATTATAAATAGGCATGGGCCGCGAGTTTTTAATTCTCGCATATCTGAACCTGTAAACATACAAAATTATAACAAAAAAATCCTTCCTCTACGTGCACCACCGCCGCAGGAATAAAATAAAAAACCTACCCTTTCACGTGGCAACCCTTGACCCTTGTTTGCCAACCCTTTTTTACTCTAATCTGCAACTGTAAAACATCCTTGCATCACGTGTTAAAACAGTTAAAAGTTAAAACCATCCCATTTTAATAGAAAAAAAGCGTTGTACAACATTGCCTTCGGATGCTAATGTTTTTCGGGGGATGACAAAAAAGTATAAAACACGGTTTTCACCCGCTGCAACCTATTACTCCGCGGGTAAAAGCATTATTCGCCGAGAGATGTCGCTGTTAGTTTTCGGCGAAAACGTTTAAAACGCGAATCGGCTCAGTCACGCCACCTATTTCAAAAATATTGGAAAACGCGTGATCCCGTGGGAATGAGACATTTTTCCGTGGTAAAAAGTATCCTATGTGTTATTCCAGATGCCCTTTTATATTTCTGCAAAGTTTCATGTCAATCTAATCAGCCGTTTTTGCGTGATGTCGTAACAAACACACACACAAACATCCGCCTTTATAATATTAGTAGGATTACCCTATTTTTGGTTGGGCAGTCGAGTTAAAAAAGGACACAGCATTTTGTTGAAAAGTTAAAGCTTTTCTACCGATTCTTTCCTTTTAAATGCATTTTAACTAAAATAAAATAAATGTTTGATTTAGGGAGGAATGGGAGAATCGAAGGCGCAATACGAGGAGGTTCCACACTAGAGTCGGTGGCTACGACACATAAAGTCGGTGACTACGAAAATGAGCAAAGTTTCAGTCAGGTACTTTTCTAAAAATAATTTACTGCTCAGCGAAAGTTTATTAAATAAATCTGATTCATTACGATAACTTGGTATTGCGTCTTCGTGAATCCTTAGTGCCACTACTGCTGTGTAGGTAGATCAACCTGCCCGTATAACGGATCAACATATACCGGTTTTCATAGTGTTTGTATGGAAAACCAATTTATCTTAGTCCCTTAAATTGGTAGGTTGATGTGCTACCTAGATTGCCAAGAAACGGAAAAGGAACCATTTTCATTTGTCACCCATTATAAAACTTTTATTTTACATAGTTTGTAAGTACATAAATTAAATACTCACATCACCAATTTTCTGCTAGGCATTCAGGATTCACTAGCTAAGGCGAATGTTCTCTTAAGTGTGCTCGTTTCGAAAGGTGCGGGTATATGGGTAGGTCTAAATTTGCTGTGCGGTTATGGATCTCGATATCGATTTATTTGAGGCAAGATCTGGCAAAGACGCGCAAATTGTATTCTCGATTCTGGCAGCAAATTTCTTATAACTTTCTTTTTCTACACAATCACGGAATTATTATCAGTATTATCACAGATCACAAATAATTACAATCGAATCAAGCTTGGTAAAAATAGCATTAGATGGCATTAGTATAGTAGCGCATAGGTAACCTAGTTATTTTTCTCCATACTTATTTTCTACTGTTGAAAGGTACCTACTTACGTATAATCAGCGCGATTGAAGAAAAGATCACTGAGTGAATCTCGGGCGGATGTCATTCTCTCTCGCTCTAACTTAAATTTGTCAATACTTAACGCGGTAATTAATACAAAAATAAAATTGGTGTGATTTGCGTGTTTTTGTTGGAAACTTTTTATTGCAGAAATCTGTTGTTGGATGTTAAAAGCTGAAAGAAAATATGGATTCTGAGTAAGCGGGGCAAAGTTCTGCGAATTGGTACCCGAAAAAATATCTTTTTCGCTTTATACATTATCTAGATCTATACTACGGGACTACCGGAAGTAACGCCATTACAGATCCTTTCATCTATCAACTTGGTTATATGTACGTACGTAGTAGGTAGGTAGCTAAGTTAATTGCTACGTATTTTTCAGCGACACTAGCGCCGCTGAGTAGACATTTTTCATTGACTGAAAATACAATTAATTGGTAAACCGAATTACGAAATATTTAAAACTACAATCACTAGCAACCAAGCTAGCAACAAATAATAAAAAAGTCTTGTTAAAAAACTGTGCGCTTTATGTAGCAAGTTTAAAATAGCAAGTTTTCGGCAATCGGTTCAAAACTAACGAAGTTATCAAGGCGGGAATACAGGCAGACATACATGACGAAATTATAAGGGTTTACAAAGTCTGTTTGAAAAATAGTACAAGAGCCGACGGTATTATTTTCGTCTCATTGAAATTGGGGTAAAGTGGCGCGCGAATATCGAGTAGGTACGGTATGTAGGTACCTACCTACATGATTTATGAAACACAGTAAAATGTAAGCTCAGATCCCGGAATATTATAGAGTGAGGAAGGTGAAAGAACCAATTTGCACTTAGCTAAAGTAGATAAATACCTAGTCAATTAATATAAAAATAAAAAAATCTATGCATTGATCATTGCATACCTACGCTTGTTGTAGGTACATTACTTAGGTACCTACAGCTAGGCTATGATTATTGGTTCCAAATTTCTTAGAACACTTCACCTTTCTTTTCTTTGGACGATTTAGTACTACTTTTGGTTTAATATTACTTAGTAAAAGTACGTGCCCGATTTGGACCGGTCACTACGTTTGTTTAAACTACGGCTGTTAGATGGAGCTCCGAAGCCCCGGCGGCGGCTGCATGTAGCCGTCGACAGACGAGAAACAGATCTGCCTAGATAAATGAAAACTTTACAACGTGCAATTATAGTTTAAATTTAAATAAAACTGCGCCGTGCCCCACACGTGGCTCAGTTTGCCCTGTGAAAAAATATTTCCCTCTTGGTAGTATAAGTAGTAGTATGGGTACCTATCTACATATGATTATAATTCTAAAGGTTCAAATCTTATGATCTTAAATCGTGTAAATTGGATTTTTCTATCTTAAATTGGTTTTATTGCGACGCGCCTCGAATTAGGGAAATAGGTACCTACTTACTTATAAGCACTTCAATGCGAATAATCCTATATGCCTCTAGGTACCTAGGTACCTACATTTTAAAATTTCTGTCTAGCCGGCGCGGCGCGGCGGTGGATTTTACCAGCATACCTATTACAATTAAGTAAATATCTAAGTAATAGGTACACTTTTTCCTTTAGCACTCAGCATTTTCACACATGGCTTGTCGATATAGTTAGACCCGGCTTAATCTTGAAAAAGTGTAAAAGAGATTTTCGGAAAACTTGCAGAATTATCCACCGCAGGCTGGATTTGTACCAGCGACCTTCGCCATTTGTGAAAGAGATGATAAAATTCAAACAATGTCACTGATAATAGTTTTATATTTGCGCAGGTACGGCGCCGATGTTCGCGGGGATGCGCAGCGTTCACGGGCAGATGCTGCCGGGCGGGTCGCTGGGCGGGCTGAGCGGCTTCGGGCTGCCGTCGCCGCCGCACGAGCGCAAGCCCTACGCCACGCCGCCGCCGACGCCGCTGCCCGCGCTGCCACAGCCCACCTCACTCTCCTCGACACCCACCTCTACGACCACCACGCACTCCTATTACCACACGAACAACCTCTATTAGGAGCGCTAAAGTACTTAGACAATCGTAACGTAGGCAAGCTGTGCGGTTGATGTGCCTTGAAGATCGCGGACAAGGTGCATGGTGTGTGCCTTGAAGATCGTGGACAAGGTGCATGGTGCTTCAAATCACAAAATCAGCTGTGTCATCACAGTGTCATGAACAATTTGTATCTTTTGAAGTAGGTACCTTGGCCTAGTGCTACACTTAGTAGGTAGGTAACAATATTGGTCCAGGTCCCGAACCTACCCCTATAATTTTATACGCAATTCTTAACTATAAGTAGGTAAAAGATTCAACCAAATATATCTACCTATACCTACCTACATATATTAAACGGTTTCTATATTAATTATTGTACCTATACCTATCAGAAAAAATAAATTGTAGTAGGTATGTAGGTAGGTAGTTTACAATGTATAATGTTGAGAACAAGATTTTTCTAAGAACCGATGTTCTAAATTATACGTCTACCTAGTGGCAATTTAAAATACTAATAATATTTTATGTGCATACTTATCGTGAAGACCACCAAAGACGATTTTAGCAGTCGAACCACATCGTACAAATAGATAGATAGGTACTTATAGGTAGGTGCCATTAGAAAGATGATTTTAGAAATATAACGTATATATTTATAAAATCTGTATATTTTCTCGAATAATCCACACTACAAGTCGAGCTTACTTAGATAGATAGGTAGGTACTTAATATTACACAATAGTATCTACTACTAGTCTACTACTCTACTACCTACCTAATCTCCTGCCTTGTCTGAAAATTCCATTGTTCTGAAGTAGAATGTTTTTTATTTTGCCATTGATCGATAATCATACCAAAGTAGTAGTACCTAGTACTTAAATAATTTAAGTATTCGCGGCTGATTTCACATAATACCTATGTAGTTAGGCACGTATCAAAATAAGTCTAGCCCTAAGAAAAGATATTAGGATAATAGGTAATTGCTAGGTGCGTTTTAGATAAGTAATTAAGTAGGTACATTTATATAATGCAGCCTGATGCAGGCTTAGCTAGACCTACACATGCAAACTCGTGTGATGCAGTCCAGACCCAGACCGGCAAATACGTCGGAGATAGGTACCTTAGGTATAATTTATAATTATTAGCCCTAAAACATCAATACCTACTTATTGTAGTAGGTACCGATCTCTTTCTTGTATAGTGGTGAAAACCAAAAATGTTTATTATATAGAAGACAGATATTATCATCCATGCACAGTAGTTATGAGGCTATTTATAGTCTGGGATAGTCTACATTTCAAGCGTCTGGGTCCTGGACTAGTCCTACTTATTTTACAGGTAAAAAGCAATGTTAAGAAAGATAGGTACTTCATGTTTATAATTCGAGAAGTATTATTAATTCTAAGTTTAAAGAAATAAGTGGGTAAATAAAAAAACTTAAATAAACTCGTCTTTTATGATCTATACCTCGACACCTATAATAATACGGGGTGTTAGGGACGGTGTAACGAAAACTTTGCAGGCGTGCTCAGACCATGAAACTGAACAACTTTTACTATGGAGCCAATGGTCCATACCAATGGTCCATGCCTGCAAAGTTTTCGGTACACCGTCCCTAACGCCCTGTATAACTAAGATCTACCTACACTAATATGATAAATAGGAAAGATTTGTTTGTTTTTTTGTTTGTATGTATGTAATCGATAAACTCTGAAACTAATGGACCGATTTACAAAATTCTTTCACCGCTACTTTTTACCACGTGAAAATTTCTCATTCCCACGATAAAACGGTTACGTACAACCCGCGCGAATTAACTCTGCACCTGGCGCCGACGACGTCAAAGTCATTACGGTGCACAAAAAAAGTAAAAGTCTACCAACTAACTTATTTATTACTTACTTATTTATTTATTACTTTAAAATTAAAACTGAACAATAATTATTGTTCAGTTTTAATTAATAGTTGGTAGACTTTTACTTTTTTTGCGCACCGTAATGACTTTGACGTCGTCGGCGCCAGGTGCAGAGTTAATTCGCGCGGGTTGTACTTACTAGCAGCAGAAAAAGCGGGAAATATAGCGGATTTTAACCAAATTAGCCAAACCGCTTTACCAATCTTTGCAAGATTTGGCACTGATATTGCTAGCATATTAAAGACGGACATAGACTAGGACTTTTTGTCAGCCCTTGAGGAGTTGTAGTACCTGCCTGATGGAAGGCACCAGGAGCACAGCTAAACTAGAAGAGATACGTTAATGACTTCAAAGTAAATGTTGTTCAGCATTACGAGACGCTTCTGTAGGCACATAGTTATCGAGGATCTGGAGTATGTACCTGATGCAAACCACCAGCATTCCATCTAAACTATAGGAGATACGGCAATGTTACACAACCACTACACAACCATGTCAGAGGCCTGCTTCTTGTAGTAGGCGGTTGAAAAACTCTGACACCAGGGTTCATCGAGTCGTTGGACGACTTGGTGCCCCACTCAAAAAAGAAGAAGAATAGATGGCGTTCTTAGTTTTAAAACGACTTGGGTGCCTACTAAAAATAGGGTAGGGTGAAGGAACTTACTAAAAACTAGATCGATTTATCGCTCCCGGTAACCCCTCAGAAATTTAGAGCAAATCGTTGGGGTGTATTGTACGGCTGTATCATGCCTATTTTCTTGGTCTGTACCACCCGGGCCGGAACGGGACGGAAGATCGAGTTGCTCGAAGGACTAGATTGGCCCAAAGGGCCCAAATGTTAGCTAAAAGTCTTGTATCCAGACCAGAAAATCTAAAGTAAAGCCTTGTATTCATTGGGGACAAAATCTCAGAAACTTTGAATGAGAAACACATCAGAAACAAAGTTACCCAACAAATGTTCCCACGAAATTGCCAGAAACATTATTTAAAACGCGTTTTCATTGTTAACCTTCGGGGTCTTTGTATTAGAAACAAAGTGTTTGGGATTGTGTCCCCAATGAATACCCGCCTTTACAGTTGACAGTGACAGATCGATCCAATACACACAGCAGTGTTGCCAACCGTACGATAATTATCGTATTTGTACGATAATTTGAGGTCCCGTACGATAAAAAATAGTTAAGTATTATCTTACGATAATTTCATTACCGTACGTACGGTATTTTTTGAAATTGTACGATATTTTTGAAATTGTGGCGAAGATGTTCCTCTTTGCTTGCTTCTCTTTGGAACATCGAAGTAATATCGTTTTCAAATTCACCGCCTGTCACGATCCTCGTTTTTCCACCATTCCGGCTCTGACTCTCTTTGAAGGCACCTCTCGCGTGCCTTGAGCCTCACCAAGTTATCTACGTTCTAATTATTGCATCAGCTAGGACCTATGTTAGACTAGTTGTAGTTTATGTCATATGTAATTAGGAAAAGTGTGTGAATCTGACTCCGTCACATTTCCACCAAAAAATGTTTACCATCCCTGTCTGCGAATGCTAAGACGAGTGAATGAGGAGGGCATATTCGGCAGTCGGAAACCTAGGTTTTCGATCAAACGCCGGCAGATTAAACTTAATTTTATCGCAAACCTTGATTTTTGTGATCAAAACTCTGACCAAAGATGTCTGTCACTTTGTCAACAGCAGTCTATAGGTACCTTTTAGCGGCAGTTGTCAGTAGATCGACGATATGGTAATCTACTATTTTACTACTACTATTTTATGGAAATGTACTACAAAATCATAAACAGTTAAGCGTAATTTATGGACTGGTTACCGCTGGGATAAATACGATAATTGTACGATAATTTTATTTTGATAGCAATATCCGATAATTCTGAAATCAAGAGTTGGCAACACTAACACACAGTCACAACATAAAAGTTTAATTCCAACCTATTTCATATCACAACATAACAAACTACAAGTATTTATTTCTGTTCTACTTGCATTTTACGGACAGCATTATGATTATGAGTCTTCTGGATAAACTACGGATTATCAAATCAAGATTAAAAGCTCTCTTGTACGTGAGTTGCAGTGCCTATATAATATCGTATAACATTAATCAGACTAGAAAGACTATAAACAAAATAGTAAATACCAGCGTCCTGGACTGCGAGAAGAAGTCGGTCCCTGAGTATATTTATATCGACGACCCCTCTTACCCCACTTTGATGATGCAGCAGGACAAGGAGTGCAAAAATTCTTTAGGGTTAGTTGGCTTCGTGAAAAGCTTGAAACATTCTGTTACTTGGAGGCTTTTGTGGCTGTGCAAATATGGAAACATCGAACAGCGAAACATTGCGCTCGACCGGCTCGCCAACTTCAAGAACAACAAGCACTGGGACTGCTTGAAGCTGGCGCAGGCGATGGACAAGCAGACGGCGCTGCTGCTGGCGCGCACGCGCGGCGCCGACCTGCGCTACTTCCTGCCGCCGCCCATACACGTGCGCCGGGCGGCCCTCACTGACCAACTTGTTTCTTTCAAGCTTAGAGATATGGTTCATGCAATACAAATGATACACCCTCATAGTTGTATTGAACACTTCCTCCGTAAATATTTTACGAATGTCCAAGAGCAAGCCATGGAAGCCGACAGTATTCCAGCCAAACCTGATAGTATTAGTGAACATGATCTGTGTTTACATAGCCTTGATGCTATACATCATCATCTTAGTTTATACTATGAACAAGATTATGACAATGACCTCTCTACTCATGCTCTAGTTCAACTAGGCTTGATCCCAACCCTTGCAGAAATATTGTTGAGGTATCGTGGCGATAATGAAATGGATTATGCAGTTCTTCGCATCCTTACTGTGTTAAGTGTGCATTGTAATTTAGGAAAAGAAATATTTGAAAATGGTCTGGTTGGTGAACTATGCAGGCTTCTGAAAGTCAAAGATGTGCGATTAGCAAGTTCTGCTGCAGTTACATTGACCAATTTATCTGGGGAACATTGCTACAGGCCTGGTTTGTACCTTTTGCATCCAGTATATAGAACCAGGGCTGCACCTGATTGTGATGTTATGCTTGTGCATGGGCTAAGAGGTGGTGTTTTTGTAACCTGGAGACAAAGGGACAGAAAATGTGCTCAACCAGTTGGATTGATAGAAGCCACAATATCTGATACTGAAGGTGACAATTCTGAATCAAAATCCAATATTCATCAGTTTTTAGATCCAGAACTAACACAAGTGTTGGAGGACTTAAAAGAGCTAGATGAAGAGTCTCTTTTATCAGATTTTGAAGTAGTGCTACATGATATTCCAACAGAAGCTGCTAGAGAACATATCAATGAAAATTACACAGCACTGAATAGATACTCAGCTCTGCTACAAGAAAACCAAGATCGCTGTCGTTACACACATTGCTGGCCAAAAGATTGGCTACCTATGGATTGTGACAACTTAAGAATTGTAGGAGTCAATTATTGGAGTTCTTTATCAGAGTGGTTAGAGAGATGTCCTTTACAAACAGCAGAAATTTCAGTAAGAGCTGAGGAATTAGCACCTAGTTTACTTGATGCAGGAGTAGGGAGAGAGACACCTGTGGTGTGGTTAGCACATTCTATGGGTGGTCTAATAGTCAAACAAATGCTCATTGAAGCAGCAAAGTCAAAAGACATACTCATGCAAAAACTGTGTGAAAACACAAAAGCACTGGTATTTTATAGCACACCTCATAAAGGTAGTGCAATGGCTACTATGCCAAGAACTGCAGCTGCAATTCTTTGGCCCTCGAATGATGTGAGACAGTTGCAAGAAAATTCACCTGTCTTATTAAAGCTTCATGATGAGTTCCTTGCTTATTCTGAAATTTACAAGTGGGAGACCATAAGTTTTGTTGAATCTCTACCTACTTTGGTTACAGCATTCAAAGTTCCTATAAATTTTGTTCAAGCCACTTCAGCTGATATTGGCAGTGGAGTATTGTACAAACTACCTCTTGACCATTTGAGTATTTGTAAACCTGCAACTAGGCAATCCATTTTGTACACCTCAGTAACTGATGTTATAAATAGAGTGACAAGCAAAAATATTGAACTTAGATACTCAAATCCTTTTGTAAGATGGCTTATTAATCTGCTTAGCCTAATATTTAACATAAAAACTAGACATGTGGTAGACAAAGTGGATGATGACAATTTAAAGTGGTTTGAACAAGTTCTGTTAGATACATTCACAGATTTTTGAAAATATTTGAGAGTTCCTATACCTACTTGTCCTAGTATTACTTATAATTATTTTGTTACATGTAATAGTATTCGTGCCAAATAAATTATACTTCTTATTGTTTTAGTATAAAAATAAAAGTAATACTTTTATTGATTATCTCACTTTGGAATTTGGTACCTTACTGGTTAATTAATAGAATACGTAAATATTGTATGCCGTAAAGTATTGTCTAATAGATAATTTATTAAAGTTGGTAGTTATGAATATGAATTGCCAGCCATACAAATGAATTTTGGGAGTTCCCACGCGTGTTACAGATTGGCCTTGCCTTGGGTAAATAATTAATTAATATTAAGGTGGATCGTTTTCCATACAAAATTTAAATGGAGTTACGTCTTTAAATGAGACAAAATTATGATTAAAAAACTTGATGGGAAGTCCCGTGCTTTTATAACATTTTCGCAAAATAAAACAAATAATTTTTTAACCATCAGATTTCTCTGTAAAAACCGTGTCGCCACTTAATGAACATAGATGGAGCTACTGCTGCAATAAACACGTTTAATTTTTTTGTGGAGAAAATACTTGATATTTTTTTACGTTAAGCAGTTTTGCGACATATTTACGTGTGCCTTCCTCATCTCACATAAAGATTTTTTGATAAAATTGTTGTTTAGCTCATGTGTAACTCGGTTGAAGTTCAGATTTTAGTTTGTATGACGTAACGATCCCCCTTAAGGTGGTTCGTTACGTCATACAAACGAAAAACTGCACTTCAGTCGGGTTACACATGAGCTGTAGAGTTTCTTTTTAAAGAAACTTTATTCTGAATGATGAAGGCACACGTAAATTTGTCGCAAAACTACTTATAGTTAAAAGATAATCAGTATTTTCTGCACAATAAAATTAAACGTATTTATTGCAGCAGTAGCTCCATCTATTTTCGTAAAGTGGCGACTCGCTTTACGGGAAATCTGATGATTTAAAAATTCTTTTTAGTGTTTTGCGACAATCTTATATACCCACGAGACTCCCCATCAAGTTTTTTAAACCGACTCTTGTCTCCTTTACATACATAACTCCATTGAATTTTTGTATGGAAAACGGAACGCCTTAAGGCTTATCTTTAGCTATGTCAAACCAAAGCCCAGATGGCCTACTTATAAAAAATATTTAAAAAGTAAAAATTAGTAGTAAAATCATCGATAGATGGCGCTGAATGACTTGCACAGGCCCTTTTTTGACAATGATTATTTAGTTCATGCATGACAATCAAATCCTGTGATCAAATCAGTGAGTTTTACGTGCAAGGAAAGTCATTTTGGGAGAATAAAATAATAAAGATTCCGAAATAGCTAAAAATGGCCACTTTGGCAGGGCTCCATCTATTTTCATAAAGTGGCTATTCGATTTTACACGGAATTCTGACGGTGGAAAATTACTTATTCTTTCTTTTTGCGAAAATGTTTTCTTGAATCAGACTTGTCTCCTTTACAGAGGTAAGTCCATTATTTTAACTTTTGTATGGGAAGAGTCCCACGAAAAATGTTTCCGCGCTTCTTCTATGATCGATCACTTGAGACGGCGGCACGGCGCGGCGGTCGTTATGCTATCGTGTCAGAGGCCTCCTACTTGGAGTAGGCGGTTTAAAAACTCTGACATCATGATCAATCGGGTCGTTGAACGACTCGGTGTCCCACTCGAAAAAGAAGATCGACGATACCAACCATGGTGATATGATGGTGATAATGCTAATTGCACACGTCAAAATTATATCACAGCCAGCGCCATCTATGTAATTCCTATCTGATGTTTTTGGTTGATGGTTTGCACAGCTCATGGGTTGTTGGTTGTAACTGTGATTTATTAGAGTGGTTAACTACGTTTTCGTTCCTTGATTCGTTGTTAGATGGTGCTATCTGTTGCAATACAACTGGCGTAGAGGTTCTTTTGGACAGAGACAGATGGCGCTCATAGCATAGCTAGATAATGCGATTCGAGGACAACGTGTAATTTTCAAGGAGTCATAAACGAATGTGTCTTTAAAAATGTACTTACCTGATGTTATGTGGTGCTCCCGCATAGCATACAAATACAAGTCGGTGTCCCTTTCCGACATTTAGCCACTCAAAAGATTGCGGTGCATACCTACCTTACTAGAAGATACCTAATACTGGGTGTTACAAAACAACCAATAAAGCTGAAAGGAGGTCAAGGTACTCGTAAAATTGAACAACTTTCCCCATGGAACATGGGTCGAAATATGAAAAAAAAAATTGTATTTATGGGTTGTTTTGTAACACGTTGTATAGGCTACATTTGGGATACATATACCTACAATGATGATCCTACTAAATTAAGGGCAAATATTTTTAGGGTGTGTTCTACTCGTGAAACTGAACAATTTTTCTTTGTAGGTAAATTTTTCAAAAATTGGTCGTCCATGCATTTTTTTAAATGTTTTATTTAAAGAGGTAGGCGTTTCAATAAAAATGCTGAGAAGAGTTGTTCGGTAACAAGAGTAGGTATAGAACACATCCTGAAAATTAAATTAATAGGACCTTAAAGAGCAGTAGCACAAAGCAAAGTAAGCATTGGCTAGGCAGTAGGTAGAATGTATTGTTTGTTCTTAACGATGTTAATTTAATCATTGCATTGCAGGTGATGAAGGTGTAGCTGGTGTAGCAACGTCTGCACGTTTTGACATCAGGCCCTATTCGTCGCCAACGAGAAGCCTTACTATTTTTCAGGTAAGGTAATTTAAGTTCATAACTAGCTATGCTATCAGGACCACTTCAGGCGATTTGTTTTGCATATAAAGGTTGAATGGACTTACGTAGGTAGGTATGTAAGTAAAGGAGTCACAAGGCTGATTAAAACTCTTATGGGGAGTCCCGTGGCAATATTATATTTTCGCGAAAAAGTATTTTTTTTAACCATCATATTTCTCTGTACAAAACCGTTTCGCTACTTTATGCACATAGATGGAGCTGTCGCAGTACGATGGCAGAATCAGTTTTTCAGGTTTTTGGCCAAAAGCCGGCATATGGCAGAATCGTAGACTTCGTTCGGCCATCGTCCTAAGCTGATCCAGGTTTTTGGCCAAAAAACTAGGATTTTGGCCAAAAACCTAGGATTTTGGCCGAAATCCTAGATTTGTTTAGTATTATGACTTTTTTTGCATTTCGGGGGATTTTCTTCGTCTTCGAGTGGTAAACCAAGTCGCCCAACGACCCGATGAACCTGGTGTCGGAGTTTTTAAATCACCTACTGCAAGTAGCAGGCCTCTGACATGGTTGTTTAACGACCGCCGTCTAAGTGATCATAGAGAGCAATCGGGACCGACGGCTTAACGTGCACATGTAGTTCGGGCATACTCCTCGAAAGGCAGGAGGTAGCTCTGGACGCTCTGGAAGGAGGGAGGTAGCGTCAGACGCCCTGGAGGGCGTGGGTAGCGTCGGACACTCTGGAGAATGAAAGATGACAGGCGTTGGATTTTCTGGGGGTCCGACGCTACCCCCTGTCCTCCAGGGCTTCCAACACTTCTACCAATCCTCCAGAGCGTTCAGTGGTACATCCTGCTCTTATGGTGTCTGACGCTCCCCCCTGCCCTCCAGGGCATCCGAGGCAATCCTGCTGTTCAGGCTGTCTGATGTTACTCCCGTCCTTCAGGGTGCCCAACGCCTTCACGGTGTTCCAGTATACCCTCAAAAAATCAGAGGGAGGTGCATAAAGTACCTCTCCACTCCTCGTTCCCCCCCAACCACACGGGCACGTTAAGCCGTCGGTCCCGATTGCTCTCTATGATCACTTAGACGGCGGTCGTTCGTTACACAACCATGTCAAAGGCCTGCTACTTGCTGTAGGCGGTTGAAAAACTCTGATACCAGGGTCCTTCGGGTCGTTGAGCGGCTTGGTGTACCACTCGAAGACGAAGAAGTTCCCCCGAAATGCAAAAAAAGTCATAATACTAAACAAATCTAGGATTTCGGCCAAAATCCTAGGTTTTTGGCCAAAATCCTAGTTTTTTGGCCAAAAACCTGGATCATCTTAGGATGATGGCCGAAGGAAGTCTACGATTTTGCCATATGCCGGCTTTTGGCCAAAAACCTAGGTTTTTGGCCAAAAACCTAATTCTGCCATCGTACTGCGACAGAGCTATTTACTGCTGCAATAAATACGTTTAATTTTATTGCAGCAGTAGCTCCATCTATGTTCATATAGAGGGGAAACAATTTTTACAAGAAATCTAATGGTTAAAATTTTTTTTGTTTTATTTTGCGAAAATGTTATAGTAGCACGGGACTTCCCATCAAGATTTTTAATCATAATTTTGTCTCACTTAAGGACGTAACTCCATTTAACTTTTGTATGGAAAACGATCCACCTTAAGGGTTCACCTTAAACCGGTTACTGGTAAAAACTGTTTCGAAGACCAGTATAAGATGGTTCCTTACGGTTGTACTATTATGGATAGTAGATAAGGTACTAGTGATACTAAAACGTGCATAGCTTAAGGTGGTTCGTTACGTCATACAAACGAAAAACTGCACTTCAGTCGGGTTACACATGAGCTGTAGAGTTTCTTTTTAAAGAAACTTTATTCTGAATGATGAAGGCACACGTAAATTTGTCGCAATACTACTTATAGTTAAAAGATAATCAGTATTTTCTGCACAATAAAATTAAACGTATTTATTGCAGCAGTAGCTCCATCTATTTTCGTAAAGTGGCGACTCGCTTTTTACGGGGAAATCTAATGATTTAAAAATTCTTTTTAGTGTTTTGCGACAATCTTATATACCCACGGGACTCCCCATCAAGTTTTTTAAACCGACTCTTGTCTCCTTTACATACATAACTCCATTGAACTTTTGTATGGAAAACGGAACGCCTTAAGATACCTGCTCGGAGCTCCATTAATTTGTCTATCTCTACTAACTCACTCACCTTGACATGAAAAAACCTTCCATAGTCAGATCAATATCATGAGAGCATGGTACCTGCTTACTGTACTATCGGCAGCATATCGAGTTATTTGAATTATAATACAATCGATTTATTTTAAGACATTGAAATAGGTATGATGATTTTCTAATGAGTAGAAAATTCTTTGACCACAAAAAAAACTGCCATCATTTCGGATGGCTACCCATACAAGGATATGAACCCCTAAACATTACCTATCGTTATAGCATACTTTCAATCGGTAGCCTTATGAGGTAAGACTTTGTCAATGGGAGCTTAGTCTATGCCCACCTAAAAGAATTTTAAATAATAGCACTTCACTAGTTTCGGAGACTAGAGGTAAAAGACTACAGTAAAAAAAAAACATTCTTCATTTTAATGTGAAGGTAGATTGTGATCGATCACACTACCTAGGTACAGGCACGTACACTGTACAGGTACCTACGAAGTGTTCTCGTCTTTTTGGCGTGATTTGGGCACACCTTGTGCACAAAGGATTGGGCTGCAAACGGACACACGCACCGACAGCAGCCAGCAAGATCGATAGAGTGGTTGCCATGGAGACGGAGGCTTGGTGGCCCACTTTCCATGGAGCCCAAGTTGGTACCAAGCTTGCTACCTACCTATCTAATACCTAGTCAGCATATACCTACAATAGGTTCAACCCGTGGGCAAGTCAAAGCCTTGTAGTCACGATAAAATCCTAATCCTGAAAATTTCTTCAGGGAAAACAACAGACAAAAAGTATAATACTTACAAAAATTAATGATTTATAGAAAGTCGAACCAACCTCGAATCAAAAAGGGGATGGACAACTTTTCCTTCAACACAATGGAAAAAAAACACTGAAACATCCAACGGTTTCAATACCGGAAAACAGCGATATTTATCTCTTGCAAAAAGCCGTATAATGTTTTCTGTGCAAGCAAATCATAAAACTGGACAACTTATCCACGCACGTGCCTGGTTCCAAAGAAGGAACATGCATAGGTAATGGAAAAGGAGAAAAATATACCACCCATATAAACATAAAACACAATTGCAAGTCGAAAGCATAGTTCTCCGCTCCGCCCAACTGTTTCCCTCGCCCTGAAAAAGAGTAGATATAAGTCCCGCTGTAAAAAGTCGGTAACATTTTCGCGTGGTTTCGCTCGCCCTGAAAAGGGGTAGATACTAGTATTTTCCCGCTGTAAAAAGTCAGCAACATCTGCGCGTGGTTTCGTTCGCCCTAAAAAGGGGTAGATACTAGTATTTTTTTCCGCTGTAAAAGGTTATTAACATCTACGCGTGGTTTCGCTCGCCCTGAAAAAGAGTAGATACCTAGAATTTTCCCGCTGAAAAAAGTCAGTAACATCTGCGCGTAGCTATTAATTATCTACAGCATTTATTTTTCCTTTGCTTTTGATACGATATGATAACGGGTTGGAAAATACCATGATGAATTAATGATCCCATAGAACCAATATTTTACAGTAACTCGATATCGTTTGCGCTGAAAGAGACATTAATTTACCTCTTCATCATTATTTCATATTAATAACCCCGTCTGAAATTTCATTATTAATTGATGCATCAGCTTTCAATAAAGCAAATTATGAAATGAAACGCAATTTCAGCGGTTGATTCGCTGTAGAGTTGTCTGTGTGGTATACACGTTTAAGTAGTTTACGATATCAATAAGTTTTGGTACCTACCCAACCTAACCTAACTAATCTAACTATCTATATTTTGTTTGCGGAGTAGGTATATGGGACGGTGTACCGAAAACTTTACAGGCGTGATCAGACTTTCTTCTGGTAACATATTGATGAAGGTAATAGATGATTTGGTGTACCTAGGTCTGGCATACTCTTTGTTACGGTAAACGTCGAAAAACATAAACTTCGTTCCCATACAAACTCCGTCAGCTGATGATTGTGGATTTTGTAGGTACCTATGGAAGAATTTTTAATGTCTCCCAGCATTTAGGCTTTTTATGGAAAGTTCATCTTCATTGCTGCAAAAGTAATGTATTGTTCTGAAATCAAAGGTATTAATTATTAATTGGTATCTCTACGCCACCGCCCTGTCTATGGGGACGCTACGCTTTGGTCTACGACCTACGTGAACTAGGTACTTACGTACGTACAGAAGTTGTGTGGTAACTGCGTACGCAACGTACTCCATGCAGATGTGGTTGCAGTGTACCTACCCACATATTATCTTTTAGACGGATTTTTATCGCGACGCAGCAGTCGCAGAATACTGAGCTCTATGGTAGGTAGGTAGGTATGTAGTAGGTACCACAAGTTATGCCCATAACCTGCTGACTTTAAACAGGCTGCTGTCTTCTGACGCGATGACTTCGCTTGGTTCGTACCTATCTATTCATTAAATTATAGAGTCCATCAACCAACCTTACTGTCTAAATGCTTGTCCATCTTCCTACAAGCATTTCTGGTATAAGAGACCTTCCTATAATAAGTATTCTTGTTCAAGGCAGGAAGTGGCGTGGAAGTATATTAACAGTTGAGCGCACAAGGTGACCACTTATTGTAGGCAGGCAGTAGAGGTATCTAATACTACATACTTCTCATCTGGTTAAGTCACGCACTATAAAAACAATCCAGGAAGTTTCGAATTCCGACCATCGCTCAACAAAGAATTACTTACGAATAGGAGCCAAGTAGGTAGGTAGGTATATGTATAGTGTAGCGGCATGGTATCCATAATTTATACACGTTAAACCCTGTGTTTAATTATGTGAAGGCGGCAGGTGGTTCGTATGTGAAGGGAGCAGGGTCTAGTTTGGCTCGGCGCGGGAGGAAGGCCGAAGCGTGACGTCATGGCACGGCAGGCTGATGTCAGTAGCAGAAGGCCGACACGCCGCCGTCGCTGTCGCATCGCATCGCATGCCCACTCTACAACCATTGAATATTAGAGCTACTTAATAGTTTCCTTTCTAACAATTAACATTTTCTTAGATTTTCCTTTAACTTTCTTGATTTTTTTGGTGCCTAAAAAGTTACCTACCTTCCTAAACTTAAGCAGCACCTAGAGTTAGGTACCTTACCATAGAAGGGATCAGATTAACTGGTTGTTCTATTTCTTCTTTGTTGTATTAATTCGAGGTCCATCGGTAAGGTCCTTAGTTTTTCTTTAATTCTTACGAAAGGTGGTCCAAGTCCATCGAAAAGCTGGTAAATATTGAAGCCATTTCAAACAAGCGAATAATTTCGTGCAGTAACGCGTTTTGATATCGGTTCGGCCTCACGATACTTTGATTAGACCGCTGCCGTGTCAAAGGTGGCGGTTATTTTCCGTTAGTTGTTGTTATGCAGATAAAGATTAGACGTTGTGACTGTAGTAGGTATTCCAATATAAGTAGGTACCTGCTTTATTCCCTCCGTCAAAGCATTCATCTAATTCCGAGTTCCGTCTCTTTTCTCCCGGCGAGAAGGGCCAAAAGCAGAAGAGTGCGGAATGAGGGCGCCGACGAATCGAACATTCTGTCCGAGCCTCCGAGGAAATTCGTATAGGAGGGTCGTGGCGAGTATTGATTCTAAAGTCATCTTGACCTACTTTTGGTCTTCCTACTGAACTAAGCTACTGGATGTACCTCTCGCACAGCGATGTGTGGACGAATGTATTCTTTCTATCTACAAAGGTATCCGAAATATTTAATACGACCGACCGACTGAACTACGGTAGGTAAATCCTAAGACCACTTGGCAAGTTATCCTGGGTTCCCCAAATATCTAGGAGGGTAGACCATATTTTTCCATCACAAGTGACTTCTGACTACTTACTGGGACGTCCCAACACTTATTTTTAATTTTATAGGTAGGTATTCCGGGATTTTAATGTAAAGATTAACTAGGTAAGCACTAAATTCGTGCCTCAATGTCAAGTCTGTTGGATCGAGTTAGGATAGACATCCTATCCTAGGGATATACCTCTAGGTAAGAGGATAATCTACCAGTAGGCCCGTCCGTACCAGTAGGTAGGGTAGGGTTGGAATAAATTGATTTAGATAAGTAATTCCCAACAGGCCCTAAACCCTTCAACGGGTTGAAAGCTCTTGGCTTCGTAGATAGGTAGGTATCTAAGTGGTTATTTAAATCTCAAGATTCAAGAGTAGTCTACTGAACCTAGAGTTAAGCACTTTCCCACCAAGGGAGACGTCGCGCTGGACGCTCTATTTTGTGTCACTATCTCTACCAAAGTGTCCTGGTCCTGGTAGGTAAACCACTGCAATACCCTACGTATTGCAGTGGTTTTCAACTACTTATAAGTACATAGACACCGACCACACTGTAGACACTAACATGACGATAGTTAAACTTTAAGGCGGAGCAACTGGAAACTCTGAGGGAAATACTTAGAGAACCTGTCTTGAAGTCAGGCATCCAATAAATTGTTTGCCGCTGTGAAAAACCTAACTCAGTAAGTAATATTTTTCTTGATTATTTCTATGTACGAGTACTTAGAAAATATTTCTATGTACCTACTTAGAATCGTTTTTGTTGACAGTTGAACGCTGAGAGTAGAGTCATCCATTTGAAATCTGGAGCATTTCAATCTGTAGCAATTTAGTAATCAACCAACAATCAACTACTGTTCTGGCTTCCGTTGGAGATGAGGCAACTGTGGCCGTAATACGCGGGAATACGAACTATGGTTTGCACTAGATAGGCTGTGGTTGTAATGCGACCGATGGCTTAACGTGCCCTCCGAAATATGGAACCATCTTAACAACTGCACAGTTCAGAATATAGGGTGGTATTTTACTAGTGACCGACAGCGAAAACTCAGAACTGGCTGGTGTTGATAAGGAATAACTTTAGTTATATCACGCCTATATCCCTTGCGGGGTAGATATAGCGTAAACGGCTGCAAAAAACGGCCATTTACACCACGTCTGACACATCAACTCTCAAATCTCTTCTTACGACATCCTTAAATATGGGGTGATGCTATTATAATCCGGCACCACACACACGGCAATGTATGTAGGTAGATAAGTACCTGTACGTAGATAAGGGGCGATAAATCGATTACTGTTTTCATTTTTCAGGAATTACCGAATCGTTGATTCACGAGTTTTTTGAGTTTTACGATTACGAACAACGACATCCATTGAGAGGTAAAAAAGCTAAAGACCGAGTAAGCTCGGACCACCATTTACCAACGGTAGGTATTTATTTATAATCTAAATTATTCATAATTATTGGTGCGGTGCGGCTTTGTTCAACTATACAGTGTAGATAATATGTAGGTAGATAAGAAGGCCTATTGGTACCGACCTACACATGCGAGTAGCTACGAACGACTCAAGGCTACTTCGAGCCGTGGAGGAGTAAAAACTTGGTCAAGGCTCTTGACACAGAGTATCTAGTGGTACTGCTACTGTACTGGTGCTCAGTCAGAGTAAAGAATTATGTAGAGCAAGCTACGAACCGAATTACTTACGTTAGTAAGTAGGTATGTTAAGTATCATAAGGCATGTATTTTAAAAATTGCTCTCTACTCCGCTCTCAAGATCCATCACAGATTTGAGATCAATGAGAGAGTTTATTTATCAATACGGGCGCAGGTTTAATTAAGAGTTGATTTTGAAAAAAAATTGCGTGTCAGACATGCCCATGGCAGACATGAGTTTCGTAGTCAAACTTTCTGAGGGGTCATTATGATCTATCTTGAGTGCCTATCTTTGGCTTCACGGAAGATCAGCGTTGCAAGTAGTCCACTACTCATCACGTCCAATACCAATACTTGCATTATAAGCTGAGTGAAGGAAGACCTCTTTAACTCAGCCTAAATTAAATATTTTTATATGTATGGTTCTAATTTCTACTTGTACCGGCTAGTAAGTTGTGACTTAAATAAACGTACCTATTTTCTTTCTTTCTTTTCCTTGTTTCAATAGTTTTAAAACTGACGAAGTTGTTAAGGCTGGGAGACGACGTACCTACGGATAAAGACAGATAGATAATCATACCTACATATGGATAGACAGATAGTTGACGAAAAAAGATGTGTTTTTAATAGAGACTACGAAACCATTAAAACCATTAGTAGATCACTTTTTTATGGTGTCTACTTTTTTGTACAAAACTCCCTTTATAAAAAGCTTTTCTCTAAGCAAGCGAGTTGGTTTTAAGTTTCTATCGTAGATACTTACTAGCTGCCCCTCAAACTTTATAGAGTGAAACGAAATTCTTAGTGATCAATTGATAAAAGCTGATTTCGGCAAACCACACACAATAATAACAGTGCCTACTTACAAGAATTTTATTCTGTGGTACGTTCGTTCAAACAGCCATAAATAATACAGGGTGTAAGGGACAGCTCTCCGAAAACTGATAGGGTGCGCTTCCATAATAAAATATTTCAGGAGAGGTAAAAAATTTTTTTTAGTGGGAGGTATTACGTCTCCCAATAAAAATAACACTTACGAGAAGTTGTTCACTTTAATGGTCTAATTGCACCGTATCAGTATTCGGGAGCTGTCCCTTACACCCCGTATACCTTCGTAGCTCTTTTAAACCGGGATCGTCGGATCGTTGCATGACTCGGTATCCCACTCGGAAGAAGGTCTTCTAACTTATTTTTGTTTGCGTCAAACTTTCATGTTCCGAATACAGTCAAGGTCCAAAAGGAGTCTGTCCGTTCAGCGACGACACGAGCGACGCTGCCTCGCCGTAGTAATAAGAGCTACGAAACATGTTGAACGATACATGCTGCTTGAACGTACCCCTGAGGCAAGCTATAGTATTCTTTGCCTGAGTAACTTGTACACTTTCACCTCGAACCGAGTAATTTAATTATAGAATCAATGTTTAAATTATATGACACCGCATAGTGAAACTTATATGAGTCTACTGATGACTGCAGTCAACGAAGGATCCAGCTGGGGTACTTAACTTAGAGAAGCTATCGTGTCATACGCTCTCGAGGCGTATATACCTACGTAGAGTGCAGCTAGAGTGCCTCTAGTTAGGACTAAACGAACTGTATCATCAGAATCTACTAGAGGGTATTGCGCGCGTTCAAAACGGCGAGGAACACACGCAACGTCGGTTTGTGCGTCGTTTGTTCGATTTTCCACCTTATTTTTATACGAATACGGTTTATGTCAAACGATTTGACAGACAACGCAGGTAGGGTGGAGAATCGAATGAACGACGCACTAACCGACGTTGCGTGTGTTTATAGCGTAGTTAGGTACCTACCTGTGGCTAGCGAATTTTATATTTAGAAAGTACCTACCTAAAGTCCTTAAAATACAATATCGAAAGCAAGCCTAAGTTTCCCAAATTTGTTGAAGAATGTTCAGTCTTTAAAGCAAGAAAGTACTTCTTTTGTAACTGGAATAACGTAACTACTTATCTACTTAGGTACTTTGCTATATCTCTAAGTCGAAAAAACTATGTTTTAAAATCTCACCTCAGCTAGGCTTGGTGAAACTGTATGCATGATTCAATTCAAACCACATTGAAACTATGAATTACATGAGCCAATGGATTAGTAATCTGGGCTAGGGTCGTTTCATAAAATAGCAGGTAAATTGAAATCTTGCGAAACATCCTCGAGCTCTGAAAAGTACACAAGTTAGATTCGTTAATATTTAAATTGATTCAGACTTAAAAGTCAGCAACCAACTGCTAACTGCTCTCCATGAATCGAAAGAACCTTAAGTTATAGTAGTCTACGCCGAGCTAGCTCGCAAATTCTTTCAAAGTGTATCAAAGTATGCAAAGTTCTGGGCGTGACCATGTCAGGTTATGCTGGTTTATATAGATAAAAACTTCTTGAACCGACCGTTAATGTGACCTCACGCAAGCCTCGCGCGTTGAGTTCGCGCGCGATGGATCAGACTGCGGGTTAACCCTCCCTGGTCAGCGCCTACATTCTACATTTTAGGTAGGTACCTATACCTATGACGATCAGAATTTGATGATCCGTCCAATGATCCTCACGCTGAGGTCCAATCCAAGTGATAGGTATGCCATTGATATGAGCTGCCTCGCAACGCAAGGCCAGCTAATGCGATTTCTATTACACACATGACTGTCATCTCATCTATCTTGCCAGTAATTCATACCTCCTCCATACTTTGAATAAGAATACCTAGATTAGGTAAGTAGGTACGTGGCAAACGAAGCACGGCGTATGAATGCATCTTCTTAGGCAAGTAGAATTCCATAGTAGATTTAATTAAAGAATTCCCTTTAGTTTAATGATCAGATCAGATCAAAACCTTTGAAATTTAGCGAACGGCGGCGGCGCGGCGCATTCTGCCGCATGTTTAAAAATTCCTTCATAAAATGTCAGTTGATGCGAGTGTGGGTAAATATAAAACTGGAGCAAAGCCAACGTCCCACCAGCGCGACAACGCATCATTCCCGTGAATATTATATTAGGCAACTTTAAATTTACCTACGCTATTACTCAATTTACGCCGAAATCAGGGAAATCATCATACAAGGAAAACTGAATAAAATGATGGTAACGTACTACTTAGGACCTTACCTAAGCCTCACGTAGGTACGCATAGAGTAAAATACTTCCTATAAAGGACAGCCATAGATTTTCTACTTAGTTTCATGCTTAGGTTTCATGATATGAAAATTGAAGCGGTCACAGTCTCTCATGATCATCACTTTCCGCTTAAAATCAAAGGTTCCAACTTTCCTTCATGCTCGTAAGTACTACCTATACTATACATCCCTCAAGTTTTACTGTATATTGCCATACAACCGCCATCTTTTCTAAAAGCTATACTCTAAATTGGCCACTCGAGTTTTTTAACATCCTTTTAAGCTTGTCTAACTTATCTACCCTTTGAGTTAAAGTTGGTAGGTACCTACCTACCTCAAATTTTACCGTTTTCGGAAATGATCCCGGACCTAAAGTATGGAAAAAGTGGTTTCAGTTAAATCGAATGAAATTTTGGTATGTTATAGGTTTTGATCATCTGAACAAAAGATTATATGGGACCAAACTCCTAGGTTTAATGGTTTTCGAAATAATAGCGTTATTTCGTTTTAATCATTACTTACGCGGTTGCACCACTCCACCTCGCGCGGAGTGCCAAACGAAGTGCGACGGTACTCTAGACCGACGCACTGATGTGCGACAGTACTCTAGCCCAACGGATTGAAGTGCGAAAGTACTCTTGCTCGACGCACAATAGTGCGAAAGTTCTCTAGCCCGACGTACACTGGTGCGATATTGCTAAAGTGCGAATAATCTTGACTGTGACAAGGTGGGGCATTGTGGAACAGGGTGGAGCAAGGTCGGACAGGGTTGGGCAAGGTCAGACAGGATGCGGTAAGGTAGGACAGGGTGGGGCAACGTGGGGTAAGGTGGGGCATTGTGGGGCAAGGTGGGACTATGTGGGGCATTGTGGGGAAAGGTGGGGCAAGGTGCCACGTTGTTGATCTTGCCTCACCCTGACCCACCTTGCCCCACCCTGTCCCACCTTGCCCCACCATTGTCCCCCCATACCCCATCCGGCCCCGCCTTGTCCCACCTTACCCCATCCTGTCCCACCTTGGCGCACCATGGCCCACCTTGCCTTACTCTACTCCACCTCACCACACCTATTACTTGCTACTTGGGGCCACCACTTTTTGCTGCGAATACGTTTATCTGACGCACTGGACAGTTTGCGAATTAGACACAATGCGCCCAAATGAAGAACTGAACTTTTTACAACACTACGCAACAGGTCCTTTGCGTTGCGTACGCAGCTGATATCCGTAGCCCGGCGTGACAGGGGTGCACGAACGTGATCACGTGCGTAATTACGTGCACTAGCTATACAGCATACGCAGGCGGTCTGTCCTGCCCTAATGAAATAATTAAACGTAATTATTTCGAAAACCATTATACTTACGAGTTTGGCATGATAGTACAGGGTGGAGCAAGGTGGGACAAAGTGGGGCCTTGACCCACCTTGCCCCACCATGCCCCGCCTTGTCTCACCCTGTCCAACAATGCCCCACCCTGTCACAGTCAAGATTATTCGGACTTTAGCAATATCGCACCAGTGTACGTCGGGCTAGAGTATTTTCGCACTTCTGTCCCTCGGGCTAGAGTACTGTCGCACATCATTGCGTCGGTCTAGACTACCTTTTCGCACTTCTGTCCGGCGCACTTTCGTGTGTCGCACTTCGGTATAACACTCCGCGCGGGGTGGAGTGGTGCAACCGCGTAAGTAATGATTAAAACGAAATATCACGATTATTTCTAAAACCATTAAACCTAGGAGTTTGGTCCCATATAATCTTTTGTTCAGATGATCAAAACCTATAACATACCAAAATTTCATTCGATTTAACTGAAACCACTTTTTCCATACTTTAGGTCCGGGGTCATTTGGCTAGCCAGCACACTGTATGTCATGTCATGTCGCACAAACGGAACGGTTGCACATTTAAACTTTTTCAGCTTGAGTGGAGTTGGATTCCTACAACATGAATTTTCATTCTAGATCATATCACTTTATGTGTTCAAACAGTGGTTAAATCAAGGGTGAACAAAGGAACGAAACCCCCCCATTGATCGGTTCATAATTGAAATAAAGAAATATTTACTTACCTCTAGGCGACGCAATTAAGAGGCTACTATACCGAGCTGGAAGTTCGTGAGCTGTCAGTTGATAAAAATATTTCTATCTCATTCATGCAACCCACCCGTCCCGCAGCCGTAAAAGAGACAGTTATATAGGGTGAAATTTTACTAGTGACCGATAGCGAAAACTCAGAATCGGCTGGTGATAAGGAACAACTTTCCCCAAGGAACATAGGTCGAAATACGAAAAAAAAATTTGGGCCTCCCATACAAAGTTGCCGATCAGCTGATTTGAATTACTATGGGAGGTCAAATTTTTTTTTTCGTATTTGGACCTATGTTCCTTGGGGAAAGTTGTTCCTTATCATCAGCCGATTCTGAGTTTTCGCTATCGGTCACTAGTAAAATTTCACCCTATATATAGCTCGCTACCGGAAAATTTGCGTTCTGGGTTTACCAGGTTCCCCGTTCGAAATCGCAACCAAATTTGTTGATAGTGGCATTATTTTGCTGCCAACAAAATATTCTATGCCCGTATCATTTGTTTTGCTGAAATTATTGTCAAATTTAGAAAATACCAAGGCGTAAACTTGGTGATAATTTTAGAGCATTTTGCCACGGCCATATCTTTTTTTAAATGCATTATTACAACCAGAAAAAGAATATGGAGCATAGATTTAGTCCAGAAGAATTACCGTGCCAAAAATTGAGTCGATCGGTTGCGAATTGGCAGAGGGATACGTTTAAAGCGTTTGTATGAAAAATAATGACTATAGATCCCTCTTAACTTATGGCAATCTCTTCTGAAGAAATAGAGAACAATGCGAGATTGTTAAACTAAGCTAAAATAGAAACAGGTACCTATTATCCCTCAATAGTTTTGCGTAGGCAGATAGGGGGAGATGAGGGGAAGGTTCTTGCAAAATGTATTTCTTGACGTCTTTGGTCTCGTCTTCCTGTCGTTAGTTGTCTTTTGCGTGCCTTTAAGGTGCCTTTGCATTATTCATCGCTGGTCTAAGTCGCTGGCTGTCCTACCTACTCATGTCATCTATTCTACTGAGTTTGACGTCATATAATTGACGTCATTTCATTGCTTTGTATGACGGCCTTAGGAAGAACCGGAGCGGTTCTATATTTAGCGTTGCCTTACTGGTGACTATTTACTGGTGGGTAGCGTTTGTTAATCCATACTCCCTCACAATAAATGAATTGACTCTACTTAGATGTTGCAGTGGTACAGCATGTGGTCTTGTCCAACAGCGTGTATCTTACATTTGTATTGGTGTCCCACTCGAACAAGAAGAAGAAGAAGGATGAAACATAATAGAGGAGGCAAAATCTAGAGGTAGAAACTTAATCAAATATTTCTGGTTCTGGTCTCATATTATATAAGTTGTAAATGATTTTAAATATTTACCAACCCAAATTAATAGAATTTAGTTCCATAACACGGGGCACATGAGTATTAACCCTAAACATGGACTATGGGGATGCCCTAGAAAGTTTCTAGTAGAAACTAAAAAGCTCAACTTCGCTCTACTACCGCTATCTGTTGAAACCATCATTTGATGAATACCACCAGAGGGCGGTAGTATATCAGGTTTTAACGTAATCAAAACGTAAGAGAGAGAGAGAGACAGGAAGGTTGTGTGCTTACTACTGCCAACCGTTCTGACTTTTTAGGCGCACTCTTAGCTTGCTAGCAGGGTGTAAGAGACGGTGTAGCGAAAATTTTGCAGGCGTGCTCAGACCATGAAACTGAACAACTTTTTCATGGAACATATGGTGGCAAACGAAATAGAATTTCCGACCTCCCATATAAAATTTACGATCAGCTGACTGACTTTGCATGGAAAAGTGGAAAGTCAACAAAATTTTTCGTTTGTCACGATATTTTTCATGGGATAAGTTGTTCAGTTTTTTGGTCTGAGCACGCCTGCAAAGGTTTCACCGTCCCTTACACCCCGTATACTCTAAAGGGATTTAAAAGCTTTTTAGTTTAGGATTGATTTGATATTGATACCTGCTCTGCTCTTGTGCTCCGTGTTAAGGAAGTAAAGGCTAGAATATTATTTATTTTAGTTGGTAAATATTTAAAACTAGTTACAACTTATGAGACTAAGCTACTTGTCTCCAATTCAACTTTTATTTAGGTACTATCGCCATCTAGGTTTAACCTGAAACTTTTGATCTACGTTTTTTAGTTCTAAATTGACTCTCCTTCCTATGACAGTACTTAAAGGGGCCCCGCGCGCAGTTTCCCTAATTTGTGGTACTTACTTAGCTGTTGTGTTTGTGTGTAAGTGATATAATATATTTGTTTCTGTTATCACCAACTTCTATTGCTATCGAGTCGACAAATAGTGGTAGGTAGTCCTGTTCCGGGGTTATCTAGTTTAACTTAGAACCTATAGGTACAAAAATCTACCAGCGTTCGTGGATTTATAACAAAATTCCGCGTGGCGGTGGGCAGCGGCCACTTCTATCTAAATATCGTCGTAACTAGGCCATTCAAGTGCAATGACTTCGGCGATTTTAGGCGCGTCGAGCTCAGGCGGCGGCGGCGGCCGCTACATTCGGCGAGAGATACCGCGCGTTGTCGCCCCTTCATTTACCTAGGTCCCACTATCACATTGTCACTTCGGAAACTAATTACTAGCCACCTACGCTACGATATTACTGATATTTAAAAAAATACGCTATCTATTTTCAATACAGATCTCAACACTACTCTGAAACTCCAGGGCACAGGGCTGATAGGGACTCTGATAAACCGTTGTCAGTAAGTACCTACCTAGGTGGGCAATTCTCATTTTCTAATTATATTTATGGTCATAAACAGCTACTACAATATTTTTTTTAATGGCGGACGCAATGAGGGAAGATATTCAGTGAGGTCAAATAGCGTGATAAGCATGGCAGCAAACCCTGCACGACTAGAAAAACTAGAGGCCTAGATGAGTATGCGTGGAAATGCCCGCCCGACCGCATTGCACATTAGCTGGTTAAGCTGCTATTCCAAACGGAGCAGCCGACGGCCGAGGCGGCGACAACATATACAGCAACGGCCGTAACTATCGGCAGCCGACAGCATGTGCCGCACAGGCTGTGTTTCATAGAACTCCATACGAATCAGTAGTGCCGCGACAGCCGATAGGTCTACGGCCGTTGCCTGTGCTGTCGGCTGTCGGCCGTCGCCTGCTCTGCTCGGAATACCACCTGTACGTAGTGTTTTTCAGAATGACATATGTATGTACCTACCTACCTTAACTCAAAAGGGGGAGCAAAGACCGGACCTCATGTTGAACCTGCTTGCTTAGCGTTCGCGACTTGTGTTGGTCGCGTCGCTTATAAACTGAGAGCTAACCACCTGAAAATGTTTGCACGCACCGCACTGCATGATTTTCTGGTGTAATCTGGATCCGATGTGTACCTAGACAAAACGAGCTTAGTTAGGTACCTAATCCCGTACAAGAACCGAATATTATGATGAGTATGTGTCATTTGTCACATATCGCTATACCTACCTACCTATTTGTATGGTGGCAATTTTTATGTGGCTGCAAGTGCAACGAGGTTTTCCAATCTGACACCCTAAATTGATAATTGGATACCTTGGGGTGGCAGTTGAAAATGAATCCGATCTGCCACCCTGTTCTGTTAATTATGGAATGTCAGATTGGATAACCCCGCTGCAACTGCAATAGGTTGTGGACTGCAAAAACGCAATATCCTCAGTGCCGCTCCATAACATTATGAGAGCGGTTCGCCTAAAGAAACTAAGGAATTTTACTAGCCGCTGGAGGCTGACTACGTTTCGTAGATTGTGTCGCTGGTAACTTCGTATACCTTTCCACACGGCTGTTCTTCAGCTATAAGCGAACCGTTACCCAAGCCGTGAAGCTTCGTCTCAAGTCATTAGAAATCCGTTTGCGAGTTGCGACACGACTGTTGCACCAACACACCGACTTGTTAGAAAGGTCGGTACATTTTTTCACGAGCCGCTGACGAGTGAAAGTCGGCATGGCGGTGAACGGCCGTTTTTAGCGTTGCCAAATCACATGGTGGGTTAGAAAGGTGACCCGCATCGGCTAGGTAGGTACCTTTAATTTTGAATGTACTGTGGTGCCCTGGAGCGTGGGTAATATCGCGTAAGAACGTGTTTGGCTGCTGGGTCGACCGCGACGGGCCGCGGGCCCCCAGCCTGCCTCAGGCGCACGGCAACAATCATTCCGATATGCTAGTTTTAATTCTATTCTAAATCAAACCCAGAGTATAAACCTGTACCTATAAGTTAGGTACCTATCTACCATAATCATCAGATATAAAAAGAAGTCACTTTTTTCTCTGTCTGCATTGAAATTCGCTAACTCCCCCTAAACCACGCAACGGATTTTGTGGTAAGTAGATAGAGTGATTCAAGAGTATACACATGCCGGACAAAGGTCTTTTTCCAAAAGGCGAAAAAATAAGTAAAAAATTGCAGCGTTAGGTACTTAGTATATACTTTAAGTCTAGCTTGAGCCATCTATTTAACCTTCCGTACCTATAACCTATGCAGTTCAAATTATACATTGATACTGTACCTACCTACCTAAATGAAAGGAAAACTGGCAAATTATTTAGGTAGAACCTATATCAAACGCCTCACTAAAAACCCGATATTTTATTCCTCAATCCTAAAATCCTAAATCAGTAGCTTAAGGTGCTGCTGATTGCACTTCAGGAATCTAATCCCGTTCCCTTTAATTAAGATGTATTGACGGATTAATTAACAGTATTATATTCTTATAAGACCGTAAATCAGCTAATACTCCTTCGTAGATCCGTAGCGGTTAATTAATTAAACTCTTAATTTAATCAATTTATTTTCCTGTAAAAATAAACCTGTAAGAGCAGCAGTGGGACGGTACCCCACGGTTCAAGTCTCGTCGGTCTCTAATTAATTTTTCAATTTATGAAAATAATATGGCACTGTAAGTGCATTAAAAATACCAATAAATAAGGAAAACCAGTATAGGTACGTTGATCCCATAAATGGGTAGGTGGCTTGGCTGGGGATAGTACTAAATATCAATGAAGCAGGCCTCTACGTGGCTGTCAAAATATCAACTTTGTGATGTGCCCGCGTAAAAAACCAGGGACAGTGTAGGGCCTGTAGGGGTATACTCCGGATCCCGAATGCAGTCTCAAACCTCTGTCGCAAGACAATCATGTTTAAAAGCATCATCGCCTAGTGTGCACATAGTATAGTATGGTCGTTACGTCATACAAACGAAAATCTGAACTTCAACCAAGTTAAACATGAGCTAAACAACAATTTTATCAAAAAATCTTTATTTGTAATGATGAAGGCACACGTAAATTTGTCGCAAAACTGCTTATAGTAAAATCTATGTTCATAAAGTGGCGAACGGTTTTTACAGAGAAATCTGATGGTAAACAAATTATTTGTTTTATTTTGCGAAAATATTATAGAAGCACGGAATTCCCATCAAGTTTTTTAATCATATTTTTGTCTCATTTAAAGACATAACTCCATTGAACTTTTGTATGGAAAACGATCCACCTTATACTAGTTGTTCGTACGTCGTCGGTACTTCAAATTGGTAGGGTAGTAGGTAGGTTGATATGCTAGCGATTGTACCTATTTTTTATACAAAGTAATGGCTGGCGATAGCATAGAATTGCCTATTCATATGGGTGATTGATAGGTAGGTATAAGCAGTAATAAATAATAGTACTACCATAGTACCTAACTTACCTAACAACAATGACTGTTGGAAATAACCCAGCTCGAATATGCAACGCTCATTTACCGTAATACCTATAACATTATTTGCTATGGTGGTTTTAACGAGCGCGTTTGTTAGTATAGGGAAATTACAGTTCAATTATTAATCGGGGATCGTTAGGCAGAAGCTGATCGGCAAACTTGCCTGCTTATAAGAATTTCATAGGTTCTGCTACTGGCGTAAACAGCTGAATAAATAATCGTAAGGTTCAGTTCGCATCAGGACATGACGCGAGACGATGCGGTGTATTTTATTTCAGCATGTACATAGGTAGGTACATACCTACTATAACCCTTGCGGGGTAGGCAGAGAGAGCGCGAACGGCTGAAAAAACGGCCATATAGCTAGACCACGTCTGACAAAAGCTTGAAATTCACTCTTCTTCTTTTCGTGTCAACGGTCAAAATAACTTAATAATTTTCCGGACTCTAAATCTAAGGACTGTGTATCACCATAGAGAAAGGCTGTTAGCCTGTCGCCTAAAACTGCAGTACATCAACTCTCAAATCCCCTAATCGCTTCTTAAAATACCCATGGGAAAGATATGGGGTGATGCTATTCTATGCCGGCACCACACGGCATTTTAGCACGGCACCATACGACATGTCATCATTTCAGTATGTCATCCATCGTCATCTACCTAGATCATGTGCGCAGGCAGGCCTCCCTCAATTTAAATGAAATGACATTGCGCGTTCAGGTCGCTTCTCATCGCGATGGGAACTTTTGAAATTTGAACTGCTCACCTGCTCAGCATGGTCAGTCGGGCCGGGCCTACAATACAAAGAGAAAACACAATGAATATTGACACGCAAAAATTCGGACTCGCCCGTCCTATTTCTGTTCATTAGACGCGTCTGTTCCTCTCCTTCATACTCGTTTAACCTCCAAATGCTATTCGGCTCCAGACAGGGCAGGACACGTTAGACCAGTTTCTAAAAATAGCGGAAGCGGCCGATTTTTTGCGAATCAAGGAGGTCCGCCGTGGTGCGGCGAACGTTAGATTCAAACGGCAGGATTTTTACTGTCCAGTCATCAAAAGATCCAGTATTCCAGGAGGAAACTAAAAGAGATTAAATATAGTAGTTTAGATAGTAATTTCCGTATAAGTATTTCACTTTTATATGCATTTTAAATCTTAGTTAGTCGAAGTAAGCACTTACAATTTACCTACCTTTTTATTCTGCAAGTCTTCGACGCGATGATGGTGCCGCCGCCAAAAGCTTTCTACCTAAGTATATCTTCTTGGAAAATACATAGTTATATTTCCATTTCGTGTAGATACCTAGACAGCCTACGTTTTTTAACAATAATTATGTTCCCAATTAGTAATTACTAAGAAGTCCCGAATTGACGAACACGGTGCTATATAGCATACAGGTCATTTTTCCTGAACACGGTGCTGTAAATCACAGGTAATTTTCAAAGTTTGTTCCGGTTTTTCCCAGATGGAAGATGCGTCGCCGGTAGATACTAATGATACAAATTACAGATGGATCACTCAGTATAAGCGACGATTTTGACGCTTACTCAGAGGAACTCAGAGTAACAAAGAAGATGGTTGCCACGAATGTCACAATTCATGGATTAATAATAGCTGAGTACCTATCATATGACGTTCTTGTATCAGATATACTTATTGTATCTGTTTTGATATTTTTATACTTTGAGATTTTGACAGTAGCAACCCTGTAACAAGTGACAATCGCGAAAATTCTAAATAGGGTCGAGTGAACCTCTTCTGTAAACTCTATTTTGTGCTAATATAGCGAAAGTAGCAGGACGTTCAAATCCAGAGGTAGATTTTTTAAATTGTGTGGCTCAAAATGTATTTCATTTGTTGCGGGGTTTTAATGCTTTGGCTACATTTATTCTGTAAAAAATTAATTCGTCGCTGGGAATTAGGTGCAAAACTATCCCTAGAAAGACTTAGATGGAGTCATGCCACGCGCTATTGACTTCAAATCGACTGGTGATCAAAAGGTAAATGGCATAGGTAGGCCTTATAAGACCTGGCAATTTTAGTAAGGCCCAATATCGATCTTTTCAAAAATGATCATTATGGTTACTTTTTAGGGTTACCTATCAATTGTCAATTACTAGTAGTATCCGTTGCAAACTCTGTTTTTCTTGAGGGTTATAATATAATAAAGGTTATTTAGTTACCTAGGACCACCGTTGGCTTGACTATTTAAATATTTAAAAGGTGGTGGTAACATGGAAATTGATTTCGATTTATCGATTAACCATTAAGTCAGTCAGCGCTCATACAATCCATCAACGACAAAGAAACTTTATACGTCTATTACCTACCTACCTAAGTATTGATGAAGACTGGAAAAGAGTACCTAACTAGCATCACCTCTATTCCGTAGGCTTTTAGGACCATTATATTTCGGGCGACTATTAATCAAGGTATACTGGTATTTCTTAGTATTTGTGTAAAAAAACAGTCAAGTATGGTTAGGTGAATAAGCTGACGATTACCTATCTAGTAGGTTCTTACTTACAGAATACCAACATGAGACGAAAGATCTCCTGTTTGTCCTCACAGTATGTATAGGGTAGGTACATCTCTGGGTCGGTACAATGATTTTGAAATCCGGGTAAAATGCTTGTACTTACTAAGTATCCATCGTGATCATGATCTTCCTGATCAACATAGGCAGTACCAAATTTTTACTATCGCCAGCAAATTTACCTACCCATTTACCAGTTCTGTATACAAAACCAGTTATCTACTAAGAAAAACCAGTATAAGTTGATCCCTTTCATGGGTAGGTGGATTTGCTGGCGATAGTACCAAAGATATACCTAGGCTTATCGCTTAAATGGTTAGCTGAGCTAAAACCTACTATTGAGTCGGTATATGCTGATTTTAAAACCCGGGCAAATAAAATGATTAAGTATTCCATCTTTCCTGCGCCCAAAAAAAAAACGCTAGATCATCAGAATGCTGTCCATACAGCTTTAAAACCCTGAAACTGCAAATAAATCACGGATCATACATACATGGTTGATTCAGATACATCCCAGTACAAGGGATTTATATTTTGTCTTTGGACGTCACTCCTTGGGCCACCCTGTATAATTCGAGTATTTGGAAATGGAATGACGTACTTAGATGCCTACCTTGTGGAAGGTATGACGCAAATGAGAAGAAGGAATTTTCCAATACGTGATTTTCTTCTCAAACGGCGTTGAAGGTGTACTTACCTACCTATCCCATTGCCAGAGTTTTCCTTTGACTAAGTTTAGACACCTCCAATAAACACCTCCTTTTATCCATACATAGTATAAAATGAAGTCGCTTTTTGCGTTTCTCTGTTTGTCTGTCGTGGAATTTGCTAACTCTTCCTAAACTACGCAACGGGTTTCGATGCAGTTTTTTGTAGGTAAGGTGATTCAAGAGGAAGGCTTATATTCCGGTAACAGGTATGCTTTTTTCCTGCGGGAAAATGAGTTGCATCGGGTAAAACCGCTATCGAGCCACTAGTTTGTATGAAAAAAAGTAAAATTTAATTTATACTTAGTAAATAACTACGTGTCTTTGAAAAAAAATTGATATTCGGGTACTACTATATACTTTTTGATTGTGAAATTTTACCTACTAACATGCTGAAAATAGGGAGATTTACTGTATACGGGGTGTTAGGGACGGTGTAACGAAAACTTTGCAGACGTGCTCAGACCATGAAGCTGAACAACTTTTACTATGGATCCAATGGTGGGAAACGAAAAAAAATTTCCGATCTCCCATACAAAGTCAGCTGATCGTGGATTTTGTATGGGAGGTCGGAATTTTTTTTTCGTTTCCCACCATTGGCTCCATAGTAAAAGTTGTTCAGTTTGATGGTCTGATCATGCCTGCAAAGTTTTCGGTACACCGTCCCTAACACCCTGTATATTTATAAGGTTACTTTGAATTTAGTACAAATATTTTGTAAAGTATTTACCGTAATCAACTTTATTAGACTACTAGCGGGCCGCCCAGTGGTTTCACCCGCTGCTACTTACCTGTTTTCCCGTAGAAATCGAAACTTTGCCCAAGTAAAAAGTCGATTACTCCGTTCCAGCAGAAGTGACTCATCATTTTTAAAAGCTTTTTCTATGAAGCTTCACCCATATCTCTTCCAGTTGAGCTAGACTTCTGGTGTTCCGCAGGTTCCACTCTTTGAAGGTTCTCCACAACCTTGTTACTAAGCAAAAACGCTTCATCATGCTGAACAACTTTTACTTTGAAGCAATTATCGTTTCTCTAATAGTTTAGATGGGATGCTGGTAGTCTGCATCAGTTACTCCTGATCCTCGATGATCACGTGCCAGCAAAAGTGACCCGTCATGCTGAACAACTTTTACTTTGAAGCCATTATCGTATATCTTATAGTTTAGAATTTAGATGGGATGCTAGTGTTCTGCATCACGTACTGCAGATCCTCGATGACCATGTGCCAGCAGAAGCGGCCCGTCATGCTGAGCTGAACAACTTTTGCTATGAAGCCATTTTCGTGTCTATTATAGTTTAGCTGTGCTCCTGGTGCCTTACATCAGGTACTCCAGATCCTCAAGTGCTGACAAAAAGTAGTCAACGTCCGTTTATAATATGATAGCAATATCAGTGCCAAAGTTCGCAAAGATCGGTAAAGCGGATTGGCTAATTTGGATAATACCCGCAATATTTCCCGCTTTTCCTGCTGCTAACCGTTTTCCCAACGGAATGAGGAATTTGCCCGTGGTAAAAAGTAGCCTATGTTACTCAGGAATGTTGTAGCTTTCTAATGGTGAAAGAATTTTGGAAATCGGTACTTTCGGAGTTTATCCATTACATACAAAAAAAACTTTCCTCTTTATTAGGTATATTAAGTGTATGTAGATGTAGATAGTGTAGATAACTAGCCTATTAATTTAAGGGATCTAATACTGGTTTTCCTTAGAACATATGTAGGTACCTAATGAAAAACTGTATAACTTAGGTCCCTTAAATGGTTAGGTTGATGTGCTGGCGACAGAATCTGCCTAGATTTAAGGGGGATCGTTACGTCATACAAACTAAAATCTGAACTTCAACCGAGTTACACATGAGCTAAACAATAATTTTATCAAAAAATCTTTATGTGAGATGAGGAAGGCACACGTAAATATGTCGCAAAACTGCTTAACGTAAAAAAATATCAAGTAAATTCTCCACAAAAAAATTAAACGTGTTTATTGCAGCAGTAGCTCCATCTATGTTCATTAAGTGGCGACACGGTTTTTACAGAGAAATCTGATGGTTAAAAAATTATTTGTTTTATTTTGCGAAAATGTTATAAAAGCACGGGACTTCCCATCAAGTTTTTTAATCATAATTTTGTCTCATTTAAAGACGTAACTCCATTTAAATTTTGTATGGAAAGCGATCCACCTTAACCTAAGTAGATAAGTACCTTCGGTAACGTGATGAATAGTCAGACCGAGAGTTTACAAACGGATATTAAAATCTCTTAATATCCGACGGTATATTTATAACTTTTCTAACTAGATTTCGTGCTGGTTAAAAAGAACTTCATTTTTCGTTTTCCTTCCCGTTCTTATCAGCAACATTAAAGCAACAACGTCATCTTAAGAACCTTATCAACACACTAGTGGTTTGCGAGTAGGGTTGAAAAATTACGTAATTTTACCGAAGACGCCGGTAAAATACGCGTATTTTACGGTAATTTATATAAATGACGATAAAATTACCGGCTACTTATGTATGGTGTTGCAGGGCTATCGCAATCTAAAAGTTAGTAAAAACCGCAATATCGCAATACATTTCACCTATAATTGCCTCCCTCTCGCAAATTACAAGGGGGGGGGGGGGTTGGATGGGAGCGAGTGTCGCTTCTTTCTTATAGTGCCGTCAATCGAATAGGCCATATTTGACAGCTGTCAAAATCATGTTAATGCTATGACATGAGGTCTTTTTTTTTGTTGACATGTTTCCTAGTATGGGTTCGACAGCTGTCAATATGGCCTATTCGAATGACCGTACTATAGCGTATGGTGAATGGGTGTATACTGGTTCCATCTGTTACACTGACTCGGAATCTTGTAATAGTAGTTTAATTCGTTTTTTACCCAATCTTACCGTATTTTACCGTAAAATAATAATATTTTACGTAAAATATCGTATTTTACCAAAAGTTACGAAAGTAATTTTACCGCTTTGCATCCCTATTTGCGAGCGAAACGGGCGCGGGGCGGATGCGCACCGAATTAGTTAACAGGCGCGCGGCGGATTCGTAACGTTTTCAGCGCGCGCTTGTACTGAAAACGCTGTGAATCCGCCGAGCGTCGGTGACAAATTCGCTGCGCATCCACACCCTTGTAAACAGCTAGTGTGATAAGACTTTTAGAGCCATATTGTACCTACCGTACGTACATAACTTCTACATAAGTATTGTGTACTCTAGGGATCAACATAGTATTTAAGACATACACTTACGAAAAAAGTTACTTTTGATTAAGTACAAATAGGTAGGCATTTCCAGGGTATGTTCTACCTACTCTTCAAACTAAACAACTTAAATTATTAGAAACTTTCTTGTAAATAAGAAAAAAAATTGCACCCCCCACACAAAAATGTGACAATGTGGTCACTTAGTATGGGGGATTCAAAAGCTTCTAATCTAAGTTGTTCAGTTTTATGAGTAGAACATGCCCTTAAAATATTTGTACTTAATTAAAAGTAACCTTATGTATTTTCAGACTACCTACACGAAGTTTCATTAAATTACGGGACTAACACACTAGGTTAGTTGCCTGACCATAGGTAGGCTTTTTTGTTGGTAAAACCGTGTTATAAACATTAGGTATGTCTCTAGGTATATCGATTTATTGCACCCGAAGCCCTTATGCGTGGGAGTCGTATTCGAGGTTCCGAATTGAAAATAGTAAGGGTACTTTCTAAAATGAGATGGATTGACACAGGGTGTTAATTTAAATGCGTGCCATAGCTTCAGAGTAGGTTTAATATCGATAAAGGTACCCGTAAAAAATATTGAAAAAAATCCTGGCCAAAATAGTAGTTTATGCAATTTTTTGCCTTATAAGGAGAGGCTTTAGGATGTGAGTGTCGATGAGTGATGTGAGTTTGACACGAGCATTCTAAAGCCTAATTATATGCAGTTGCATACACTATTTTATCTACACTCTGCAAGAAAAACTATGAAAAATAATTCAAACTTCCGCACTCCACTATGGCGATTGCAAGCCTATCTACTGCACCACCAACTGAACGACTTTTGTACATAAGTAACTTTTTAACTAAACGTTAAAATGGAGGCTCATAAAAACATAACAGCTTTTAAAATTAAAAAGCATTTATCGGTAAATTTTAATTCGAAAAATTATTTGAAGCAAAGATTTAATAATAAATAAGTCCTCATAATTTCAAGTGTAGTCCCGCGGCCCGCCCGGGTGACATCTGTTTTTTTTATTTGACTTACTGTTGGCTCAGGAAATAAAAAAGCGGCATATTCGTTTCGTTTTTTTTTTGAAATACTAGACATTACGTTCCATTACGATACAATTTTTTTTTTTTTTTTAAGGAAATAATTTTTTTAGGCTGCATACTTCATATTGCAGTTCATTACGTTCTTACTTTAGATTCTGTAAAACAAATATTACGAGATGAGTGTAGATAAAAGATTTCTTTTTTTTTTGGAGTATTTTTTTTTTCACTTTTGTCGTGTAGAGAGTGTCAATACAAGCTCTTTCGTCTTTTGACTTTGAGTTTGAACGTATCTTGGCTGTAGCCTAGAATATAGGCATTTGACTAAAACTAATAAATAAATATAAAAAATGATCTAGGATATTTTTCGATACTAAACTTGCCCTGAAGCTATGGCACGCATTTAAATTAACACCCTGTATTTTCATAACATTATTAACTGGGAATGATTGAAACAAAAACAAACTTGCCGTTACCATCTTGTCAGGCATTACACTCAGTTTTACCCCTGGGCTGGTTCATACTGTTTTAATTTAGTAGACTTTAAAATTAAGACAGGGATTAAGCCTTAGGTACATACCTACTTCAAAATAATTGAAAGTAATCATCACCACATCACCTATTCCAGTGGGGCAATCCGTTATGTTTCCATTCCTACCTATACCTACCAATTAATACCTACTATCGATAGAAGCTAAAATCCATTATAGGTACATTTGTTTCCTATAATCCCTACTTTTTCTTCTTTTCGTGTGGGACACCCCTATCAACCCCGATGAACACTGGTGTCAGTAGTGCATCCCTGTAACCCTTGCCACATTGAAATAAGTTACTTAATTATCATCATCGTCACTGAAATCCACTTTGTGAATCCATTCCTTCATTTCACTGAAATCCACATCAGAAAAGCATTCTCACTGCAATCCGTTACATTACATTCTCCCCGTCGCGTCCACTGTATTGCAATCCTACAAGAATAGGTACCTATGTATCCCTCTTTCATAAACTTTTACTTTCCTGCGGCGTTTTCGTTGAACTATCGATAATCAAAAATAATGATTAGTTATTATTATGCAAAAATACCTACTGACAAACTATGTACGGTTTTTAACTGTGATAATGTGATAAAACAAAAATGGTCTATCTATCAGTCTGTAAAAATTTTGTTTCTAACATTACTGTAGTTTTATTACGTTTTCTAAACTTAACTTTGGATTTTAACCATCATGTCACGGAAAAAGCGCATGGTAGTGCGCACCGCCAAGTTCTATCTTATTATGTTTTTATGATCTGTCTTTTTTCTCAAATTACTCGATGGTTTTGTAGCATAATATTTAATGTGAGCAGTAAATTAATAAAAATAACCTAACCTAACCCTATTAGGTACCTAAACTAAATTCCTGTTATTTTATTGGCCAATTCGCTTGCATTGCTTGATTTCATTCCAAATTGAAATGATTATAAAAATGATGCCAATTGAGTCTCCCAAATTTTCGCCCAGCAACAAAGTTTTTTTTTTCTAAACTGTAGTCTAAAGGAATTTCGTGGAAGTTCGTCAAGGGCAAGGATGTGGCCTGTGATTGGCTGCTGGCATTAGGGCGGGGCAAGGGTGCGTGCGCCCACCACCAAACCCGCGTGGCACATGTGCTTTTTGGCGGGCTATTCTAGTTCAAATTGTCGTTATGTAAAATATTATCATTTTCTAGTGAAATATAATGTAGATTGTTAGTGTAAGTAAAGTAAGTACTAAATTTTTTCTTTATTTTAAGTTTAAAGGAATAAATTGAAAAAATACCTACTTAGATATAAAACACAAGTAAAATAAAGAACAATTCAAAATTAAATAATTTAATCAAAAGCAATCGCAATAGCAAATACATTTTATTATACATGTGTCATATTAAACAGTCGCAAGCCACAGCAATCAAATGTTAAACATAGAGAGAGGACCATAAACATGGTGCTGATGTTGAACAATGGCGGGCTGAAACAGAAAAAAAAATTAAAACGTTCAGCTTCGTAATTGGGCCGCCGAGTTCAGTTCAGGTTTCTTCGGCGCCGGAGTTGAAATTTTAGGCAGGCGGTGGCGGTAGAGACAAGGTGCGGGGACCGGGGAGGGATATCCGTTCTCTCGCGGATTGCCCAATTCCCGCCGCAAGCGAAACACGCTGTCGGTTGCCCAAGTATGTATTTCTATTCCTCTACGTACGCCTGCGATGACTCAATACTCTCGACTACGATTACGACAAGAATAATTTTGACTGCATTCAGCCATCAAGTAGGTATTCCAATTATAAATAAAAGTGACACAACACAGTTGGTAAGTAACATATCGAATTCAAATTGGATTTCTGAACAGCCGTGTCTAAAGCAGAAAGTTCAGCGATTTCGCAGCCGAATTAATGGACAGCTTGCGTAATCTCCGACGTCACTGCAGGCAGACAGGCTGTCAGTAGGCGATGTGCGCTGGCTGGCGTCGTTGCGTCGAACTGAAGTAGGTCCGCTGGTAACTTGTGACGGTTAAATGCCGACCATATAGGAGAGAGAAAAAGACTGACTGATATTGGTAAAGTCAGAGTCAATTTCTCCCCCCGACACGACTGACATTTTTATTCTTCTTTCTTCAGGTCTTCATTTTCTGAGATTATTTTCAAATCCAGCAGCTGTAAGTAAAATCTCAACAGGAAAACTGTCAGCTCCAGTGAATTAATAACGGGCATGTCACATGACATTTTTTTTATAACTGCGTGGAACCGAACGTTATCCGCGTGTGCTAATGTTATAACTTCTTTAGACCGAATGATATAAAAAGTTTTAAAATGGCGGCCATACCACATTGCGGAAGTTGCAAAAGTAGGTCGCGAACAACTCACAGTTCGTAACTGATGACAAAATTGTTTAACACTTTCTTAGTAATACGTAAGCACGTTGTCCTAAACCGAAAATATTGAGTCGAAGTCTACACGAGTAACGAAGTTGAAAGAATTCTAAACAAAGTTAAAACTTCCACTACAAATTTAGAAACGATGAGAGCGGCTGTAGCTCACGACAGCCAAAGAGCGAATGGTGGCGCGTGGCGGAGGGCGATGGCGTAGTGACGACTGGTGCGAGAGGGGCGCGGCAGGGCCGGGAGGAGGGGGAGGGGGAAGTGCTGCGCGCGCAGAGAAAGGACGCAAGTGGTGATGTAATCGCGATCGATGCACTCCGCTCCGTACGACGCAACCATCGTCGAGCAACTTCGTGAAGACACAAATACAAATTTTTGGAGGGAGGCTATTAATGCTCTTTTAGCTACGAAGGGCCAAAATCTGAGCTGAAATGTCACTTTGCAATAACCGGTTTTCTGACTCTAGATCTGACAGAAGAGACAGGTCAGTGACCTGCACTGTAACAGTGACACGTGCTCCCACAGTTCGCTAGCAGACTACGCGCGAGTGCTAGTGGCCTGCTAGGACTAGGGCTGCTTGTTACTAGCGCGCTAATACTAATTTGTTATCACGAACAAGACTAGCAAATTGTGACAAAGCGATTGAGTTAGAACGGGACGTAATGCTGATGCTGATATAATATCAGTCAGTACTAGTCTTTGCTATTGATCAAGCAAGTGTAGTGAGCGGTGCGACCGCTCGGTCGCGGTCGGGAGTCTCCGTGAGCGACTCGGCCGTTCTTATCTAGGTCACACGTGTAAACGTTATCCCCTCCACTCCGGCCTTGGCTTACTTTAGTAGGCCAAATGGCATAGCACCTCCCCTTCTCCGTCGGGTTCGCGCTAGGCGCGCGCGCGGCGTGAGATGGTGCGGGGCGCGGGATGAGGGGAGTGGGGCACGGGGCGCAGGATAGTCAAGAGGTACTGAACAGGCTGACACTCTTGTCTCTTCTGTTCTATGTTGCTCGTCTCTCTCATATTTAGAACAAGAGGCAGCTAGAAGAACCAATTAAACTCTTTCATAATCCATACAATACTTACCTACTTTACTGAGACTTTAATTAGAAAGTAGGTACATACCTACTAAATTTTGTTTTTACTTGTGTTTACTTATACGTAACCACAGGTATACAAATTGGGACAGCAATTAACAAAACTGAAACATAATTATTAATTATGTACCTAATTAACTTCTCCGGTTTTTGTGCCGAATTGAAAATTCCTGTGGATCGCTCTAACTGAAACGGTTCCAGCCCCAATAGCTCCAGGAGCAAAAGTTCTTTCACTATTAAATAAAAAAAATAACAATTATGCTACTTACAATTATGTTAATATTCAATATAATTTTTTAATATGTAGGTAATGCATGTTACGAATTATGTATACGTTTCAATAATAAATAAAAATAATTTTGAGCACTCGGAGGTGTACCGACCAAGTTCAGCCGAAAAAGAATGAACTATGAATATTTTATAGTTAATACAATAGGAGGTAAGTAGGTTAGATAAGTTATACCAACAAAGGAAATTTAAATAGAAATGCATTGTTAGACTAAGCACACGATAATTGATGTCCAAGGTTGTGATTTACTTACCATTATGTAGAGCAAAATGGTTTTTCCCTGACTATTATACCGAGAGAACTATTTATGATGTGGAAGTTATACAAGTTTTAATATAAGTGAATGCAGTAAAATCAAATAATGCAGAATGACGATCATAATGAACACAATCTAAGCGGGACTGTCTACGTAAATAGGTTTGCGTCGGAACGAGGTCGAGCAGCCCAATGTGGCCCCATCGAATAAAACGCACTGGCGATGATGAAAACGGCGTTTCGAGCGACCTCGTCGGATCTAGGACAGCACCCGAAATACTAGGCCAACTTTACTGCGCAGCCGCTAACGCAACTCGTAGTCGAAACCGGTGGGCGTCCAGCGCAGGCTGACCCGCGCTGCGGCACTGACAGCCCCCGCGCCGTACGCCATCTCGTCTGCCGCGGGGGGAGCCGCGGGTCACCACTACTCAGTTTGGTTGATACCGTTGTCGAAATCGACCTCACTGCGGAAGTTCTGTGCCCTTACTTTTCGATAGGTATCTACTACGTTGAATTACGAGATTTATCTATTGGGTGGAGGATTATGTTATAGGCTCTATTCATAACAAATAAAAAAAATATCGATAGATCCTTGTCCGCGAAATTAATCAATCCTAATTAAATACTAAATGTCGCTTTTTAGGTATATAAAAATGCTTTTCCTTGCTTAATCCGCACGTACCTTATTATTTCACAACACATAATTTTGGTTTTTTAACCCCTCTATTCAAAAAGTTCGTTATGCTAAAGATGTATTTGAATTTAGAACGTGAATAAAACTAATAATACAAGGTCCATCGTCCATACAAAATTACCCCACATCGGGCGGACGTAGGACGTACCTACCTCAATAGATGTATTTTATCATTACATAGAAACATTATCATAAATGGCTATTATAATTTGATCAAGGGTTCTGTGGATGTTGGCTCTTATAATTAAACCACTACTATTTTGGGAAGTATTTAGGGGTCAACACACCTGTACATGGGTGAACACACTTTTTGATTTTATACCTCATAAAATGTTAAAGTTTACTACCCGAGTTGAACACACCCTGAAAATACTTGTATTTAATTAAATGGAACCTTAAATAACGATAATATTATAAATGATGCATCCCTAATTGTAACTTAGCAAACCAAACGTTACAGGACGCTAATATCAAAAAATATCCTGAATGGATACTACAATACGTCAATCTTGTACCCACCTATCTAATGACTCAAATTCTTGCAAACTACGAGAGAACCAAAGTGAAATGCATCACGAACTAGAAAACAACATTGTTTAAAATATTGTGGCTCTACCTACACACAACTAGACGCAACGGTGACTCTACACAAAACTAGACGCAACAGTAACTATAACTAGACGCAACGGTGACTATAACTATACGTAACGGTGACTCTTCATACACATAGATAGATACAGAGTAAACTCTAACTAGACGCAATGATGACTCTACACACAACTAGACGCAACAGTGACTATAACTAGACGCAACGGTGACTATAACTATACGAAACAGTGACTATAACTATACGCAACGGTGACTCTACTCATACATACGACTAGACGCAATGATGACTCTACACACAACTAGACGCAACAGTGACTATAACTAGACGCAACGGTGACGATAACTATACGCAACGGTGACTCTACATACACATAGACACAGAGTTAACTCTAACTAGACGCAATGGTGACTCTACATACAATTAGACGCAACAGTGACTATAACTATACCCAACGGTGACACTACACACACACCTAGACACATACCTAGTTAACTCTAACTTGACTCAACGGTGACTCTACACACACCTAGATACAGAGTTGACTCTTACTAGACGCAAAGGTGTCTCTACACTAAACTAAACGCAACGGTGACCCTACACACACCTAGACACAGAGTTAAGTCTAACTAGACGCAACGGTGACTCTACTAACAACTAGACGTAACCGGAAGCTGAACGAAAAACGGCTGCCAATGATGACTAAATTGACCTATCCGGAAGAATCGTTCGTGTGACAGAATATATGTATAATATGAAATTATACGAGTTAAACAATGCTGAAGACGTTTGCAGACTAGTATGAAACTATTCACTTACCTAGACGATACGCGAATCCCGCCAAAGATTAAACCACTACCTTCAAAATACTAAGACTAATGCTCAGTCAGATAACTAGTCAGTAGATAATACCTCGGTGCCAGATACCAGGATGACCTACATACGTCTTATCGAAATGCGGTTCATGATATGATAAGACCAAAGTAGGCGTACAATTAAAACAAATTCCGAAGTGTGCAAAATAGTTCCTACAAACATAAGTGATATTAACAAAACTTTCAAACGCGATAAGTTTAAAAATTCAGGATGTGTCTAAAAGTACGAAACCCTACACTACAGAATGTTAGCAAAACTATGCGTTACTGTTATACATAAGGTAAATCCTTGGTAAACAAGTTTACCCAAAGAACGCTCAAAATATCTATTCTATTGTAAAAATAATATACTCAGTTTTCAATTTGTTTTTGAAAGGAAACCTAAAATACATCAATGAAAAAAAAAAATTGGTAGGATATTTTCAGCTATTTTTTTCATTTGATAGTTATTACAAAATCAAAACCCAAACCTAATCTGCAGTAGGTAACTAAGTTTAGCAGACATGGTAAATTTATAACAAATCAAATCGCAGGTAAATGAGGAGTTTTAATGGCGTATGGTTACAGTTACATAACCAAAGAAAATATCCACGCATGTTCATAATATTGGCTTACTTACTTGTAATGTAAACGTAAAGTGACGCTGCCCACAAAAAGACCGTAAAAAATTGATAACAATACCTACCTGTGTGGAACGGAACGGCAAACGTGCCTGCCTGAGTACCTATGTACGTTCTACATACTAAAAACGATGGCCTTGCGCAGCCATAGAAAATACTGGGTGTAAAGGAAAATTTCTGCGTCATTTTCTAGCCTAAACGTGCCGAAGAGGGTCCTAACCTAATTGATAAAAACTGTACCAAGTTTCTGGAACTACGAAATTCCTGTTCAAGGTTGCTAACAAAAACCTTCAGACGTTAACAAATATTGTACCTAAGTGGATGCCCTACAATTTTCTTTGTGACCTTAATAAGTTGGCCCTCTGTGATCAATCAGTCAGATGACGCGCGACGTTACGGACGCACTAATAGTTAGGTAAATTGTGAAGGAAATATCACTTGAACAATAACCGCTCAGGAACGTTCAGTTTGATTGGTCAGCGCTGCGACCTCGGGACGACATAATGCCTCTAGCACCGAGCTGACACACGCAGGCTCAGGGTTGCCAGGTCCTCATACCTAAAAACAGACCTGCGAGTTTGGTGGGCCTAGCATTTGGGTAAAAAAGCCAGACAACTTGATTTTTTAACGAATTTCAATACATGTTAAAAAAAAAAACAATCTTTTTTAGTCTAAAGTTGGGGTTAAAATGCCGGACACCTTGCATTTTTGGCCGGACAGGCAATCAAAAAGCCTGACTATGTCCGGCTTTATCCGGATGCCTGGCAACCCTACTCAGGCTAAACTAAACCTAAACGTAACAAGAGAAACAGACTGTCGGCAGTCTCTAGCAAATTACTGCTACGTCTACTTGACAATGATAACCTGATGTCTCGAAGTACACTCGACACGACAAAGGACGACACATAGGACCTACCTTCTTAAATACTTCAGCTATTATATATTTAAAATCCACTGTAGTAAAATCAACGATTAGCAACAAGGCACGCAAATTTTATAATAGGTACCTACCCATTTTTATCATTATCAGTTATCGTTCTCACTGCCGTACGACCCAATTGATAAGACTATGTTATGATTATGACGTTTTTGGTCGAGATACGCACGCCAGCAAAAGATTCTGGAATAAAACTGGTAACACAACAAGAAACAACAACAATTATTTTACTTGTAGTCTTTCCAAGCGTTTATTTGATTTTTAGACGTAATATAGGAATCGAACTTGGCGTAAAGCGGACAAAAGAAATTTTGAATTCACCTGAAATCTGCCAAAAAGCAAATAAATGCTTGGAAAGATTAAAGTAAGGAGCGCTCAGCAGGACTTACCTGAGAGTCGGTTGGTGACGAGTGGCGGGTGGCTAGCGAGGTCGGCTTCTGGCTGTGTTGTGGCAAAGGGACTCAGCGTGAGTATTACTATTAAAAGACTCAATTCACATCAAGAGTGATGGTACCAAAATCTGACCATCCCCGTCACTTTAATGAAATAATAGAAAATGATATCCGATGATAAACTAAAAAATTATCTAACCCTTTAGGCATTTTCAGCACATGACTTTAAAAAATTAAACTTCCCATATTCAATAGTAAGTAAATCAATCAGCTCATCGACGATTTTGTATGGGAGGTCCCTTTCTTCATATTTCGACCTATGTTCTATGGGTAAAGTTGTTCAGTTTTATGAGCACCATGGCCTTCTTTCGTCTTGTTATACCCTTTTTGTTACTCCCTGTATATGCATGAGTAATTAAATTATGGTGCCAAAAAGGTTTCAAGCGGAAAAAATTTAAAAACCTCCGTCAAAATTTTAAGGCTGAAACTGCCAGCGATGAATTTATAACTTGATTTGAGATGGTTGTGTGGAATCGAGTCTTAGCCGGCTGCGGCGGCAGTACGCTGAGGCGCGGAGCCGCGCGTCGCACCGCGCCGACGCAGAATGCTGCCTCGTGCTCGTGCCGCATTGCTCGTGCTCTATACGTGTGCGCATCACTCGCACTGCTCGCCCTGCTTGCTTTGGGGTACGTTCAAGGTTGTCTCTTTCGTAAAACTTATAAAGTAGTCAGCTGTTAGTTCCACACTTTCGTCATTTGTAAGGTCTACGTTCAGCGACGTCTACGAAAGAGCTACGAAAAAGACCACCTTGAACGTACCCTTGGTTCAAATTCAAACCGCCAGCACAATATACAGGGTGTAGAGACAGCCTAGCTCTCCGAATACTAATAGGGTGCATTCAGACCAAGAAACGTTGCCCTTGTGTGTTACCAACAGCATAGGTCCACCACACTTTTATAAATAAACTTACTTTAAATTAAACCTAATAGTTCAAAGTTCTTTAGGTTTAAAGTAGGTTTATAAAACATTATAATAGACGCCGTGTGATTCCGGCTTATAATAACATCACCCCGATTCTATTCGTTGGTGTCGTAAACAGCGACTAAGTATAATCATCCAGATTCCAGGGAACGGGCAGCATCGAAACGATACCTGTATGTGTATGCAACATATTGCGCTGCGCTTGCCAAAACGCCTACCAAGCGTGGTGACTGGTGATTATGGCAATACCCCCCCGATAGGGGGAGGCCTATGTCCAGCAGTGGACTGGACTGTTGTGACTGCTAAGGTTAATTTAGTTTGAGAAAAGGTGCATTTTCGTGCAATACGAACGGTAACGTCTATTTATGTAAAAAGAAGATCTATGTTGGATTGTTATTTTCAGTTTCACGAGTGACTAAGAGATTCGAGGGTTTCATGTATAAGTAGGTATTACAGTATCAGGCGTAAGGTTGACAACCTGATACTACACTGACACACGATTTTTCTGAAACACGAGTTACTCCGCAAGGGTGAATAAGTGCGTGTGTTATATATAAGAATAACTCTTTCTTAAGGCGCTGCTCTATAAATCTATAAATATAAATATTTAATTGTGTATAAACTGTGGCCTTTGTTAATGTATGTTTTGTATTATTGTGCATTACAATGGTGGCTTTATTCCCAAACTAGAGCAATATTATTATTTGTAAGCAGCGAGTGTGTGAAATGAAAGGCTGACCGGTGGATTTTGAACGATTATTTGAACATACTTTCACATTAAGTCATATTGTGTAGGTATGTAACGGAGCAAGGCAGGAAATTGATGCGTCTGCTTGTGTGTAGGTAACTGGTATGTCGCATGCTAACAAAAATGCTGAGAAGAAACCGTCAATATTGGAAAATTTTTAGAGATCAAGTCCACAAACGACCTGACGACTACTGTTTCAACCACCTATCCTATAAATTTTGTGAAGCTGAAGACGGTTATTAAAATAACTGCAACATTACCATAAATGTAGGGTTACAAACACATATAGCATTTATAGATTTAGAGAAAGATTTTGAGAAGGTCAACTGGAAAAACATGATGGAAGTATTAAAAAATATAGGAATTGATCATAGAGACAGAAGGATTTATGTAAACTATACAGAAACCGCAATGGAAGTTGGTTAGAGTAGGAAAGGGCACAATTAAATCAAGGCTGTCCACTTGCGCCCATAATTTTTAACATCTTTATTGAAACTGCAATCAACAAAATATTCGATTCAAAAATGGGAGGAGTCAAATGAATGAGGAAGTTGTGCAACTCATAAGGTTTGCAGATGACATAGCTGCAATAGGAAACACGGTATACGGCAACAGAATTCATTCTGTTTAGAAGATTATATTACGGAAATGGACAAAAAATGTAACCATCAATTCCAGATGTACACCCGAATCAAGGATTTCAGTGGCGAAGATAGGTTTCAATGGAAAGAAAACCCTACTTAAAGCCGGAATCATCGATTACCCATGCAACTACCGAACACTTGCTTCAGTCCGATCCGGACCCTGCCAAAACTGAAAACAACGTTACAAATAAATATCCGCGAGCGGGTCGTAGCAGGAGGAACGATGCTAGTACATGGTGAAATAGGTCGTTGGGGGGTCATGACGTGATGGCGGAGATTGATACCCGGGGGGAATGCGGGAAGGGGGAACTAGGTGCCCTACATGCAGTGCACGAGCCCGCAGCTGCTGCAAGGAGCTTACAGAACACACTTCTGTATGTTACCATAAATTCATTGGACTCCGCTGTTCCGCACTGCGAGCGAGGATTATTTAAAGTTACTTATTTTTAATGCCTTCATTCTAATTTGTTAAAAGGTTTTCTTTTTACAAACAACGGGCTATTTTTGTTGGGATATAAGTATTAGTAATATTATCTGCGTAACTAAGATAGTCTAATAGAATATTATAATAAATAAATAAGCGTGAAAGATAGTCAAACTACGGAGAACAAAGAAAATCCATGACGTAAATAGGTAAGTTCTTTATTGAACCTGCTTTAATATCTCGTCTCGAGAGACAAAGGCTATTCATACCATTGTTTCTAGCAGCTAAGTACTTCGGCTCTCGTCATCTCATTACATGAATGACGTCGTTGGCCAGTCTGTCTACATCTACCTACACATTTAGATCATGTCTGACCTAGGCCTACGTACAGCTGATGTGATGATGATGTATTGTGGGATCGTCTGTATCTATTTTAAACTGAAAATTTATATTTAATTCCGAGCAATGAAATTTCAAAAAGGCAAGCTTTCAGAGCTGCATTGTTCCATAGTAGTGAAATGTCACGTCACGATCTACAATGGGCTTAACAAATGGACGCCAATGGGGGGATTGGGAATAACTGGATAAAAAGGTTTTTAAAACAGCAAGGGGTGGGCTTATTCCCTTCAGTTTTTACAGAGGCTGACATCTGCCTGCATCGGCTAATTGAATAGTCTGGTCCGGAATGAGGCTCAGTTCAGAGATAATTTGAACGGGCAGACGCACTATATCTTGTCGGCTTATCGCGTCATACCTATCTATCTACCCCTTGCACAAATAAATCAGCACACGACGTCGATAAGCTAGTACCTACCACACAGAATCGCCTTTCACACCTCTGTGAATGCGAGTAAGGGAACCCTAATATCCGATGCTTTTAATTCTGAATGGACAGTGGACACAGGATACCTATGTTCCTTTTAGGACCTTTTGGAATTTATTCAGAGCTTTGTGAAATTTCGCAACGTTGTGAATTTAAGGGGTAGGGACAATTTCGCGATAATACTACTGACGGGAGCTTGAACCTGTTAAACAACATTTTTTTGAACAGATTCTACTAGTTGTTCTTTGTTGATTCTGAAATTGATTGCGGTCTCCACCTGAACTCCAACCTGGACCGTCGGCTTAAAATAAACTTTCGGACAAGCATGCAGTTGTGTTAGCCTATATAAAATGCTAACATAACCAAACTGGGAACAAATTCACAAATATCTACATTGCGTGTGGGGTACACTACGTCGAACCGGAGACTTCTTGACCACCGAGGCGGTTGGAAATAATTTTGGGTGTAAACATCTTCTTTTGCCTGCTCGCTTCCTAACCGTTGGGTGCTAGCTAGGGTTTCTCAGCGGGTATTCCCGAGGCGGGAATTCCCGGGAAATTTGGCCTTTGTCGGGACGGGAAAAAAGGATCGATTTCCCGGAAATTCGGGAAATAAGTAGAAAAAATTAAATTATTATTTTGACGATAATTTCGGTATAACTCAGTGCTACTTATTAAAAAAAATATATGTGTATTTGCTCTCTCCACTTTTACTCCCTCCCGCCCCGCCCGTGTTTTGTTTGTTTAGATCAGTCACTCGGAAAAAAATTACCGCATTGATTGTGTCGGTGCCGCTAGTGCAAAAGTGTTGTGTGGTGATTGAAATGTAAGCCTTAAATTATATTAAAACTTAATGGTGTATTCTTGATTTCATAACTGATTAATGGAATACATAGGAACGTCATCATCATCATCATCATATCAGCCATAGGACGTCCACTGCTGAACATAGGCCTCCCCTAAATATTTCCACCTTGTCCGATTAGAAGCGGCCTGCATCCAGCATTTCCCCGTGGACTTGACCAAATCGTCTGTCCATCTCGCGGGGGGCCGTCCTACGCTGCGCCCGCCGGTACGTGGTCTCCGCTCGAGAACTCTCCTGCTCCATCGATTATCATCCTTGGAGCAATGTGGCCTGCTCATTGCCACTTCAGCTTACTAACTCTCTTAGCTATGTCGGTTTACTAGGTTCGTCGGATCTTCTAGTTTCTGATTCGATCACGTATGTAAAAACCGAGAATAGCTCTCTCCATAGCTCGCTGAGTGACTCCTAGTCTATTTAGGAAGCCGGCAGTTAGAGACCACGTCTCGGTACCGTAGGTCATCAGCATCACTGGCATGACACACTGTTCAAACACTTTCGTCTTGAGACACTGAGGAATTTTTGACGTGAAGACGCTGCGTAACTTCCCGAATGCTGCCCAGCCGAGCTGGTTTCACCGAGTGACATTTTTCTTAAAGTTAGATCTTCCTAGTTGGACTGTTTGTCCTAGATAGACGTATTTGTCCACCACTTCGAGTATCGAGCTCCCTACTGATATTGGGGTGGGCGCTACATGAGAGTTGACCATGACTTTCGTCTTGTCCATATTCATCTTGAGGCCCACTTGTTGGGAAACCCGATTGAGCAAATTAATATAAAAAACTGGATTGTATAGATTATTTTTGGTATTTTCATTTACTCACAGTTGTGCATTATTCTCATAAATTCTTAAATTATGAACTCGCAGATCATAACCACAATATTTATTCCAATTATTGTAGCATAGAAGGTATTATTTTAGGTAATTTACTTATTGTTATTTATATTATTGATTACTATTTTTTTTGTTTAATTTTAAAATCATTTTTATGCTTTTTAACGAGGAAAATTAAATTCCCGACTTCCCGGGAATTCCCGGGAAAAAGAGGTCGGGAGTTTTGGTGTCCGGGAAATAAAAAAGGTCGGGAAATGAGAAACCCTAGTGCTAGCTATGACAATGTATTTTCCTGCTTGCTTGGGGTTTTACGGTTTTAGGTTCTGGTTCAGGTGTACTTGAGTTTGATTTAGGGGTTCTTGGGGTATTTGGGATCTGTCCCACCTAACTATTTGGGATCTGTCTGGCACCTATTAGAAACCTACGTGAATTCCTTTAAGACCAAGAGTGTCTGTATGTAGGTAAATGGTCGTGCACTGTAAAATTCTCGCTGGATATGTTTTAATCTCGTTTTAACAATGTTTCAATAGACACAAAAGAGCACCCAGTCTCTTTATACTCTACACGACACTATACAAAGTAGAGACGAAGCTCAATTCGTATTCATATAAGAATTACTGAGATCCACACGACGACGTTTACTACCCGCGTGATTTTATTTCCTTTGTATGTATAGAAACAACATACCATTCCATAGATAGTCAAAGATGTTGGAAATGTATGAAAGAAAGAAGTGGTCGATTAGGTACTTTTGTTAAATAATTGTGCTATAGATCAGCAATCTCACCGCCGTAGCTTAGACCTTTGGGGCAAGTAGGTAGGTCCTTAAGTGTGATAAGCTGATAATACTTATTTTAAGTGATTCTGTTCATCCAGGATGTTCAATTTTGCAACGAAATTAAGGTTGATTGCATTGATTGGATTTTAATCGCGCCGGAAGGAGTAAATAACGGAATCTCTCAATTGATCACTTACAATGCCTATGCCTAGGTACATTACCTACCAAAGTAGGTAACTGAACACTATTATTTAACAAGCGCGAGAATGAAGAAGTTTATTTATAGTACTGCAGATAGCTAAATTGAGGCTGAATTCTAATTAAACAGGTAAATAAGACTGCCAAAAAAGTCTGTGAAAAGTTGTTCGTATTAGTTTGACAAACGGTGGTGTTGCTAACGCGAACTGGGTCGACTGGGCCAGCGGTGTACGTACCCAGGCGAACGCAAGTCTGCAGCTGGTCGGTTTGGCAGCGGATACTGCGCACTGGCAAACCTGTGTGGGGCTGGTCCTATGCGACATGCCAAACGCACACATAACCGCGGCACGCCCACATTCATGCGCAGCATCTACTCTGTCTACTCGGCCTCGGGTGGAACTAGGCCGAAACACCCGCGCATGCGTCCCTCCACAGCTCCTCACTCTGTCACATAATCCCAAAGCCCACAGCTGGTTTACCAATGCAACTTGCCTGACTGTCTTGAAAATGCTTCATTAAGGGCTTATACAGAAAATTTTAATGCTTGGTATGTTGGTTTAAAGATATCAGAGCATAAAAAACTATCTTTGACTCTACGCTCCTGGCAGACGGATATGGTAACTTCATCTAATCTACTAATAGACCGATCAAAAAAACATTCCACATCCCTAGGTAACATAAGCAAATGCTTTACCTAAGGCAAGGCATCCATATAGGTATCACGGAAAATAAACTTATTCGGACATTTCGGACGGAAACACGCGGAGGGAAAACCACTGGACTGGCGTCTAGTGTCAGAACAACTCTAAACACGAATCGGGTCCATCCAAGTGGCTACAACTACAAAACAGGCAAACATTAGCATAAATAACGCTATTCGTGCTACCAGGGCGAGTCAGCCAGGTCGTTACGTCACGATAACGGGTCATCGCTGTACCACGCGCAGGTCAACCAAATGCTTCAGAGGCATCCGTAGCTCTACGAAAAAAGTGGCATGAAAATATAAACTAATCAGAACGTGTATTTTTCATAGAATACTTGAAACTGAATATAATAGTAATTTATCAAGATGGCCGCATTGGGCATATTATTAAGTTAGTAGAGCGGCCCGTAGCTCATTTGGTAGAGCTTCAAGTTTCAAGTCGGGTTCAAGTCCCGGCGATCATTGCGTATTTTTAAATTTTCTCATTTTCAATTTATGATTAAGTTAGTAATTTTGCAAATTGTTGCAAATAATTAGATTTGTTTAGAAAAATGTTTACTATTGTTAATCATGTTCATTAAAATCGCGCCTAATGGTGAAACATTTTGCCCACTAAACCGAGAAACCGCCTAGAGCCACTCCTGACAGTAAAAAATAATCCTCTGAGGTAAATACTCCAACTACCTACGCTCTATCTTCGCGACTATAGCGAGCCAGAAAAAGAAATGAAATGTCCCCGTATAGGCGCTCAAATAACTAAATTCTCAAAAACACTAATTAAATTGGATCATTATCTAAGTCATTAGCGTGCGCCATGTCTGTTTGCGACGAGTTTTTCATGGTTTCATTCAGAGTATTCGTTAGGATCTCGCTAAAATCCCTTGGTCTGAGGAGCACGGCCAGTTTTACTTGTCCAAGTCGTCATGTTCGCGCTTTTACAGAAAGTAGACACATTGAGTCAAGAAAGAGGACGCATTTGTAGCGCGCAACCAGCAGAGATAACCTGCCAAGAGTTTAATATTTATTATCTACGCTTTCCAGCATATTTTCGTTTTAAAGTATAGGTCATGTACACTACGGAAGTACGCAACCGTCCCGCGTAGCGTACCTACTTACGTAGTACTTGTGGTAGTACTAGGAGCACCCGACTGAAAACATCGGCTGAAAATACGCTAACTAGCCCGCCTGAAAAGAATAATACATATAATCCAATACCAGGTTCGTCACATATCCTGTAGTAAACTGTTTTGACTGTTGTTAATTGCCTTAAGGCGCATCGTTACATCATACAAACGAAACTCTGAACTTCAACCGAGTTAAACATGAGCTAAACAAAAATTTTATCCAAAAAAACTTTATGCGAAATGATGAAGGCACACGTAAATTTGTCTCAGAACTGCTTAAGAGCGCATTCAATTTTTTCTAGCAAATTTGCAAATATTGGCTTTATAAACATGCGAGTTTCTCGAAAACCGTTATGTAAAAATAATATGTTACTTAAACATTTAATCAAGCATATCTTCGTCTACAAAATGTACAATGTAAATATTAACATTTTAGTTTTAAACCTGTTATAAACAGCGATATCTAAAGCGACAAAACCAAAATTCAGGAAAAGACCTCAAATCAAGCGTGAGTTTTAGAGTTTTGGTTCACTGTAAAAAAATATCAATTATACAAAAAATAGAGTATATATTTGAGAACAAAGTCTACAGTGAACATTTTACAATTTTATTCAGAAATATAGAATAATACCACGTTTTCATATACGATTTTTTGCAAAATAATGCGCCATTATAACGGCTTCTGCATGAAAAAATAACAGTAGTAAAGATTTTAAAAAAATATATGTTATTTAAGAAGATGTACTTAATCTAATTGCAGAAAAATATATTTATTTTTATTCATAATATCACTGTAAAAAATATTCAAACATCCCCATGTTTTTCGCAAAATGACGCTCCGAGAGGTTTGGCAGGGAAAATTGTATGGGCTTCGTGAAAAGCTCTATAGCGGCCTTAAGGTAAAAAATATTAAGTATTTTCTACACAAAAAAATTAAACGTGTTTATTGCAGCAGTAGCTCCATCTATGTTCATAAAGTGGCGAAACGGATTTTACAGATAAATCTGATGGGTAAAAAATTATCCCACCCAAAACATAAATGTGAAAGGCTGCCAAGTTCGATAATATTGGAATGCTTCGCCTATAAAAGAAGTGAGATCTAAATAAGTACCAAGTTCCATACACAGACCTCAGTTAAAAATAGTTACAAGAATGCACACTTGATTTTCGGCAGTTTGGAAAGTAGATTCTGAATAAATATCATATTAAATACCTAAAATTCTAATACTTACAAAAACGCAAACCTGTTTTTTCAGCAGTTTCCTTATGACATGTTTTATTTATTTTTTACTGTACTTTGTAATGATATAACTTGGCAAGTTTTCACACACTTTGTTATAAACCTACTAAACGCAATGAGTCAAGTATATAATTTTCTATTAAAACTTGCCAAGTTATATCATTACAAAGTACAGTAAAAAATAAATAAAACATGTCATAAGGAAACTGCTGAAAAAACAGGTTTGCGTTTTTGTAAGTATTAGAATTTTAGGTATTTAATATGATATTTATTCAGAATCTACTTTCCAAACTGCCGAAAATCAAGTGTGCATTCTTGTAACTATTTTTAACTGAGGTCTGTGTATGGAACTTGGTACTTATTTAGATCTCACTTCTTTTATAGGCGAAGCATTCCAATATTATCGAACTTGGCAGCCTTTCACATTTATGTTTTGGGTGGGATTTCATTTATTTTTGTAAGGTTTATTTTCTTTTTTTCTTATGATTAAGTAAGTTAAGGAAATGTCTCATTTATACTAATTTTCAGATTTTTGAATATGGACTATATGGACTATGCTTCTTACAAAGAAATGGACTAGTTTTTTTTATTAAATTTTTCTACGTTTGCGTGGCAAAGGAAACTTGTATTTTGTATTTTGTATTCTGTCTTGTACGACTGACACGCTAGAGCGCATTGCCCATTCAATATCTTGGATTTTTTTTACACGTTTTCTATTTACTGATAAGCTTGCCAAGTCAGGGCGGTATAATGTACGTAGCCGGATATATTCAATTTTTACTTAACATAACATAACAGCTACAACAGTCCACTGCTGGACATGGGCCTCCCCCTATCGGGGGGTATTGCCATACTCACCACGCTTGGCAGGCGGATTGGCGAGGATTCCCTGGATGAGTATCCCTTAGTCGCTTTTTACGACACCCACGGGTAGAATTGGGGTGATGCTATTCTAAGCCGGCATCACACGGCATAGCAATTACAGCAATTTTTACTTTACTTTGACTAAATTACAAATCTTCCTAACGAATTTTAGGTCGGTACGACCATTGGAAGATATAGATAAATTTTTTGTTTTAGTTCCTTAGGGGTATGAATTTACACCTTCATTATTTTTAGAACCGACTCACACTTGGCCATTTTTAGATTTTTTCCTTTACCTTGACCTAAAGACCTACCTCCATGCCAAATTTCAAGTCAATACGACCATTGGAAGTGGTCTAGGTTTTTGATGAGTGAGTGAGTGAGTCAGTCAGTGAGTGTATAGTAAAAATAGCGATTTTCTAACGTCAATATCTCAAGACCTACAATAGGTACATTAATGAAATTTTGTATTTTAGATACGTAAGTAGATCTTGACAGATACTAGAAATTTCATATGCGTAGATAAAATAGATTTTGAGTTATAGGTAGGTCGAACTTGGCCCGAAATGGTTCGTGTAATATAACCCACGGCCGGTGTGTCGGTTCTTTGCTCGAACTTGGCGGACACACTGCCGTGTGTCTAGATTTGTTTTATTTTGCGAAAATGTTGCACAAGACTTACCATCAAGATATTTAATCAAAATTTTGTCTCATTTAAAGACGTAACTCCAATTCACTTTTGTATGAAAAACAATCCACCTTAAAGTTACCACTGTTGGGACTAGAAAATGTAAAATAATACACAGGGTACCTTTCACATGGTGATAGCTTTTAGGTGGTTTACAAAACCTTACAAAACTCTACAACTTTGAGAATTCTTACAAAAACCCTTTTGAATGAATGCTGATTCTGAGAATTTCAGCTTGAGCTAAAATATTTACCCACTGCCTCAGAAGGAGGGTTATGTTTTTCGAGGGTATGTATGTATTTATGTATGTAAGTATGTATATACATATGTGAACAAGAAAATTCTTATTCACGGGCTACAGCCCAAACGGATAGTTAGTTGGATTTTGACATATGAGGTGTCGTTAGATTCGTCGCAGCAGCGCGAGTGACACTAGTTGTATAAAAAAAATATAACTTCAAAATAAATCTTCAAAATTATTAACACATCTATTTTTGACACATGATTTAGAATAGGTAAGTAAGCTTCAATTATGTAATGAAGTCTTAATAATGAGATGCTTATTAATACCAACTAGAGCAGAGAACTTTGTGCCCACATTGATACAATAACCTAATTTTTTATCGTTGGACTTTGAGTGGAGATATTTCTAGCTCACAATAATCATAACATTTTGCTAGTCATGATAGCAGATTAACGTGTTAGCTATGTATTTTTGATTTATATGAATTCATAACGTCCATAAGAATTCTAATTAGATTGTAACTGCGAGTTGCAAGCATGTCATCATAGTTTGATGATCGGAGGTGCGATTTGCACACAATGTTGCACACATATTGGACTACCTATGAGATACCACCAGAATTCGAAGTTACTTTCATGATCAATATTTTAAGACTAGTTAATCTTTAAGACTACGTAGGTCAAAGTCTGATAATGGGAAGCCGCAATCAATAAGCCATTGAAACTGGAAAAAAGAATTAGCACAATAAAGCTGTTAATTATGTTAAGGCTAGACTTTGAACATACTTACTAATAATTTTCTTCGGGAAATTACGATAGATAGGTATGTTATTCTGACAGTGTGACTTATCCTATCCTGTAACTTACATTACTATCACAAACAAGACGGCCTCTACAGATGGCTCGCTCTGAACTAGTGACGATTTTGACGTTTAATGGAATGAACGAGAATCTAATAAGAACTCAAGGTAACCAAGAAGATCTGCGAAGAAGATGGTTGCCACGAACGTCATATTCCTTAACAAGGAAAGTTTCTAATAGTTTTTCAGTTTTGTCCATAAATCATTCGTACAGCTACTTAGGTTGGGGAAGAGTATCAAATAGATAATTAGTTCTTTTATCGAGTCGACAACATATGAATAGGTAAAAAAAAAGAATTACGATCGTTTAAAAAAATGGATTCAGGATATAAAATGTGCAAGAATTCCAGAACAAAGAATATATGAAATAAATTGTAGGCGAGTTAATAAGGGCGTGAGAGGTCAGCGGTGTGCGGGGCGGGGTTGCGGGGTTGCGGGGGCGTGGGGTTGCGGGGGGCGGGGGTGCGCGGGCGGCGGTGGACAACCGGGTGAAGCAGCGACGAGGGTAGCGCGCTCTAGTAACCCAATTCGTAAAACGAACGACAGGGTGCATTCCCGCTACCACCTTTCAATATTATACTTATTTATTAATGATTCTATATGAAAGTGCACAGCCTTCTAAAGACCCTTCCAACCTGACAATTAACAGCAGATTGACGTAGGTAGTTGGTTAGTTCGATAGTCTACAACTTTTTACAGCTTATAGCTTGTAGTGATCGAACATCTGATACGGTATTGATATGATATTTATGGATGACGAAGAGAATAAGGCGAAGGAATAGGAGCAATATCATCTGCAATACTAGGTAAGTTCACAGTCGCAAGAAAAACAACGACAAAAAAGAAATAACTATATCAATTTCTATTCGAAAAACACTTTCCTTTCGACGTAGCGCACGTGTAGGACAGGTGGCTTTAAAATTATAGGTAGGTGTATCTGGAACTTTCTCGACCATCACATAAATCTACGAGCTACCATAATCATGTAAGTAAGAAAAGAACCTTTCGCTCCCCTTCCATAGGTATCCGTAAAACCGATACCGTCTTCTGATGTAGTTTAGCTATTCAAAATTATGAAAGCTTGTCTGGCGAGGTGCGATGATTAAAATAATAAAAAAAATGCTCTTTGTAATCCTGCAAACTGCAATTATTACATCCAAGTATGTTTTCTTTCTATTACCTTTTAATCTGTGAAGAACTCATTTATATTTTAGAAAGGTGAGCAAAGAGGCCTGCTTACCCAAATTCACAGTTGTGAACTGTGTGTGGGAACAAGCGATTTTTACGGTATTTAAGTAGGTTAAGTTATGCAACCTTTATTTGGCAAGAAGAGAGACGATGGAGAAACTCTTAGACAAAGCACTTTTAGTGCGCCCACTTGTGATGGTAAGAAAATAATACCTACCCACGTTATTTTGCACAGTTCTAGTGATCAAAGGAAATCGCTAGCATTAATATAATCTTTAGGTACCCACAACTGTGAGCTGACATGATCTTCCTTCCCTTATTATGAGGATACTGACGCCTGTTTTCCGCCTTTTTATACAAACGTATTCCCCTGTTACCTTCCCCAACATTGCATGTAGAGCTATAATGTTGTTTTTAATAAATTAAGACCTACTGTAGGCATGCCCCTATATTTCTGTTTTTCGGTATACTTTTGTATAAAATTGGGCTCGAGGGATTGCTCTTATGAGTGGTTTTTCACAAACTCTAGCAGTCGTCTTTTATTTACGATATCGGCCGTCAAAAACGGTGTATCGCTATTTCTAACTTGGCACCACATGGATTGCAATGCCGTACAAAATAAATACAGAGTAGGACGTAACGGGAAGAACCCGATTCACAACAGCGCAGCACCTGACCGAGTTCAGCCCACTTTGTACAACCACTCCAATCTGCTATAAGTAGTATATGGGATATAAGTACATTAAATATACCTGGAAATGGGATTCCACATCGGGAATGCTGCATTCTGTTCTGACACAGTTTATCCAGGTCATACCAGTCCCTCTTTCAATTTATTACAGACTTGCGGCCCGTTAGCGGTTTCACCCGCTTCAACAATTTTTTCTATACAGTATAGTATTTTTCAATAAAGTATTTTCCGGAATGCGTTGTACTTATAATCGTTACTCTTGAATCAACCGTATCAATCATCACTATCAATCTGTTGCGTGGGTAAGTAAGAGTTAGCGAATTCATAGACATACCTATAGACAGAAACGCAAAAAGCGACTTCATTTCAAAATACCCATGACCGTTGTATTGATACTTAAGAAAACATTGCCGTCATGTTTCAAGCAATTTTGAAACTGTTTTAGGTGATTGCAAGGGGAAAGTATAAATAATTAAAAGTTTTTGCAAAATAACTAGCTAATATACTAGGAAATCAGTTTCTAAAAATAAATGGACTTAGATTTAAATATTTCTTTTGTATACTGGGTTATTTTTTAGTCAGTGCGCAAACTTTGCAGGGTGTTTCTACTCGTGATTATGATCAACTTTTACTATGGGACCACCTGCGAAGTCGCAAAAAAAAAAATTTGGATGCTCCATAGAAAAATTCATACCTACTCGGCAAAAATGTATGGAACACCCAAAATTTTTCTTTAGATTTCGCAGGTGGCCCCATAGTAAAAGTTGTTCAGAATCACGAGTAGAGAATATCCTGCAAAGTTTGACATTACAAACACTAGAAAATATTCATCATTTTATTTGGCTTGGCAGTATCGTTTCGTCCATCCTAGTACAACAGCCTCAGTCGTTAATTATTGTTTCCTTCTTCGCATGAAAGCGACCGAAAATACGCGACTCGATTTGTTAATTTAGCTTCACCTTTAACAGTTTTTCCAACATCTAATCACCTTTTTTTGAAAGAAAAGCTATAATTTTTCCGCCACACCATATCTAAAGATTTCACTTCTTTTTATGCAGCTATCTGAGAAGGAGAGTTATTTTCGTTGTTTAGATTGGAGTGGAGGTCGTTTGGTACTGGCGTAGGTATAGTGACACAAAAATTGTGTGTGATGTGAAGATGGCTGACGCCATATGCGTTGGAATTGGTTTGAAAGTAGGCCAATGTGCTAGCGATAAAACAAAGAATACTTTCTTGCAGTCCTAAATACAAATTAGTAGAGACTATTTATAATTCTGTGTACCTGCCTGTTTGTGATTCCTAAAAACAAAGGGATCGTTTTTTTTCTCAGTGCTACCGGTATCAGTAGCATACGGGGTGAATTTTTACTAGTGACCGATAGCAAAAACTCAGAACCGGCTGGTGATAAGGAACAACTTTCTCCAAGAACATAGGTCGAAATCCGAAAAAGAATTTTGGACCTCGTATACAAACTTGCCAATAAGCTGATTTCAGTTACTATGGGCAGTCCAAAATTTTTTTTCGTATTTCGACCTATGTTCCTTGGGGAAAGTTGTTCCTTATCACCAGCCGATTCTGAGTTTTCGCTATCGGTCACTAGTAAAATTTCATCCTATACGGGGTGTTAGGGACGGTGTAACGAAAACTTTGCAGGCGTGCTCAGACCATGAAACTAAACAACTTTTACTATGGAGCCAATGGTGGGAAACGAAAATAATTTTCCGACCTCCCATACAAAGTCAGTCAGCTGATCGTGAATTTTGTATGGGAGGTCAGAAATTTTTTTTCGTTTCCCACCATCGGCTCCATAGTAAAAGTTGTTCAGTTTGATGGTCTGATCATGCCTGCAAAGTTTTCGGTAAACCGTCCCTAACACCCTGTATGTATATTCACTTGATGTAAGTAGGTGTATATTTTAATCTCCTTTGCGATAAGCGGGTGCAGGTCTTTAGAAGAAAATTATTGGAATAAGGGTACTAAAAGTACCCAACAGTGGAGGACAAAGGCTGAAATGATGAAGGGTACGGAGAAGGTGCGAGGCAGGAGGGGGAAAGAAAAGTGCGCAACATTTAAAACTCATGTGGAGACGACATGCGTGGTATATGTTAAGTATTTGCGCATACCTATACCTAGCCATGGACTAAATCCATTATTCTACCACATCTACATCAGATAGAATAGCAGATCTGCTAGCATTATTGTTATTCAACTCGCTCTCGCTAAGCTAAATAGGTCATGTTAAGTAGAATTTGCAAGTCCGACCTATCTGGGTCGCGTCGATACTCTGTGACACAGGCCACAACAGGGATAACAGATGACCGGTTTGCTACTTGTTATTTATTATATACTCTTGCTACTATCTGCTAAAATAAACTACGCTTTGTTCGCCCGTCCTAACTTCCCATTTTCGATGCGGAAGGGAAGGTAGGTATGTCAAACCAAGTTGATAGATAACATACATCATGTGGCGAATTATTTCAAGATAATTCAACATGTTATTTTAATGAGAAAAGTTACTGAAAAATAAATCTCTACATACATAACTGGAACGAAATTACGAATTGTGAGGGTGCCGAAAAGACAGTTATGTGAGAAGCTAGCCGCTAATCTTCACTACTTAGAGAGGATCTACAAGATTTGTTCACCACGTCAGGCCTGGCGCACTCCGCTGCGTAGGTATAGATTTACAAGTACGTGCGGCGACACCCGCGGGGAGGTTAATCAGTGGGTTGCCGCACGCCGCTCGTTACGCACGCGCTCCCACGTTGCCGCTCTTAATTCTTTCTTTGTACTAAATTTACGTACCTAAATTACGCGAAAATGAGAATAAGAAAATACTGCATTGCTTATAATTGCTTGAATAATTCTAGTGATAAAAGCCTCAAGTTCCACAAGTAACCGCGTGACATCGAAAGGTAAGAAAATAGGTACCTACATAGATTCTAGCTATGTAATAAAATTATTATTTACTAGCTGCCCGTCAGCGGTTTCACCCGCTGCAACTTATTATTCCGCGGGAAAAAAGCATTATTCGCCAAGAGATGTCGCTGTTAGTTTTCGGCGAAAACGTTTAAAACGCGAATCGGCTCAGTCACGCCACTTATTTCAAAAATATTGGAAAATGCGTGATCCCGTGGGAATGAGACATTTTTCCGTGGTAAAAAGTATCCTATGTGTTATTCCAGATGCCCTTTATATTTCTGCAAAGTTTCATGTCAATCTAATTAGCCGTTTTTGCGTGATGTCGTAACAAACACACACACAAACATCCGCCTTTATAATATTAGTAGGATTATCTAGGTACCTACTACTACAACGACCTGATGAACCCTGATGTCAGAGTTTTTGAACCTATCTGCCTTCCTCCTTTAGAATTCGAAAGTGACATCCCCACTGAGCGCGCTGACTGTGACCTTCAGGACGCGCCAGCGGCAGAAGAACTTTCGCGCGCAGCCATTCGGCTCATTTTTGCTTGCGCGCGCGATGAGTAGGCTAATATAAAAGTAGGTATCCAAAGCCGGCGCGAAGGAAATTGTACTTTATTATCGCGCGTAAGGATTTATATTTGTTGAATCGCTATGGCGGAGTGCGTCTTCTGTACCTGTACTATTATGTATTCTGTGACCACGTGGAGAAGACGGCTGTCATTTATAAGTAACCACATAACTAGCTTAATGGGTATGCTCTTATAGGATCAGAGTTTATCGGGTGAATCATTGAACCACTCTATGAATATTGTACCGATCGGTTAAGTCGCTGCATATTTTGGCTTGAATTAATCGGCCTGAAATTCTTACCTGCCCCAATTCCTTCAGGTTAGGTGACCTGGAAAATGCGTTCTCAAATACCTATCTTACCTCGCCGCGCCCAACATAATATCTGAAACTATACTGTAGGTACATGTTACCTACCTGGATTATGAGCATGAGTGTTGCGTTGTTTTTAAGGAGTGTCATGATGAGCCAGTAAATGAAACTGCACAATTTTATACCCAAGCAACTTAAGTAAAAAATAAATAGTGTTTTCAGCGTGTTTGTCATAAGCTGGCTGCCATAAACTATTCGAGAATTCTAGATACCAAATCTTTGGGGTTTGAAATGTATATCGTACTTTTCTAACACCGTGTATGACGCATTTACATGATAAGTAGTGGAATATAGTAGAGTTCTGTATAGATGATCTCTATTCAAGCGCAAGGGGCGGAGGTGCAGGTGACAGGCCACAACGATAATCTGTTCGCAGAGGAAACAGCGCAATATGGTACCGACAGGCATCTGGATCAACTAATGCGTAAATAAATGGCTCATCTTATATGTATTTCAAGGGCCAATAAGGATCAATTTATACCTACCGGTTTTCTAGGATATTTATTTAGTTTTCACAATGAAATGGACAAATCGACCATACGCATTTACCATCGCAAACTTAGGTAAATACTCTTATCTCATCCTGCAAATTCGTTGACCCACTTAAGCTAATACAGAGCGAAGCATTGTTACAAGTAGATGCTAGGTAGGGGCGACAACGCTTCGCAACTGGCAACTAACTACATTGGACAATCAGAGCAATCTTCTCCTTCCATTTAGGTCAAGTTAATCCTGCGACGGAGCTCGTAATCTACAGCTCGGAAATGCTGGTAACGAATTGCTAGGCCCCAGCCGCAGCCGCAGACCTAACTGGGTCACGCCAATACACAAAGGAATGACCGACATTCTGGCAGGCTCTAATTTGAAAATGTGCGACGTGGCAAACGAAGCTGGAGCACGTAGGTATACGTTTTAAATTGTGTTGCGTGCGGGTCATGGTATTGCGGCCTAAATATACATTAAAATATAACAATGAACTTATACAGTCGCACAAATTTTTGTCTAGTCCTAGTACTCAAGTAATGTAAAATATGATACAAAGCTAACAACCGATGTGGCGCAGTGGTTAGTACGAATGCCTGCCACGCAGAAGGTGCCGGGTTCAATTTTCGGTGGGGTCACTCAAAAAGTTGAGATTTATCACTTTGTGAATTTGTTCCCAGTCTGGTTAGGACATTGCAGGCTGAACCACCTGATTGTCCGAAAAGTAAGATGGTTCCGTGCTTCGGATGGGCACGTTAAGCCGTCGGTCCCGGTTGCTGTCTATGATGGCGGTCGTTACACAACCATGTCAGAGGCCTGCTATTTGCGGTAGGCGGTTGAAAAACTCTGACACCAAGGTTCATCGGGTCGTTAAGCGACTCGGTGTCAGACACGAAGAGAGAGAGCAGCTTAATTAAATACTTGTTATAAATAGAACTCATGAATTGGTCCGCTGTTTATCGTTACAGAATTAAGCAGCTATATAATTAGTTTTTAGGGTTCCATGGGTAACCAAACCGTCAAAACGGAATTACATACTGAGACATCGCAGTCTGTCCGTCAGTCTGGCTTTCTGTCACCTACCAGGCTGTATCTCATAATAAGAGCCCTTGCACACAAGCGTTTTTCTCCGGCGATTTCTCGTCGCAGTGTGATCGCGGCGAGCACGCAGCTGTTTGCGGCGTGCACGCAGCGATGTCGCCGCGTCTTTTTTATCACGAGCACGACACACGATCACGCTCCACCGAGCCTTTCGGCCGCGTGTGTAACTGTGTTTTGTAACCGGTTACAAATAAAGGTTTTTTCTTATTTATTCGTAACCTGGTTACGAACTAATAAATACATTAATGGACTTAGGAATATTTTTTAAAAGTTACAATGAAATAATTACTGTTTTCCTATTTTGAAAATAGAATTCAATATACTCCGTTTTTTTAATAAGACACGCACGCATTTCTCATAAGTGCCCCGAATCCACCTGTTGGACTACGAGCAAGCTTTTTCCTCCCGCCCGTGGTCCACCAAATAAATATTTGCCCAGCAGTGGGACACGGAAATGGCTACTTAAAAAAAATATATATATATTACCGCCAATAAAATAAAATTCCGTTGCCTGTGGTCTGCTGCCTCGCTCACGTCAAGAGCCATCATCAGCGTGCATGCAAAACCGTTTTTTAGGGTTCCGACATGAAATTTGGTGAAAAGATAGATCGTGTTGACCCAAATATAGAAATGTTAAGAAAAAAATATATTAAATGTTTTTTGGACCCCCTCCCATACTAGTGAAAGGAGGGCAAATTTTTTTTATTCTGTAATATTTAGTAGGGTATCGTTGAATAGGTCTTTTAAAACTAAGGTGAGGTTTCTTTGAAACAAAGTCACTAAAATGTTTCTGTCGCGAGATATTTGCTTTTAAAAAGGGCGTTTTTGACCCATAATTTGTTCCAGCTGTAACTCCTAAAGTATAAACGCTAAAAATTGGAAATAAATATGGAATATAGCTTACAATCTGAAGTTCAATGAAAACTATAACGAATATTGTATCCTTAAAGGTTTCAGAAAAAATTGAGTCTTTCTATTTGCGGTCGGTCATCATACTGCTGCTAACAAACCAGCAACAAAATTAAGTTTGTAATGCTGAAAAACCTGATATTTAAACGTTGATTAGGAAACCCTATTTGTGGGTGTGTCTGACACGCTCTTGGCTGGTTTTATTTTTCAAGGTTGTCGAGATCTGCATTTTAAGTGGCAGCTGTCAAACTTAAATCTATTTTTTTTGTCAACTGTGCATGCTACGTTACTAGTTTCTTAAAAGACATTTATGCCTTGACGGGATCTACATTTTAAGTAACAGTTCTTAAACTTAAAACTCGTTTATCTCATATAGTTTTTTTAAAGAATATTAGGTTTTAACGAATTAGTATAAATTCGAAGCGGCAACGTGACAAGTTTTTTTTTTCCTTTTTTGTAACTTTTCTAGCGGTTACGAAACATAGTTACAAAGGCGGAGAAAAAAGTTTTAATTTGTACCAGGTTACGAATAAATAAGAAAAAATCTTTATTTGTAACCGGTTACAAAAGCACAGTTACATACGCGGCCGAAAGGCCACCGAGATATCGCTGGGACAAGTGCTTGTGTGCAAGGGCTCTAAACCGTGATCGTTAGAGCCCTTACACACGAGCGATTTTGTTCGGCGATTTCTCGGCGGAGCGAAATCATGGCGAGTACGCAGCCACTCACGGCGTGTACGTATGCGATATCGCCGCGAGTTTTTAATCGCCGCGACAACGCCACGTGCTGACACTGTACCGAAAAACAACCACGGCGAGCACGCGTTGTTGTCGCAGCGATTAAAAACTCGCGGCGATATCGCTGCGTACACGCCGCGAGCGGCCGCGTACTCGCCGCGTTCTCGCTCCGCCGAGAAATCGACGAACAAAATCGCTCGTGTCGAATGGATCTAAAAGGCAATTGAAATTTTCACAGCTGATGGATGTATTTTTGTTACCTCTATAAAAATTAGTACCTACAAATATGAATTAGAGATATTTTACGAGAGCTCGCATAAAATAAACTATTAGAAACAATTTATTTAACTGTTGGTTATGTAGCTGACTACCATACAAAAAAAAGATGACGCCATAACTACTCGTCGTTTTTTTTTTTGTACTACGGGTTAAATCTGTGGGTTAAATTGATTTCTTTACCCTAAATATTAAGTGAACTAAATTTCAGAACTTTTTACCTTAGGTGCAGCACGTTTCATACATTTAGACCGCGAGCCACTAAGACTAAAACCACATTAAGAACAAACGACATTAACTGGAAACAAAGAAACCTGGTTGAAAACGTGCACTTTAGTTATTTATGCTTATGCCGTAATTGCTTAAAGTGCCTGCTTTTAGCAATTTTGGTATACATAATTCATGGATAAACAATTCTTATCTACTTAATTGGTTTTAGAAAGATTTTGTTGTTAATTTTAGTAGTTTATTGATCATTTTTTAATGCCGTAATTGCTTAAAGTGCCTACTTTTAGCAAATTTTGGTATACATAATTCATGGTTAAACAATTCTTATCTATTTAATTGGTTTTAGAAAGATTTTGTGGATAACTTAAGTAGTTTATTGATAATTTTTGTAGTTTCTAGATGGGATTTTTTATCCTGTTTGGGGGCGCTACTAGTTTAACGTTTACCCTTACTTAATCTTTTTTAATACGTGTGATGCCAAATTGACTATACTGAAATACATGTCTGATTAATTTTTCACTTGAATTTGTGTAAATGTCCTCCTACTATACTTTGGTTCATTTTAATGTCTATATTAAAATAAGTTTGTCTGTGTTGTAGTGCCCTTGCGATAAATCATAGCTGCGTACTGCGCAGTTGGAAAACAGCTGTGCGTTGTCGCGGCAGCTATATATAGGTGAGTAAGTATTCTATGCTCTTCGGTACAGTTTTCGTTATTTTATTACCAACTAGCGGCCCGCTAGCGGTTTCACCCGCCAAAAAAAGTCATTTTCCCGGCACGTGTTATACATACGGGGTGTTAGGGACGGTGTAACGAAAACTTTGCAGGCGTGCTCGGACCATAAAACTGAACAACTTTTACTATGGAGCCAATGGTGGGAAACGAAAAAAATTTTCCGACATCCCATACAAAATTCACGATCAGCTGACTGACTTTGTATGGGAGGTCGGAATTTTTTTTTCGTTTCCCACCATTGGCTCCATAGTAAAAGTTGTTCAGTTTGATGGTCTGATCATGCCTGCAAAGTTTTCGGTACACCGTCCCTAACACCCTGTATAAATCATCCTCTTGAATCACTCTATAACAAAAAAAAATGCATTAAATCCATCGCGTGGATTAGGAGTAAGAGTGAATTCCATAACAAACAGACAGGCACAGAAACGCATAAAACGACTTCATTTTATACTATGTATTGATGTATCTAGTTTGATCTTTGTCAAAGAAGTGCAAAGTCATAATTTTCTCGTAGGTATTCTCTGCCTGAAAAATTTGACCACTTTGGTTCGAACGACCTGATTTTCTAAAAATTGTACCTAAGACAAAAAGTCAAAGAGAAAAGATCGAGAAACTTACAACCAAAAAAGCGCGAAAACTCTAGTTCACTCAATCATCAATACATAAGTCCCTTTCCGTGTCTGTATGTATGTTTCCTTATATCTTTAAAACCCCTCAACAGATTTTGATGCGGTTTTTTTAGTATATAGAGTAAGTTAAGGGGCAGGTTTTTAAATATTCTCTATTTAAAATTTTATCCCCCAAAATAATGATTTTCCATACAAACTTTTAACCCCTTTTCTACCCCTTTGGGGTCAAAAGTATAGTCTATTCAAAATCATAGTGTCATGAGCAGCCTAAGCGGGAGGTCAAGTTACGCTAGTCGCGTAGTATCTAAGTACAAGTATTGCGAGCTTAACTTGGCCTCCTGCTTAGGCGGCCTTTTTAGTTATACGAGGTGGTAAAGAAAAAGGAGATGGTAAGCTTGTAAGCATAATTTATTCTGTTTGTTTGTTAGCGAGCAGCGTGGCGGCTGCTTTGACGACGTCGCCGTTGGCTGCTAACAGTTCGCGATGGCAGACGTCGAGAGGTGCGTCAGCCTCTTCCAGGGACACCTTGACGAGGATCACCTTGATGGCCAGGTGCACGTTCCACTCGCTCAGCTCCAGCGCCTCGAGACACTCTTCAGGCGTACCCTGATGATAAAACATTGATTATTAGTATCACTTGTGAGGTTGATTAAAGTAAAAAACCCAGTTACATGAATAAAGGAAATGGCAATTCTTTAGGTAGTGGCAGCAAATTTTTTCGTTTCTGGGTATAACTTCACAGAAATATGCCCCGCACACGAGAAAACATGTTCTTCACGAGAAGTCATGACGGCACATTCCTATCTGTCTTGATACTGTTTGTCGTTGGTGTGCAGGCGCACAAACCTATAGCTGACAAATGATTCCATCAGTTGTTTACCTTTTGTTTGAGCACTTTACTCATGATCCTGACCTCGTCGGACTCGACCCCTCGCTGTCGGCCACACGGCTTCTGATCAGCAAACTCTAACAGACACCTGACTCAAACCTACAGCTGACATGATTCCATCAGTTGTGTTTACCTTTTGTTTGAGCACTTTACTCATGATCCTGACCTCGTCGGACTCGACCCCTCGCTGTCGGCCACACGGCTTCTGATCAGCAAACTCTAACAGACACCTGACTCAAACCTACAGCTGACATGATTCCATCAGTTGTGTTTACCTTTTGTTTGAGCACTTTACTCATGATCCTGACCTCGTCGGACTCGACCCCTCGCTGTCGGCCGCATGGCTTCTGATCAGCGAACTCCAACAGACACCTGACTCAAACCTACACCTGACATGATTCTAACAGTTGTGTTTACCTTTTGTTTGAGCACTTTACTCATGATCCTGACCTCGTCGGACTCGACCCCTCGCTGTCGGCCGCATGGCTTCTGATCAGCGAACTCCAACAGACACCTGACTCAAACCTACACCTGACATGATTCTAACAGTTGTGTTTACCTTTTGTTTGAGCACTTTACTCATGATCCTGACCTCGTCGGACTCGACCCCTCGCTGTCGGCCGCACGGCTTCTGATCAGCGAACTCCAACCTCCACCTGACTCAAACCTACACCTGACATGATTCTAACAGTTGTGTTTACCTTTTGTTTGAGCACTTTACTCATGATCCTGACCTCGTCGGACTCGACCCCTCGCTGTCGGCCGCACGGCTTCTGATCAGCGAACTCCAACAGACACCTGACTCAAACCTACACCTGACATGATTCTAACAGTTGTGTTTACCTTTTGTTTGAGCACTTTACTCATGATCCTGACCTCGTCGGACTCGACCCCTCGCTGTCGGCCGCACGGCTTCTGATCAGCAAACTCCAACAGACACCTGACTCAAACCTCCACCTGACATGATTCCATCAGTTGTTTACCTTTTGCTTGAGCACTTTACTCATGATCCTGACCTCGTCGGACTCGACCCCTCGCTGTCGGCCGCAAGGCTTCTGATCAGCAAACTCCAACAGGTCTTCTACAGACACGTAATCTGCAAAATAATGCAACTTTTATTACCCGACTTCAGCAAAGCAAAAAGGAGGGTTATTTTACGTTAATCTGCCATACCATCGACTCGATAGAAGAAGTTAATCTGAAGGAAACGTCATACTATCCACCGGCCGTTTCGCTAAATACTGTAGAAACAATTCGTCTAACTCATTTCTTCAGAAACTAGTTATATAAACCTTTGGTAACTCACAACACAAAATGCGTTCATTTCAACTTCTTGATAGTAGCGAAACGCCGTAGGAACCTACATTTTAACTGAGATATATAGTTTGTGAGCTAGGGTGTGTAGATTCAGATCAGAAGCTTGGGTCTACTTGAGGCAAGCGATATGCTCTCGTCGAAGCCCTATTTTACATGAGCATTATTTAGTGCATTGATTTTTCGAAAAACGTTAATATATCTAACCTTTCACTAAACTCCCTTCTTCCAAATACTGTACCCCTTCCGCTTCGTCTTTGAGCTGCGTATACTCCTGGTTGTTTTCTTTGTCGTCGAGGGGCTCCAGGTAGAAATTGAACGGGTTCGCAGAGTTCGGCCCCGTGTGCCTCGTGAATGGATTCGTGCCAGATTTCGCCGGATCCGGCCCGTCGAAAACATCCACGCCTCTTTTGTCATCCTTCACTTTGTTCTGACCGTTGATATGCGATTTTACGATTGGACAACTGATCGTGTTCTGATAGATGATCGGTCGAGCCGCCTGGGTGCTCGGTGTATTCGATTCGTTATTCGATTGGCTACTGTTAGGCATTTTTAGCGGATGCTTTCTGATGTGTCTGGGCTTGTCAATGAGTTTAGGTTTGCTCGTTCTAGGCGGTAGCGGAAGTTCGTTAGGCTGAAATTATGGCATTATGTTAGCACAAACATGGCGATGATAATTTCATCTAAGTACATAAACGCAAGGCAATATTTTTAATTACTTACATCATCTGTATTTGGTTTCTCTTTGTGACTTTCGCTTGTGGAAGACGTCCTGTAAAAGCAATCATCTGCTTAGTTTCTTGTTTCTTTTTTAAATTCTATACTTATATTGCTTACAAACTAATTAAACTCTCCCACTCAACACTGGAACATACTTACTGCCTTTCCATGGAGGTGTTATACCGTCAATCCTAAACTAAAAAGCGTGAATTCCATTTACTACCGCTATCTGATAGTAATGCTGGTTTATGTGTGAACCACGTGAATCAATTAAGATATTCCAATTACTTTGTGAAACTTAATAATAAAAACTTAGATTGGGAACTTTTTAAAATCAGATTGCGAGACTAAGCTCGTTTTATTTCACTTCAGCTTTTATTTACTACCGCCATCTAGGTTCGAGGCAATGCAGGTATGCTTTTCACTTAGGGTTGAACCTTCGCGTATTTCCTCCATGACCTAACCTAGTTTAAGGTTCTTATTTTGGAAGACTCTTATTATAAAAGCAAGCTATAAAGTCAAACGTAAGCAGTTGTTCCATAGACGTAGATAACGTCAAATGCATGAGAAGTAATAGAGCTTCAATAGTGTTGTCACTGGCGTTTTGCTACTGATGGACAGAGAGGTTAATGTTCTAACTAGTGTCAACCGTTCTAACTTTTTGGGCGCATTCTATAGCTTATTCTAAGAGAAGGCTAGCATGCTTACCTAGTATTGTGCGGCAATTGTTTCTGCAGGGAGTGGAAGTGTGTCCGCGTGTTGGTATCGACTCGCGCCGGCTTAGGGATGGTCGCACAATGCGAAGACACTTGCGATATGAGAGCCGACGCCGGCGTGGGGTGCTCGATCAGACTGGTATACGCCTGTTTACTCTCCGCCGTTATTGTAGACTGAAAATATTGGAATGATGATAAGTTTTAAATTCAGATCTGATTAACAATAATTTTCTTTTCTCAAACATGCTAGGAAATATGTTCATTTATTTCAAAAAAAGAATACGCAAAGTTTCCCATTGTGTGTCATGTCTCCGACCGCGCCAGCAAAGTTATATGGAAATCCTTTGCTGGTGTCCGGCAAAGTAAATTCGTTTCACGCTAAGCCACACAGGTAATTCATTTCAAAAAAAGATATCTCTAAGAATCTTATAAGAACGGAACGTAATTTTGGATAAAATGTTGATATGAACTAACTAAAGACAAGGCTGTATAATTTTATAACCCTTGCCTATTCTAAATGAACAAATAGAATAAAAAAAGGAATGAACTAAACATACATATAGAAAGGCTAAATAGCCATGAATACTGTGCCTTGCTAAAGGCCTATTTATTAAAAATACACAATTGGTGGAAAAACAAACAAAATGGGTGGGAAAACGTGAAAATCTTCATGATTGGGGCTGTTGTATTGTAGTCTCTTTTGTTTAAAACTGAATAAAGATGAGAGTAGGTAGTATCGAAATAGATTGCACGCCGCCAAACATAAGGGGTGCATCAGAGCTGAAGGCAAACTGGCTGTGTAAAACATTTTTTATAAAGTACGTACTTAGTTTGTTATTTCCTAGCATTTTTTGAGAAAAGCACTATGTAAGCCTCGGGGAAAATGACTTTGCTTGACTCGTATAGTTAAAGTCTTCGCCTACGGCTCGGACTTCAAACTCTACTCGTCCAGCAAAGCCTTGTTTTCCCGGCCTCGACAACAATGTACTATTAAACTGACAGAAATGATTGTATGATTCAATCAAACACTTGTTTTAATACGCGCACAAGTGATTTGTTCTCTGTTACTAAGACAAGATTTATTACATTACGTTCTGTCAGGTAATTCTTTTATTTTATTAAGGTAGTTAATTGTGCTGTAGCTAACAAATTACTTGATAAGCTCGTATTAAACGAAACCATTAAAATTTTTGATTATAATTTAATCATTTCTGTCAATTTAAGGCTCTTTACAGGCAGAACATGTTAAACAAAGTTTGTAAGAATTTACCTACCTGAATATCTGGCACGCTTTTGGCTTCTTCACTGAAGTTCCGCCGTTCTTGTTTTCCTGAAAAAGATTAGTTATGCTTTTCAAAACAAAACCTTACTATTTGGCTAAGTACTAAATATTATTAGACTGATATTATGTAAGCGTATACTATACTTACCTCGTCACAGTAGAATTGTTAGTAATTTTGAACTTTAATGACAAATTGTTGTGAAGTGTCATAATACTACAATCACAATAATTTTTCATTAAAGTGTGTGTGACTTTACTGGCCAGAAAAACCAGCCAAATCACATTAATATTTTCAAAGAAAGCGTCTTAATCGCTGAAGCCATTGGAAATCTTCCTTTTAACATTTGGATGCAGCGGTCACATGCACTTTTATCGTTAGCTTCCTTGAAAAGCATCTGATATCGACTGAAGTTCATGAGTATCGACATATCTCATGTGTAATATCTGCCTTATAATCATAATTTAAAAGCATAGTAGTTAACTAGCACGTTAGTCAAATCATAAAAGCGGTAACTGTTATGCATAAACACAATTTTGATATAATTTATTTTATTTTTTGGCATATAATAACAGCAACAAAAATGTGCTAAAAAGTATTTGGAAATCAATCCGATACTAGGTATACGTTTTAAATGAGTATGCCATAGGTTTAAATCATACTTTTTAAAAAGTGTACGCGCGCTTATTAAATCGTATAAGCGCAATCGGTTACACGCATAAACGCATATTTGGATAAGGGTTTATTATCAGGTTAGGTAGGTAAACAAGAGTACAGTAAAAGCGAAAAAAGTGCTAGAAAAGCGAAAACCAACAATAATATTATCACACACATTTATTAAACGAGGTGCGGTGTAATGGTCGGCGTGTACTGTACTACTATATTTTTGTAAGTATGTTTAGACCATGAAACTTATAAACTTTTTGTATGAAGGCTTTGTTGGTAAACGAGATTTTTGTTTCGGCCTCCTGTTATAAATATTCCGAATTTCTAAGTAAACTCGAAAAAAATACATTTCCCAAGATAGGCTCCATAAATTTTGTTCAATTTCATGGTCTGATCATACCTGCAAATTAACAGACGTGAAGACGCCAAGATTGTTGATAAATGGGCGACTTCAGATGCGTCACGCTCACGCTGCGCTGTTTTTCGCTAAATTCCTACATACACAACTGACATTTTCAAATCACCGGTGGTATTTGACCCTGAGGTTTATACATACCTTTGTCAGTTTCTTTGTCGGTGTCATGTGGCGCGCTGTGGTGGTGGTGATGGTGTATCAGGGGGAACTTGAAGTGGAACTTGGACTTCTCGTTCGGCGAACTCGGCAGCTTGTGATCGGTGCCCAAGTCGTTCATGGATCTGCAATTACCTCAGATAAATATATAGGGTAAAATTTTACTAGTGACCGATAGCGAAAACTCAGAACCGGCTGGTGATAAGGAACAACTTTCCCCAAGGAACATAGGTAGTAATACGAAAAAAAATTTGGGCCTCCCATACATAGTTGCCGATCAGCTGATTTCAATTACTATGGCAAGTCAAAATTTTTTTTTCATATTTCGACCTATGTTCCTTGGGGAAAGTTGTTCCTTATCACCAGCCGGTTCTGGGTTTTCGCTATCGGTCACTAGTAAAATTTCACCCTATATAAAATCACTTTGAAGAAATCACACCGATTTGTGAGGAAAAAAGAGAAATAGTTAAATATATAGGATGCAATTTTATTAGTGGCGGATCCGTTAAGGGTGTGTTCTGTCAATGAAACTGAACAACTTTCCCCTTGGAACATAGGTCGAAATACGAAAAAAAAATTTGGTCTTCCCATACTAAGTGTGTTTGGCCGGCCGGTTCAATTTTTATGGAAGGGCCAATAATTGTTTTTCATATTTCGACCTATGTTCCTTGGGGAAAGTTGTTCAGTTTCATTGACAGAACACACTCTTAACGGATCCGCCACTAATAAAATTACACCCTATATGTGTCAAGCTCATGAAAATAGAAAAGAAAACAAAAAAGCCACTCTAAAGCTGTCACGAACTTCGATTCCGGTACCTTTAGACAAGGAAGTCTAGTATTTATAATCGGGATCTGGGTAACGCGTACCACGATTATCTTCACATTTTGCATGTATAGGTTTTCGGGGCGATAAATCGATCTAGCTAGGTTAAAGTTTTCATAAATAAAATCAATTTTGTTAATGCATATACATGTGTCAGACGACCTAAAAAAAGGTACTAATGAGGGACGACGTCGGTTACTTCATGATCTTGTGGGGGGTGATCTACACGCGATGGCTGCAGAGTTGTACCTGGTGGTGATCTCGTTGGCGAGCGCGACGGCGGTCTCGAGCGTCCTCTCCTCGTGAGCGGACATCAGCCGCATCGTGCCGGGCTGGTACACCTTCTTCCGCTCAGCCTTCGTTAGCGTTTGTGACCTGCAACCACGTTTTATTATGCGGTGTAAAAAGACAAGTAAAACCGTCTGCGGTCTGCTGTAAACTCAAAGTTATATCTTGCGTATAAAATCCACCATTTTGAATTTACGAAATTACCAGTGTCACTCGCGCTGATCAGACGAATCTAACAACACCTCACCTCACTGCCGACTGGGCTGTAGCCCATGAAAAACAATTATTGAAAGTATAATAATGAGTTGCAGCAGGTGTAACTACTAAGGGGCCGCTAGTAAAATATAAAGCTTACCTAAGGATGGTGTCGATATCGAAGTGTTTACTTGATGTACCCTGCAAATATAATAATGTGTTTGAGAAACAGATTGACTCCATATTTCAAAAGTCTACTACTTAAACCCACTGCAGATCCGATGATATCAATTTAACAAAAAAGAAACAAGTGGATAGGTCGTGTTGTGCAACATGTATAAAACGCTTTACAACCACACTTTTTAATAGATCGGATGCTAGCATGACTTTACGCAATATCTTGATACAAAATAGCGTTTCCAGAGTGTATATCGTGCTGTGGCTGCAGCTACCGATTTTTATGGAGATATTCTAGAGTATGGTAAAATATGAATATGTTAATGATACCTAATAAAAAACACAGACAATCAATGATATCAATTCTACAAACTACCTACATACATTGTGTTACGGAGGTAGCGGAAGACCTTTCGTGGCCCTTGAAACTGCTGAACCAAAAAGATTGCTATGTTCCAAAAATAGTAAGACAAAATAATTCAATAGGCGTCCATGAGAGGTCTTGCCCTATTTCCCTAACACCCTGCGTGAAAATCACAGAACACATAGAAAGACATGATTTTCGATAGCTACTAAGACTTCTAATCTAAACATGAGAATGATTTCGAGATTCGGTAAATTTCTTACCACTGGTCCTTGCGAAACACCTGTGTAAATTGGAATTTTGAAAATGTTTGCCGAATAATGGTTAAAAAAATTGGTTGACTCATGGATTCCATCACAAATAGGTTGGTATATTCAATGTTAGTTCATACACACCAAGCAAAATAGTCATAATTCGTTATCATAATATGCCAAATACAAAAAAACATAAATAAATACTTACAGCGTCGCTATCATGCCGACTATCCAAGTAGCGCCATATTGACTCCATTTCACCAAGCAGATCCAATTCACCATAGCTTTTCTGCAAATATTATAAAATCAAATTATAATTTATAGAACGACATTGTTTATGATTTTCTAATAATTCAAAGCAGACTAGGATATTGATATACTGGGTGTTACAAAACAACCAATTAAGCTGAAAGGAGGACAAGGTACTCATAAAACCGAACAACTTTCCCCATGGAACATGTGTTAAAAAATGACAAAAAAATTGGATCTCCCATAGTTACTCAAATCAGCTGATCGGCAAATCTTTATGGGAGGTTTATTATTTTTTTCATATTTCAACCCATGTTCCATGGGGATAAGTTGTTCAGTTTCTATAATACCTTGTCCTCCTTTCAGCTTTGCTTGTTGTTTTGTAACACCCATTATTTTATAATGATTTTCTTAAATTGAACGAGAACATAAGGTGATGCCATAGGAATCACATGAGCTAGGCTTTGACAGACAGGCGGCTGCCTGAGGGCGATGCTATTTTAGTCCGGTACCACCTAGCTATGTGTGGCTATACTCACCGGCAATCCGGGACTATCAGGTGATGCCAAATTCTCAGCTCTCGCGTTATCATTGCTTTCCTAAAAATAAAATAAATACGAGGTTACTGTAATATCCAGAGAATTATTGTTATCAGTATCGCATACATTTTCAAGCTCTCACAGTGCTATGCTATTTGTGCTACTTCCCGCAGGAAAAAGACGTTTTCCCGGGATGTGTCAATACATTTTATAAAATGAAGGCGATTTTAACGCGTCTCGGTCTGTCTGTATGTATGTCTGTCTGTCATGAAATAAGCTAACTCTTCCAAAACTACGCAACGGATTTTGATGCTGTTTTTTTATTAAGGTTCAACGTCAGAGCAAGCCGCCCAAAGTATGTCAATAGATGGCGTTAGTTACGTTATTTTACGTAGGTAACGTGGTATTACTATTTTTCACAATATAACAATGAATTTTCGAGTAAGCAGCAACCTTCGAAAATAGTTCACTGCTAGGAACAATAATTTAAATACAATTAGTATATTTTTTAAGTAATTCTGTTACATTTGCCGATACAAAGTTACATTTTGCGTTTCTGTATATAGACGAGACTCACTCACACACAGACAAGGCCAGTTTGAAAAAAGAAAGACCAATTTGACACTATGCTTTGAGTTTGACCTTAGCTTTGACAGCCGTTGTGGCTTGATAATGCTAACTAAGATTTGCAATTATATCTGAAGTAGGTTTCGATCCTGAGACTCAGAGCTCAATTTCAGAAAGTGTGATTTGTGAAATCGTTTACGGAAATCCGTAACAATCGTATCATATTTTCTACTACTCGAACTTGTTAATACCTTGGACGTGTTGGAATTGATTAGGATGTGTGAAATGGAAGAATATGGATGTGTCAGTAGTAGAACGTGTGATACGAGCACATTTAGAAGCAGACTTCCGCATGCGATAATTCAAAAATAGTACTCCTGGATGGTCCTAGCAAAATATTTTTATTTATTGACGTATTTTTATTTATGTTTTTTATTTTTATATCGTATGAAATTGTGTAGATGCATTTTTGATTACTGAAAACTACTTTTACATTAAATAACTGCCACCAACAGTTCTCATGAAAAATGTCGCCAAGATGAGCGCATTATGTCTAACCCCGCAAAAAAGTTATCAGGTCTCAAGTAGAACCAGGCTTTTGAATCTACACACCCTCGTTTTGGCGTAGGCGTATTTGTGATATCCAGCGTTACATAAGCGTTTTTTCTCGGCAAAACGCGAATGCCACGGTATAGCCGTGATTTTTAAAATTGACTACGCGGCGTAGTAGAAACTTCTCGGTACCTACTCTGAGTTCGACCTACAGAGAGTATTATTTTTAGATTTTTATAGAAAACGCTATCCTATAAAGATCACACTCTTCTAAAGTATACCGAAAACTAGAGTTTGAAAAAAGGTAGGTAATGTCGTCGCTCTTCACTTGGCTCGTCTTGGCAGGGCACAGCTGTGCCTCCAGATAGGTTAGGTAAAAAAATTACCCACCAAAAACATAAATTTAAAATGGAGGTCAAGTTCGAACGCCTAAAAAGAGTGGAAATCTAAAGGCAAGTTTTATCATAATTACAACCATAATATATATTCACTCGATCTTGGCGGTCTTACTCGAGGCACAGCTAATGAGCTACTTCTGATAAGAAGAGCAGATCTTACGGAGCTAATTTTGTGCTTTTATCAGTTTCTATCACAAAATTTTAAAACCCCAAATGAATAAATAAAAAAAATTAATAATGTTATGGTTTTAATAATGATAAAATTTGGCTTTAATTTAGATTATACACGCAACTCTGTTTTAGGCGTAAGAATTTGTCCTCCATTTCACATGTATATGTTTTTGGTGGGATTTCACCTCTTTTTGTTCGGAATGTGATAAAGTAACTACAAACTACTTTTATAATTTTGGTTTGAAATCGATTTTCAAAATTAAGTTTTACATGGTGTCATTATGTGTGTAAACTGTGTAAAGTTTCATTCTGTACAGTAGATAAATAGATACCTATGTAGGTACAGGGTGCGGATATGACTTGAGGGACTTGAGTAATTAAAAAAGCATCGATTATTAACAAAAATCTAATATTCATTGTTTCTTTTGCGCGGACTTCGGAAATTTTGAAAATGTAATCGATTAAGATAGGCTTAAAAACCAAGCGACGCGACAACGACGCGCGTCGTTGTCGCCGTCAAATTTTGACGGCGTCGTTGTCGCTGCGGTCTTGTAGAAAAACCCGACCGCATCCCATACAAACTCTAAGCTTCTCAGCGTCAACGTGACGGCGTCGTGGCGCGCCGCAACGACGCCGCCGTCGCTCGGTTTTTCTGGTTCCCCATACAAACCCATACAAACCAGTCATTTGACAGCGGCAACGACGCGCGTCGTTGTCGCTGTCGCTTGGTTTTTAAGCCCACCTTTAATTCTTATTTTATATAATCGATATTTCTTTTACAAATATTTATTTATTTTTTAAATAATCTTTATTTTTTCACATCCCTGATACAGGCGGGTCAAAAGAGTGCAGTGTGTATGTAACACTGTGCTCGCGGCTAGTGTTTAGAACTTGGCTGGCGCACTGTCGTGCGCTTTGACAAACAAGGACATTTCAATCGTTTTATGAAACCTAAACCATGTTTAGTCCAGGACTTCTAGGTGAGGAGAATATTAGTCTAGGTTCCATATTTGTAACACTCGTAGAAATAAAAATACATTTTTTCTGCAAATTTTATTTACCCTTTTATATTTTGTAGGCACGTATATAGTTAGATATAAGTGATGTACATACGTATATTTATATTTTATTACTACCACTTCCATTTCGGTTCTTAGTCCAGGTGTTCTAGGTAAAGGTATTACCCACCGTTTTAGCGTTTATTTAAATAATGTTGTAGGTGCATTTCATCCATCTCTTCCCGTCGGTTGCCTCACTGCTGTGGATCATGACTCCGTACACTATCTTTCTTTGGTAATTTGTTCCCATTTAGCTCGATCTTTTGCTTCATGTAGAGCCGTGTTGGTGGACATCTCCATTTGTTCGGAGACTTGATCTAGCTACCGTACCGTCCTGTGGCCCTCTTTCCATCAATTTTCCTCGTCAACAGAAGTTTTTCCAGATTGTCTGATTCTCTTTTGACATATATCCAAAGTTCTGCAGTTTCCGGAGCGTGCATTTCGTGGTGTGGACAGCCGTGTGTTTTTTCCAGTCTCAACTCCTCTAATATGGTTACATTGGTTGGTCCATAAAGCCGCCCAGGGAATCCGGAGCATTCGACGCCAACACCACATCACGAAGACGTCAATTCTCTTTTTATAAACAGCCTTGAGAGTCCAGGATTCTGAGCTACGGCTCAGTTACGGCTGAATATGGAAATTTATAGGTACTAAAGGAGGACTTTTGTTCGAAATTGGTTTTAAATTTAACTATATGTACGAAATAATAAAACGCTAGTTTTATTTATATTCTCTCTGCGAAATAATTAAGAAATACGATCAAAATCAAGTTTTTGATATTTTCATTGTTGAAACTTTTGATTTATAATTGTGTCAGTCATTGAAAGCTTACGAGGGGTGTTCAATAAAAAGTGATAATGAGTATGAAGCAGTAATATTTTATTTATTATTATTTTATTTTTCGACATAGTCACCATTAAGGTTTATGCACTTGATATATCGCTTTTCTAAACCTAAGATTCCTTTCTTAAAAAAAACTTCATCTTGATCCCTTAAGAGCGCATTCAATTTTTTCTAGCAAATTTGCAAATATTGGCTTTATAAACATGCGAGTTTCTCGAAAACCGTTATGTAAAAATAATATGTTACTTGAACATTTAATCAAGCATATCTTCATCTAAAAAATGTACAATGTAAATATTAACATTTTAGTTTTAAACCTGTTACAAACAGCGATATCAAAGCGACAAAACCAAAATTCAGGAAAAGACCTCAAATCAAGCGTGAGTTTTAGAGTTTTGGTTCACTGTAAAAAAATATCAATTATACAAAAAAATAGAGTATATATTTGAGAACAAAGTCTACAGTGAACATTTTACAATTTTATTCAGAAATATAGAATAATACCACGTTTTTATATACGATTTTTTGCAAAATAATGCGCCATTATAACGGCTTCTGTATGAAAAAATAACAGTAGTAAAGATTTAAAAAAAATATATGTTATTTAAGAAGATGTACTTAATCTAATTGCAGAAAAATTTATTTATTTTTATTCATAATATCACTGTAAAAAATATTCAAACATCCCCATGTTTTTCGCAAAATGACGCTCCGAGAGGTCTGGCAGGGAAAATTGTATGGGCTTCATGAAAAGCTCTATAGCGGCCTTAAAAAATCATGTACGGCGGCGATCACTTCCTCATCGTTGGCATATCTGTGACTTCTCAGGTGTTCTTTTAACCGTGGAAACAGGTAGAAGTCACTAGGTGCAAGGTCTGGTGAGTATGGAGGGTGTTCCATAAATTCAAATCCAGCATCTTGGATAGCAGTCATCGCAACTCGGGACTTGTGTGCGGGGCGTTATCTTGGTGAAACAACACAACTTTTTTCATGCCCAAATGTTCATGTGTTATAGTATGGAGGCTTTCTATCGAAATCTTTAGTTCCTCAGCTATAAAACTAACTGTAACACGACGATCTGTCAAAACAATTTTTTCAACTCTTTTTACCATTTGTTCGGTAACTGCCGTCGTAGGGCGACCCGAGCGCGGGTCATCTTTAGTTGAAGTTCTTCCTCACTTAAATTCGGCACACCACCGTGCAACCGTAGAATACGGAGGAGCATTAACTCCTAAGGTTGCTTGCAAATCAAGATTTACTTGTTCAGTAGTAAAAATTTTCAGGCAGAGATTATTTAATCACGGCTCGAATTTCAATTTTATCCATTTTGCTCAACACGCTCCGATACGATGAAAACAAATGACTTCTATTCTTAAAATAAGAAGAGCAGATAATTTTTTTTTATTTTGTCTAATGTCTGGGCTTTACCTGCCGGTATTTACTTTTTTGTTATTTAAGGAGGTTATATGTCATTATCACTTTTTATTGAACACCCCTCGTACGTCAAAATCAGGACCGTTCAGTGAGTTTCATCTCGGGAGTTTCATACTGAGTTAAAAGAGTTTTAAAACGTATTCTGAGGAGATTTTTATTCAATGTGCTCTAGGATTTCTATGGATCGCACTCACACGACTGCCTCAGAAGGAGGGTTATGTTTTTCAAGAGTAGGTATGTATGTATGTATGTGGACAAGAAAATTCTTTTCCACGGGCTACAGCCCAAACGGATAGTTGGATTTTGACATGTGAGGTGTCGTTAGATTCGTCTCAGCAGCGCGAGTGACACTGGCTATATTAAAAAATTATAGATTCAAGATGGCGGATTTATACAGCAAAATACTACTTTAAAATTATTGCAGTCGGGATTTTCTGTTTTTTAACACATATACATAAAATTTCCTATTAAATCACTCTATGTATAACAAAAAACTGCATCAAAATCCGCTGTGTGGTTTATGAGGAGTTATCAGATTACCTCTGCAGACAGACAAACAGACAAGCAAAACGCGAAAAGCAACTTCATTTTATACGTTGTATTGATAATTTGGTATACAAATCAAAAGGTGCTAACAATAACTTACGGTATCAGTGTCGGAGATTTCGTGGTACTCGTGCACTTCATCAGTCTTATTGGCGCTGCCGTCGGCTTTGTCGGCTTTTTGCGATCGCCCCAGGGTCGCACATCGCACCTGAAAGTATGCAATGATAAATCGAGCAATGAAGCGTGACGTTACTTTTACCCGACTACCTCAGAAGGCTGACTATGTTTTTTTCTTTTTTTAATTGTTCCTACGATAACTACCTACTGGTCCCGATATCTACACCTATTTCGAGAGTATGTACGTTATGTGGGTTTGTATATAGGGTGAAATTTTACTAGTGACTGATAGCGAAAACTCAGAACCGGCTGGTGATAAGGAACAACTTTCCCCAAGGAACATAGGTCGAAATACGAAAAAAAAATTTGGGCCTCCCATACAAAATTGCCGATCAGCTGATTTGAGTTACTATGGGAGGTCAAATTTTTTTTTTGTCTTTCGACCTATGTTCCTTGGGGAAAGTTGTTCCTTATCACCAGCCGGTTCTGAGTTTTCGCTGTATCGGTCACTAGTAAAATTTCACCCTATATACAAGGTGTTCCAAAGGAAATACATTAAATTGGAGACGTTGTGTAGACCATTGTACTGAACAATTTCCATTATGGCACCAAGTTCGAATTCTTAACAATTAAGAAGTTAAAATTTTCATACAAACTAAATGCCTACATTTACTACAACCATTATGTATTACCCCTTATCCAAGATTGCAACCTAGCATTTTTAACTTGCTGGATTTGAATCTTCGAAAGAGTTTGGAACATAGTTGTCTATGTTTTAAATTTAAACGAAAACTTATGATAAAAGATCTCTTTCTAGGTTTCAACTTTATTTTATTGCCGCCTCAAATTAAAAACTTCTTTTGACTTAGTTCACCCATAGAGACGCAAAGACAAAGGGCCAATCAGAGAACCCAGTAGAGTCTGTAGTGTCAGTTGTGTCAGTTTTTGACGAACATGACATTTGACCTTAGTCTACGCCACAACTGTTGTCTTGGCAACTAAATTACCGCCAAAACCGTTGCCTTGGCAACAGTTGTGGCGGTAATTTCAAAAGTTTTTCCAAGATGGCAACATGACATAAATAAAGGTCTTAATCAATAAAGCTCCTTTCATAATGTGGGACTCAATTAAATTTAACAAATTTAAGTTGCTAATAACTTCTAAACGAGGGGTTTTCATAACTTGGCCCGATAATGAAAATTATTCGGTACGATGACCTACACAACGTCTCCAATTTAATGTATTTAAATTGGAACACCTTGTATGTGGACAGGAAAATCTTTTTTACGGGCTTCAGCCCAAAGGACTGGGCGTGTCTATAATTGGATATCATTATAACTTGAACATAATAAATACTTATACACCGACTAATATACCTATATCACATTCATATCTTAACAAACAACTCAAAAACTTTAATAATGGTAGAAAAGTTTTTGATTTTTTCATAGTATTTTTCATCTGCAAAAAACGACAGACTATTTTAATTGTAACCAGTCATCGCGTAAAGAAGCCATTATTTTATTTGCTTCAGAAATTTTACTGCGGTACCGACCATTACCTGCGTGCCGCGCTACCTCTAATTAGTGAGACGATAGCTGTATAGATAGACTCTGATAGACCGCATTTTGCGAAAACTTTGAAAAAGCTCAACAGGTATGAACAATGGACCACTCATACAATATCGTCAGCTGACTAAGCAATTTTCTATAGGAGGTGATATTGTATAATGTTTTTTTGCCCTATATTTATATTGAAAGTTGATCAGTTCAATCTATTGATCTTAGCGTTTTCGCGAAAATCGGTATTTAAGTACTGTATATTGGTTTGAACGTCCTGCCTGTAGTACCGCGTAGATACTCTTGAGCTGGGTTTACTACTGACTCTAGATCTAGAGATTACTTACTTTGTTTAACAACCCTTTGCTAGTCGTAGGTTCAGATGTTGATTTGTGGCTTGATTTTTTTAAACTTTTAGTTTTTGATTCGGGATCTGAAACAAAAGTACAATGTATGAATTCGACCTATAACGGAAGCACCACAGATTTTAGGCAAGTTTACACAAAGTGAATTCGTCAGAAGCATTAGAACCCACAGTAAAGAGCCTTATAAATAACACGAGTTATGAAGAGAGAGAGATATTATATATCCTATGCGGTCCTCGTCCTCGCGTACCGCTTGTGCGAAGGCTCAAAAGGAAAATAAGGTATGACAATGGCACCTAGTACTATTATATATTCTGTGACCATGCCAAGCCGTGTGATGCCGGCTTAGAATAGCATCACCCCATTCAACCAGTGGGTGTCGTAAAAAGCGACTAAGGGTTAATTATCCAGGGAATAGGCAGCAGCGTTCTCGGTGAATTAAACATCTTGCACTGCGCTCGCCAATCCGCCTGCCAAGCGTGGCAAGTATGGCAATACCCCCCAATAGGGGGAGGCTCATGGTGGACTCATGTTCAGCACAGGGAAAGGTTGTGTTTACTTACAGCTAAGGTCGACCTCGTCGCAGCCCGGCTTGAGGAGCGGGTAGGGCGCCCCCGACGCCCCGGACAGGTGCGACGGAGAGTTGGGATTGATCAGCGGCACCTGCTCCAGGTCCTGGTCAGGTTTATAAGGCGTCACTACCTGACGCGGAGGCTGGAAGCAGTGGTTACAATTCAGCGCATACTAAAGGTCTCAATTCTCGTGTACTTTAAGGGCGTGAGCATCGTCGAACGTATTCCACGAGTGAAACGGCTCACTCAATTTGGTAGCCGAGACCGAGAGACTAAAACCAACTTGACCATAGAACTATTTCGGAACCTAACGCGCCTTCTTTGACAAAGCGACGGGTGAAACAAAGAACAGGTCATCAGCGTAGCTGGACTGTGGGTATGAGAAACGACTAGCTTTACAAAGCCTGTACGGACGAGCGCTTGATAATGCTCACGCCCTTACTCTATTATCGTATCGTACTTGTCTGCGATGGCATCATAAACAGAAGATTTATAAGCCTTCACTATCTAAGAATCTGCTAAGCGATTGCGCAAATTTAAAGATTCAATCAACATAAAAAGCAAGTAAAATGATGAATGAAATGATTGTAAAACCAAACCAGTCCCCCAAAGATAGCCAGAGGTATGGTTCTCGATAAATTGCCGATGATAATATCTTAAAATGAATTTAGTAACGAACGGAATGTCCTATTAGGTGGCACTTTCGCGTGTGTTTTTAAGGAGATAAAGTTATATTTTGGACGAAAGATCTTATTTAACTGAGTTTCAAGTGTTGAATTAATCAAATTGAGATATACTACCTGATTCATAGAAGAAGGGGAACCGAAATGGCAACATTATTGTTTGCGTCTTTTTCATATTTTAAGCAAGATGTCAACAATAACGTTGCCATTTCGGGTTCCCTTCTATGAATCAGGTAGTGATCGCTATCAGGACATTGAGTTCGCAATGCACTTACACATCCAGCGCTGTCCATGAACGGTATATCCCCGAAGTAGGCTCCGTCGAGGCCGACGTGTCCCGTGTGCTTGACGCTGCCTTGCGGGCTGGATATCATGCTTCGGTTGATGGTCCGTTTGCCGGTGTAGGTGTGGCGCTTCACGTCCGAGCGGAGGAGCGACGAGCGCAGCGTGCGCGCGCTTTGCCGCGACGGGTGGGGGGACAGAGCGGCGGGCAACGCACACACACTCTTCTATGGAGCCACACCAAGGTTACAATGTATGGTAAAGAAAATTATCACACCCCCAATGATATGGCGTACAGAGAAGTTAAACATGTTTCTTTGATTGATTTGTACGAAAACGTATCAAATTCAGTCTCACCTGCTAATATTTAGAATAACATCTGAGGATATTAAAGCGCCAAAAGATACTTTGTCAATGAACCATTCAAAACCCTTGGACTATCAATTTCAGGTACTTAATATTACGTGCGTTTTACTTCTCTGTACGGTATTGACCATAACACCCAACACAACCAATGAACTGACTTGAAAAGGTAAAGATCACACGGAGAAATAGAAAACCTTAGATACCATAAACCAGTAAAGGCGACACTCTTAGATAGCAAATATGCAACTTACCTCCGGCTTTACGTAGGGCTTGGTTTGCGCAGGGTCAAAAAAACCGCAAGCACCACCATTCAGTACACCGTACCACATCGATGTTTTCGTCATTTCTCTAAAATTATTAATACTGACATTAGAAAAGAAGGGTATCAAATCTATTTATATGTGTCACATTATTAAAATAGTTCCTGGCCAGTAATGCACATCAAAGCAAAGTTTAATTATACCGGAGACCTTTACTTACTCTTTTCCTAAAACGGTGATAATTTGACCCATTTTATATTCTAAGAAATTCGATCGGCGTCCCTCTTCAGGCTTCAAAAAGTCAGCAGTCGCTTGAACCTGCAAATATTAATTTTCTTCTTTATATGGACAAAGATCTACAAAGGATCTCCCGGAATAAGTAGAAATGGGGTGAACAAGCCCATTTTTCTACACAACTTTTTGTTTTACCTTACTAGGAATACAGCAAGTTTGCCAATCTAATCACCTAGCATCCTATTTAGTCTAAGCGGGTACGGTCAAATATCACCCGAAAGCTGTTTTGCCGGCACAGTTGATGCTGCTTTGCTCAGTGATACTAGGGACCATTGTGAATGATTCCATCCGAGGAAATGAAAAATCCATCCACTGGATTTCAAGATGGCGGACCTTCGTTTTTTTGTATGGCACTAAAAAAATAATTCTTCTGGAGCCCATCGTGTGGGGTATCAAATGAAAAGGCTAGACGAGACGATTTCAAAAATATATCTTTTTAATACATTTCAGTTGCCCTCTTAGAAAAAAACCAAGTTAAATTTTTAAAAGTAGTTAAAACATGCCAAGTTTGAGGTCCAGTAGGTACAAAATGGCTGACATATAGTTTCATAAAAGTATGCCAAATGATTCACCATATCCTCAACTCTAACGTGACGAAAGGAATTTTGAAAATAATAAGATTTAATGTATGTTTTGCAATGGAAAGTAGACCATTGGAAACTGCAGTAGGTTAGTAAGAACTGCTTGTGCGCTTTCATAAATATTTAAGATGTAATTCTTCTCATGCATGCTTTTACACTTAAAGCTAGATTATGATGTACCGGATCATTTTGAATCTGCGGGCACGGTTGTGCCCCCGCCAAGTTGAGTAAAAAGCCATAGGTACCATGTTGCTCTACTCATGAATGCTATCTCAGTTTAGTAGGCCTGTAAGAAAAATTCATGTTAGAAATAAGTAGTGCCTGCTGTACCGTTTTTATTTTTGTATTTGTCCTGTATTTGTTTTTGTGTAGGTACCTACAATAAATGATTAAATTAAATTAAATTGTTTCTCTCGAAATATTTCAGGCCAATTTCGACGCCCAAAACAACGATATTTTGGATGACATTTGAAACCTGTGTGTTAAGGACCCAAACAGTCATTAAATAAACATTCAGTATTTCAAAAAATCATTCAATCCCCTTAAATCGTCGTAACACTCATTCGACGGACCATAAAACTTCTAAAGCACTTTTAGATTACATGTACCTAGGGTATATGAATGAAGTGAGATCAAAAAAGCCTTATGTAAAGTACAAATACAAATACAAAATTCTTTATTCAATATAGAATATAAAATATTACTTATTGATAGTCAATATTACACAGAAATGAATTTAGAGGAAGTTAGTCATTGTAAAAAAGGAGAAATTTGCAAGGCACAATTTTCTTCTTTTTATAACAATTTTTTATTCCTAGTATAAACGCGGCTCGAGCGGGATAAAAAATAAAATAATATAAAATAAAGATATGAGATACCATCAAAACACAACTTAAAAAAGCAAGTCTCACCACTCATTAGGTACATCTACCGCAAAAAAATTACAGTTTTCGTACATAAAATATTGACTTCGAGTACGGTCGTTCCAATGGGCCATATTTGACAGCCCATACTAAAAAACACATCGTCAAAGAAAAATAACCTTATATCTGAAAGTTGACAAATATGGCCTATTTAAGCGACCGAAATTAAATAATTGCAAAAACCAATAATCATATACTTACTACTTGCAAGATAATTATGTTAAAGACAGCCAAGTCCGCCATTCTACCAGAAACGTTGTGCAATCCACGACGGCGTCGGTACGAAATAACTTTAGAATCATTGTATTTCATATATAAACATTAAACACTAACATGATTCTACAATTAAAACTGCAATGAATGGTGTTTCGCTGTAAATTTAAAATGGTAATCCAGTGTATTCACATAGAATGACATAGTAAATTGTTTTTTTTCTATTCTTAATCTTAAATATTTTACTCCATTTAGAGCTTCTATATCTGCTAAATATTTATATTTTTATCCAACATATCGTTCAAGGGGCCTCAACTTCGGCCGAAACTGCTTTAAGAGAAATACGTTACGGCAAAGCCACTTTTTACTCGACTTGGCGGGGGCACAACCGTGCTCGAAGATTCAAAATGATCCGGCACATCACAATCTAGCTTTAAGTGTAAAAGCAATCATGATGAGAAAAGTATTCTAAACCACCTACATCAGAATGCCACTGCGTGCGTAGCCCTTTATAAGAAAACAGCTGAGTTTACACTTGAGAAGGGGGTTCGACAGGGAGACACAATCTCTCCGAAACTTTTTACCCTAGCTCTGGAACTAATATTCCAACAGTTAGACTGGACAAATAAAGGACTGCTAGTGGACGGAGAAAGACTGTCAAACCTTAGATTCGCCGATGATCTGGTTCTACTTTCAGACGATGCAGAGGAGATGTTATCTATGATTGAAGACCTTAAAACTGTTTCCCTCAAGACTGGCCTAAAGATGAATATTGGCAAGACCAAAATAATGACGAACATCCCTGATGCCACTCCAAGTCTATTTCCTGTTGAGTTTGTCGGGGAATATATATACTTGGGACATAAAATAACTCTTGGCTTCCAGAATCAAACTGCTGAGGTAGAGCGCAGAATTGCACAAGCCTGGGCCGCTTTTGGTGCCAACAAAGTCACGCTGAGAGGCAAATTACCACTGCACCTAAAAGTAAAAGTGTTTGAGCAGTGTGTCTTGCCCGTGCTTACTTATGGGACAGAAACCATGTCTCTCACTAAAAACTCTGCCGAGAAATTCAGAGTCGCACAGAGAGCGATGGAAAGGGCAATGCTCGGAATTTTCCTATGCGACCGAAAGCGCAACGATTGGATACGGAGCAAGACCAAAGTGAGAGATGTGATGGAACTTATCGCCAGGAAAAAGTGGAGCTGGGCAGGACACATTGCTCGGATGGAGAAGAGGCGTTGGGCACGGAAAGTACTTGAGTGGAGACCCAGAGCCAACACCAGAGGACGAGGTAGACCACCGCAGCGCTGGGTGGATGACATCAGGCGGCATGGAGGACACGACTGGATGAGACGGGCACAAGATCGCCGGGAGTGGAAGAAAAGAGAAGAGGCCTATGTCCAAGAATGGACCCCGAACAGGCCATGATCATGATGATGATGATGATGATGATGATGATGTGTTACCTGTTCCGGCCGTATTTCCCTCAACTTGGGACCCAACTCCTTGAACTTGGGCCTGTCGCCTGGCTCGTGCGCCCAGCACTCCAGCATGGTGGTGTAGTACGCCTCGGGACAACACTCGGGCCGTTCGAGCCTCTGGAAACAAATATTTGTGGACTTGTTACATTACTAGTTCACAGTGGCTTAGGGTCTATACATGCCGATTCCCACCGGCTTCCCTTTCAGAAATTACAAATCCAAACCCTTACAGCAATCTACTTTCATATAAAGCATTTATATCCTCCTCCGGCTTACCCTCAATATAATGTGACCCTTCGCCACAGCTAGTTCATCATCATCTGCCTGCCTTTATCAAAAATCAGTTGGGGACGGCGCAACATGTTTTGTAGAGCAAAGCATCATGCATCAAAAGGATTTGGCAATGTTTTATGACCGGCCGGTTGCCTCAACGCTCTTTGGGAATGCTGTTGTAGGTGGTATCACCCGCCGCCCAGGGATGGAAGCCGTAGGTGAACATCTCCCTCTACGTCATTACACTATCTTAAATGTTATAATCACCTGGTAGTTAGGTGCGTCTATAGCTTCCAGGATCTGCTGTCCAGAGAACGCCGCCCAGGGTTGGAAGCCGTACGTGAACCGGAAGTAGAGATCATTACAATGTTATAATAACCTGGTAGTTAGGTGCGTCTATAGCTTCCAGGATCTGCTGTCCGGAGAAAGCCGCCCAGGGTTGGAAGCCGTACGTGAACCGGAGGTAGAGATCATTACACTATCTTCTGTTATAATCACCTGGTAATTAGGTGCGTCTATAGCTTTCAGGATCTGCTGTCCAGAGAACGCGGCCCAGGGTTGGAAACCGTACGTGAACCGGAGGTAGAGATCATTACACTATAATGTTATAATCACCTGGTAGTTAGGTGCGTCTATAGCTTCCAGGATCTGCTGTCCAGAGAACGCCGCCCAGGGTTGGAAGCCGTACGTGAACCGGAGGTAGAGATCATTACACCATCTTTTATGTTATAATCACCTGGTAGTTAGGTGCGTCTATAGCTTCCAGGATCTACTGTCCGGAGAACGCCGCCCAGGGTTGGAAGCCGTACGTGAACCGGAAGTAGAGATCATTACACCATCTTTTATGTTATAATCACCTGGTAGTTAGGTGCGTCTATAGCTTCCAGGATCTACTGTCCGGAGAACGCCGCCCAGGGTTGGAAGCCGTACGTGAACCGGAAGTAGAGATCATTACAATGTTAAAATCACCTGGTAGTTAGGTGCGTCTATAGCTTCCAGGATCTGCTGTCCAGAGAAAGCGGCCCAGGGTTGGAAGCCGTACGTGAACCGGAGGTAGAGATCATTACACGATCTTATATGTTATAATCACCTGGTAGTTAGGTGCGTCTATAGCTTCCAGGATCTACTGTCCGGAGAACGCCGCCCAGGGTTGGAAGCCGTACGTGAACCGGAGGTAGAGATCATTACAATGTTATAATCACCTGGTAGTTAGGTGCGTCTCTAGCTTCCAGGATCTACTGTCCAGAGAACGCGGCCCAGGGTTGGAAGCCGTACGTGAACCGGAGGTAGAGATCATTACAATGTTATAATCACCTGGTAGTTAGGTGCGTCTATAGCTTCCAGAATCTGCTGTCCGGAGAACGCCGCCCAGGGTTGGAAGCCGTACGTGAACATTTCCCACAGACACACGCCGAACGCCCACACGTCACTCGCAGACGTGAATCACAGGTAGAGATCATTCATCATCATCATCATATCAGCCATAGGATGTCCACTACTGAACATAGGCTTCCCCTTAATATTTCCTTCTTGTCCGATTAGAAGCGGCATGCATCCAGCATTTCCCCGCGGGCTTGACCAGATCGTCGGTCCATCTCCCGGGGGCCGTCCTACGCTGCGCCTGCCGGTACATGGTCTCCACTCGAGAACTCTTCTGCTCCACCGATTGTCAGTCCAGAGATCATTACACTATCTTATGTTATAATCACCTGGTAGTTAGGTGCGTCTATGGCTTCCAGGATCTGCTGTCCAGAGAACGCCGCCCAGGGTTGGAAGCCGTACGTGAACATTTCCCACAGACACACGCCGAACGCCCACACGTCACTCGCAGACGTGAACCGGAGGTAGAGGTCATTACACTATAATGTTATAATCACCTGGTAATTAGGTGCGTCAATAGCTTCCAGGATCTGCTGTCCAGAGAACGCCGCCCAGGGTTGGAAGCCGTACGTGAACATCTCCCACAGACACACGCCGAACGCCCACACGTCACTCGCAGACGTGAACCGCAGGTAGAGAATGCACTCAGGAGCACACCTATAACAGTTAAGCTGTCAGATTTTGCAGAATTTCGGTGGTGGAACAAGATGTATAAAAACAACGTCTAATATTTCAAGGGGTGAACTATAACTGAATCACTTTCCCCAAGGAACATTTAGGTGAAAATATGAAATAAATTGAAGTGTCATGGACTGTCCCGATGGCGTAGTGGATAGTACCCCTGCCTTCTACGCCAAGGGTCGTGGGTTCGATTCCCACCAGACACAAATGTTTGTAAAGTCAATTTTCAAATATTTGTGTTAAGTCTGGGTGTTTTCTATGTATAATATGTATTTATTTACAAAAAAAAAAAGTATATAAGTATTCTATCAGTTGTCTAGTTCCCATAGTACAAGCTTTGCTTAGTTTGGGGCTAGATGGCGCTGTGTGTCTCGTCCAGGGATATTATTATACAAATTGACTCGGTCGGCGGGTACAATTTGTATGGAAAATGTACCATTTGTACATTTTGTATGGAAGGTACAATTTTTTCTTCATATTTCGGCCTGTGTAAGTTACGGAAAGTTGTTCCGCTCCATATCTTGACTGGTTCACCCCATAAAATATTTACAGTTGAAGTTTTAACACCATAACTCTACAGAAACCAAAATAAATGGGATTTGAATCCACGACGAACGACGATTGAATGATATTTTTTCTATTTCAGTCTTAGTATGCTTAATTTTATACTTACCATGCCACAGGTAATTTGAGATTCACGTTGTAATTTGTTTGATAGTAGTCCTTCCCGACGCCCAGAGCTCTCGACAGGCCGAAGTCGGAAATTTTTACTCTATCCTTACTGAACACCAAAATGTTCCTCGAAGCTAAATCCCTGGAAAAAAATATATTTACCATTTACCATATAATTGTATACAACGTGCATTAGCAAAACTAATAGAAATAATACCATACGGGGTTATTTTTTAGTCAGTGCGCAAACTTTGCAGGGTGTTTCTACTCGTGATTTTGAGCAACTTTTACTATGGGGCCACCTGCGAATTCGCAAAAAACAATTTGGATGTTCCATAGAAAAATTCATACCTACTCGGCAAAAATGTATGGAACACCCAAAAATTTCTTTTATATTTCTCAGGTGGCCCCATAGTAAAAGTTGTTCAGAATTATGAGTAGAAACATCCTGCAAAGTTTGCGCACTGACTAATAAATAACCCTGTATGTGGGGCCAAGTACTATTCAAGAAGCCGACATTGACTGACCAAATAGTAGGTAGGTACTTGACCAAGCAATTTTGACAAGTTTTATATGTTATCTATAATAGGTAGGTACTTGACCAAGCAATTTTGACAAGTTTTATATGTTATTTATAGTCTGGCGTACTAGATAAAATGAATCTAATTGAAAGTTGTAATCAAATCACCTATGAATCAGTCTTTTCTTTTCAAGGTAAGTCATGCCGTCACAGATTTGTTCGGCAAATTCGCAGAGGTTGGGCACAGGGAAGTTGGGGCGCAGTGACACTTCCCTGAGGCACTCCAGCAAAGACCGCAGCGGCGCAAGCTCGGTCACCTGAAATTTGCAATTACACTCGTGAGTATAGTCAGAATCACTCAGCTGATCTATAGAAAATTAAAAATATAGGTATCAGTCGAATCCATGACGGATAACCTTTCATATTTCTAGCATGTCTTTTCAATTTTACTTACTCCTGTGGCTCAGGGACCCGAAGTGGCTTTTGGCCTCCGACACGAGCTTCCGCCATTTTTAAGAAGAAGAATAGACAATTTATCCTATCATTTAATAGTACGCTCGTTCTTCTTATTTCATTTCGCTATATATTTTGAGAAATTAAATTTTATTATGTTACAGTAAGGCTTTACGGTAGGCCGCAGGACAAAAACTTCTTTTGCTATATGAATATCAGTCCAGACAATCTTATTTTACTTCTTCAATTCTTTAAGTACTCAACTTAGTAGGTTAGAATTTCTATACAAAAAAGTTTTCCCGTGCGTGTTCCAGGTCGGTTCCGCTTTGGAAACTAATCTTTAGGCTTTTCTTTACCTATGCCGAACCGGGGCTTTGCTGGCCTACTTACAAAAAAACCGGCCAAGAGCGTGTCAGACACGCCCACAAATAGGGTTTCGTAGTCAACGTTTAAATATCAGGTTTTTCAGCATTACAAACTTAATTTTGTTGCTGGTTTGTTAGCAGCAGTATGATGACCAACCGCAAATAGAAAAACTCAATTTTTTCTGAAACCTTTAAGGGTACAATATCCGTTATAGTTTTCATTGTAACTTCAGATTGTAAGCTATATTCCATATTTATTTCAAATTTTTAGCGTTTATACTTTAGAAGTTACAGCTGGAACAAATTATGGGTCAAAAACGCCCTTTTTAAAAGCAAATATCTCGTGACAGAAACATTTTAGAGAATTTGTTTCAAAGAAACCTCACCTTAGTTTTAAAAGACCTATTCAACGATACCCTACTCAATATTACAGAAGAAAAAAAATTTTTTTGCCCCCCTTTCACTTGTATGGGAGGGGGTCCAAAAAACATTTTAAATATTTTTTTCTTAACATTTCTATATTTGGGTTAACACGATCTATCTTCTCACCAAATTTCATGTCGATAGCTCTAAAACTGACGAAGATATGAGGGCGCGGCATACAGACAGACAGACAGACAGACAGACAGACAGACAGACAGACAGACAGACAGACAGACAGACAGACATGACGAAACTATAAGGGTTTCTAGTAGACTACGAAACCCTAAAAAATGGCAACCGTTTCAAACTTTTTTTATTAGCCAATATTTTGTTATTTTGTAATAACTCAAAACTGGTAAGTGCTATAAATGAACATTGTATAGAAGAAATGTTACGCGTAAATTTCTGCACAACCTTGCTCTAATAACTTTTTTGATAATCTAATAGTTTGCGAAAAAAACGCTTTAATACATGTCAGTTTTTTTTAAAACTTTTTTTTGAGTTATTACAAAATAACAAAATATTGGCTAATAAAAAAAGTTTGAAATGGCTGCCATTTTTTTTTTTTGTAAGCATGCTAGCAAGGCCCCGGCTCGGAATAGCCTAAAGATTCGTTTCCAAGGCGGGGCCAAACTTTTACACGCGCGGGAACTCTCACTTAAGCGATCTTGCATACTAACTATATGGTTTTTTGTCATTTAGTAGATGTAGACCCGAAAAACTGTCATGTTGATGAGATACATTCATAGTTAATAGCGATTTATAGTAGAATCCGTTGAAACCTCATGAAAACCATTTCCAGTGCATCTGTTAAGCATTTTGGGTTTTTATCATTAACCACTACCTAAACCTAGATATACATACCAACATCAAAGAATCCATGTGTAGAACGACGCCGTACAACCGGACAATGCTAGGGTGGTCTATGCTGTGCATTACAGCTGCTTCTTTCAAGAATTCCGTGGAGTTTGACGTCATACGTTCGTGGCCTAGACATTTGATCGCCACTTGCAGCTGGAAAATAGAAAGGACACACAATATGAAGTGAATGGAGCTAAAACATCTTTCTTCCATTATCCGAAATCAGTTGGGGTCGCGCGCAACATGTTTTGTTAGAACACAAAATCATGTAGCAAATGATTTGGTTATGTTTTATGGCTGGCCGCCTGCATGACATCAACCCTCTTTGGGAATGCTATTGCTGTTTGTATCACCGCCAAATATTCATCCGAGGTCAAAAACTCTACGACGCCTTTTACGAAACACCCTTAAATCACTAGGGGTGCCAGTATCCTCAGCCGCTATCACACGGTGTCATGAGAAAACTGGCGTAATAAAATAACTATCTACTTACTCTTTGATTTCCTGTAGTCCACGTGCCTTGCTGGACGACTCCGAACTGGCCCATGCCAAGCTCTTTATTGATAGTTATGTCTTCTATAGATATTATGTGTTTAGTAGGAACTTTTACATTGTTTTCTGTGAATGGCTGGATATCTATTGGCAAGGGGCTATGGCCGTGCGGAAACTGTAATTTAAAAATGAAGCACTTTAATATTTCACGGAAATAATGCGTGTGTTTTCGTAGTCTACGGTGAGTTATCCCCGTCACGCGGTCAACGAGACGACATCGGTTTGCCTTCCTTTGTCCCCGTTATGAGGATAGGGGAAATCACATGTACCTGTTATTTTTGCCCTCAATCCAAGGTTTGGTAGGGTGGGCCAAGGTTTGGATTGGTATTATATTGGCCCAGCCTGCCCCAATTTGCCCAAATCGCAACGAAAATACGCTTACCGGGAACAACGGGAAGCAGTTTAGCTTATTTTATTAGGTTTCGTTGTTTCCGCTCACCCGCTCTTAGGAGACGCGATCGCGACGCGATGTAAGCTTTAGGGCCCTTTTCCTGTCATGCGTATTTTCGCACGCGCGCGGATCTGGTCCGCATGCGGATGATAGCACGCTCCTGTTCCGCGCGCGTGCTAGCCGCATGATAGGAAAAACATAAAAACATGTATCAAAAGATAAGATGCGTGCGGCCCGCATGCGGACCAGATCCGCGCGCGTGCGAAAATACGCATGACAGGAAAAGGGCCCTTACCCATCGCATTAAAAAGTTCAGCCTTATTTATTATAATAACGGCAAATTACCTTACAAATTAAAAATACATCTCTCACATAATTTTTATGGAAAGCAAAGATACCTACTCTAGGTAGATGTTCAGCTTGGGTCTAATGTTTATAGCCCACACAAAATACAAAGGGATGTTTAGTTTGTTTGACCATACAATATAAACTCTGCTTATATTATTCTTCTTCAGTCATCCATCATCATCACATCACATATAGTTGTTGCCATACTAAATTAGTCAACATTTTATTATATGTGCCTTCATGTGACTGTTACTAGTATTATAAATAACTATTATAAGTTGTCGTAGCTACACTTCTCATCAGAAAAATCGAGACACTTAGCAAGTTTTCGTTTTGTAGGGATCACATGAGACATTTGTTTATTTTGGAATATATGTCTAATGTAGTTCAATAGTGAGTATTACGAGGTTTCAAAATCCTAATGTCGATTTTCTACATTCAACTTTTTATTTCATAGATTTCATATCTTGTTTGACTATGAAATGAAAACGAAAGTGTCTCGATTTTTTTTATGAGGGGTTTATTTGAACTTACCAGATCACTCTTCTTGTTGGTGCTCAAAAGCTTTTTAATCTTCGATATGTACGGATTTGGAAAATATTTTGTGTATATTTTTTTATACCGTCGCTGCTCTGGCTTTGAGAGACCAATTTGCACTAAGTCTTCTCTTGCTACAAACTTCAGCTGGGATATTTTTGTTACCTTTAAAATGTCTCTGCAAAACAAGGCATAAAAATACATCAGAAGCTGTAAACATTTAGCAGATAATATTTGTACAAGTGAATCATTTCATAAAGCTGAAAAACATTCAGGGTCTTGCCACAAAAAAGTTAGACATACCTATGTGTTGATTGCATATTCAAAATAAAACTGCATACAAAAAAACGCTAGGTTTAACGCTCGTCTACCTTTTTTTGTGGTAAGGCCCTCACATCTTATCTTAATGAGAAGGAGTTTCGAATTTTAAACACATTTTGTAAAACCTGCAATTACATACATACATGGCTGTGTATGTAACATAACATAATAAATCAATCTTATTTCGCATTGGCATGTATTTTTTAGGCTACAACAAATAAATTAAAATTCAACTTACGCATTAAATAAAATTTACCTCATCATCAATAATTATTTCGCAATGGCATGTATTTATGACACTACAAGTACCTATTAAAGTAAATTTTGGCTCCTGGTTTTGAATTATGAACAAGAAATTAAGAAATAGTTTCGCAATATTCTTTTGCAACGAGTTTCCGAGTGTTTCGCGACAACTTAAAAGTCCAAAAAAAACATAAAAAATTGCAGTACACTTGGGGTAGTTGCCCAGAAAATTAAACCATTCATATTTATAATACGAAGAATTTTTATAATAAGTATAAATTCACAAAGCAGGCTCTACATACAAATGATTACCAACAGCACAGCATCACATCATGTTAAATAAGGAACACAACCATAAGGTATTCACATCTCGAAGGCTTAAAGATTTGAACATACATTAATTTAATTCAATTTCTTGTTTTGTCATACATTAATCAAGCCTCAAGGTAAGCAAACATAAAAGGAAGGAACATACGCAGGATAATGAAAAAAGAATTTGGTTCTGATACTTAATAATTTTGTATAGGAGTCCCAATTTTTATTATTTTCATATTACTGCCTCCTTTACAAATTGCCAGTTAGCTGATTTTATGGGAGGACCAAATTCTCTTTTCTTGAGATGACCTATTGGTTACCCTTGGTGAAAGTTGTGCCTTATTACCAGCCTGTTCAGAGTTTTCACAAAATTTTGCTAAATCCGTCACTAGTAAAAATTCACTCATTTTACATAGGTAATTATATTGTAATTCATATCTCAAAATTTTCCTCAAGGAGTAGTTAGGTATTACAAAGCACAGTAAGTTCTTCAGATATTCTGTTAGATTGGGAACTGTGACTATCACAAAAGGAATGATTGAAATGCAAAAGGATAAGATAAAGATAAACCAGTGAACTCCCTAGTAGGGAGTGATTTCTAAAAATAAACGCGACAGCCGCAGCGCTGCATCAGAGATTCAACATTAAAATGCATAGCCTGCACTGAAATTTAAACACATGGTATGACTTTGATTTCTTCAGGCATTACAACAAATTTACCTGAACAATTCATAATACTGATCGAGCTCCGCTTCCTCAAGGAATTCTTTCAAGCCTTCCCGATCGTCCGCGATACTTTCTGTAAAAAAATAATCGAAGTAAGTTGGATTGTGGATTGCGGTTGAATGTAGGACTAACTAAAGAAAATGTTCTTACCCATTATGCAGGCCATATGTGTCGCGGAAGTTGTTATGTTACTTCGGATAAAACACGACAAAATAACACATTTGCATATAATTTTCGCCTAATTTCCTTTTTGTAAAATCTCGCTATACACGCACTCTCTCCTCCTCAGCAAGCAAACAAACAGTCTTGCCAGGTCACTCTGCCAGATTTCGGACGATTTTAAAAGCATTATTTTCAATGAGGCCTTTTTTGACAGCTATAATGAAAGTCAAGTAGTTAGTATTATCGTCGATAGATGGCGCTGATCCTCTTGCATAAGTGCCTGAGCTCCATCTGCGTGGCACGTATTGTACGCGCGAACCAGAAACGTCAAAATACAAGAGCAGCGCCGCGTCACACACGATTTATACCGTCGCAAACCAGTCAAATCAAAAATCGGTACTCACCGTTCCAGAACCTACAAGGCACGATACACCCCTACACAATATACAACCATGTCAGAAGCCTCTACCTCTGCAATCTGCAACTATTTCAGAGGTCATTGCACCCATGTCAGAGGCCACTGCAACCTTGTCAGAGGGCTCTGCAACCATGTCAGAGGGCTCTGCAACCATGTCAGAGGGCTCTGCAACCACGTCAGAGTACTCAGCAGCCATGTCAGAGGCCAATACAACTATGTCAGTGGTCTACGCAACCATGTGAGAGGCCATCGCAACAATGTCAACACTCAAAAGCAAAATACAATTCACCATGTCTTTTTTCTGCTTCATAAGTGCTAACTTCCATATTTTTATTCGTAAAGTATTCAAATAAAAAGATATTCACGATTTAATCCACTGGCAAATTTATTAGGGACCGGAGCGTAATTCAAACCTTTTGACAGGACTTTCTTTGTTGCCTCATCCAAAATAACAGACGATAAATTGATCACAGTGACTCCTAATTGCTCATGAAGCGGTCGTTTCGAGTGTTGCTCTACCTTTTTTGTTAGGCGCTGCAGTTTGTTGTGATGTCTTTTTTTGTTTCAACGAGGATTGTTTCTGCTCGGTTGAAAGACATAACCATCCAACTCTCTCCATAAGTCCTCACGTAAAACCTTCGAGAGTTCCAGATGTAGTTGGTATAGTTGTTTATTTGTATTTGTGATCTTCCGATAAAAATCTTTGATTACCCGCACCAACAATTTCCTATTAGCACGAACAATTATTTATTTTATAAATAAAAATTTATTCGAGTAATGCCCAACTCTGATAAGAATGCAATGTTTTTATATGAAATAATGAAAAAATCGGCTAAGTGCGAGTTGGACTCGCGCACGAAGGGTGCCGTTCCGTTATATCATACTTCTTGTATGGGTGTCATTTTTGAGTTATTCTACATTTTAGTATTTGTTGTCATAGTGACAATAATAATACATGTTCTGTGAAAATTTCAATTGTCTAGCTATAACCGTTCATCACATACAACCTCTGAACCATCACAACTCAAATCGGGCAATAAATCGTGTTTTTTCTGTATGGGAGCCAACCTCCAATTTTTAATTAATTTTTAGTATTTCTTATAATATTATGACATATGTAAACATTTCAATTCTCTAGCCTATTACGGTTTATGAGATGTAGTCTTCTGGTGACTGACGGACAGATAAGGAAGTCTCAGTAATAGGGTTACACCCCAAAAACACGTCACGCCTAAACCGTTCCAAACATCAGTCAAACTTGTAAATAAAAAATATCTCCTCTTTTTTTTACTTCAAAGTTCATCTGCTAAAAGAGGACGAAAAGGAACGAACATATAAATAGGGACAGCTCATCACTAAAAAATTTTAAGTAAAAAACATTTTTAAAACAAGCTTTTATTTGGGTGCGCTAAAAAGTATAAAATAATCTATTTACTAAAACTTTAACTTGTAACTTTTAATGGCATTAAATCTTCGTCTTCACAATTTATACGATATAAAAGCTTGTCGCGAGATTTGACCTGTGTCTAAATCAATAAATAAATTAGAAAGCCAGTGTAAATGATCTTGAATAAACTTTTAAATTAAGTCACACCACACGAGTACCTATTTAAATCTCGCGACAAGCTTTTATATCGTATAAATTGTGAAGACGAAGATTTAATGCCATTAAAAGTTACAAGTTAAAGTTTTAGTAAATAGATTATTTTATACTTTTTAGCGCACCCAAATAAAAGCTTGTTTTAAAAATGTTTTTTACTTAAAATTTATTTCTTGCTTTTTAGTAATCTGTGGAAAAAAATATTACAACATTCTTCATTGACTTTGAAACTGCGTCCATACTCCATACGGACTACTGGTGCGAATCTGCGAGGCATCGGTCTCATGAGTGTCTTACGACAACTCGGTATGAGTTTCGTCCTCTACAATAAGCTTATTGTACCCAAGCGGGGCAATCGCTAAACTTTATGTAGCCTCTTCATTGACAGTACCATGAACAGAAGACTAAAAACCCCAACACAACAACCATTCAACCCTCTAAATTTGTGCAAAGCGACGTCATTTACCTCACACTAGTATTTATCTTTCATTTGTCTATGTTTTTCACCCATTTAGTAAGAAAACATAACAAACTTAATACGCCATCTAACCTAGTCCGTCATATCTGGTTTTGTTTTGAATGACGTAAACGTCACTTTATTTTTCGAGTTATTCTGAAAAATTCCTTTCATTTGACATCCATATAGTAAAAAAGCATAAAAATGTTATTCTGCCATCTTAAGAAGTCCACGATAGTTAATTCAGAATGACGTCAACTTGTAATTCGAATAAGTAATTCTCAGCAAACCCTTTCATCTGACACTCATATTGTAAATTATCATAGGTGGCCATCTTTAGATGTCCGCCATATTATTTTCTGAATCGTACTCAGCAAGTCCTTTCATTTGACACCCATATTGTAGGAGTGCGCCAAAAATTACTTGTCGGCCATCTTGGATATTCCGCCATATTGGATTTAGAATAACCACTCACAATCTAACATGCATTGTCATCTGAGTTAAACGTGTTTACAAAATTTCAGCTCAATCGGTTGAGGATATCTGCTTCAAAATTGAGTTGCAAGATTTGACCCGAACAAACATTTTTACTTCCTTACTTACATACACTGCAAGTTAAATAAAAGCTTTTAAAATAGACATGAACCATCGATTTTTAACTGTCTGGCAATCAACAGTTTCTTTTTCTTTGTAACATTACAGGCATAGGCAACGCACACCACCCAGTAACGCGTAATGCGAGATTCCATTCCCGAAAAAAAAAACCTGCCTACATCTGTCAGGTGTCGTGCTGCCGGGTGCGGACAATGTGCGTCGAGGAATATTCAGCAGAGAATATGCATCGCGGAATGTGCAGTAAATATTTGGTGGATATGTTTTTCTCCAGTCCACTGCATATTTCCAGATTCTGCTTTTACGGACGTTTAGTACCTTCAATGAGATTCCTTATTTCAGCTATGAATAAATTTGTACCGGCAGGATTTCGGAAATATCGACAATAAACACTGACCCAGACAAAGACATGCATAACCTCAAAACAAAATTGTAAAAAATTCAATATCTCTGCAAAAGAATGACCTACGACCAAAATTACCACATAGATGCCGTTACAAATCGCAAACCTTTATTTGTACCGCATTTATATGCCTTGGAAACACCGGATACGTGAATAAAAGACAATCAACACTTCTACAGCATGTCGTTGTCTGGCCATTGTATATCTCCGTAAATATAGCGGTACAAATCTTCTGTAAGAAATCCCAGTAACAAAACAAGCGGTACGTAACAAAGCTACAACCAAAAAAGCCGTATCTTCTTTAATTAGCGAGTAAACAACCTGTTAAAATTGCAAGGCAGTCTGATGTACATGACCACAGTTGCACCACGATGTCCCAGTTATTGTAGGTGATACTCAAGTTGTTAGTTTGACATGTAATTTAATAATACCAAATAAAATAACTTAACGTACTTATGTGGATTCTGACTCTGATTTGCACTTCATACGAAGGGAACATTTTTGCCTTGCTCAACTAGCTACGTAATACATGGCGTACTTACAGGCAATACAGGCAACTTGTTTATCTGCATCCGACGGAGAATAAAAATCCGACTACAGTATCGAACGACCGAGGAACAAAGAAGTATAAAGGTTGAGGTAGAATTTGGATTGAAACAAAATAATTACATTTTAAACTTGTTATTGTTAAATCAGTTACCATTACAATTTTAAATACTTAAAAACGGAGATATAAATTACAAACAAGTAGGTATAATTCTTAAAAGTCAGTTATAAAATCTAGAGCTTCTTAAATAAATTTTGAGCGGTTCCTACGAAAAAAAAACGAACCACAAGTGCCCGAATCATACACCGCCTCAAGGAATATGATAGGTGAATGTTTTACTATTTTGTAGAAATTTTTCCACAAGATAGTGATGTCAAATACTTGGTGTTTTAATCAAACACTAGATATTGATATTCACTTTTTGTTTACAAAGTTAATACAAACGAAGCAAGTGGAAAAAACCTTTACACTACATCATCGCATCGGCATCCGAGGCAATCATACCCCCCGTCCTTCAAGGTGTCCAGCGACTTCGCAGTGTCCAAGTCTACCCTCAAAAGATCAGAGGGGGGTGTCTAAAGTACCTCGTTACTCCTCGTTCCCCCTAACCATACGGGCACGGTAAGCCGTCGGTCCCGATTGCTTTCTATGATCACTTAGACGTTACACAACCATGTCAGTGGCCTGCTACTTGCAGTAGGCGGGTGAAAAACATTGATACCAGCGTCCATCGGGTCGCCCGGCGACTTGGTGTACCACTCGAAGACAAAGTAGTTCCCTCGAAATGCAAAAAAAGCCACAATACTAAACGAATCTAGGATTTCGGCCATAATCCTAGGTTTTTGGTCAAAATCCTAGGTTTTTGGCCAAAAACCTGGATCATTTTAGGACGATGGCCGAAGGAAGTCTACGATTTTGCCATATGCCGGCTTTTGGCTAAAAACTTAGGTTTTGGCATCTTATTGCGACATACAGGGTGTTAGAGACGGTGTAACGAAAACTTTGCAGGAGTGCTCAGACCATGAAACTGAACAACTTTTACTATGGAGCCAATGGTGGGAAACGAAAAAAAATATCCGACCTACCATACAAAGTCAGTCAGCTGATCGTGAATTTTGTATTTGAGGTCGGTTTTTATTTTTCGTTTCCCACCATTGGCTCCATAGTAAAAATTGTTCAGTTTGATGGTCTGATCATGCCTGCAAAGTTTTCGTTACACCGTCCCTAACACCCCGTATACCTATTCTTCTTTTCAGAAAATAAAAAATATTCCCTTCGTATAAAATGCAAATCAGAATCAGAATCCACATAACTACCTACTACCAACGTCCCAGTTATTGTACCACATACAATAACTGGGACATCATGGTGCAGCTGTGGTCATGTACATCAGATTGCCTTGTAAATTTAACAGGTTGTTTACTCGCTAATTAAAGAAGATACGGCTTTTTTGGTTGTAGCTTTGTTATGTACCGCTTGTTTTGTTGCTGGGATTTCTTACAGAAGATTTGTACCGCTATATTTACGGAGATATACAATGGCCAGACAACGACATGCTGTAGAAGTGTTGATTGTCTTTTTTTATTCACGTATCCGGTGTTTCCAAGGCATATAAATGCGGTACAAATAAAGGTTTGCGATTTGTAACGGCACCTATGTGATAATTTTGGTCGTAGGTCATTCCTTTGCAGAGATATTGAATTTTTTACAATTTTGTTTTGAGGTTATGCATGTCTTTGTCTGGGTCAGTGTTTATTGTCGATATTTCCGAAATCCTGCCGGTACAAATTTATTCATAGCTGAAATAAGGAATCTCATTGAAGGTACTAAACGTCCGTAAAAGCAGAATCTGGAAATATGCAGTGGACTGGAGAAAAACATATCCACAATATTTGGCATCAGGAAATGTCACACGCGTGACAATCTATCTGTCCTTGTCACACTTGGGCGAATTTCATATTTTCATCCTTTTTTAACATGACGTCTGATCTTCATTTGTCATTTGACGCCAAATACTTACTGCACATTCCGCGATGCATATTCTCTGCTGAATATTCCTCGACGCACATTGTCCGCACCCGTGCTGCCAACTCTTGTTTTTTTTTTTTTTTTTTTTTGTTTGTCCATTCTGGACAGGCGAAGGTCTTTAGACCATACTGCCTCGTCTTTAGTGAGTACTTTTCCGGGTATTTTTTATAATATACGTCTTCAGTGTTTTTCCATTCAGTGTGTTTTATAAAGTTAAACGTCTTCAGTATTTTGTCCAATCAGTATGTTTTATATGTTAAACGTCTTCAGTGTTTTGTCCATTCATATGTTTTATATGTTAAACGTCTTCAGTGTTTTGTCCATTCAGTGAATTTTATAAATTGTACGTCTTCAGTATATTGTCCATTCAGAGTATTTTTATATAAGTTGTTATTCTTCAGTATATTGTCCATTCCGTGTATTTTTTAAAAAACTTTGTCTTTCGTTCAACTTTCCATTGTTTTCATTAAAATATTTTTTTTTCTTTTTTTTTATATATTTACACAAGAATATACATTTCAAATATAACTACTAAAACTAAATGTCCTTAACAGTAGATATTACAAAATTATACAGTGGTACGTAAGTAGAATTATTTTGAAGTAATGTTTGTACAGAGTGCGGGACCAGATGTGGTTCTCCGTAATAGCCCGAGCGGCGACTGGTCTCATCCATACCTCACAAAAGAATAGAATAATTTAGCTATGTACGGGTAGAGGAGCTCGAGTACTTCGGATTGGTCGTGGTCTGCCGCGGCGCAGCTTGGCACGTTTGGCGGAGTAGCTAAAAGTTTGCCCTCTGAAAAAAGTTAAAAATATCTCATCGAAGAATAGAATGAGACATGGCTGTAGCGATAGGAGCAGTTTAGTAAAGCTTATAAATCTTGGTCTGCCGGCTGCTATCTTGGCACGTTTGGCGGAGTAGCTAAAAGTATGCCCTCTTAAAAAAGTAAAAAATATCTCATTGAAGAATAGAATGAAAATATAGCGTACCGATAGCTTGCTTGAGTCTGCCTACATATACAGGGTGTTAGGCAGAACGTTGGACATACGAAAAAGAGTGTTTCTAATCATGATTCTGAACAACTTTTACTATGAGGCCACATGCGAATTAGCATAAAAAATTTTAGGTGTTCCATACATCTTTGCCGACTAGGTATGAATTTTTCTATGGAAAATTCAAATATTTTTTTGCGAATTCGCAGGTAGCGCCATAGTAAAAGTTGTTCAGAATCACGAGTATTAACACCCTTTTCCGTATGTTCAACGTTCTGCAGAACACCCTATATACTGGTCTGCCTGGCAACAGCCTGGCAGTTTTCCCGGTCCGACCACTTTTACTTTTTTTAGTAAAAATTTTATCTCTTCCAATAAAAGAATAAAAATATGTCGTGCCGATAGCTTGCTTAAGTCTGCCTAGAAAATACTGGTCTGCCTGACCACAGCCTGGCAGTTTTCCAGATACGACCACTTTTACTTTTTTTTGAGAATTTTTTATTTCTTCGAATAACAGAATGAAACTAAGTTGTAATAATAGTTTATTTAAAGCTGAACACATATCCCTTGGTCTGCCTGAGCTCAGTCCGGTAGTTTCTCCGATGCGATCACTTTTCACTCTCAGTAAATTTCAATTTTAAAGGACCCTGACTTTGTTTATTAGGGAGTGGGCCCCGTCAATAAAATGAAAATTTGTCGGTGTATAGAAGTGAGATTTACAGAGCTGTAATTTCTCAATGTCTAGATGATGAGCTTTAAATAAACTATTATTACAACTTAGTTTCATTCTGTTATTCGAAGAAATAAAAAATTGTCAAAAAAAAGTAAAAGTGGTCGTATCTGGAAAACTGCCAGGCTGTGGTCAGGCAGACCAGTATTTTTCTAGGCAGACTTAAGCAAGCTATCGGTACGACATATTTTTATTCTTTTATTCGAAGAGATAAAATTTTTACTAAAAAAAGTAAAAGTGGTCGGACCGGGAAAACTGCCAGGCTGTGGCCAGGCAGACCAGTATATATGTAGGCAGACTCAAGCAAGCTATCGGTACGCTATATTTTCATTCTATTCTTCGATGAGATATTTTTAACTTTTTTCAGAGGGCAAACTTTTAGCTTCTCCGCCAAACGTGCCAAGCTGCGCCGCGGCAGACCACGACCAATCCGAAGTACTCGAGCTCCTCTACCCGTACATAGCTAAATTATTCTATTCTTTTGTGAGGTATGGATGAGACCAGTCGCCGCTCGGGCTATAAATACGGATTAACTCGTCCATCAGCAAAAGGCGCTGGATACCGAAAGACGAGCACGAAAAGAACAAATGATCAATGGTTTGATCCTCTTGTGACTGACAGCGATCGCACTGAGGGTTATTTACAATTTTCATACGGAATAGGTGATGATTCAGACGACAATGTCCTAACCTTAAACGGCATATAGTAGAGTAAAACTTCTTACACCGGTATATATTTCCCGTACGGAACCAAGAAACAGATTTCAAATTAATATTTAAAGCAGCATACCAAGAACCTTTGTTTTCTACTTGTACTACGTGATCCCAATGTTGTTTCCACTTATCATACATTCTTTGTTTCAGAACAGCAATAACATCAGTATACGGTAACAATAAGTTCAGTTCATTGCCATCAGTTTGCGAATTTGAAATTGTACGAGCCAAATAGTCTGCTTTTTCATTACCGGATACCCCTATGTGGGATGGAGTCCACATAAAGTCAACTACTATTTGATGATTGACGTGAAGATCAAACCAAAGATTTTTTATAGAATGTACGAGATAATTTGTGTTAGCATTAGTTTTATTATTTTGCAAGGCTTTTAATACACTCATACTATCACTCACTATCACCCACCTATGTAGACCACAATTACGACTTCGTATGTGCTGTAATGCGCCAAGTACAGCAGCTGCTTCTGCAGTAAATATGCTGGAATTTGTATTTATTTTATATCCCATACCTATTTTATTAGCAGGATCGTAGATTGCGAAAGATACATTTGACTCATTCTTTGCACCATCAGTGTATAAAAATCTGTATCCTTGCCAAAGAGATAATCTCTGATAAACTTCCTCCTTACTAGAGAGATTATTCTCGATAACTATGTTCATTTCACAGAATTTACTTTTAAAGGACCCATCGTAACATGGTAGATAATTATTGTTCTGGAGGATAGGAAAGCTTCGTAAACATGCCATAAAATCAGAAAAGCCTTGCAAAATATAGCACGGCTTTCGAATTGTAGAAATACTTGGATGAGTAAGCTCAGCTATAAGATTGTTATTTTTATCAGAGTAGAGTTTTAAAATAAATCTTTCTTTTAAATATGTGAGACGTATAGCCAGGGGAGGCAGGTTACACTCCACTTGTAAAGAAACAATTGGAGTGGTCCTGAAAGCTCCGGTGATTATGCGCATACATTTATTTTGTATTTTATCAAAATTATCAACGAGTTTGGAGTCACCCGCATAACACAGGAATCCATATTCAAAATGAGATCTTACTATTGATTTATATAGCATGAGCAGAACTTTTGGGTCCGCCCCCCAACTAGTACCACAAAGTGATTTTAAGATATTGCAAGCCTTATTAGCTTTAATTACCAAATTATCTGCATACTTTTTCCAAGACAAGTTACGACAAAATACAACACCCAAAAATTTTACATCGAAAGAAACTGGCAAAGCAATACTATTGTAAATAACTGTCGTCAAATTAACATGGTTGTTTTTGCCAAAAACTACAACCTTGGACTTTTGGGGATTAACTTCAAGATTTAAGTATGAAAGATATTTATGAAGATTAATTAAAGCAAAATTTATGTTACTTATGATATTATTATAATTTTTACCCGACATGTAGACAACAAGGTCATCAGCAAACTGTAAATTTTTTATGTTGGGTCCCAATATTAAATTCAACCTACGTATATACAATATAAATAACAATGGAGACAAGATTCCTCCCTGACACACTCCAACAGATGACAAACGGGGACCAAATAATCCACCGTTGTGTTTAATATAAACTTTCCTATTAAACAAAAAGGCACGGATCCAATGAATAAGTTTAAGTGGAATACAAATATTCAATAATTCTTTACATAAAACATCTATATTTACATTATTAAAAGCACCGGCAATATCAAAAAACACACTAACGAGTTTGTTGTTATTGTCAATGCTTTTCAAAATATCTACATGTAATAAACAAATACTTTCGCGAGCTGAACGACCTCTACGAAAACCAAACTGATTTTTCGGCAATAATCTATTGTGCTCTATAAAGTATTCTAGACGTTGCTTTAAAAGCTGCTCAAATACTTTTCCTACACAAGAAGTCAAAGTTATAGGACGATAAGAGTCAGGATCAAATTTAGGTTTATCAGGTTTTTGAATAGGAACTATACAATCAATTTTCCATTCTTGAGGAATATCATTATTAGACCACAAAGCGTTAAAAATGTCTAACAAAACTAACAAACTACTTTTCGATAATTTTTTCAACATCAGATATGGAATACAATCTAACCCACATGAAGTATCTCTACGTGAAAAGATGGCAGCTCTTAATTCCTGAATAGTGAAGGGATCAGTAATAAAGCTATTTTGAGAATTGTCGTTTAAATTAATGGAACTAAAAGATACAGGTTTATTTTCCACAAAATCTGGAGTGTATTTCTGGAGAAAACTAAAAATCCAATCGTTATTATCATCTGTGGTTTGAGGAACAAACGTTTTGTTATATTTACGCATGAAGCGCCAAATTACTGATAAGGGGGTACAGCGATTAAAAGAAGAACATAACGTAACCCACGAATTTTGCCTCTCTGACTTAAGAGTAAGTTTTTTCAAAGCTTGCAATCTTTTAAATTCTAGGTAGTTTTCCAAAGTTGGATTGTATTTAAAACGTATGTATGCTTCCTTAGAATTACGAACGGCAATAGTGCACTTACTATTCCACCAAGGGAGAGTAGACCTGCGTTTACGTCCACCCACTCCCGATCCTGGTCGATCGGGATTGCGAGGACTGCTATCAGCATGGCCACCTGAATTCGGAGTTGATTGAGATATAGCACAGAACAATATTTTAATAAACAAACTATAAGCCTCTATAGGTAAAAACGAACCCAACTGAAAATCAGACAACAAATGCTCAACTTTTTCAGTATACATTTGCCAATCCACGTTCCTAAAATTGGGTTGGATGGGCAAACGTATACCGCTGTTAATATTATTATTGCTAGAAGCATCATTAAAAAATAATTTTGGTTATTACAGGAAGATGATAACTTCCAAGAGGATCATCATGGACAGACCAACTGCAATTAAGAGCCAAAGAAGGGGAAACAATTGTCAAATCTAATGCATTCGGACGCCAAGTTAAGGTGGATCGTTACGTCATACAAACGAAAAACTGCACTCTAGCCGTGTTATACATAAGCTGCAGAGCAAATTTTTGAAAAAACTTCATGTGAAATGATGAAGGCAAACGTAAATTTGTCGCAAAACTTCTTATGGTTAAAAGATAATAAGTATTTTCTGCACAATAAAATTAAACGTCTTTATTGCAGCAGTAGCTCCATCTATTTTGGTAAAGTGGAGACTCGGTTTTTACGGGGAAATCTGATGGTTTAAAAATTCTTTTTAGGGTTTTGCGAAAATGTTATATACCCACGGTACTCCCTATCAAGCTTTTTAATCAGTCTTGTGTCTCCTTTACAGACATAACTCCATTGAACTTTTGTATGGAAACGGAACGCCTTAAAGTACCTGTTGTAGTGTGCTGACCATCATTCAAAATGACTAAGTTATTATCGTCAATAACTTCCAAGACAACTCTACCACGTGGAGCGATAGAATCACAACCCCAGACAGTATGATGTGCGTTAAAGTCTCCAGCAAGAACAAATGGGCCAGGTATGGATTTGACAAAATTATCAAATTTCACCTTATCAAATGCAGGATCGCAGTTCGTTGGACTATAGAAGCTGGCAAAGCTGATTTTTTTACCATTTATTGTTATTTGTATGCAGATATTCTGTAAAGAGTTGTCAAAATAAATATCAATTTTATTATAATTTATGCTGTTATGAATAAAAATACATACTCCATTATGATTGTTACCGCAATCATTGCGCTCTATATTGTAACCTCGAACATTCAGCCTTTGATGAGGCTTCAACCAGGTTTCGCATATGATTGCGATGTGTATACTGTTGTCATATAAGAATTGCGTGAATTGATGCTTATTACTTAATATACTTTGCGCATTCCATTGCACGACATTGAGAGAATCCATTACTTGGTTGTATGGGCTCCCTCACTGATCGTGTCCTGAAATGCCGCGCGTATGGTTTCAGTGTTGATTGGGGTTTCATCATTCTTTTTGTTGGAGATCAATTTTACAATTACATGGGTTATAGTGTTTATAAATGTTTGACTTTTAAGCAAGTTTTGTAAATATTTGCTTGAATTTCTTGCCGCCAAAAGTGGAAACGATTGTTCATCAAAAAGTGCCGAATATGATACGGAATGTGACTTAATTTTGTTTTCTTCGATTTTCGCCTTTTTAATTGGACAAGACGCCGAAATTGCTACGTGGTCGCCTTTACAGTTTGCACATGTAGGTTTCTTGTTTTTGTCAGCATCACAAGCTTTGAAATTATGCGGGCCCGAACAGATGGAACATACATCATTATTTTTACAATAACTAGCAATATGTTCAAACTGTAAGCATTTTAAACACTGCTTTACAGGTGGAACATATTGTGTTACCTCATGTCTCCACGAATCGAGGAAAACGTGTTCTGGAAGCTGAGTTGATGCGAATGTCACTGCAACAGTTTGTGTGGGGGTGTATGTTACTTGACCTCCCTCTACTTTCCTGCGCATGAAACGCCGTACCTGAACAACATTGCGAGAACTGCCAATCAAAGAAAATATTTTTTTGTTCGACAGGTTAACCGGTACCGACTTAACGACACCAGTGATCTCTGTGCCTGCAGCGGGAATTGAAGCGTACAACGACAACTCATCTAGGATTTTGCTGTTCAAGAACATGTTGGCATTGTTGGACAAGTCGAACGTAATAGCTACTTTATACCTATTAACAGGCCTCAAGTGCAACACGCCAGACACAGCATGTTTCCTGAGCGCTTGGGACAAGGCAACTTTATCATTGTCGGAAAATGGTTTTTGATCTACTTGGTGCTTCAAGAAAACAACAAAATCCTTACGGTCCGACGTTTCCGGGTATTTTCTGCTGTAATCATTTACCTTGTAAGGCCGGTACTTATCCTGCTCCAACTCAACATCGGAGTCCTCTGGATCCGAATCGGCTCCTGGATTAGCCGGATCTTTTTTTCGCTTTTTGGGCTTATCCTTCCGCCCCATCTTCAATGTTTATGTACACAGCTAACTATGTACAATTAATATTTACAAAAACACTAGTAAAACTACAATTATATACAATATTTTACAATTTTCAAAAAATATTTTCCACAAGCGCGCCCTTACAAAGCAAGCTTTCCCGCCGAAAAAAAAATGCCAACTCTTGATTATAGAATTATCGGATATTGCTATAATTAATGACAAAAAAAATATATCATCATAATCGCTAGTGTTGCTCAATAATCGATACCTGATTTTTTATAAAATAATCTAAATATCGATTACCTAATCGATACTTTAAAGTCCCACATCGATACATCGATTTAATCGATTGTTTATGTAATTATGGAATTCGAAAATAATCGAATAAATTGTGCTTGTTATTGATATCGATAGGATCGATATTATCGATAGTTAATCGATAGCAACAAATATTTTTGGCCAAGGTTATCGATTAATTAATAATCGATTATTGCGCAACACTAATAAACGCTTATATTCGACAAAAAAATATGGAAGTGTCTATATAGCGGGGCGCCCCGCTCGATAGTCATTTAGGCTATTCACCGGGGCGCCCTGCTGAATAGCGCTTTGTCTCTGGATAGGCTATTGAGCGGGGCGCCCTGTTAAATAGCGCTTTGTCTGTGGTTTGGCTATTGACCGGGGCGCGACTTCGACTCGTATGTAGGTATCATGGTAGGTATAAGTACAGGGCAAGTGTATCCACTTTGATTTGATTTAGTAAATCTATGTTTGTTTTGTTTAACCTCGCATATACCTACTCTCTCTCTTTTCGTGTGGGACACCGAGTCGTACAACGACCCGATGAACCCTGGTGTCAGAGTTTTTCAACCGCCTACTACAAGTAGCAGGCCTCTGACGTGGTTGTGTAACGACCGCCATCATAAACAGCAACCGGGACCGACGGCTTAACGTGCCCATCCGAAGCACGGAACCATCTTACTTGCGGACAATCAGGTGGTTCAGCCTGCAATGTCCTAACCAGACTGGGAACAAATGAACAAAGTGATAAATATCAACTTAGTGAGTGACCCCGCCGGGAATTGAACCTGGAACCTTTGCGTGAGGAAGTGATGAGGATGCGTGAGGATGGGTGAGGAAGTCATGGTGATGGGTGAAAAAATGATGAGGATGGATGAGCAAGGATTAGTTAGGACTACTGGCGTCTTTTTTTCTAGTTAGACAGTAGGTATATGCGAGCGAGGTCAAACAAAACAAACATAGATTTACTAAATCAAATCTCTTGCCCTGTACTTATACCTACCATGATACCTACATATGAGTCGAAATAACGGCGGAGCGGCGCATCGGTCAATAGCCAAACCACAAACAAAGCGCTATTTAGCAGGGCGCCCCGCTTAATAGCCTATCCAAAAACAAAGTGCTATTCAGCAGGGCGCCCCGGTGAATAGCCTAAATGACTATTGAGCGGGGCGCCCCGCTATATAGACACTTCCAAAAAATATCGAGTCCCTACAATGTACAACATAGTATTGTACAGCATAATATTGGCCGTCAGAGGAATGTACGACGTGATGAAGCACGACATGGTGGATGGAATCAAAACAATGTCGCCATCCATCACCCCGTACCGAAAGTGCACAGGGGTGGATTGCACGACATGATGGTTGGAGACATCACGTGTTGTGGTAGAATAGTGATGTGACTGGATCGATAATATTTTATGCATTTCTAACTTAATCGATATTGTTTTTATATTTAATATATTCTTTAGTAAGCTTGGTCGCTCACTTCGTTCGCTCCAGGGGGTCACTGTTCTAACCTAACCTAACCTACTGTGTCGGATTTGTGTTGAGTATGTTTTTATTACTGCGGGGGGCTGCGCCCCCCAAACCCCCCCTTGTGGGGGGGCTTCACCCCCTCCGTCCCCCCCTCCGTGGGTTGCCTTGCACGTCATGTTCCAATAATAAATCGATAACTCGATCAAAGTCAACACTGTCACATCACTACATCCGCTGTGACGTCATTTGTTTTGATTCCATTTCCACCCCTGTACATTATTGGTCCGGGCCCGTATCTCAAGACCATCCATCCATCACGTTGTACAATGATCTGCTGTACAATACGCTGCCGTGCCTTAACCTGCTGTACATTGAGTATGTCGTGCATTGTGGTTCCCCAAAATATCATCATAATTTCTAATGTTTTTATATTTACTCAAAGAAAATTCAATAAGTTTCATTGTCATAGTTTGTACTTGTGTGATTATTTTAAAAATATCATAAAATGAAAATTTTTACCTTGTGTTTCGTATTTCGCATTTTCTCAAAACATCCGACAGAACCATAGACATAACTTCGATATTATTATATTGCGGCTTCATTAAAGAAATTTCAATGACCACGCCGCAATGTATTGATGTATTGTGTTTTATTTATTTTGCCTTTTGTTTGGAAAACATTGAAGCAGGAGATTCACTTAAGGGGGGAGCTCCTATGAAGCGAGCTGAAAACGAGCTACGTTTTCCTATATATTACATAATCTAGGACACGTCATTATCAGAAAAAAAATGAATTTTGTTCTACAAAATATGGGGAAAAGCTTCCTGAAACCCAAAAATCGAAGTTTATCCCAAAATACTAAGAAATAAAAATGTGAAGTTACCTCTATTTTTCACTGTTATCATGACCATGCTACCATATTGTACAAATGTTTTGCGTCAATGGTTATTGAAAATTATTAAACTTTATATGATTATTACTCACTATTCAATGTTGAACTCATCACAGATGCAACTTTTTGATAAACCTACACCATTATCAAGTAATCTTGCGACAAACTTACTGTTTCCGGATTCATTCCAAGGAATCAATGGTTGATAAAAGGTATTTGTTTTGATACGTTTCCCTGCAGTCAAAACTGACGTGGAATGGGTCATAGATAAACGTTATATGAGGCAGACCCACCAAACTGTTCATTTGTACCCATTTGCACCACATTTTGAGGAAATAATTCTATTATAGCAAGAAATTTGTCGTAACTTATTTTCCAACTTTTATAATGGCATTTTGCCCAATGATATGACAATTATGCCAATGTCAGTACTACTTTGATTCATTGGGGCGCAAGATAAAAACGAGGTAGGTAGTCGTACTAAAAAAAGTTACAAATCAACCAATAAAACCGAAAGGAGGTCAAGTTACTCATGAAACTGAACAACTTTCCCCAAGAAACGTATGTCGAAAAATGAAAAATCATATTTTAACTCCTATACAAATGCACTAGCCGAGCGATTTAGTTTGTATGGGAAGCCCATTTTTTTATATTTAGTCATATGTTCTTGAGGGAAAGTTGTTCATTTTCATAGACTGGTTCACCCTTTAAAATATTGTTTGTAAAGAAGGCCTTGTATGCCACAAATGGAATGTCAATCATGTTTAAACTTGCATTTATACCGTGATCACACATGCGACTTTTTGTCGCGCGACACACGTATTACTTGTTCCTTTGCACATGTGTGAAAGGGACTACAAATAAGTCGCCGGCCAAAGTCTCTTTAGTTTAAACGCGCGGTTACTGATAATTTTGGGAAGTTCGAATAGGGTTACGAATTTATTGAGTAGGTAGGTACCTATTTGATGACGTTATGGTAACCCTGAATCCTTGGTATAACCTGATTTATAAAAAGGGGACCCGAAATGGCAACATTATTGTTGACATCTTGCTCAAAAGACATGTAACATGAAAAGACGCAAACAATAATGTTCCCATTTCGGGTCCCATTCTTCTACGAATCAGGTTGTAATACCGAAATATACCATAAATTGTATAAAGCAATGAATTCCCTTTATAAGGATACCTATTTCAAGACCAAAAATCACAGGATTATCCAAATAAAATGGATTAAAACCTTCACAAAAACCTTTGACAAAAAGCAAGCCATAGAAATCCCAAAGATTTAGAAATTTTCTCGGTTAGTTAAAAGTGAACGCCTATCTAGCTGCACAATACTCCGCACGTGCCGCATTAAATTTAATTAAGTTCAAATATTGAAGTGACCCTCTTCTACCTACAAAACTGAACAACTTTTATAAGAAACAAAAAATAATACTTTTACAACATTTTTATGTGTTTTTTTCATATTTCGACCTTTGCTGTTCCTTATGCGCACCCTGCATTTTTGCTATCAGTTATGTATGTATTAGTATCTCAACCTATGTTTTATTTGTTTTTTTCAATTGCGTGATCTAGTCGCCGACACTTTGAACCTTTAAGAATAATATAGCGCTTATATGAGGTGAAATTTTACTAGTGACCGATAGCGAAAACTCAGAACCGGCTAGTGATAAGGAACAACTTTCAAGGAACATAGGTCGAAATACAAAATAATTTTTGGACCTCCCATACAAAATTGCCGATCAGCAGATTTGAGTTACTATGGGAGGTCAAAATATTTTTTCGTTTTTCGACCTATGTTCCTTGAGGAATGTTGTTCCTTATCAATAGCCGGTCCTGAGATTTCGCTATCGGTCACTAGTAAAATTTCACGCTATATAATATAGCGCTGTGAGTGCATTAAAAACTCCAATACATTGAACCTTTCTGTCAGAGTTTTTCAGCAGCAACTAGTAGGCCTCTGACATAGTTTTGTAAAAGGTGCCATTTAAGTAATCAATCATACTTATTCTGACAAAGACTTAAGTGCTTAAAGTGCCTTCAAAAGCACGAAACTATCTTTTTTCCGGATAATCAGGTGGTTTAGGTTGTAACCTAACCAAAGGCTGTTTTTTTACTGGTAAGTTTTAAATAACTGGACGCTGGCAAAAGTGTCTTCATATTATATGAATAAACTGATTGACCATAGTCGTCCATCAATAAAAAAAATTTTTTGTCAAAGTTCGCGCGAAGTGCGTATAATGATAGGTACTGGCCACTTGCACTTTCGGAAAACTTTTTCTTCCAAGAGTTTCTTAGTAAAATCACAGAATAGACAATAGTATGTAGTATAGTACTACATACAGAACGGACACTCACCCCCCCGCACCTGCGCCGCTTACCCGCCCCCGCCCGCGAAATGTCAAAAAATTAGTAAAGACTTAAGTAACCCAAAGTGCTAGGTATGGCGCTGGACTTGTTGCATGTTCGTTTCATCCAAGAAGGTTTCATCGTAGTTTCTTGTATTAGACTGAAACGAAGGAGGTGCCATATTTCATATCTATAAAAAAAGGCGCGAACATTGAACTGAGTTCGCCTTAGAGTCTCGGATGGATATCTTTCATAATAAAATTAATGGAAAAATTTTAATTAGCAGCAACTAGGTAGTAGGTACGTACATTATTTATTTATTACATCCACTTTGGTAGATACTGTACGTAGTCATCAGGTGTATCAAAACAAAACGAATGTCAACCCTGCACTCACACGCCTGTCGTCACGCACACATACACAAGTAAAAATGACAGTTGTCTATAACAAGCCCGTTGTATGGGAGTGTCCGAGGTGTGGTAAAATGTAAGTATGATCGATCACAATATAAAGGTTTATTTTTGGATGAATTTATTCTTTTCTTTTCCTGAATGTGAAGAAATATCAAGCAAACTAACAGTTCAATGTAAGGACGTCATTATTTTACTATGAATATTGTTTGGATCACCATTCAACATGCAACGTTTTCTATACAATAACCTACAAAGAATAATCCGCAAATAGTTTGATATGCTGCTGATAGTACGTACCTACCTAAATTTTCTAAGATTGTTGGAATGGTGAGTGACACCTCTGTAAAACTACTCATTGACCAGCTCGAACACGACTTCCGAATATTATTTAAATTTCGAACCTTCCGGTAGAGGAAGGGGCGGTAGGAGCCTTAAGGCGAGTTTCCTCCTCGTGTATTCGGACATATTTTCAAAATATCCGAAGAAACAAAACACTTAAGTCCGATATACATTACGGAGCGTCAATACAGAAATGTGAATGACCACGCCGCAATGTACATCAATGTTGACATCAATGATCTACGTTTTGTTTGGAAAATGCGCTAGCAAGAGACTCGGCTTATTACGATAATTTATCGTATGGTTGGCAACCAAAGCTGTGTTTGTTTGGGTTCATTTGGGTTTGTGTTTGTTTGCTCTTGCCGGTTGTCGGTCGATCAATAAGCGCAATACAAGCGAGATACAAGAGAAGCTGCAGGTATATTTTTTAAATTGTTGAAATATTCTGACACACAACGTACCTGCTCGTATCAGAAGATAAATAAAATTATCAAGAAATCATGGCTGACAACGACGATCTTTTAGACTACGAAGATGAGGAGGCAGGAGATCAACAGGCTGCCAATGGAACCGCCAAAGCCGCACCGAAGAAAGAGGTTAAAGGCTCGTATGTATCGATTCACAGCTCCGGCTTTAAAGATTTCCTGCTGAAACCTGAGATATTGCGTGCCATCGTCGACTGTGGGTTTGAACATCCATCGGAAGTACAGCACGAATGTATTCCGCAAGCCGTTCTCGGCATGGACATCCTGTGCCAAGCCAAGTCCGGTATGGGAAAAACCGCTGTCTTTGTTTTGGCCACTCTGCAGCAGCTTGAACCAACTGAAAATCATGTGTATGGTCTCGTAATGTGCCACACCAGAGAACTGGCATTCCAAATCAGCAAAGAATACGAACGTTTCTCCAAGTACATGCCTGGCGTCAGGGTTTCAGTATTTTTTGGTGGCATGCCCATTCAAAAAGATGAGGAGGTGCTCAAAACTGCATGCCCTCACATTGTAGTTGGTACTCCAGGCAGAATCTTAGCCCTAGTTAACAACAAGAAGTTGAACTTGAAATATTTGAAGCACTTTATTCTTGATGAATGTGACAAAATGCTAGAATCTTTGGATATGAGACGTGATGTGCAAGAAATTTTTAGAAACACACCACACAGCAAACAGGTGATGATGTTCTCTGCAACACTGAGCAAGGAAATCCGACCAGTGTGTAAGAAATTTATGCAAGACCCAATGGAAGTGTATGTAGATGATGAAGCTAAGCTGACACTTCACGGATTGCAACAGCATTACATTAAGTTGAACGAAAATGAGAAAAACAAGAGATTGTATGAGCTTTTGGATGTTTTGGAATTCAACCAAGTTGTGGTTTTTGTGAAATCAGTTCAGCGCTGCATTGCTTTGGCTCAGCTCCTCACTGACCAGAACTTCCCAGTTGTTGGTATACATAGAAACATGACCCAGGAGGAACGTCTTTCCCGTTACCAGCAGTTCAAAGACTTCCAGAAGAGGATTTTAGTCGCAACTAACTTATTTGGAAGAGGAATGGATATTGAACGCGTAAATATTGTCTTCAATTATGATATGCCTGAAGATTCTGATACTTACTTGCACAGGGTAGCTCGTGCTGGGAGATTTGGTACCAAAGGTTTGGCAATAACCATGGTATCTGAAGATGGTGATGCAAAGATCCTGAATGAAGTGCAAGACCGTTTTGATGTCAACATCACAGAACTGCCCGAAGAGATTGATTTGTCTTCCTACTTAGAAGGCCGATAAATTAAAAATAGTACCTTTGATTACCAAATAGATTACCAATTATTATGGAGCTCTATTTTGCTCTTCCTTAGAAGCTACTGATGATTCTCAATAGAAGTATTTTGTAAGTTAAGACTTAAGTCAATTTAGTCTACTTATAAATCTAGGCTAAGATAAAACTACAAGATTAAAATCTACTTAAAAGTCTAGGTTAAGCTAGGTTAAGATGAAACAATCAAGATTAGAATTACCACTGGCCTCTCAATTCTGGCAAGCATAAATTGTAAGTTTTGTTAACTCTGTTGTAAGTTTCGTTAACTCTGTTTTATGTTTTGTTACCTCTATTGTTTGTTTTGTTAACTCTAGAGAATGGAATATCTCTACTTTTTTTTATAGGTTTAAAACCTTTTGTAAGTTTTGAATGTTTGATAAAACTAAAGGTGCCCACAGATGTGGGCTATAAATCGCTAGTGGTGTTGCCGTTCGATAGATCATAGACAATAGATTCCAGAAAACTGCCATGCCAGATATATTAAAAAATTGTTATTTTTGCACATTTCATTTCTTTTATTATTCTACTCATCAAGTTATTTGAAAATACGGGGTGTAATCAGTCAGCTGATCGTGAATTTTGTATGGGAGGTCGGAATTTTTTTTTTCGTTTCCCACCATTGGCTCCATAGTAAAAGTTGTACAGTTTGATGGTCTGATCATGCCTGCAAAGTTTTCGGTACACCGTCCCTAACACCCTGTATACGTCTTTAGGGTCTTTTGTAGCTGTAGATCTTTTATTATGATTTATTTCACAAAACTTTGTGGATGATTGAGAAATATATTTACCACAACACTGGCATATTTATAGCTACGTCTGCAGGCACCTTTAAATGTCTCTTTACTTTTCTTTTATAGGTTTAAAACCTTTTGTAAGTTTTGAATGTTTGATAGGTATAACTACCTAAAATGGAAAATAAAATAAATAGGTATCTTCCGTGTTGATTTTGGAATGGTTTTCTTTTTAACTCTCTTGCCTTGTTTGTTGCTCAAACCTATAATTGAAATAACTTTGAGAAATCTTTTACCATTTCTAAACTACATTACCCCTGTGAGTAACAAAGGCTACTTATTTTATTACTATGTAAAAACATCATATTCCCTTCCCACGAGCATTTGGGGAACATTTCGCTCGGATGAGACTGGGTCAGTTTCCTTATGAGCGGCGGCCACGCACGTCTGTTTCGAGCGTTTGTATGACGTTCCCACACTGCTGAGCGCAAGCGAAGCCATTTTTTCGCTGTGTCACCAGTCGTGATTTTATATACTCTTTGCACCAATACTTACTTTGTGCTCTTTGTGTGTCACGTCATACAGTTGGTCATCTTCATGGCGCCTCTATCCATATTCCATACCATTCCCAGTTTTACCTTCGTAATAACAGCATTGTTTTTTTTTTATCGAAAATAAGATGGTTCTGATTGGTGAGACTGGGTCAGTTTCCTTGTGAGCGGCGGCATCGCACGTCTCTGTTTCGAGCGTTTGGATGAAGTTTCCACACTGCTGAGCGCAAGCGAAGCCATTTTTTCGCTGTGTCACGTCATACAGTTGGTCATCTTCATCACTTCATGGGGCTAAGCAAATCCATACCATTCCCAGTTTCACCTTCCGTAATAGCAGCATTGTTTATTTTTTCGAAATAAAGATTAAGCCTTACGTCCCGGTTGCTATCTACGCGTAGCACACATCCTATTCTTATTCACACTCACACAACGTGACAGGTACCAGATCAGGTACCTTAGCAGGCCCCTAACCTGGTTGTGTAACGACTAACGACCGCTGTTTATGTACCTAATCATAGATAGCAACCGCGACCATCAGCTTAACGTGCCCTCCGAAGCACGGAATATCTTACTTTCGGACAATTAGGTAGTCCGGCCTGCAATATGTCCTCAGTCCTAACCAGACTGGAATCAATTTCATAAAGTCATAAATATCAACATTGTGAATGATCCACCGGACCGAGAATCGATCCCAGAAGCAAGACAAGAACAGCGCTTCCAATGCGCCACACCGCCGTCCGTCACATCTTACTTTATTTATATTTTTCGTGGCATTATATCAATACATAAAAAGTATGATTCATATTCATAGGTAGCACTAGCACCTATTTATTTACCAGATTTTAGTTTCTGCAGAACCACAAGGATAAGTTTAAAATACTATGAAGAACCCTAAAATTGTCTCGTCTGTCATAAAAAGGATTGCCACTTTAGAAAACTTTATTAAAATGGGAGTTTAGTACTTGCCTTGTGCAACTGCAGATCAAGTACCTTAGCAGCAGAGTTGGGCATTATTCGAATAAATTTTTATTCAAATAATTATTCGAATAAATTTTATTCGCAATAATTTATTCGCGAATAAATCATTCGGCGAATAAATTATTCGCGAATAAAAAATCATGAATAATTTTTTATTTGAATAACGAATAAAAATTTGTAAGTCAGCACTAATGAAGCTGAAAAAAAAACATGGTGAATTGACAAAGCCACTGTCAAAGTCTGTCAAAGTCACTGTCAAAATCAGTGTCAAAGGCACTGTCAAAGTGACTGTCAAATTCAGTGTCAAAGTCACTTTCACAGTCAAAGTCACTGTCAACGTCACTGTCAAAGTAACTGTCAAAGTCACAGTCAAAGTCTCTTGCAAAGTCAAAGTCACTGTCAAAGTCTCTGTCAAAGTCTCTGTCAAAATCAGTGTCAAAGTCACTGTCAAAGTAACTGTCAAATTCACTGTCAAAGTCACAGTCAAAGTAATTGTGAAAGTGACTTTCAAAGTCACTGTCAATGTGACTTTCAAAGTCACAGTCAAAGTCACTGTCGGGTCACTGTCAAAGTCACAGTCAAAGTTACTGTAATTGTCACTGTCATAGACACTGTCAAAGTCACAGTCAATGTCACCGTCTGGTCACTGTCAAAGTCACAGTCAAAGTCACTGTCAAAGTCACTGTCAAGGTGACTGTCAAAGGCACTGTCAAAGTCTCTGTCGAAGTTAATGTCAAAGTAACTGTCAAAATCAGTGTCAACGTCACTGTCAAAGTGACTGTCAAATTCACTGTCAAAGTAACTGTGAAAGTGACTGTCAAAGTCACTGTCAATGTGACTGTCAAAGTCACAGTCGAAGTCACTGTCATGTTCACTGTCAAAGTCACTGTTAAAGTAACTGTGAAAGTGACTGTCAAAGCTACCGTCAAAGCCACTGTCAAAGCCACTATCAAAATTCCACAGAACCCGACCATTAAGTAAGGTTACTTATAAATGAAATTATTCGCGAAATTATTCGTTATTCGCGAATAAAGAATAAAAATAAATCATTCGTTATTCGAATAAATTTTCTGCGAATAAACCAAAATTATTTATTATTCGAATAACGAATAAAATCAGGATTTTTATTCGTTATTCGAATAAATTTTGCCCAACTCTGCTTAGCAGGCCCCTAACCTGGTTGTGTAACGAACGACTAACAAACGCCGTTTATGTACCTAATTCTAATCATAGATAGTAACCGCGACGATCAGCTTAACGTGCCCTCCGAAGCACGGAATCATCTTACTTTTCCTGCCTGCAATATGTCCTCAGTCCTAACCAGACTGGGAACAAATTCACAAAGGCATAAATATCAACTTTGTGAGTGATCCACCGGACCGAGAATCGATCCCAGAAGCAAGTCACAAGAACAGCGCTTCCAATGCGCCACACCGCCGCCCGTCACATCTTACTTTATTTCTATTTTTCGTGGCATTATATCAATACATTCAAAGTATGATTTATATTCATACCTATTTATTTACCAGATTTTAGATTATCAATTACATACAACACTTCTGCAGAACCACAAGGAGAAGATTAAAATACTATGAGGAACCCTGAAATTGTCTCGTCTGTCATAAAAAGGATTGCCACTTTAGAAAACTCTATTAAAATGGGAGTTTAGTATTTGCCTTGCGCAACTAGGTTCAGCCGCCCACCCACTTACTTTTATTTTACCGCGGTTTTCAAATCGAAATACAGAGTGTTAATTTTAAATGCGTGCCATAGCTTCAGGGTAGGTTTAGTATCGACAAAGGAGGCCGTAAAAAATATTGAAAAAATCGCAGTCACAATTTTTTTTCTTGTTTGACATTTTGATTCAAATGCCTATATCTCAGCCGAAATTCGTTCAAAAGTACTTGTATGGGCACTCTCTAAACAACTACAGTGTCAAAAAGTGAATTATCAAAAAAAATGAATAAATAAAAAAAAACTTGGATTTTTTTCTAATTTTTTTCAATATTTTTTACGGCATCCTTAATCGATACTTTACCTATGGGTATGGCACGCATTTATGTTAACACCCTGTAGATGAAGCTGATGAAGCCCAAATATTTCTTCACCACAGCTTAGGCCGTGAACTGCTTCAGGCAGCGTACTACTAGTCCGCGTGCGCAGTTCATTTTACTCCTGTGATGTGAAGTTCACTCACTTCATCTGTGCCGCTTAGTAAACTGAACTTCGCACTTGGATCGGTAAGTTTGTAAAACTACGCTATCATTATTTTGAGCAGTCATGATTACAAGATTAGGTGTATGGGGAAAATTAGCGTTCCTCTGTCTACACTAATATAATGCAGAGGGTGATACAGAGGAAAGATTTGTTTCTTTTTTGTTGTATGTAATCGATAAACTCCGAAACTACTGGACCGATTTCCAAAATTCTTTCACTATTAGATTAATACAACATTCTTGAGTAGGTAATATAGGCTACTTTTTACCACAGGGAAATTTCTTATTTCCACAGGAAAACGTTTAGCAGTAGAAAAAGCGGGAAATATAGCGGATATTACCCAAATTAGCTAAACCGCTTTACCAATCTTTGTGAAATTGGGCACTGATATTGCTAACATATTGAAGGACATAAACTACTTTTGTCCAGCCCTTGAGGATCTGGAGTACCTGACGAAAGGCACCAGGAGCACAGCTAAGCTATAAGAGACACAATAATGGCCTCAACATGGTTATTGCGGATCTGGAGTACCAGATGCCGAATACCAGCATCCAATCTAAACTATAAGAGATACGGTAATGGCTTCAAAGTAAGGCCAATTCGAACGACCGTACTTTAACAACTAAGTAGGTACTTGACTGTATAGCTGTCAGAAAAGGCCTCATTGAATTTTGCTGATTGGTTGGTATAACGTAAAATTTTCATTACTTACTGCGCCCTCTGGTACCTGGGTGACATTTAGGCACTGACACAGAACTGTCGATAGAATGTTTCCCATTATATGTGTCCAAAAAGGCGTGCAAGTTACTTGGTCCAAGGGTTACATATTAGAAAATCTAAACTTAACTGATCAAATTTTAAAAGAACTATGAATGATTTAACAAAGTTTAAAAGACAAAATGTTTATTTAGCAAATTTTCATTACATAAATGTACGTGTAGTCAAATGGACGACTGGCCAAAAGATGCTTATTATAAATATAGAAAACCAAATCATTCCTCATCAAATTTTGTAACATCAAATGGTTTATTTGTAAAAATCCTTAAAATATTATAATCAAATTAATACACCTGAATCATTCAGAAGGTACTTCAGTTATAATGTTTTTAAATGAAAAATTTGTTCAAAAATACACCCGTGAGGCGGGGCTCGAACGTCCTGGTGGGTGGGGTGGGAGTCTAGCTTCGTTCACCCTAAAGGCTTGGATGCCCTGGAGGGTGCAGGGTAGAGTCGGACACTCTGGAGGCTTGAAAGCCCTGTAGGCCCTGAAGCGAGCTCTTGTAAGGTAACGCGGTACCGTCGACGATCATCAATAAAAAACTGTTGCGAGCTGTCACAGGTGAAGTGTCGCTCGTCTTTGGGCAAAGTAACTCTGAGTCTGAGACTTACCCCGCACTCTTCAGGATGTTCAAGCCTCCAGGGTATCCGATGCCTCCAAGATGTCCAGAGCTACCGTTTACCCTCTAGAGCTTCGTCACTGTATCTGTAGCCTTAAACATTTTTGACTATGTCAAACCAGTTTATCCTTATGTAGGTATACTTACTTATTCATTTTAGGCTCAACTAGTTTAGCCTAGGACTGACTAGTTTATCCTAACGGCCTTAGTACAAACTAGTTTAGCCTAGTCTGAACCAGTTTAATCCTATCACATGTAGAATAAACTACTTTGGTCGGGTAAATCGGGTTTGGCCGGTAACATATACACTCAAACGCATTTCATTATAGTATTATTAGCAAACCACTAATGAATTTAGAAAGCGGGGTGGAAATTTGAAGGCGATTTAAGCTAATAAAATAAATTGTACATAGTAGTTATTATTGAAGAAAATTCTTTTGCTCATAAAGTTTAGGTAAAAATTGTTTATTCATAAGTAATTTAGCCAATGATATTTTTGGCATTTGAACGATTTGGCTTATAGTATATTAAACAAGTTAAATTTTGATATTTCAGTTTTTGGCCAGTTGAACTTTTGATCAAATAACTATTGCTATATTAAAATTTGATATTTCGTCCGCAGTTATTTCAAAATTTGGCCAGTTAAGTTTAGATTTTCTAATATGTAACCGGTCCAAGTTTACTTAGATGGTGGCAGTGCGGCTTTAGACGCCATATGATACGACCTGCGCACGCATTTGGTGCGTCTCGGCCTTGTGGTAGCTTTTTCATTTTTTTGTTGACAACACTGACTGGTTACTTCGCAAATATGGCGTAGGATCTCCAAAATGCAGTGGGAGATAATTTGATAAACTTGTCAATTGTGTTGAAAGATATGTTATAGATTAGGACTTTACATTAGAGAAAAACAAAGTTTCAAGTGAAATGTGAATTTTACGCAATGTAGGTATAATACGTAATTCATATTGGTATAGGAATTGAACAATACTCTTGTTCGTTACATACAATCTTCGCTATTATTTTTTATTTAATTGTTCTATGGTTTAGTGTTTTGTTTATGTTCAATTGTTTTATCCGGACTTCCAATAAATAACTTGATCCACAGTTTTGTCAAGACAGATTATTTTGCGAAAGTAGGTGTAAGAAGTTCAATGGTGTTTATGTCTTCTAATTGTAAGTTTCAGAGTATTATAGATAATGTACATAAATGTTTCTAATACCTATTAGTTTTTATCATTGTAAAAACGTTCCTCATGTATGGTTCAATACATCACATGTCTGTCTTGTAATTGTTTTAAATACCTATTATAGGTTGTGTTAGTTATAAGTCAAGTGTTTATGGACTTATAAGTTATTGAAGAGAGAAGAAATGTTTCGTGGGAGGAACCAGTCGGTGAGTACTATTATTTATCATTAAAGTGGTTTTAATGCATTTAGAGGTTGCTATAGGTATATATTCTAAAATCTTTTACAGTCTCCCCAAAATGCACCCAACATTATACACATTTATTTTCTAAACAAACCATAAAAATAATAATTCTGCAAGGTAAGTGATAGATACATAGGTAAATACTGCATGTTGGAAAGTAATTTACCTATATACTACACATTATGAAAGGCAAAAATTGGCTTTTGTTTGTTGGATAGGTTGTAGGAAAAGTTGTCTTTTGTTAGTAAATAATTGAAACAAGTGCATGGATTTGAAAAACATAAAAGCTGCATTATCCACAAGTAACATAGTTTACTTCTTTCATACATACTTGTAATCACGCCTCTTTCCCAGACGGGTAGGCAGAGACTACATCCAATCACTTACTACGATTGATATAATCCTGACACACCTCTTTTGCTTCCTCCACATTCGTCAATCTTTTCATACATGCTTGTCGGTTTAAGGTACTCTTGACCTGACTACTTCTTTCTACAGGAAAATATTGATATAGCTGTGCATATAAAGTTGACAATATATCATCTTACCTGATTAATTAAGTATGTACTAGGCATTGATGTTATGGATATGATAATGCAGATATGGATTTAGACATGAAAATTGAAAACTTTTTATACCAGAATTATTTTAGAATACGTAAATATTTCAGATTATCTGTAAGTTCCAGACTGTTTCAGTTCTAGATATTCCTAGAAACAACAATAAGTACTTTCCTTTCTAAAAGTTTATGGCACTAAGTTTTGGTAAATGTAAAATAGCTTATGATATTAGGATAATACAATAGAATAAAACAAACTATGCAAAGGGACATCACCCTTATTCAAGATTATTTTAAACTTTTATTCATTTTGGTTATGGTTACAGATATATATTTACCATGGATATCTGATACCAGGTATCAAATAAAAAAAGTATGTTTGTGGACATAGTGGACAAGTTAATTCATTTTCACTCGCTACAACCCAAATAGCTAGGCGGATGTTGACATATCATATCATATATCATTGAATCGTCTTGGAACTGTGATAACAATCACTGCATCATAATTTCATCAATTAAGGATAGCGGATTTTAAATGCAAGATTTTTCTTAAAATGTTTTAAAATATCTTTTAGTTTTTAATAATAATGATTTTCGAATTTGTATAGAATAGAATAGAATAGAATAAAACTTTATTCAGTGACCAGATTACAACAGGTAGGTACAGTCAATATACTTATAGTAAGTTAACAAATTACAGTCTGTACTAAGTAAAAGTAAAAACAGTGACAGTAATATACTGATCATTATGAAATGAGTGTAGATAAATATGGCCTGCCATGGCTGAAATCGGTTGGAGGGATCATCACAGATAAAGCTCTGAGCAAGGGGAAAACTGAAATTTGCAGGGAAGAACCTACGTACAACCCTCATAAAAAGGAAAAAGCCTTGGAACCGGTTATTGTTTATTGATAAAATTATAATCATAATTTAATATATATTTATTAATTTGAACATGTACATATTGCATAATGAATTTGATACCCTCTTCTTCTTTGTCCTTCCCTTATCTGTGTCATCCAGGTCTACTTACACTTCTGCGCTACGTCAGTCTGTCCTGGCTTGTCATTTCTGGCTACTTGACTTGCTCAAGGTATCTTTTTATATTAGACCACCAGGTGGCTGGCGGGCGGCGGCCCCTTCCTTTCTTCCTCTCAGCTGTGTGGACAACGTCTTGAGGACACCTTTGTACTGTCCATACCAACGGAGTTGACTTTTGGTAAACTTTTCTGTGATTGGTGCTACTTGAAAGCTCCCTCGTATATACTAGTTTGAAACTTTATCTAGTCGAGTCACACCGGCTGCCCATCTCAACATCTTCCTCGTGTTGATATGCATTTTCTGTTCTGATATCGTCAGCATACAGAATTGACCAAGGTAGTGGTGCTTGAATGCTCCGTGTTAAATAAATCCATGACTAGATTGAATAATAAATGGCTTAGAGTAGAACCCTGTATGACGCCTACTTTAACCGGCAAAGCATTATTTAAACCTGCTGCACTGCGTACTCTAATATTTGCGTTAATCTACATGACCTGAACTAGTTCAACGTAATACTCGGGAACATTTTGAGCCCGCAGGGCTTGCCAAGCTAGTTTTTGGGGTATCCTATCAAACGCTTACTCCAGGACAACTAATGCGAGGTGTAGGTCTTTTGTTGATTCTATATTTTTTCATCAGAATCCAGTGAGAGCTGCTATACGTTCATTGATTATTCGTTCCCAGATCGTTAAAGTGTGCGACGTAAGTTTTATTCCTCTATAGTTTTCACACTGTGCCACATCCACTTCGTTCTTATAAAATGGTACAAGATAGCTCTCGCGCCATGTCACAGGTAGGTATACATGCGGTTTTGAGGGCGATGTTAAACATCTTAGTAAGCCTGGCTACTGCTAGTGGTTCCAGAAGTTTTCATAGATCTGCCAGAATCTCATCAGGGCCTACAGCTTTACGGTTTTTATTTTCGTCAGAGCTCGTTTAATTTCGTCTGTAGTGATTTCATAGGCAGGTTCTTGTGTAGGTTTTACAGGTGTTAGCTCTTCGTGAGGGAATTCTTCATTTAAAAGTTCGTCATATTACTCAGATCAACGGTTCTTGATGATGGTACTGGCAGTTTATAGGTTCTGATCTTGTTCAGTTTTATATCAATAGTTGCTCTATACCTCTGTTTTGCGTTTTGAAGTACTTAATTTTCGGTCTTCACATCCTCTTCCCTAGATTTTCCCCTTTCTTGTGCCACACGACGTTTTGCGTGTGTTGCCTCGTTATATTCGTCTTCCTTCATATTCGACCCATTGCGAGCTCTGCCATTTTTTAAATTATGTTTTCTTATACCGTAGTGTACAACCGTACACACCAACAAAAGATAGTCATTGTCATTCTTTTCTGCAGGCAGGCGTCACTATTTATTTCCATTGGACTCTCCTCTTGACTTCTGCGCAATAGGAATGCCAGCATGAGTACTTCAGCTGTTTGGCTAGTTGACGAGAGCGATAGAACAGTTGCATCAACTCCGGCTTAACTTGTGTGTTGATTTTGTCTCCAATCCGGCAATCTTTATTGAAATTCATTACTTACTTGAATTGAAATAATACAGCTGTAATAAAATAACCAGATGTAAAATTATTAAAATACAGTAGATGCAGGTAGGCACCTACCGAATATTCTAGACAAAGTCCCAGGCGCGGTCACAGCCCTCAGTTTCAGGGGGGGTCGTGGCGGCTGAAATACCTTAGAACCATTTTTTATCCACACTTTAGATTTATAGAAAAATCACGTTGCATCTCGTGAAAATACATTATCACAACAGTAAACGTTTGGAAAAAAATGGTGAAATGGCGGTTTACACGGTAGCTTTTTTTTTTCTTGGATTTCAGCAGTGGCGGATTTACAGTTCTAGCCGCCCTAGGCCACAGGCCTATAGATAGTTATACTGAGGGAGAGCGATGGTGTCACACCGACATAAGTAAAACGTATTGCGAGCGCAGCGAGTCCGACTTTTCACGATAAAAATTGGTATAGTAGAAGCAACAGTGAGGGAGACCGAGTGGTGGAACACCAATACAAAACGTGCTGCGAGCGAAGCGAGCCCGACATTTCACTGTAAAAATTGGTATAGTAGTAGCAATAGTGAGCTAGAGCGAATGCAGTGGTGGAACACCAACACAAAATGTAATAAGGTGCGAGCGAAGCGAGCCCGACTTTTCACGGTAAAACTGGTATACTCTAAGCAACACTGAGTGAGAGAGAGACCTGTCACACCGACGCCAAACGTATTGCGAGCGAAGCGAGCCCCACATTTCACGGTAAAAATTGGTATAGAAGAAGCGGGCCGGGCCTTAGGTGGCCTTATGGCAAATCCGCCACTGGATTTCAGGGGGGGTCATGACCCCTATGACCCCCCCCCTGTGACCGCGCCTGCAAAGTCCTATATTTCTTAGTATTTAATTTGGTTTTGTTTATACAATTATACCTTCTTATGTATACTTATTTCTTACCACAAGTTCTGCCAACCTTTTTTCCCAAACACTCAAGTATTAATCGAATCAAATTTATATTTTGATAAATTCACTGACCCATAAATATGATTCAGTTCAGTACCTTGTGCAAAACAACTAGATACCTAATAAAATCCTTCATACATCTAGTTACACTAACAAACACGAGTTTTGAAATTTAAATAAGGAGATTGCACCATGTCAACGACTTCATGACGCTGACTATTGTTTTGCTATTAAAATTCTTTCTAGATCTTTCTGTGCTTAGACTGAATGCAAGTAATCGACTCTTCTTAGGACTCCGTACACACAGGAGTCAAAAGGGGACTTTATCTGGTTCAACCTTAGAGGGTTTAACCCTACACAGCACAGCACTTAGTACACTCAATTAATAGGGTGAGAATCCACCAGAGCTGTGCGAGGTAGCGAGGCGGTGAGCGAGGAAAAAATCCACCAATAGAATCACTTCATTTTCCTAGCCTCGCTCAGCTCAGCTCTGGTGGAATAGGGTTGAGCGAAGCGAGGCCATTCTACATACAAAACAAGCGAGAAATGTGTGCGAGGAATGTGTTGCGAGGAATGTGTAGCGAGGAATGCGTTGCGAGGAATGCGTTGCGAGAAATGTGTTGCGAGGTTTCCACTACATCGCATTCCCCCCGCTCACACATTTCACAGCTTCGCATTCGCAACGCATCCTCGCTCCGCACATTAATGCGCATTTTCACAGCTCCGCTACGCATCCTCGTACGGCACATTTTACTCGCACAGCTTTGGTGGAAACCCCTACACATTTCCACAGCACAGCTACGCATCCTCGTACGACACATTTTCCTCGCACAGCTCTGGTGGATTCTCACCCAATCGGAAAACTTTGTACCGTTCCTTCGCCGAGCGCAACAACAAAGGTTTTATATATTTTGTATAAAATGTTTGAATATGCATTACATACTTTATTATACAGAACGTGTGGTTTGAAATACTTTTCCTTACTCTGAACTGAAGACTAAATTGTAGACTGACTTTTAGCCACCTGTCGTACATTTGGTGCAGAAGCTCTGCTGCATTTGAAAACTGGTACTGCTGGATGGAGTGTCTTTTTACTAATTTTCCGCACTATTTAAAAGATCTTGCGAATGCCAACGCGAATATTCGTATACGTTACTTCACTAAAAAGAGCACAAGAAATCAAGTATTGTTTTAATCTCAAAGCTGCAAGTGACAGACTTCTCTTAATTAGTGTAGTGATTGAGGAAGTTGTTTGGAATCAACTCGGCTCCAACCTTCTTTTAAGAAAACTCAAAAAAACAAGTACTTACTTACCTAGTGAATTGTGGTATGTGGTATCGTTTTTCATAAATATAATATTTCCATCAAAAATTTTCTTTGAATCCTGTACCACAATAAGAGCAAAATCATTTCTAATTTTTCTACTGAGTGCATGAAAAAAGTTGTGTGAATGAATCTCAATTACGCAAATAAATCCTGAACATAAAACAATGGACCTATACCAATTATCTCTTATTAGGTACAATCTGCGATTACAAATTATTATTCCTATTACTATGAGGAAAAATTCTGCAATACAATTTATCTGTTGTGTGGAGTTGCATGCATATTCACAAAGTCTTACAAGCTTTTTTCAGCATTCACTTCTTATGTGCTGTAAATATTTCAGATATTGATGATGCCGGCTTGAATAATATCACCCCATTTATTTATATATGTGGGTGTGGTCACTTCTAATTCCATTACGCAACCCTGAAAACTGCATCTTTTCTGGCCGTTATTTGGTTATTTGCATATTTTAATTTAGTTGGACCTTTTATGTTGAGTTTATAATTATAAATCGCATTAAAGCAGTTTTTATGTCTGCAAAACGAACATCACAATGAACACCCACTTGTACCTAAAGATTCAGCAGTCGAAGAAAGTGTTGGATAGTTTGGGTAAATTGACCGTTCGAATGTCATTTTCTATTGTTTCCTCCAGCAAGCCTCCAGTGCGAACCACACCATTACATATTGTGAACCTTACATGTCAATAGGTGCAAATATGACGAAACTGTTGGGACGGGACGTGCGACGCGAGACGTAAGATGACATATGTCAGACAAAATGATCGTCGGCCGTCATCGATGCGACGCGCGTGTCGCGTGTGGAGACGACCGATGTCGCACGTCTCACGTCTCATTTCTTACGTCTCATGTGTGGAGATGGGTCTTACGGACAAACAGAATGACAGAACGAAGTAGAGCGGTGCGATTTACAGACACCCGTACTTTTACTTGTGTTTTGAATACTTATAGGTAGTTTAAGAAAGAAAGAAATCTAAAGTAGGTACTAACTACGAACCACTGGCACGAACGGCAAGCGGTTAAATTATGGCCAATCGTAAATTGTAGGTATACATTTAAGGGTGAATTCAGAAATGGATGCGATGCAATGCAACCCGTCATTGATAGAACATTTAACGAAATATGGATGATAGAGTATCAGAATTAATCCAGGTTGCTTCCAGATGCGCCGCGCGGGGTTTCCCTACATCCTTTGTCAACTCAACGCCGCCGCCTCTCGGCAGATATTATTCTCTGAATCAAATAAAGTGCTGCGATAAAAAGTGGAAAGAGTTCCTTCAAGCAAAATACGAGAGGAAAGCGCATTACATTTTATTATTACAATGTAACTACGATGCGCCTTTCTAAATGACAACGCGATACATTTCTGTGTGAACTGATCCTAAAACAATTTAATGATACTGCCCATTACAAAAACAAATTTGTTTACTTTTAAGGACACTGAGAGCTTCTTAAATATATTTCTTGTATCTACCAACAATGTGTGTCGATTTCCATAAGTAGCATAAATGCATATTTTGTCAAAAACGTTAAGTATCTATACCCATAGCCTATACAAATCAAACAGTATGCGATTGTTTCATTGGATTTTGAAAGATAAAATCACTTTTGATCCATACGCTTATTTTTAATCCACTTTAATAAAGCTTGTTGTATACTTTGTCTTGTCAGTCTGGTAATTTTTGTGTTATTGGAGGACAAACATAATTACTCTAGAACGTCAAAGAAGAGCTAAGATTGGAAATCTCTTCCACAACAAGAGTGTAACTCTTAAATTTGAAGAAGAAGAACAAATAGCTTGTTAAAACCGTCGTTTTAGTGTTTAGTGGCATGAAAGTAATTGTGGGCTGTAAACTGTTTTATGCCGTTGTTAATATTCTGTTTATTTTATGGCCACGTGGTAAACGCTTCTTAGGCGCAAGCTTCACAAAGTAGCCATGAGACGTAAGACGTAAGATGACATCTGTCAAACAAATGACCGTTGGACACGTAAGACGTGCGACATCGTAAAGCTTGAAACTTTGCTTGAAACCGTTGCCGTATAAAATGTATGAAACATAAGAAACAAAGCTACACACGTCAGACGCGCGTCCCATCGATAATGGCTGACGATCGCTTGTCTAACAGATGTCATGTTTCGCGTCGCGTCTCGCGTCCATTCTGTGGAGCTTGCTCCTTAGATAGATTTCTTCCAACGACACGCTTCTGAACCTCGAATTTTAGTTACGTACGTCACGTATGTGTAGCTGCTTTTTCCTCAATTATTGAAGTTGGCGAGGTCTTCCCAAGGCGAGGGTCAAATAATAAATAGATTTGGTTCTTGAGTTCTTTCGTACAATTGGTAAGGTGGGTGACATAGTTCTCTAGATATTGTATACACCTATTATCTATGATTCAGGTGGATCTAAATACGAGGAAAACTGCCTCCACTCTACCTAAATTCATTTTAAACAACAAAACTCTCTCATTATTTGACAGAGCTTATTTAATAAAGAGTTAAAGATGCAATTAGTGAGAGTGGTACTGACTTAGAATTAGCATCACCCTAACTACACGCGTTTGTTGTTCAAGGCACCTAAGGATAACGTGGTGACTGGTAGTATATTGATAGTTACAGCCCAATGAAGTAAGTCCCACGTTCAAAAAGTGGAAAGGTATGGACGGAAGATGCGAGGTATTCATGTAATTTTGAGTTAAATTCGAAAAACGCATCATAAATATAAAAGTCTATTTTCGTCTGGGTGTATTTTAGCGTCCATTACTGCTTCAATTAAACATTAACTGTAAAAGCAAAAGACGCACAAGACAAGTTATTATGGCCATGCTGCCTAATGCAGTTTTGCTTTGTTTCCCGCAATAATTCGTGAATTTTCTTGCATATTTATATTTAAGCCTTGTGGAAAATGGACTTCTTAAAATGAAAATGTTCGTACATAAGAGGAGGAGAAGATCTTCGAATTGCACTCACCCTGCTAGTTCTTAGTTTATTTATTTCTATTACTACGAATTCTGATAACTTCCATAAAGTAAGTACTGGCGGGCGCTCAATACAGAGAGATGGCTACCAGAAAGCGTCACTACACTCACAACACGCGTCTTCACGCTGTAGTTTACCCGCGAAACCAAACCGTCTCAAACCGGCTAGAAGCGAGTGTCAACAGCGTTCGTTACGTGCGGACGGCTAAATGACAACTCGCAAGTGCAAATATTTTTGTAGTGTGTTATAGTACCTCATATAAAAAAAAGATAAAGTAGTTAGAAACCCTAGGGTGTAGGTATAAATGATTCGAGAAAAGGGGTGAGTTCCTTCTGTAAATTCTTTAGTTTGTGTTACTACTACATATTCGTTGATGATATTATATGTACCGATGTAGAGATAGGCGTAAGTATTGTTTTTTAGTAATTATTTTTATTAATTTATTCCTAGATACTACTACGACCTAAAAAAGTCAGCTGATTGTAATTTAAAAAGTGCTCGTGGAAACTGTGGCAGATGTTCAGGAAGTCATAAGATTTACAACAAACTAATACTCACTTGGCTAACACCCACTAATCAATCCATTATCTTGGCACCAACATTTTCTAATACGCATTATATTTACTTAGTTTCCTTTTCACCCCATCAAATTATTTGTTATCTTCCGTGCGAAAAGGGCCCAAGTGTCGGCATTTAGTTTCTAAGATACTTGCATTTTAGTGAAATTGGGGTTTTCAGTGTTACATTTTGGATGGCCGTTACAAAAAAAGTGTTAGATAAAGTTTTTGTTTTCGGTAGTCATACAATAGAAGGACATTACTAGATACCGGAATTGGTCTGTATAGGCTTACTGGATTTCCAGAGATATTTCCATTTTTATGAAGTTGTGTTTTTTGGAGTTATAACTTGGAGGTCTGTAAAGTTGAAAGTTTCAGGAAATATAGGTTTATGGTCGTGTGATAGAGGGATTCTTGTAGATTCCGAAACAGTTCTTACCTAATGCAATACCTCACTGATGGACCCATTTTGCGCAGAAACCCACGTTTTATTCCGTGGTAAAAGGTTTTCTTATTTCATAAAAATGTAACTGAGTTAAATATAAATCTAATTCGTTTCAAAATTTGTTCCAACGAGAGTGTCGACCTTGCAATACTAATCACAACATTGTCATCAAATCATCATTCTAGTTTTTTTATGCACTGTCTGTCAGGTCTAGTTTTATGGTCCGGGGCCAAAACATTAGGAATTCTCATATTTATTGTGAAAGTAGAAAAGATAGGCGAAAAGTTGCAAAGGTGAAATTAAACTGTATAAAATTAGCTTCAAAATTAGTTTACACTTTTTAAGCATTATGATTTATGTACCTAGTAGTTTTTCTCCTAACTCACAGACCATATTCTAAAATAGCCATAATATTGCGAAAAGCATATTCATTTTCATAGTTCTTGTCCCTTACGTTCTTGTGTTGTGATTTTCAGGGCCTCCATTGCTGCATCATTTCCTCACTTGTGTGTTCCGCCGTAATTTTGTTACTGATATATGATCTTTTGCTTTTTGGCCGCATCAGGTATCCACAGATCACAGAAATTCGTTTTTAAAACTCACTTTGTGGGCTTTTTGTGTGTGCCACTCAGCGAAATTCGGTTTGTAGTTGGTTTTGAATACAATTTCCCAATACGAGTTATGAACCCTCAGTGATCTTTAGCCTTTTGGCCTCACATTATGTGAGATATAGGTAGGTACGTTCTAATTATTTTTCTCTTTGCGGCAAGGGTTGCGTGCTAGGGGCGCATTTAACCTTTACAGTAATTTCCACGATCAAGGCAGGCAGGTATACAGGTATAGGTGCTTATGTAGTTACCTATTATATGATTGTTGGAATCGAGCCGTATGGTGCGGTCGTAGACACTGATCTTTCTCTGCCTTTTTACTAAAAGGTTATGCAAAAATATTGTGTTATTTATTGCACATACTTATTTATATCTGTATCCCTAGGTATTTATAAGAAGAATGTCAACGTGTTTTTATCGATAAAGATACCTGCATAGGTAGGTATAGGTACAAAATCAAGCCTTTAGGTCAATTCGTCAAACTTGTGTTTTTAACACATACCTATGTCTGGCAAATATTTAAGGGCTACTTCTGGAATCATGTATAAATCACTTAAATGATTTCGACCTATAATCGTAATGAAATCTTCGTAACCCGTCATCGAATAAGGGTCCTGATGTAATATGTGACGCTCGTCACTTACGAAACCCACGGAAAATCAATGGGGTCAATAGTGTTATTCTTATACTGCAAAGTATCCTGTTAAAAATACCTACTTACATGTTCACTTTCTCGTGTACCTATTTTTAGTATTGCTTTTGGTATTATTGCTGTTGTAATCAGTTCGTCTCTTAGGTTTAGATATGAGGATACCTGAGTGATGCCTGTTTTCCGCCTTTTCATACAAACGTATTCCCCTGTTTTCTTTGCAAATAATACATGTAGAATATTGTAGAGCTATGATTCTTTTTATATTAAATTAAGGCCTACTATAGGCATGCGCCTATTTTCATGACTGATTTAATCGATAATTTAGATTTTGACATCACACAGAGAGAGAAGGATTGATCAATTAGTGAAGAATCAAAAATTTCTCCCCTTTTGCATTGACGTATTAAGAGCCACTTTACCTATGGCACTCCAGCTTGCGTACGCCGGATCATAAATATTGGATCTACCAAACTATTTATGAATCTCCCGATCTAGATTTAGCATCGCGAAATGTCGCTCGGATACACTGTTATTCGTACGTCACAAACACTACAGCTACTGTGCCTACAGTGAGCGGTGTCCGATGTGATGAGCCGGTAAATTATTTTAAGGCTCGAGCAAGCAATCCCTAAATATAATCGGTAGTGTGATGTCATCAAGTAAATGTTACGTGTCGGCACCGCACGCGGCCGTCTATGACATCAGTTCTCGTGAGCCCTGCCCGGTGAAACCGCCTCTGTCATCTGTTCCTCGCAACAGTTATTACTTTTTTTGCAGCACTCCACATGCGAACATAATGTAATCAGCTGCACCTCCAATTACCACCCAAATTCTAAATTCTAACACGAAAAATTTAGAAAGTTGACCTTCGTTTGATAAACATTCGTAAATTTTTAGAAAATAGGTATAATTTTGTTTTTTTATCATATTTATTTTATAATTTTACTTATGATTTTCGCGGAGTTGCTAAAACTAACCGTAGTATTGATAAGTAGGTGGATCCCAAATACCTAGTACTTGAGGTACCTACTGCTGTTTTTATTCAATTTTTGATTACAAGTTGTACGACTTAATACCGCGGCCGTAATTAAAAGTTTTTATCTATTAGAGTATTGAGTTATCTATTAGATATTAGGATACTATTATTTATATTTCTATTATTATTACTGCCGTCTGAAAAGAAGATCCTTGGCTTTGCTAATGTGGGTGTGGATTGAATAAATTTGTTCAAATGGGTCCTACTAAATCACTTTGTACCATCGGCACGTACTTACGCCTGCGGTATTTTGTATAGGTAGATGATGCTTCAGTTTTGTTTGTTGTCGTCGTATCTACTATACCTAGATTCAATAGAGAGAAATATAAATAAAATAGATATTTTAATGTGGATCTGATTTACTATCTTTTGAGCTGGTTGACCTGACTGACGTATTTTGTTGCTTCCGCTGGCACGCAGTGTTGTGGCTCAGATTATACTGGTAACGACAAGAAAACGAGCACTTATCTCATGGCCACCCACAGCGTAACTTGACCTCCTCGCTCGTATGCCGACTTGTACAGCTCAAATTCCGCTGAGTACCGAGATCATTGCTACATTTTAATATACAAACGTAATACGTAAACGTTGAGCGTAATCAGGAATCGCGCGTGGCTATGCTTTTGCCCGTACATGAGTAGGTCAACACGAAATAATCAGTCCGGTATCACCGGAGCTGTTTCGATCGGTGATAATCACGGTTGATAGATGTTGCGTGTACGGCGTTGGCTGGACCCGGGCCAGCCCACTCAGACGCTAGGCGGCTGTGACTCGCTCATGACGCCGCATATTTTTAACGTAACAAACAACGCAGACACCCTTCCGAGTGCCAAATGTAAAGTTCACTAACATAAATTTGGCAAGAGACCGCTATTTACGCTAAGTGTCTACGCTTCTTCCAAATTATCACCTAACACGTGCCTATTTGTGCTCGTGATGCGATATCTACCTCGCTAAGGTACCCGAGATAACTCGATCACACCCAAGTCCAACAAGGGAGGGTATTGAAATTCCAATAGGTCTCGTAATTGAGACAAGATAAACTTTTTAAATAGGTATTGGCCGCGATTCTAGCGTAGGTATACCGTTCATTGCATCTACTTTTAAGACGACATCCACAACTTGCTTGCCAATACAAGAACAGTCTATGTTCGTATGTAACAATAGGTTCACGGCTAAACGTAGACTTATTTGGTTAAGAAAAAGTGTCAATTACAAGAATTAGCTTCAAGGTATTCGGTCAGAATCGAGACAGTTTTTCATAATCCTCAGATAAGAATCTTTGTCTAGAAAAAGTTTAGTCGTGATTAATTTGTTCTCTCAGCTGGGTGCCAGCAGCCCGGGTCGCCCCGCGCCGCCCCGCACCGCTCCGCACCGCGCGCCGCACTGAGCCGCCCGGCGCCCGTACCGTAGTCAGGAAAACTCTTTCTGTCTACTTCGTATGCTAATTATATTTTCCTCCTTCCGTCAAAGGATCGCCACCGCCTTCTCTAATAACTTTTTTGTACTAAAGTTTTCTTTGTCCGAGTCTGCTTTTAATAAAAAACATGAGATAGAAATCCAGGTAAGGATGATGTAAAAGCGAGCTTTGTAGACACCGTATTTGATGTTTGCTTTCTTTGTCCTGAAGATAAACGTACATAGGTACTTGAAAGATTATTATGAGTCTAAAATCGGTGAGCATTAGCAACATGGAGCTCGCGGGCTGACGGAACAAGGCGATTTAGTTTCAGCTCAGCTATTTTGAATGACAAAGAGGACCTTGTTTTGTTTGTGTTTTAATGATAGCTCAGAGCGAGCTAGGCTTGAGCGAGGGGGATTCATGAAGCTACATCGAATCAAGAGCCCGAAAATCGAGATAAACAACAATACAAAAACAATATTCTGCTATGAAACTATAAGATACTAGCAGCCCGCCCAGCGGTTTCACCCGCTGCTACTTACCTGTTTTCCCGTAGAAATTGGATCTTTGCCCGTAGTAAAAAGTCCATTACTCCGATCCAGCAGAGGTAAATGTGCGAGCAGAAGCAGCTCGTCATGCTGAATAACTTTTACTTTGAAGCCATGGCCGTGTCTATTATAGTTTAGATGGGATGCTGGTGGTCTTCATCAGGTACTCCAGATCCTCGATGACCATGTGCCAGAAGAAGCGGCCCGTCATGGTGAACAACTGGGATGCTGGTGGTCATCATCAGGTGCTCCAGATCCTCGATGATCATGTGTCAGCAAAAGCGGCCCGTCATGCTGAATAACTTTTACTTTGAAGCCATTACCGTATCTCTTATAGTTTATATGGGGTACTGGTGGTCTACATCGGGTACTCCAGCCAGATCCTCGATGACCATGTGCCAGCAGAAGCAGCCTGCCATGCTGAGTAACTTTTACTTAAAAACCATTACCGTATATCTTATAGTTGAGATGGGATGCTGGTGATCTCTATCAGGTACTCCAGATCCTCGATGCCCATGTGCCAGCAGAAGCGGCCCGTCATGATGCACAACTTTTTCTATGAAGCCAAGGCTGTATCTCTTATAGTTTAGATGGGATGCTGGTGGTCTTCATCAGGTACTTCAAATCCTCGATGACCATGTGCCAGCAGAAGCGGCCCGTCATGGTGAACAACTTTTTCTATGAAGCCATGACCGTATCTTTTATAGTTTAGATGGGATGTTGGTGGTCCTCATCAGGTACTCCAGATCCTCGAGGGCTGACAAAAAGTAATCCATGTCCTTCTTTACTATGCTAGTAATATCAGTGCCAAATTTCGCGAAGATCGGTAAAGCGGGCTGGCTTATTTGGGTAATATCCGCTGTATTTCCCGCTTTTCCTGCTGCTTACCGTTTTTCCGTGGAAATGAGGAATTTTCCCGTGGTAAAAAGTAGCCTATGTTACTCAGGAATGTTGTAGCTTTCTAATGGTGAAAGAATTTTCGAAATCGGTCCAGTAGTTTCGGAGTTTATCGATTACATACATACAAAAAAACAAACAAACAAACAAAGTTTTCCTCTTTATTATATTAGTGTAGAAAAAACTCTTTGTTAAAATAGTGAAGATAATTCCACCTGAGACAAACATCTCCGCAAGAGAAATGGGCTTCCCATAAAATTCAGTGGTGGCCTGTTTAGATATCAAATAATACCTAATATGTAAATTGAAATCTTAGGTAAAATCTGATTCACCCCTTGAAAGGAACGTGAAAAAGGATCAAAAGGATCACTCGACCCTATTAAGGATTTTCGTGATTGTAGCTTGTTACATAGCCAGGGTTGTTACAGTCAAAAATCTCAAAGTATACGTTCGTGGCACCCATCTCCTTAGTTACCTTGAGTTCCTCTGAGATTCCAGTTAAAGTAAGTCACCGTCAAAATCGTCGCTTTAGTACTGAGTGAGCCATCTGTAAAGGCGCACCCGCGCCGTTTTCTTAACGAAACTTTTTAGACACTCTGTGAAACATAATTTGTTTAGTTAGATGCTGACAATTTCAATGAATGTTTTTATGTGAGCATGTATGTTTATCTTGATATCTCTGTAATTTCTTGTTGCGAGGTAAAATGTTTTTCCATCTCTCGTGGATGGATGGCAAGTAAATCATCTATTTCGGAAGTGGCAAACATCGGACCAATGGCGTCCTCTGGGATGTTTTATTGGCAGACACGAAGGCCGACTACATTTTAACAGCAGTAAATAAATGCATATACATACATGTTACCTATATGGTGTCCCCTACATTTGATTGTAGCTTTATCTGATTTCTCTCCGCGTGTAAAAAGTGAACCAGCTGGAGGACCGAGCTCGCTTGTTATTTTTTATTATATTTTGTGGTGGTAGGGTGGTACGTAATTATTGATGTAGGTAGAACCTCAATCAATGTACGTAACCAACAAATCCGAAATGCATTGCATTTGTGAAATTTGTACAAATTCGTGCGTTAACAATAACCTGAAATTCAAAACCTTTCCAGCTTAAATTATACACATACCAAACATACTATTTGGTAATTTGCAAAGCAATAACTGACAAATAGAATTACCACCGCAATAATTAAATTTCGAGGTTCATTCAATTAATAAATGGCATTGTGGCATTCCGCTGGTGCTGAGTATATTGTCAGTTCATCAGATTGTCGAAAACACATTCCCATTAACGCAACCTGTACTGAAATAGGTAGGTGTTTATTTTTGATGCTTTTAAGTTGTTTAAAATTTGGAAACAGTCTTTAAATAGTTTTTAGCTCCTCTGCTATACTATAAAGCTATACTCGAAAGTACTCAGATAACTAAACCACAAAAGTAGTTTATTCTCAATAAAATATTATATAGATATCGGAGGCAAAGCAATTTATAAATAAAGCAACGGGTTATTGCTTCCGCTTCCTTGCACTGATAGAACAATGTCTTATTGATCGTCGTCGTGTCTCACAAACAGCTCTAAAGATCACCGGCTATTCTTGTCATGACATCTGGATTCAGAGAATGCTCGTACTCCAACTAACAGGAGACATATTTTTGATCCAGTAGATATAAGATTTCGTATGTTCGTCTAATTACTTGGGTATCACAGTTTCAATTTATTCGACGTCCTACTTGTGGGCATTAAAAAAATTATCGGCCGGAAAACACCAGTCCCGGAGCGAAACGCCTACACGACGATATCCGTCTAGTGAAACAAGTTTTTTAAAGAAAATCTGATTATTTACTTTACATATCTTACTTACTTTTGCAATTTTAATGTTTATGTCGTCCGGGGGAGGCCGAAAAAGAGATGGCGGGATGACCTCGACGAGTACGATTCGAACTGGCATATAACATCAGCGAATCTGGAAGTCTGGAAGAAAAGAGGGGAGGCCTTTGCCCAGCAGTGGGACACTTTAGACTAAAATAATAATAATTATATGATTATGATATTTTAGAAAATATATAGCTAAAGGCGCTAGTTGAATCTTTCTATATAGCAAGTTGATTTAATATTGCGTTAACTGTGTATTTTTCGATGGCTTCTGTTCTCACTCTCTCGATTTTATTAGGTGGTGATCATGACTTTTGTTGTTAATCTAGTTTGTGCGGTGTGCAACGCATAAATTGATCATGATCGATGTGTTGATATCACAATATATTTTATATTAATTGATGACGATAGAAGCAAAATGCCAACTTTTCAACCGATGCCAAATTATAATTAAATGAGTTGATACGCGAAATGTAGTCGATAAATCATTGAAAGCTGAAACGGCTCTATAGTGCACAATATTGTAGAACCTATGATCTGATTATTAGTGATGCACGGTGCACGGCACTTACGTTTCCAGGACAGACCTAGAATGTCCAGGATTGACCAATTTACAGCTGTTATAGTGACGATGCTGATTAAAAGTAATGTTTACATAAATTAGCCACGTAACTACGTGTGTGGTGTTAGCCTCAGGTTCCAGGCAGGGTGGTTTCTGCCCTAGTCGTGTTTTTTTTTATTGGGGTAAAGATCGATCCTAAATTTTTGCGTATAGATTATGCGTTTTGCCACGCCACCTGACGCGATTCGCCAACCGGCAACCCCTAAAATTATAATTGTCTATTTATCACTTTGTGTAGTACAATGTTTCCTTAGGACGTCGCGCGTCGTCCGTAGAAAAAAACGTAATTCGAAAAGCACGATTCACGATCGTTTCGGTCGCTGTCTAACTTGTCAGAGAACACCATTATCATGGTTGTGCTGTGTAACTGTTAGCAAGTACTTAGGCTGTTTAAAAGCTCTGACAGCAGGTTTCATTGGCCTTTCGTAGGTTCGAAATAGTTTCAAGATGGCCCACGACACGACAGAAGAAGAAAGGTTGTATGTAGTTTAATAATGGTTCTGTCTAATGGGATGAGAGGTTTTGCGCTATTTACCTGAAAGCCTAAACAGACAGCTTTCCACAGGCTTGTTTTGTACGGAAATCAAATCCGCAGCCATTTCGCTCCTGTCTCCCTAAACATATGTATATTCTTGAAGCGGATATAGTTCGCAGGGTAGTTTACATACGTGTATTTACCTGTACTGTATATGACATGCACGTTATTGGAAGTTTTAACGAACTCGCGAGCGCAACTCAATCATTGCCCGAAAATCCACTGAAATTGCGGATGCGAAAATCTCAAAGCGAGGCATGTTTTGTAAAAAACACATTTTATTTCTGACAGGTCCAATTAGTTCGTCGGTTGAAAAATGAACGAATCCGTACAGGTAGACTTTTACAAATAAACCTACGTACATTAGGTTTGGTTTCAAAACTGACTGCAAACAAAATTGCAGGACAGACCTAAAAGTCCAGGATTCGGCAAATTAACAGCTGTATGATTCTGAATAAAAACAAATACATGCATACATATATCACGCCGATATCCTCTAAAAATGTTTTTCTCGGAAATCGAGAAAGAGATCGAGAGCTAACCACCCAACGGCGCGCAATCATCAACAATTGCCAACCGGGAACTCCTAAGATTATATTTGTCAATTTGTGTAGTTCAATGTTTGCTTAGGACACTGCAGACTGAATTGAATAGGTTAGGTATGCAGGCGGAAACATTCTACTTTTGAGTCTTAATTATTTTTCGCAATAATGAATAATGAGTACGAACACACCTGGTACCGGTTTGTTTGTCAAGGAAATATTGATCGCCATTGAAAAGTCAGGACAGAATGCATCAGTTATGGAAATAGCAAGGTTAATGGCGACATGCAACGTAAGAATTTTAAATCACTTGTCTTTCTTCAATCGATGAAAATCAAAGGTGACACAAATATACCGCGTGTTACAAAATAACGAATAAATACTAAAGGGGAGTGGAAAGGTTCGTTGTAAAGAGTAGTTTAACTATATTAAGCCCATTGAGACGTTTTTGAATATATAGGGTTACATTTAATTAAGTACAAATGTACAAAATTTATTTTGGTATTTCGAAGAAAAGTTTCTGACAAAAGTTGTTCAGTTTTGTGGGTAGATCACACCCTCAAGAGATTTGTACTTTATTAAGTGTAACCCTATATTACAAAAATGCACTCAATTTTTATCGTTAGCAGGACTAATTTGACAATTCAAAGTTCAAATGAAGTTGCCAACGCGGCGCAGCGCATAAATGTGCATTGCTGGCTATTCAAGGGTGTCATCCATCATTACAAGAAACTTAAGTCAACCAAAAGATTTGGACCTCCCGTCCCGTACTAAGTGACGCACTTTTTCTGTATGTTTGTATGGGAGGGAGGTCCAAATTTTCGTATTTCGAAGAAAAGTTCCTCATAAAAGTTTTTCAGTTTTGTGAGTAGACCACGCTCTTAAAATATTTGTACCTACTTAATTTATAACCCTATACAAAAGTTCGATAAATTTTTGAAAAAGAATGGGTTAGGGATAAACACACAGAGGTACCACCTGACAGTAGCCAGGCCAGAATGCATTAGTTTAATTATGGCAATAGCAAGGTTAATGGCGACATGCAACGTAAGAATTTTAAATCACTTGTCTTTCTTCAATCGATGAAAATCAAAGGTGACACAAATATATTGCGTCTTAAAAAATTACAAATGAATACTAAAGGGATTGGAAAGGTCCGTTGTATAGAGTACTTTAACAAAAATATGAAGCCCGTTGAGGCGTTTTTGAATACCTATTACAAAAAAAATGTTCTTAATCTTTATCGATATCGCAGGACTACTTTATTTAACATTTCAAAGTTTAAATGAAGTTTTTTGTGGATAATTTCGTGTGCATTGCTATTTTATGGGTGTCATCATTGTAAGAAACTCAAGTCAACCAGAAAAAATATTTAGATCTCCCGTACTGTGACATTTTTTTCTGCATGTTTGTATAGGAGGTCCAAATCTTTATTTCGTATTTTGAAGTAAAGTTCCTCATAAAAGATTTTCAGTTTTGTGAGTAGACCACGCTCTTAAAATATTTGTATGTACTTAATTTTGACTCCACATAAAACTTTAATAAAGTTTCCAAACGAAAGGGTAGGCATAAACACAGAGGTACTACCGCCAGCACACCAACATCTACCCTAATTTTTTGTATTTGTTTGAAAGACAAGTGAATCCCTTAAATTGATAGGTTGATTGATGTGCTAGCGATAGAACATAACTGCAAATGCAAAGCAAGAAAGAATTAGGCTTTTATTTTAGTTATAGTAGTGTTTTGTTTTCGTTTTATTATCAACTTTAAACTACAAATTGTTTTTTTTCTAAAATTATACTCCTTTCTAAATTGTTAAAACTTCAAATTCGAGGGTGGGGTCCAGGAGACCTATGACACAGGTTTTATCCTAGTTTAGGCTCCTGTCTCCCAATCACAGATTTATAACTGAAAATTTACGTTGAAAATTTGTTTATGTGAAATTATTGTTGTCTTTGGGAGAAAAATAAAAACAATTTTTATTATTTATTTATTATTTATTATGTTTGTTACTTTAACGATTCTAATGGGTTTACCGGCTTATTATTCTTCTTCTTCTTTTCGTGTGGGACACCGAGTCGTTCAACGTGCTTATTATTAATAATACCTAACATTAGTAACTAATAACATCGAGTATAAGTTGGTTTCTACCTTAATGGGAAACTTTCTATCGACAGTTCTGAGTCAGCGCCTAAATGTCACACGAGAGGGCGTAGTGCTAAGTTCAGAAAATTCGACGATATAAGCAAGCTGTAGAGTGCGCCTAAAAAGTTGGAACTGTTAGCAGTTGTTAGAACACAACCTCTCTTTCCAACAGTAGCAAGACGCCAGTGATAACACTATTGAACAACTATGACTTCTCATACATTTGACGTCTGTATCCAGGGAGCAACTGCTTACGCTTTGACAGTACGGCGCGGGCCGATATGCGCACTCTAAAGATAGGCTTAAAAACCAAGCGACGCGACAACGACGCGCGTCGTTGTCGCCGTCAAATTTTGACGGCGTCGTTGTCGCTGCGGTCTTGTAAAAAAACCCGACCGCATCCCATACAAACTCTAAGCTTCTCAGCGCGCTGTCAACGTGACGGCGTCGTGGCGCGCCGCAACGACGCCGACGCTCGGGTTTTCTGGTTCCCCATACAAACCCATACAAACCAGTCATTTGACAGCGGCAACGACGCGCGTCGTTGTCGCTGTCGCTTGGTTTTTAAGCCCACCTTTAAGCTTGCTTATGTATACTCTAAGATTCGACGTTATACCAACCAATCAGCAAAATGTAATATGACATGGCTGGCGGTAACCATGCTTTTGGCACGTTCCGTTTTACGCTGTGTTCGTAACTAATTAATTAATTACGTACTGTTTGATTGAATTGTTACGAAATAATGCCGTCTAGCTATTATATTAGGTATCATTTATGTTAGTGAACCGAAAATCAATAGGAAAGGAACAATTGAATAAACTTAAAATAAGAGTAATTTATAATGTGGTACAGACTTTCCGTGTAAAGAAAAGGTTTTACCACTTAGCTAAGCGCCCTCTACTTGACACTTCAGAATCCATAGAATGTTTCTCATTGAGATGTACTCTTCCTATAGTACCTACCTGCAGCTTTTCAATCACTTTTCCTAGCTGCATTCCTTTGGTCGCGCGCCAAGCAATCAATAGGAAAGTGTTTTTATTGCAAAAGTAGCGGCCAGCCCAACAGTTGCACCCGCTGCCAATCGTTTTCTCATGGGAATAAGATGTTTACACGGCAGAAACTTTTTCGTGTAATATTTTACCGTAACCAAGTAAAAAAAAACTCTAAAGTGCAAGTCGGACTCGCGCACGAAGGGTGCCGTACATAAAACTCACGTTTGCTGTATGGGATTAATTGGTTTGTTGTATTAATTTTGAGTATTTGTTGTTATAGTTGCAATTGTAGTACAAACTCTATAAACAACTTTCTATTTATTACCGTTCATGAGACACAGCTTCCGAACCATCAATAGATCAAATCAATCACATAACCAGGTTTTTTGTGTGGCAGTCGTCCTTATTTTTTAAATTCTTGTTTTTAGTACTTATTTGTGGTTATAGCGGCATTAGAATTACGGCATCTAGGGAAATTTCAAATGTCTAATTATTACGAGTTATGACATACAGTCTGGTGGACATACAGACAGCTGAGTCTTAGTAATAGGGTTCCGTTTCGACCCTTCGGGACGGCGGCGTCCTAAAAATGTTGTACGAGTCAACTGAGAAACTTTAAAAACTTTTTCTTTTGAATTGTTAAAGAATGTTTACACACATCATAACTTTTGTTATTGGCTGCCATACATTAGCTTGCCTGCCTATTTTGCCTATGTATGTCCGTTCAATGGCCCTACTTTCATACAGAATAGATTTACACAACAAACATAGGCAGTAGGCCAACAGCGGCGTCAAACCAATATTAACTACAACGTTCGTTGACTACAATTTACAAGTTTACCTAGTACTCGTAGGCACCAATAGGTAGGTAAAACTTTAAACCTTTTTTGTTCATTTCTTTCAAAAACGGAACCCGCAAAGATTCTCATCCAATCGCGCCAGCAAAGTTGTATGGAAATCCTTTAATGGACACCGGCAATAGTACATTATTTTCTCTATGAAAAAGAAGAAGAAGATAGTACATTGTTGTCGAGGCCGGGAAAACAGGGGATTGCCGGATGAGTAGAGTTTGAAGTCCAAGCCGCAGGCGGGGACTTCAATTTATACGAGTCAAGCAAAGTCGTTTTCATCTATTTCCCCCATTGTCCCTATTTTTTGAGAAAATCTTAATGGCTTACATAGATGGCTTATATAAATAAATCTCACCGATTCATTTAAAAAATATCTCAGGTTTACCTATTTTTTTCCCCAAAAATATTGACGTTTAGCGAAATACCATAAAAACCATAAGCCGGTCAGGATATGTTTGTATTGTAAAATTGTAGCCAAATAATCTGTTAATATTACAAAGGTAAAAAATAAAGTTTTCATTGTAAAAATGTGAGGAATACCGACTTATTTGAAAACAGGTGAATTTTGCCATTTGTATGGGAAATCGTCTACATAAACGCCATTATCTCCAAAACCAGACATGGAAAGTGTTTGCCCCTCTCACACATTTTTATATTTCCTGCGGTGTACTTTTCACCTCCCCAGCTTGTAAAGTACAGGTTTTCATCAGTGTGGAAAAGTCGCTTTTGCTCTCTCGATGAGGCAAATTGATTTGAATTTCCAACATCTCATCACAAACAAAATTATTGAAATTATACAGCCAATATTTTAATTCGCAGTTTTTTTTAATTCACTTGTATTTGTAAAAGATACAATACAATCGTTAAGTAGGTAAATATTCGTAGGTAAGAAGTAAATGAAATAATTATGTTGTTTAAGTCAGCACCATCATTTATACCTATTCATTAAGACTTGCAAATTATCCTTACCTTACCACCATACCTAGGTACCATGTTTTTGCAAATTGTATCAGTACTACGACTCATTGGTAGGAACACTTTCTATCGGCTTGCTACGAAACTAACTGAGTTTCCATACACCTGTGATAGGTTCAATCTGGGCGGATGGTTCGTGTATCGGCGCACCGCGCATTCATAGCGCATCACGACATCTGCCGGCGATACGCGTAACCCTTGTTTCATTGTTAGCTGCAGAGTTTCAGTCGAACTCAGCTAGATGTCGATACCAGTCTTGTTTTTGCACACCGACGGAACACTGAAACCACCCCCGTAATCTCTTGCTCTAAATCTTTCTATCACAGTCATATGGCCGAGAAAGCTTTTATACCAATTATTATAACGTCGCCAAAGAATATGTTTCTTTAACTCATGTTATCTAGCTAAGTAGTTAGTTTTTAAAGAATTAAATATGCCTCCTCTTTCATTGTGAATCTACTGAAAATATCGTCCAGGATCAGTTTAATAATATCTCTACATAAATCATTCCTTATGAATGCAATGTCTTGCACTCCTTGCCCACCAGCCCTTGCCGCCACATGATGGTAGATAATTTTGATAATTTTGCCTGCCACGCTTGGCAGGCAAATTGGTTAGCGCAGTACAAGATGTTTAATTCACTGGGAACACTGCTGCCCATTCCCTGAATAATTATTCCGTTCCCTTCCTTAGTCGCTTCTTACGGCACCTACACGGGTAGAATTGGTGTGATGCTATTCTAAGCCGGCATCCCAAAACCCTATACAGTTCACCGTCGTTAACTTTCCTTCCACTTAAATTTTCTACTATTAACCATGTGATTTAGTATGATTAACCGGTTGGTACTGAATGAAACTGTTTAGTTCGGTCAAGGCAGCATTTGCGTGTTTATGCATTCCTTGAGTAAAGTCGTAACGGCAATGAGGGTAGCTTGGTAAAAGTGCTATTAAAATTACCATAGTTATTTCATAACGATTTTGATTCTAGCGGAACCTTTTTTTAGATATTTCTGTAATTTCCTTATAAAACATTATGATATGACGCCTCGATAGGCTAAGTGTTGCCTACATTACTTTAAAAATCAAAATTTGATCCTGAAACATATTATTAAAACGTCGTATAGTGTCTGAAACGTGAGTCGTACTTATGACAATCACTTTCTGCACTTAAGCTAGGTATCTGTAATTACCTACAGCATCTCGTTTATTATTAAAACTACATTCTGTAAGCAAGCTTCAGTACCTATCTATATAGGGCCCAAAGTGTGCTGAATCAAAATCATTTCACTTGGATGTCGTTGGCATGTCAGTTGGATGGTTTCGGTCATTTCGTTTTCTGCTAAGAGTTTTTAGTATGGAAAATCACAGTCGCAATAGAATAGATAACACTAGCTGGCATCACAATAATGGCTAATAATTAGCAGACTTGGGGCCCTGCAATCCAAACCAGCAGCCTTTTCATTAACTACTTTTTCACTAAGTTATGATTTTTTAAAGTGATGTCGGTAATAGGTACATACATACTTAGCCTGCGGCAACGCCTTACACAAGCCTAAATGAGTCAGCATAATTTTTCAGTTGTTTTTGACACGACAGAAATAGTTATTAGAGATGTCTTGTCAGAATTAAGGCCATTAAATATTCACATTCATTCATACCTGATATGAGAAGGTATGTAATGCAATGCAGGCAGGTTGTTACTTAGCAGTTTTTCTCTCCGGCCTTGATACTAAATGCAATTTTGATTTAGCGTTCAAAGGAACCGTGCCTTTTCCCATTGAGTAACGTTGTATAACAAGCAGATGTGTTAAGAGACAAAAAAAAACCCGACTGCAGTAATTTCAAAGTGGTATTTTGCGATATAGTCTAAGCGGGTACGGTCAAATATCACCCGAAAGCTGTTTTGCCGGCACAGTTGATGCCGCTTTGCTCAGTGATACTAGGGACAATTGTGAATGATTCCATCCGAGGAAATGGAAAATCCATCCACTGGATTTCAAGATGGCGGACCTTCGTTTTTTTGTATGGCACTAAAAAAATAATTCTTCTGGAGCCCATCGTGTGGGGTATCAAATGAAAAGGCTAGACAAGACGATTTCAAAAATATATCGTTTCAATTCATTTCAGTTGCCCTCTTAGAAAAAAACCAAGTTAAATTTTTAAAAGTAGTTAAAACATGCCAAGTTTGAGGTCCAGTAGGTACAAAATGGCTGACATATAGTTTCATAAAAGTATGCCAAATGATCCACCATATCCTCAACTCTAACGTGACGAAAGGAATTTTGAAAATAATAAGATTTAATGTATGTTTTGCAATGGAAAGTAGATCATTGGAAACTGCAGTAGGTTAGTAAGAACTGCTTGTGCGCCTTCATAAATATTTAAGATGTAATTCTTCTCATGATTGCTTTTACACTTAAAGCTAGATTATGATGTGCCGGATCATTTTGAATCTGCAGGCACGGTTGTGCCCCCGCCAAGTTGAGTAAAAAGCCATAGGTACCATGTTGCTCTACTCATGAATGCTATCTCAGTTTAGTAAGCCTGTAAGAAAAATTCATGTTAGAAATAAGTAGTGCCTGCTGTACCGTTTTTATTTTTGTATTTGTCCTGTATTTGTTTTTGTGTAGGTACCTACAATAAATGATTAAATTAAATAAAATTGTTTCCCTCGAAACAGTTCAGGCCAATTTCGACGCCCAAAACAACGATATTTTGGATAAAATTTGAAACCTGTGTGTTAAGGACCTAAACAGTCATTAAATAAACATTCAATAGTTCAAAAAATCATTGAATTCCCTTAAATCTATTACTCATTCGACTTATGCCTTATGTAAAGATATGAGATATACTAAAGCCTTATGTAAAGACTAGCTGGTGCCCGCGAACTTCGTTTCGCCAAGGGAAGATTATGAGCCAACAGAAGCGGCACATCATGCTCAACAACTTTTAACAACAACAATACAGTCATTATATCACACAGACACATTGATTTCTTCTTCTTCCTTGCACCTTCCAGCTTTAAGTAGTGTCAGCTCTCCTAATTATTCGGCGCCATAAGGTTCTTTCTGCGGTTGTCGGGTCAGGTGGGTTTTTTCTTGTCGTGAGCCTGGTCATACACACTAAGAGATTACATTTTCAAAAATAGGTAGGTAGTTTTTAAAAATATTGATATTTTACTTATTTTACTACCCGCCCACTATTTTTAGGGATCCGTAGCCATAGTGTACCGTATTTTCTGAGACTTCACTTCACTGTCTGTCTGGCACCAGGCTTCTGTCTCATAAACCATGATTGTAAAACAGCTAAAATTTTAAATATGAATTAGAGATGTTGTATTTCTGTTGCCGTTGCGGCTCCTTTGAAACGAACTTGATTTTTATGCCATTTTTACACATAATGGTACCGGTCACGTGTAATTTACTGTTCTCATTTTCGTATTTTGTCTCATGGTTAGTATTTTATGCGTGATTGGTACAATTATTAGAGCAGACGGATGATGATGGTGATGACGATGACAATGATGATGGAATAACCTGGAGGAACCCCGAATTACCGCCTATTTGTGTTTGTTACTTGTCTATGAAGAGGAAAGCTCACCCCCATCCCTCCTGTTTCGAAGTCTGAGCGCCTGAGTCACATCTTCAAGATGATATTGGTTAGGTACACTACCAAAATCGTCGTTGTTTTATTATTTTTACGTGAAGGAGCAAGTCAATCTGAAGTAACTATAAAAACTATATCGTTTAAGAAAAATAAAAGTTTTTGCAATTTGCGGTTGGTACAAACAAACAAACCAGCAAACAAAATTAACTTCGTAGCACTAATAAACCTAATTCTTAGGATTCCATAACCTACTTTAAAAAGTAAAAAACGGAACTCTTATAGGATACCTTTGTTGTCCGTCCGTCTGTCATTCTGTCACGACCCTTTATCTCAGGAACGCATAAAGATATCGGGTTGAAATTAAAACCATATAATATAAACTTAAATACCAAATTTTAAAACACTTCTCGTGTTAGGTAAACAATTTTTGGAAAACTTCCAAAATTTTCACCGCAGGCAGGTTCAAATCCTGCCTGCGGTGAACAAATTTTGGAAGTTTTCCAAAAATATAAACTTAAGTCTATGAACGCTAGTAGCTGAGAAAAAATCAAGCACCTAACTTCAAGTTAAAAAAGGATATAGCCATTTATGCAGTAAAAACGCGAGTTTTTTACCCTTAAGGGAATCAAAAGTCAGAGGGTACTTCCCGTAGACCTAGAAGAAATTCTGACACCAGGGTTTCATCGGGTCATTGAAAAATTCGGTTTCCCACACGAAAAGAGGGATAGAGAACAATGATATTTTTCAAGTAGCTTCGTTTTGAAGTACGAATTAAGGAAAAACTGTAAACATTTTAATTTTTATAAACTTATGGTTTTTATGGCGGCCGAAAAAAAAATTAAGAAATTTGGCTAGGCTTTACCAACCATAATAACCTACAAATCTTAGTAGGTACGGAACCCTCAGTGGGCGAGTCCAACTTGCAATTGGCCGGTTTTTTTTATATTCAGTACGAAACCCTATTTGCGGGCGTGTCTGACACGTTCATGGCTGGATTTTTGTTTTGCTGTACGGGGTGTTAGGGACAGTGTACCGAAAACTTTGCAGCCATAATCAGACCATCAAACTGTTTTTTTTTACTATGGGGCCAACGGTGGGAAACGAAAAAAAAATTCCGACCTCCCATACAAAATTCACGATCAGCTGACTGACTTTGTATGGGAGGTCTGATTATTTTTTTCGTTGCCCACCATTGGCTTTATAGTAAAAGTTGTTCAGTTTCATGGACTCTCTCAGCACGCCTGCAAAGTTTTATTTGTATTATTATGTTGGTAGGTGTTCAAATCTCGAGTCCAATAAGGATATAAAAACAACTGCAAATATAGTAAGAGGTTAACCAGCTCAAGAAACTAAACAACTCTCCCCAAAAAACATAGTCTACAATATAAGGTGGAAAAAAAATTACTGCAAATATTTTAAGGCGTGAACCCGCTCATGAAACTGAACAACTTTCCCCAGGGGAAATATGAAAATAATTTTGGACCTACCATTCTAATTTTTAAGAGGTGAACCAGTCCATGAAACTGAACAACTTTACCTAAGGAATATAGGTCGAAATATGAAAAAATATATATTATAAGTAATATATCTTCCTCCCATATAAGTAAAAAGTATTGGCCAGCCAAATCAGTTTGTATGAGAGGGCCAAATGTTTTTTTCGAATTTCGACCTATGTTTCTTAGGAAAAGTTGTTCAGTTTCATGGATTAGTTTACGAACCCGTAAAATATTTAAAGTCATCTTTTTTACATACTATGAAAATAAAAATGGACCTCCCCTATACAACGTGTTACAAAACAACCCATAAAAACTCCCATACAAATGGAGTTCATTTTGTATGGGATGTCCAAATTTTTTTTTCATATTTCGACCCATGTTCCATAGGGAAAGTTGTTCAGTTTTACGAGTACCTTGACCTCCTTTCAGCTTTATTGGTTGTTTTGTAACACCCAGTATAAAATGTTCTAGCCGATAGCTGACCGAGTTATTTGTAGGGAAGTTTTTTTTTTCATTTTTGGCCTATGTTCCTTGGGGAAAGTTGTTCAGTTTCATGGACTGGTTCAGCTTTTGAAATAATATCAGTTGATTTTTTTACATCTTATAGGTACTTATTTCTCTACCGCAACGCAAATCGATTTCCGTGCAAACTTATTTCAAGTATAGTAGCAACCCCCCCTTTTAGGGTTGATTTTTTTTAGCCTATAACCTGGTCGGTGATTTTCCCGACATTTTGGTATAATTTGCATCAAAATCGGTTCAGTCGTTTTTGCGTGATGCTTTCACATACAAACATCCAAACAGATAAACAGACAAACATCTAAACAGAAAAAAAAACTCAAAATTGCTGAAACGTGTTCTGTTATCAATTTTAAGTACCACCAAACACTTTTTTTTGGAAAATCTTCTATGTACAGACTTTCGACCCTCTACAACTTTATTATATGTATAGATATGAGATACCATCAAAACACAACTCAAAAAAAAAGCAAGTCTCATCACTCATTAGGTACATCTACCGCAAAACAATGAGAGTTTTCGTACATAAAATATTGACTTCGAGTACGGTCGTTCCAAAAACACATCATCAAAGAAAAATAACCTTATACCTGAAAGTTGTCAAATATGGCCTATTTGAGCGACCGAAACTAAATAATTGCAAAAACAAATAATCATATACTTGCTACTTGCAAGATATATTTTGTTAAAGACAGCCAAGTCCGCCACTCCACCAGAAACGTTGTGCAATCCACGACGTCGTCGGTACGAAATAACTTTAGAATTATTGTATTTCATATTTATACACTAAACACTAACATGATTCTACAATTAAAACTGAAATGAATGCTGTTTCGCTGTAAATTTAAAATGGTAATCCTGTGTATTCACATAGATTCACATAGTTAATTGTCTTTTTTCTATTTTTAAACTTAAGTATTTTACTCCATTTAGAGTTTCTATATCTGCTAAATTAAATATTTCTATTTTTATCCAACATATCGTTAAAGGGGTCTCAACTTGGCCGAAACTGCTTTAAGAGAAATATGGTACGGCAAAGCCACTTTTTACTCGACTTGGCGGGGGCACAACCGTGCCCGAAGGTTCAAATGATCCGGCACATCATAATCTAGCTTTAAGTGTAAAAGCAATCATGATGAGAATTGCATCTTAAACATTTATGGAGGCGCACAAGCAGTTCTTACTAACCTACTGCAGTTCCCAATGATCTACTTTCCATTGCAAAATATACATTAAATCTCGTTATTTTCAAAATTCCTTTCGTCACGTTAGAGTTAAGGATATGGTGGATCATTTGGCATACTTTTTTGAAACTATATGTCAGCCATTTTGTACCTACTGGACCTCAAACTTGGCATGTTTTGACTACTTTTAAAAATGTAAGTTGATTTTTTTCTAAGAGGGCAATGGAAATGTATTAAAACGATATATTTTTGAAATTGTCTCGTCTAGCCCTTTCATTTGATACCCCACACGATGGGCTTCAGAAGATTTTTTTTTAGTGCCATACAAAAAAACGAAGGTCCGCCATCTTGAAATCCAGTGGATGGATTTTTCATTTCCTCGGATAGAATCATTCACAATGGTCCCCAGTATCACTGAGCAAAGCGGCATCAACTGTGCCGGCAAAACAGTATTTTTTTGCTAAGGACCATGACTAATAAGAATCCACCATCTTGAATTTATGAATTTTTAATTTAATCAGTGTCACTCATACTGCTGAGACGAACCTAACGACACCTCACATACTAAGATCCGCCCATCCGTTTGGGCTGTAGCTCGTGCAAACAAATTTCTTGTCGACATACAAACCCACATTATACTCTCCTTCAGAGGCAGTCGGTTAAAAAAGTTCGAATTGATGAGCTAGACTTGGAACGTAAATTATAAAACTTGTAAGTACCTATTGTGTTTTGTATAGACTTCTTCTTCTTCTTCGAATGGGACACCAAGTCGTCCAACGACCTGATGAACCCTGGTATCAGACCTGCCCTTCGGTACCTAGTGTATTACCTGCCCATCGACCTCGACCCTACATCTGTGTCTTTATCATGTTCATTTTAACTCCACCCTCAAGGCTTGCCGTGCTCAGGTCTTGAAGCATTAGTTGGAGTTCTGCTGACGTGGAAGCGAAAAGAACGATATCGTCAGCAAACCAAATCTTATAATTAAAATCAGTTTAATTAACTAAGCACCAACTGTTATTTCATAGCTTCCATTTCAATCAATGCGCATTAGTTGTATGTAGGTGTGTATAGATACTGCGTCTATTCCATATTAACTCGAAACTATTCGAGACTGATTGTTTCAGTTCAGTGCCTGATTTAGTTAGGGGACGGACTTGGGACTTAGACTAGATTTAGGCAAATTTAATTCTGGCAAACTTAAATTTGTTTTTATGTACCCATTTCTGCGTCCAGCAGTGGGACACAGAATATTTAATTATACAAGTTAAATCCTGGCAAACCATAAGATGTAAAAAAGCATCTGAGAATATTTTAAGTAGTGAATCGGCCTATGAAACTGAAAGACTTTTCCTTATTGCATAGCTAGGTCGAATTATGTATGATACAAAAAATGTTTCACATAAGTCAAATGGCTGGTACATTTTTGTATAGGGTGAATTCGATTTTCTTTGTCATATTTCCTCCTAATATTTGCAGTTGATCTTATTACACCCTGTAGTGATTTGAGAAGGATTCGGGGGATTGCATTTATATCATCTTAACGAATTCTAAGTATGATTTTTTGCGCTTTTCTATTTCTACATTTCACATTAGTTGTCAAACACTTACACCAAGGTTCGCTACGGGATCGGATCGGGTCGTTCGCTGACTCAGTGTCTCATCTGATAAACCATCAAGCGGCGGAAAACCATTACCATCCACAACAAAAAAACAAACGAGTGAAACTGCATCACTTGTTCAAATTAAAAACAATATTTCGTAGACTCATTACAGAGAAAAACCTGAAAATACATGTATGGCACAGTGAATGTATGGCTTCGCTTGCGCTGAGCAGTGAGGAAACTCCGTACAAACGCTCGAAACAATGCACAACGCCGCTTACCAGGAAACTGACCAAGTCTCACCTAAGTGGGTATGTTTCCCGAATTCTCGTGAGAAGGGAAAGAGGTAATAATAAAAAACCCATAATAATAAAATAACAAAATTTAATAGGGTAAAATTTTACTAGTGACCGATACAAAAAACTCAAAACCAGTTGGTGATAACAACTTGCCGAGCTTCGGGTCGAGCTCCTTTACTGTTACTTCTATATACTGTGCCTAAGGTCCCTGTAGGTATTCGTGCGGCGTCCAACTAGCTTGCAGCTCGTATTTACTTGTGTCGGCAGCCAACAAGCGTTGGTAATCAGAGAGTTCACTGTTCGTACTCGTGCTGCGCCCGCCGCCGCAGCCTTAGAATACACTGTAATTGCAATCTGCACCGTACTGTTCCGAACTTGATCCATGAGAATCATACGCTCAGGTTACATACAAAATTCAGATTCCACGAACGTGCGAATACTAATAATTTACTGAAGCGCCAAAACTGTTTCACGTTATTTTCAGGTTTTTAATTAATTATTTTAACTTGCTAGTGCTAGCTGTAACTAGTAGAGAACCTACTAATTGCCGATTGTTAGGCCTACGGTAGGACGAAAGTAGTAGATGCAGATTGGCGACTCACGAGATTAAGACGGAGATGGGCAGGACATTTGGTCACAATCTGTGCCACAAGACAGGACGGACGATGAGTCACGGTGTGGTGGCACCATAAGGAGTAAAAAAGACCAGTAGTCAGACCATCAGGGTGGTCAGATGATATCATCAAATTAACCGGTCTAATTCCCTATACAGTATATTTGGATTGTTTCATATTTACTCGGCACGATCCGTAATATTCCTGAATTTGCTCGTAAAATCCAGAACATCATTATTTGAAGTTGAAAATACAATACAGTGTTGAATAGTGCTGTAGCTGTAGGTTCATTACCAGCGGCATGTAGATCTTTTCTAGCATTAAAAGAGGTTTTCAGGAAAGAACTCTTTGCGCTACTCATAATGTGCTCATACATACTTACCTACTCAAGCAACCGCAGTCTCACAGGGGCTGTTTTTGCGAGTTTTTCTGGCTTTGGATGGCACAATTCAAAACCAATCATCTTTCTTCCACATTTGTATAATTTACTACACAATATAATTTCCCTAAAATTTGTACACATCATACATAGGTATCATAATCGAATTTACAATAGGTACGTGTTCCGTGGTTGGAATAAGTAAACAAGCCTTTGGGTATTGCGGGCCATAATAACAACAATTCACAAAAGGAAATGGTAGGTACTTGTCAACTCATTTATGTCGAAAACATCGTAATAAATAATTAGAAACTCTTAACGGAGTAGGGGCGATGAAAAATAATAATAAAATGTTTCAGCTGTGTTCTTTCCCAGGATTTCTGAAAGAACGTACCTACCTATGTTTTCGTGTATTGCGTAAAGTAGAATGAAAAGTTTCCATAGTTGAGCACCAAGAGCTGCCAAGACGAACCAACATTTTCACTGAGATGTTGAGTAGGGGTAGTAGAGTTAGTACAGGTTCAGGAACTTGCTTTTTAGGGTGCCCTTTGGATACAAAGGGTGAAAACAGAACCCTATTATACTTCGCTGCCTGTCTGTCTGTCACCAGGCTGTATCTCATAAATTTTCACAGATGGCATAGGTATTGATGTTGCCGCTGTAGCAACAAATACTGAAAATTAACATATAATGCGGGTCCGACTCGCACTTGGCTGTTTTTTTCACATGGTTTCCCATCCACTCGTCTTGGCAACATTATGCATGAAAATGTGGGATCTCAATGTCTGAGCGACACTTGTAGCATGACACTGGCTCTTGGGATTGATAGCTGTATTGTTTTAAAGTACTTGCTTCGTCTGAAATGGCTTCATGGCAAAAGATTTTCATCATGATTAGCCGCTTTTGCTGGTGAGTAGCATAGTAATTGACTTTTAACTATGGATTAAGTTCCAATTCCCACAGGAAAACGGGTACATAAGTAGCAGCGGGTAAACCCGCTAGGTGGGCCGCTAGTTACTAGATAATTATAGTCGTATTCAGAACCAGTATAATTTAAGATGCTGCTGATGTTACCTACAAACAAAAGTATTAGACTAGATGAGATATTTAGAGTGAATAGTTAGTTAGGTAACTCATTATATCAATGCATGTGTTAGATTTCCATGTCTACGGTTTCATACTGAAACTTACTGGAAATTCAATTTCATGCTGAAAATTAACTATTCCTGTTTCATGAGGCTTCATTTTCTGTTCTCTTTGTGTTCGTAGAATTGAATAGAACAAGAATGAATTTACTAGAATTTTGCCGGGCTGTGTTGGTATCTCTCAAATTCTGAATTGAATACCCTATTTCTGTTCGGAAGTATTGCTGTAGTATTGCTTTCCGCTCCAATTGTTGCACAGGTATCGCAATAAATCTGTACAGCTTACCGCACTTTCTATATAAATAAATATACGTGTGTATTGCAATCTATTCAAATCTTTAAGAGTTAGAGCAACCCAGGCATAAGGTACTAGTATGGGAAACATCCTCTGCTCTGTATAAACACGTTGCACCTTTTTGACCTGTGCCACCAAACTCAAAAAATTGGCAGACAAAATCTCGCTCACACTACATGTTGACATAGGTAAGATTCAAGCCGGCCCGGATCCAACACGGACCGAAACCGTCCGATAAAAATATAGGCATAAATTTCACCATTCTCAAACATTATTTTGTATATTAAACAAAATGTTATTTTGAATATAAATCATCTAGCACCTAAGTCTAGCACAATTTTTGCCTCACTGTACAAATCACATTTATTCGGTCGTTCAAATTTTCTGATTGTTTTTAGGCCTGATTGAATCCGGGCGGGCCGGCCTGAATCTAACCCGTTGATAACCGTCGAGCTCACCTACATATGTGCTAACTCATCGTCCCTCCTTAATGTGCTTTGTCTCGTTGCTCGCAACGCAAAGAGAGGACTTTTCATTAGGCTCATGAAACCACACCACGGGTTTGTCTGCTTATCGGTTTGCAGTCAAATACGTAAACACACAGAGACACAAATGGACAGGACATACTGTAATATCCATTAGCTATTGTTTGATTCCGAAGCTGATCTTAGCGCAGTGGAAGCAAATTAAAGTTATCTTAAAATCTAAAACTAAATGGTCGATCAGCCTCGGAACAACATTTGACTACGATTCGTAGTGCTCTTTACTATAGCTAAATAAAATAAATTTAATGAGAGAATTTTGTTCCGGAAAGTTTCCGGCCGAGAAATTCTTGTTTCCAAAATCTACTTAAACAGGGCCCAGCAACGAATTGCTTACCGAGCGAAGGATGACGCCGTTTCTTTGTGAGTTTAAGTATGACAGGAATCAGGTATTCAGGATATTGTGAGGAGCACAGGAATAGGGAATAACCTAAACTCACGGCACTGGAACATCCGCTCGTTCTCGAACTCCTTT